>CP136068.1:117735053-118990399 GCA_032622095.1 Siphonodentalium dalli | reverse complement strand
TATGGTTTTTGTTTGTGTTTTTCAATGAGTTAATATTAAAGGTACTCAATCCGATCAGAGGGTCCCCATCTCAACAGATTCCAACAACAACAATCCGACCAGAGGGTCCTATATTACTATTTCTTTGGCTTTGGGGGTAAAAATTATTTGATTCGAGTTGAGGAACCCATCAAACAAAGCTCAGAGTTATTAGATATTGATTTTTGAAATTTGTTAATTTCTCGAGATGAGTACTAATAATTGCCTTCAAACAGTTTTTTTTCCACCCTGTGTCTGCAGTTTTTTTCCGCCCCCCCCCCCCCCTGTTTGACCACGTGTTTTTGGGCCACAGAAAGTATTCCCGATAATGAAAAATAATAGAGTTCTAAAATCGATATCTAAAAAATCTGAGCTTTGATGGGTGGCTTCCTCGACTCGAATCAAATATGTTTGACCCCCGAATTCATTGAAATAGTAATTGAGAGGAGTTTTATCGGATTGAGTACCTTTAATCTTTAAATTTAATTTTGGGTTTTTCAATATTTTACCCGATTTGACCTTGAATTTATTATTTTCAAGGTCAAGGTCATGTCGGGGTCACAATATATAATTTGTGGGTACCCGTTTGAAGGTTAAGACTGACCCGATGAAAATTTACCCCGTTCCTAGGAACGACAGACATAAGAATGTTTCACACAACACGCAGTACCCGTCCCTAAAAGGGGTATGATTTAAGGTACATCGGGCGGAAAAACTGACCCGATTAATCAAGATAAATTGGAAGTCCCGTCAGATTCGGGGACGTATCACACCACCTCGTATTTATTGAAGGTTCAGCAGCCATGTCGTTGTTGTTGGCCTTCACGGCTTGGGAGCCACCCGAAGATTCTCACATTGCAACAATGTCGTTGTTATTGGCATTGACGGCTTGGTGGTGACCCGATAAGGCAGTGCAATTTTTTTTTTTATAACCCGGGGCTATTGCGGACCACTGTTATCGGCTGGAGCACCCCGAAAGAGGTGACCCACCCTTACGAGATGGTCAAATTGCCTGTCTGGGTCAGTCCCCCGCTAGAAGCGGAAGTCCGTCAGTCAGTCAGGACCACTCGTCCTCCTCAGACTGCGAACCCGTACCGTGGAAGTTCCGTCCGATGTGGTGACCATCGTCGGGGACGTATCTCACAGCACGGGCTCGATCAAAGCATAGCGTGCCTCAGATAAGAACAGATACTACAGTGGAAGTCCCGTCAGATTGGGGGACGTATCGCACTGCCTCGTATTTACTGAGCAGCGAGATAAGTTGCGTGAGTTAGCACGAATTGAGGGATGTAAGTTTAGAGCTTGTTTATATGAATGTATCGAAAATAGACTAAGATTTTGAGCCGTAACAAGAAATGTATATATGAGAAAATGTAAATTCTATATTTTGGAAGGTATTAGCAAGTTTTGGCTCAACGGGTTTAGCAGTTTGAAGAGAATATGGATATAAAAATATACATATACAGATATAAAAAAAATGTAGAGTTACGCATCTTGGATCGCGAGCGAATATCAACCCGATTAACCCCCGCCGTGTTTGCGGTGATTTTGATGATTGGGAGTGGAGAATGAGTGCTCAGAGCTTGTACAAAATGCGACGTCGACGATCCCCGTGGGTTTTTACCCTTATATACGAAATTTGAGCTCGATCCGCGCAGCCGTTTTCGATTCTATGAAGTACCCACACACACATATATATATATATAAACACACACACACACACACATATATATATATACGTAGTTCTCAAAATATATATATAGATTATATTATAACGAAATTTACTAATTTAACACACGAAATAATGCCTATAATAATGCCCACAGTAAATGACCCTTTAACCACAACATATAATTAAAGGTACTCAAATTACTCAAATACTGGGCCACTAATGAGTCTCGATTGTGGAAAATAATAGATTTTAAAAAATCGTCATCTAATAACTTTGAGCTTTGAAAGCTGGGTTCCTCGACTCGAATCAAATATTTTACCCCCCCCCCCCCGAATCCAAATAAATATTAATTGAGGGGCGCTTAATCAGATTATGCATCTTTAAGTGGAACTTTTCAGGATTTAGTCGGAAATATGGATTGGCAGCAATCAGCAATATTTCCGGGGGGGGGGGGGGCTAGGATAAAAAAAATTCAGGAAAGAAGGTTGATTTTTTTGTTTTGGGACCCACCACCCCGGGAAGGCAAGTCTTTTTCAGTTCCGATCTCGGACACCCACCCCTCCAACACAAGTGTTTTTTCAAGGGCAATTAGGGACCCACCCCAAAGTTATATGAAAACGGTGAAAATAGCAAGATAAGGTAGACACGTACAGAGAGTGTGAAATGTTATAAATAACCATTCGGATGGAAAGCCAATCGGGTGAGCTTAAGCACCAGAAACCTCTAATTGTGGATGGCATCCTTAATGGCCCACTTAATTTTCGAACCCCCAGATCACATTGTATAAAATACATGCCATAGTATATATACCATTTGAAAGAGTAAGCTCCAAAATATTGTATTATAATCTTTTCCTCCCGGTGTAATAAACTGTGAATATGTTGGTTTTGTTGGGGTACCGACGTGTTTTCTGTGCTTAAGTTTCATCTGGACATTCATTACAAAGTCTATTGAGCCATGGACGAGTCAACAAAGTGTATTATTTTCAATGGAAGGGGATTAACTCTATATCTTAGTTTGAATTATGTTGTATTCTGGTAGCGAAACGGGGGAAATGTTTCTATGAATTCAGCAATTTTCTATTACCTGTGCTCTATGGCCACCGTCTGAGACACAGACGTTCCAAACGGTGATGAATTATAGTATCTTAATAATATGTTGTTATTAAAACCGTATATCAAGGCACCATAAACAAATAAATAATCGGTGACTCGAACATTAGATGGGCCCTTAATAATAATAATTTTTTTTATTCTTTTTCCATATAGATATATTTTATTCATGCGCCCCCTCACATACATGTAGTCATCAGTTCATTGAGGGTATGGGGTATACCGTAGATGTAGATGTAGAACTCAGTACTACATGCTCCCATGCAAGTATGGATGACTACTGAGTTTATAACCAGAATTGCATGGTTCCTGCACTGACTCGGAAATACAGAGTTCGGTCTGAATTAGTCTAAATTGCTAGCTGTATCATAAGTTCCTGGTTATTGTTCAGTGTTGTTTTGTCCAGGATATCAGGTAGAGTATAGCATACTTTATTTATTAATATACTTCTGTGTTTGGTGTTTTGTTTACATAGTGCAATAAATTGTATTTGTGTAAATGACGTACCTTACTGATGTTGGTACGCTTCAGCTTCAGTACGTTTTTAACAACCAAGCAGGAAATTCGGAAATTTGTGGCTAAACAAACCTAAATTTCTCATGGTATATGGTTTACAATTGTACTATTCAGACACCCATAAGCAATAAGTCTATATCAGGATTATTAAACGCCGTGAGTGATTACCATTGGTTGTACAAAGTATGAGTTTTCGTTAGATTAAAAAAGCCATATCCTAATTTCGATTTACCAATATCACGTAGACCCAGTTGAGTCACATACATGATATACACATGTATGAGACTCAGATCTCGTCAGTAGTGGCCGGATCTGATGCTCATACCTTTTCTAATTACAGGCGACAAAGGACTCCTGGTCGCAGATTCTGCTTGGTTCTCTTATTATGGTGACAATAAAGACAAGATTCCACCAAAAGTTCCGAAATCCGCGCCTTCATGAGCTAAAATAAAGACTTTTGTCATTTGTGCAAAAGAAATTGTTGTCTGTCTGTTTACGGAAGCGATATTTCACCACATGTTAATGCTGTTTGTCATGCGCAGTTCAATGTTTCATGATGGTCAATAAAACGTGTACTCCACCCCGAAGACGACTGTTGGAAATGTGTACTTGGAAGATATTATGGAAAAACTAAATTCTTTTGCTAAATGTTATGCTACTATGCCAATTTATTACATATGTAATAAAAATATTACTGAAAAATTATCAACATATACTTTTTAATAGAATTGTTGCTTCGAAAATATACTATTTAAAACGTGTACTCCAAGCCAGAATGAGAAAAAGTGTAGCCGAGTTAGATCATGCTTTATTACCCACTTCTACAAAATGTTGTATTATACTTTCAACAAGTTGTAGAAATATATTGGTGATATGAAGTAATTATTTTATTCAGTGAAACATAATCAGTTCTCACATTTGTCATGGTGTCAAAAAATGACATACTCCGGCCCTGACGCCGACTCGGGGAAATTGTGTGTATACCGGTACCGGTACTCGGAAGATATATGGTATAATTGCATCACTATACGGTATATATACTTATACCATTGTTAACTTCATTAAAACTTGAACAAAACAATCATTCTCCTATTATAATAAAGTGTACATCGAAATAGCATTAAAAAGTGTAGGCCTACTGCCCTACTCCGGATCCGACTCATACATTTGGCCAATATCGGGGTTTTTTTTTTCATTCAGTGTCTATTTGTTCAGTTTAATTACGGTACCTACTCTCGTCCTGTATCTGGGATTGGGATAAGCAGACTTCATGGTAGCCGTTTTGTTATAGTTTTCTTTGTCCTGGTTTTCCCCCTGCACTAACAGCTACAAACTTGCACCATCATCTGGTCGTCCGTTGTTCGCACAGTAGTGAAACAAACGCTATTTATTTATACCATATCAGGAATAGACTCACACGGAATGCTCTTTTCCAAAAGCAAATATTTTTAGGTGTAACATGTTTTCATATTAGCGAAACAAACGCTAATTATAATAACCTATTTAGTGACACTTTAGTGATAATATATCGCCATTTTATTGTTCATAAATAGGCCTAACAAGTTTTGAGACTTTTTTTTACCATACAGTTGACTGGTTTATAGCATTAGTCTGTTGCAGTAAATCGATTCTGATAACTAAAGCTTATTTTGAACAAATGTTGTTATTGTATATATATACGCAATAGGCACACGAAAGCAAACCTTATGGGTGTTAGAATACAAACACAGTTCGCGCAGCTATCAATGCGCGACGATGTGATTATGTCATTTTTGACACCATGCATGACAAATGTGAGAACTGATTATGTTTCACTGAATAAAATAATTACTTCATATCACCAATATATTTCTACAACTTGTTGAAAGTATAATACAACATTTTGTAGAAGTGGGTAATAAAGCATGATCTAACTCGGCTACACTTTTTCTCATTCTGGCTTGGAGTACACGTTTTAAATAGTATATTTTCGAAGCAACAATTCTATTAAAAAGTATATGTTGATAATTTTTCGGTAATATTTTTATTACATATGTAATAAATTGGCATAGTAGCATAACATTTAGCAAAAGAATTTAGTTTTTCCATAATATCTTCCAAGTACACATTTCCAACAGTCGTCTTCGGGGTGGAGTACACGTTTTATTGACCATCATGAAACATTGAACTGCGCATGACAAACAGCATTAACATGTGGTGAAATATCGCTTCCGTAAACAGACAGACAACAATTTCTTTTGCACAAATGACAAAAGTCTTTATTTTAGCTCATGAAGGCGCGGATTTCGGAACTTTTGGTGGAATCTTGTCTTTATTGTCACCATAATAAGAGAACCAAGCAGAATCTGCGACCAGGAGTCCTTTGTCGCCTTTAATTAGAAAAGGTATGAGCATCAGATCCGGCCACTACTGACCCAATCTGAAGCTCTAAAGAGTGTAAATCTTTAGAGCTTCCCTGGAGCTAAATATCACGGCACTGGTGGCCTACTGGTACTACGATCTGGAAAAGTAAGCCCCATGCGAAGACGGCCCGCAAGAAGACGGCCCCAGAGAAGTCGGCCCCATTAATTATATTGGATTAAATCCACTTAATTTTGTCCGATTGTGTTCATATTTGATATGTATGTTTATGATGACACACACATCACCTGTATACTATAGTTTTTGGTATCGATTGGTTGATCGGTTTAGAAAATAATTAACCCTGCACACAAATGCTATCTGGTGCATCTAAGTCAAACAATTTTCTTCTGATATGCCTCATATTTCTTACCTAGGTTTTTCTTAGCACGTTCTTCATCTGTATGGTTATTGGTTTCGTTTAGTTAACCCTTTCTGCTCTTGTTTTTAAATATAATTCATCCATGCTGTGTTGACTGAAATAGTTTTCATCTGATCAGCACCAAATTTAGTACATATGGTCCTCACCCCGAAATACAGATCAAGTTCAAATTTGAGTTTGATCCGATATATTTTAACAGAGTTATGGCCATTTAAAATTCAAGCAACTGATAATGTAATTAATGCCTGCACTGTGAGCTTAGAAGAGAAGTTCTTATAACACAGAGAGTGTATTATTGGCAATGACTTATGTTTAGCTGGACACTAGATAGATAGCATGGCTCACAGAGTCTGTTGATAAAAACTGTGATTGATGACTCTCTGGTCTATTCTGCTTTCTGTGCAATATTAAGTTAACCCCTTTATTGAAACAGGCTCATGACATTAGAGACTGACTTATTGTATGGGTTTCTAAATCCAATGACATGCTTTTTATAGACTTTTTGTTTTTATCAGTGCATTAGTTTGGGTACGATTAACCCCATTCTATCTGATTTCATAACTCAAATATTTCCATTGATTATGTTTATAGTTCTTGGCATAGTTTATGATAACCCACCCCTAACCTGCATAGTGGGGGTCATTTGGTTTATTTGCTTAAAAATATTAACATCCTCCACCAATCCTGTTGACACAAAGTGATATTAACTAAATATTTTTCACACGATCACTATATAAATAATTGCATCCATGTTAATGATGACACATTCTTCACCTGTATAGATTTTGGTATCGATTGAATGGTTTTGAAAATATTAACCATAACTTTAATTATATATCCGCTGTTTACGTACATTATATCTTTCCAATGATCAGCTTAGTCTAATAGAAGAAAATTAACTTACCCCATTCCATAGTCATACAGTATGCTATCCAATGTAATGAATCTAATATTTTCAATCTGACCAATCTCATATCCTACCTCTAGCTATCTGAAAATTCTGCATTAAAACATTTTATATCCAATCATTATCAATCATTTTATATCCAGGTCTAGGCATCCCTCACTTGTATAGTTGTTCAGGTATTGATTGGTTTTGAATGGGAAATATTAACCCTTTTCTCCCATATAAATGATCCCATGAATTTTTAATATGCAGCTAACACAAAACATAATAAAAAATATATTTCTACAACTTGTTGAAAGTATAATACAACATTTTGTAGAAGTGGGTAATAAAGCATGATCTAACTCGGCTACACTTTTTCTCATTCTGGCTTGGAGTACACGTTTTAAATAGTATATTTTCGAAGCAACAATTCTATTAAAAAGTATATGTTGATAATTTTTCGGTAATATTTTTATTACATATGTAATAAATTGGCATAGTAGCATAACATTTAGCAAAAGAATTTAGTTTTTCCATAATATCTTCCAAGAACACATTTCCAACAGTCGTCTTCGGGGTGGAGTACACGTTTTATTGACCATCATGAAACATTGAACTGCGCATGACAAACAGCATTAACATGTGGTGAAATATCGCTTCCGTAAACAGACAGACAACAATTTCTTTTGCACAAATGACAAAAGTCTTTATTTTAGCTCATGAAGGCGCGGATTTCGGAACTTTTGGTGGAATCTTGTCTTTATTGTCACCATAATAAGAGAACCAAGCAGAATCTGCGACCAGGAGTCCTTTGTCGCCTTTAATTAGAAAAGGTATGAGCATCAGATCCGGCCACTACTGACCCAATCTGAAGCTCTAAAGAGTGTAAATCTTTAGAGCTTCCCTGGAGCTAAATATCACGGCACTGGTGGCCTACTGGTACTACGATCTGGAAAAGTAAGCCCCATGCGAAGACGGCCCGCAAGAAGACGGCCCCAGAGAAGTCGGCCCCATTAATTATATTGGATTAAATCCACTTAATTTGATTGAGATAGTGTTCAGGACAAAAATAGGATTGGTAGGTTTGCTTGAATCCTTCAATTTGATATTTAATTTTTTTGATTATTGTTTTTATCCTGTATCTGTATCTGTATTGGTACTCACGCAGGATCCGTTCAGATGTATACATGTATGCTTTGACATATTGTTATTACTTTTCATGTGCGTATTATACTCAGCAAAATTGACATAAAACTACTTTTGATTATTTTTGTATAAATTTTATTATTACACAATACTTTTACTAAGAAATCGTATCCGGGCCCACTCGCCCCAGGGCCCACTCGCCCCCAGGCAGTTTTTGGGGGGAGCTGGCCCAGCTATACCAAATATAGATCGCTTGTTTGAACGACGAACCGTCGAATTCATAAATAACAATAATGAACTGTTTTCACATTCTGGATATTAAAGTTTCTCTGATTCTCTGAGTTCATTTCACTATCTCTGGAGTGTGGGAAACCCTTAGAAGCCGTTATTGTCCCCATTCCTATCCTATCAAAACAATAGAAGCAGGTTGTTTACACAGTAACCAGTCGACTAATCACACCTCACACTTCAGAGGGTGAGATGGCTTCAGAACGTGTGATAATACAGTACTAGTATATAAGGCTAAGCAGTGCAATTATTATTTTTGTTTTTACGATTATTATAATAAAGCTCTGAAAATGAGGGGTGAAGGAGTAGACCACTCGGTCTATTCCACCATCCCGGGGTTAGCCCCCCAAATCACAATCTCACATCTGACATCAATTCTCGATCCGGCAGCCCACTGGGAAGGTCGCATTAGTGCTTGACGTAATTTTTCATATTCATTCAAGTTCATGTTATATATATATAAATGTTCTTATGTTTTTATTCTTGTTATCAGCGAAATAAATAATTATCACTACTACCAAACTATTCAATCTATCTCCCGACAACCCTTTGTCTTAGAGAGAGAGAAGGGGGAGAGGGAGAGAGAGACAGCAAGCAAAACGACACCAAAGAAAACAACTTAAACAAGACATTATTCCTTTGACCGAGTTGGCCCGGGGCGAGCTGGCTTGGGGCGAGCTGGCCCAGGTCGACTGGGGCGAGTGGGCCCTGGGGCGAGCTGGCCCGTTTCCAAGAAATCAACCTATTCTGAGATGTTGAAATGTCACCTTAATGTGTTTTTGAAATTTTTGGAGAAAAAATTCAATAGATTTTTTTGAAAACCATGAAAAAAACTTTAGGGTAGGGGGTTTAAAAAGAGGTCTGTCCGTAGACACTTCCTATCTGATTCAATTACTCAAATATTTGTTATCGGATCGTGCTAAAATTTTATATGCATGTTTATGATGACACACTCCTCACCTGTATATCTTTTTGTATCGATCGGTTGATCAGTTTAGAAATTATTAACACTTTGCATCCGTACATCGGCATGAGCTATCCGATGCTGTAACCAAAGTAGTTTTTGTCCGATTGTGTTCATATTTGATATGTATGTTTATGATGACACACACATCACCTGTATACTATAGTTTTTGGTATCGATTGGTTGATCGGTTTAGAAAATAATTAACCCTGCACACAAATGCTATCTGGTGCATCTAAGTCAAACAATTTTCTTCTGATATGCCTCATATTTCTTACCTAGGTTTTTCTTAGCACGTTCTTCATCTGTATGGTGATTGGTTTCGTTTAGTTAACCCTTTCTGCTCTTGTTTTTAAATAGAATTCATCCAAGCTGTGTTGACTGAAATAGTTTTCATCTGATCCGCACCAAATTTAGTACATATGGTCCTCACCCCGAAATACAGATCAAGTTCAAATTTGAGTTCGATCCGATATATTTTAACAGAGTTATGGCCATTTAAAATTCAAGCAACTGATAATGTAATTAATGCCTGCACTGTGAGCTTAGAAGAGAAGTTCTTATAACACAGAGAGTGTATTATTGGCAATGACTTATGTTTAGCTGGACACTAGATAGATAGCATGGCTCACAGAGTCTGTTGATAAAAACTGTGATTGATGACTCTCTGGTCTATTCTGCTTTCTGTGCAATATTAAGTTAACCCCTTTATTGAAACAGGCTCATGACATTAGAGACTGACTTATTGTATGGGTTTCTAAATCCATTGACATGCTTTTTATAGACTTTTTGTTTTTATCAGTGCATTAGTTTGGGTACGATTAACCCCATTCTATCTGATTTCATAACTCAAATATTTCCATTGATTATGTTTATAGTTCTTGGCATAGTTTATGATAACACACCCCTAACCTGCATAGTGCGGGTCATTTGGTTTATTTGCTTAAAAATATTAACATCCTCCACCAATCCTGTTGACACAAAGTGATATTAACTAAATATTTTTCACACGATCACTATATAAATAATTGCATCCATGTTAATGATGACACATTCTTCACCTGTATCGATTTTGGTATCGATTGAATGGTTTTGAAAATATTAACCATAACTTTAATTATATATCCGCTGTTTACGTACATTATATCTTTCCAATGATCAGCTTAGTCTAATAGAAGAAAATTAACTTACCCCATTCCATAGTCATACAGTATGCTATCCAATGTAATGAATCTAATATTTTCAATCTGACCAATCTCATATCCTACCTCTAGCTATCTGAAAATTCTGCATTAAAACATTTTATATCCAATCATTATCAATCATTTTATATCCAGGTCTAGGCATCCCTCACTTGTATAGTTGTTCAGGTATTGATTGGTTTTGAATGGGAAATATTAACCCTTTTCTCCCATATAAATGATCCCATGAATTTTTAATATGCAGCTAACACAAAACATAATAAAAAAAACAATAATAAAATAAAACATAATATGTTATGTCTCACATTCCAATGTAATAAGCAAATAAATGGAGTTGCTATGATGTTTATCTACTTAATATCTTAACTATTTTGTCTTTAACTGCTATGGTGCTTCTCTCTGACTATGGATTGAGCTTAATTAGATTTATCACTCTATAAGACATATCTGTGTTGGCGTGACCTAATAGGTTGAAATTGAATGCCACATCCATGTTCCTATTGTGTTTATGTGAGCAAGATGCCCAATAAGTCTGATTCCACTTGTGACCCTAATAGTAAGGTGTGAATTGTTGAACCTTTTGCACTCATGAAAAGGTTGGTGTAAGGATTTATTAAAATAGCTAATCGGTATCGCCAAGGTATGGGTTAAACATCTGCCAATCGTGATCGGCCTCTCGTTATTTTCATTTATCAAAAAGTCTTAATCTATTTTGTTTATCCTCACTTCCAACAGAATTTAAGCCCTGTATACCAGTATGCATATGTCCCAACAGCCATAATGGTTTTATAAATGGGCTCTTTTGTTGCATGATACTTATTGGATCATAGAAGGGTGATGTTGGGGTGTTAATTAAGCTTCAGCCATTGTTACAGTCAACTGACTCCCAATTTGAATTCTCTAGATTTGTCCCTGACAGTGCAGACAGCAGTCACGTCCTGTCAACATCACTATAAACTATTAAATGGATATAGTGTGACATTTTCAGAATGAGGTCTGCAGAGGGTGAATTTGGTGACGATAGTCTGCCGTCACTAAATTCACCCTCTGGGGACCTCATTCTGAAAATGTCAGACTTGAACACAATGTGCTGATGCTGGTTCTATTACAGTTTTCGCCGATGATGGTGGCTCCATTTGATGCTGACACTGGTTAGCTGCGAACTGATAGATAAGCCATGTCGTATCCAGACCATAGCAATAATTATGGAGCAGATGTGACATTACTTGAAAGGGATGCCGTCACACTGGCTCAGAAAGCTGTGCAGTATGACCAGAGCTCAGATTTCCAAACAGCCATATTCTATTATACTGTGAGTACACTTTGTGTCATCTTTGATATTCTAAAGAGGGGACCAATTCTCAAGCTTACTGTTTTCAGGGGAGCCACAAGCAACCAACCTACAAGTAAAGCTGTAGCGGGCACATCTTCCAGAAAAAAGGCAAATTTTTTGTTCAGATGAAAAGCATAAATGCAAAAAAAAAACCCCAACATTTTTCCTGATCGAACACTTATTTCAAGTCTTTTACGAGCAACAATTCATATCTAGCTTTCTGAACATTACACAACTTTTATTGCTGTTAACATAATTGCCTTTATGCACCATTTGTTCCCACCTTGGCAGAGGGTAAGTGAGGTAGTTTCCATCTCTAGCTCCCGCATCCCTGACTATTTTGAACATTTCATTTACTATTGTTAGCGAAACAAAGCCCTGGTGTAAAAATAAAAATCATATATTTTATTTGCGTTTATTTGGATCATTTTCAGTTTGTGAATGATCGTTAAAAAAAATTCTGGACATTACATGTCTGCCTTTAACCCTTTACCCAACAAACCGGCCAAAACCGGCCAAAAACGGCCAAATAAAGCTGCAACAGCCTAAATTATCTTGGGTCTGTCTCAATAAAACCATACAAATATGGATATCATTGGAACCGGCTCATTGACCACATTGTGATGGTTATATTATGCCCTGTGCCAATACATTCTCTTATATATGCGAGTCGACCATAGGTCGCCTCGCATATATAAGAGAATGCATTGGCCTAAAAAAATCTTTTTTTAACACTTTTTACCATTTTTTCTTACATTCTTTAACAATTTTATAATTTTTAATGTGTTAAGCCAATGCATTCTCTTATATATGCGAGGCGACCTATGGTCGACTCGCATATATAAGAGAATGCATTGGCACAGGGCCGTTCTGTTGGGTAAAGGGTTAATGTAGAATTCAATTAAATTGTTCTTATATTTTTGCAGGAGGCTGCTCAAGCCTTGTTATCTGCGTCTCAAGGTGGCTCGAGGATTTCCAACATACTAGACAAATCTAATGAGTATATGATCAGAGCTGAGTCGTTAAAGCTATCTTGTGAGTCTAATCTACATGTATGGGAGGTGTTAAAGTTATGTTACTATTACTAGTATGTGATTGTTTCTGTTTTATATTGATTTTTGTTTAACCCTTTACCCAACAAAGTGGCCAAAAACGCCCAAATAAAGCTTCAACAGCCTAAAATATCTTCGGTCTGTCTCAATAACACCATACAAATATGGATATCATTGGAACCGGTTCATTGACCACATTGTGATGGTTACAGTTATGCCCTGTGCCAATGCATTCTCTTATATATGCGAGTCGACCATAGGTCGCCTCACATATATAAGAGAATGCATTGGCCTAACAAAAATTCTTTTTTAACACTTTTTACCATTTTTTCTTACATTCTTTAACAATTTTATAATTTTTTCTTACATTTTTTATAATATTTTTCTACATTCTTTGACAATTTTATCATTTTTAATATGTGTTAAGCCAATGCATTCTCTTATATATGCGAGGCGACCTATGGTCGACTCGCATATATAAGAGAATGCATTGGCACAGGGCCGTTCTGTTGGGTAAAGGGTTAAAGGCCTATTTAATTTTCGAGTCCCCAATTTTATAGTGCCTTGATATATGGTTTTAATAACAATCTATGACATAAAATATGATTAAAATACTATAATTCATTACCATTTGGAATGTCTGAGTAATAGAAAATAGCTTAA
Organism: Siphonodentalium dalli; assembly: GCA_032622095.1. Lineage (NCBI taxonomy): Eukaryota > Metazoa > Mollusca > Scaphopoda > Gadilida > Siphonodentaliidae > Siphonodentalium > Siphonodentalium dalli. Next base: position 118,976,762 of record CP136068.1, on the reverse strand, counting down.
ATCATAAAAACATTTCCCCCGTTTTGGCTACCAGAATGCAACAGAGTTCAAGCTAAGATATAGTGTTATTTCCCTTCCATTGAAAAAATAATAGACTTTGCAGTACAGAAAACACGTTGGTACCTTAACAAAAACAACATGTTCACAGTTTATTACACCGGATAAGTTGATAGTACAATGTTTTGGAGCTTCCTCTTTCAAATGGTATATAATATGGCATATTTACTATATATTTTGGAACTTCTGTCTGTGTGTGTGTGTGTGTGCGTGTGTGTGTGTGTTATAGACTTGAAAACTGCTTGACAGATCCAACTCAAATTCGGTATGTAGGCCTACTTTGATACGGGGAACAACATGTGTGGATCCAATTTCACGTGTGACTGCCCTTGACCTCGCTCATATACGCACATATAGGCTTGTTTCTGGACCTCGACCGATCTGACTCAAGTTTGGTAGTAGGATCCCGGGAACAATATGGGCGGGTCCAATTTCACATGCGACAGTGTCCCTGACCTTGACCTTGCTCATATACGCTCATATAGTCATGTTTCGGTCTGCCCGGATGAAGTCAGGCATATCAGCTAGTATTTTATATAATGTGATCTGGGGGTTCGAAAATTTTGTGGGCCTTTAAATAAATTTATTCATTAAACAATTGAATGAATTGGATCCAAAACTCAGGTACAGCCTATTTTATTGGGTCCAAACAGAACAAATGAAAATAGACAAATAAGGTCACATACATGTACAGTAACAATTCAATGGTGAAAATATCTTGTATCATGGAAATTCCTAATAATCATATTTGATTCATCAGTGATTGCCATGAAAATACATGTACTGCTGATGGTCATGAGTAAGAGTTTAGAATATGTTAACAGCTGATTTCGTCCAGCATGTTTGATAATTTATAAGATTCTAAATGCTGCAGGACCATTATAGCTATTGGAGGAAGATCTCATTCCATGCAACCAACTGCATATATCTAATATTAGTAAATTATCCCTTAACTTAAGCCAAAATTTGGAACATCTACGGTAATTAAAGAGGATTATTGATTACAAAGATTAGATGTTGGGTGAAGGTTGATTTGGAATATTTCATGATATAAAATGTTTTCAAGAATTTGGTTGGATATAGAAATAGGTTGCAAATTTTAATAGTTTCATCTAAGTGTTGATGCTGGTGGCACAAAACATTGTCAGTTCAATTATTTTACAAAATTTTACATTCATGTCAATTCTATGCAGTGTCTATGAAATAAATAATAAATAAAAATATATGCTTCCCTCGACTTCATCACTTTGATATAAATATTCCCTGTGAAACAAACTATTTTGTTTGTCTGGTCTAACTGTTGCCCAAGCCTTGAAATCGTGTGTCTGTCATTTGTAGAATGAGTTCTCCAGAGGGTTAATTTAGTGACGCTACCCTGCACAGCAGGCTAGCATCACTAAATTCACCCTCTGGGGGATCTCATTTTGCTTAGGTCTCATCTTCTGGGAAGTATCTATGGTCTCGAATTAACATTGTCTACAGTTACTTTTCCCCTTCTGTTCAGTTTCTATATCCCCTAATTTGCAGAAGATATAAAGCATAATCAAGGTGACTAATTGGTAAACATCACTAACTTCAACTGGGGAACTGATCCTAGGTCTCCCATAGCAGTTGAGTCCTAAGCAGAATGAGGTCCCCGGAGGGTGAATTTGGTGATGCCAGCCCGCTGTGCAGGATGGCTTCACTAAATTCACCCTTTTGGGACCTCATTCTGCAAATGACAGTCACACTATTTCAAGGCTTGTGTTTATCTTGCCTAACTGTTGCCTCATTATTCATTTCAGTGACGAAGTTAGGCAGCCAACAGGATCTACAAACGAAATCTCAACAACAAGTGAGGATATAATTATTGGTCATGCAACTCTATTGTGTATGAATTTTTTATTGAGACACAAACAGTCAGATGATTCTAAATATAGACAGTATGATATGTTGTTTGATGTAAAGAATGTTCAATTGTCACACTCACACTAGCTTACATATGTCAATAATTATACCCCCCCGCAACGAAGTTATGGGGGGTATACTGGAGTCAGCTTGTCCGTCCATCCGTCGTCCGTCCGTGGACACAAATTTGTCCGGAGTTTTTCTCATTCGTTTTTTGATCAATTTCCGTGAAACTTGGCACAGACATCAACCACCATGGGAACCTGTGCACCTGCGATTATGAAGTCTGTCGGACATTTTTTGGTGGAGTTATCCCCCCTTTTTCGACTTAGAAACTTTTCGCAACATGTATACTTTTGTCCGAGCTTTTATTCCTACATTTTTCGGTCAATTTTTTTAAAACGTGGCACAGATATTTAGTACCATGGGAACTTGTGCACCTGCGATTATGACGTCTGTCCGACATTTTTTGGTGGAGTTATCCCCCTTTTTCGACTTAGAAACTTTTTTTGCAACATGCATAATTTTGTCCGAGCTTTTATTCCTACATTTTTCGGTCAATGTTTTTTAATCTTGGCACTGATATTTAGTACCATGGGAACCTGTGCACCTGCGATTATGACGTCTGTTCGACATTTTTTGTGTGGAGTTATTCCCCTTTTTCGACTCAGAGTTTTTTTCGCAACATACATAATTTTGTCCAAGCTTTTATTCCTACATTTTTTGGTCAATAGGTTTAAGATTAATGTTATGGTTGTACACCTGCAATGGGAACTGTTATTTTATTATTTTAACTAAATGTTTACTGACATGTGAAACATCTTAGTATTTTAAAAACAGGGGGGTATCCGTAGTCCCATTGGGACAGTCACACCTCTAGTTATACCCCCCGCAACGAAGTTAGGGGGGGTATACTGGAGTCAGCTTGTCCGTCGTCCGTTGTCCGTCCGTCGTCCGTCCGTGGACACAAATTTGTCCGGAGTTTTTCTCAGTCGTTTTTTGATCAATTTCCGTGAAACTTGGCACAGACATCAACCACCATGGGAACCTGTGCACCTGCGATTATGACGTTTGTCGGACTTTTATTTTGTTGAGTTATCCCCCCTTTTTCGACTTAGAAAATTTTCGCAACATGTATACTTTTGTCCGAGCTTTTATTCCTACATTTTTCGGTCAATTTTTTTAAAACGTGGCACAGATATTTAGTACCATGGGAACTTGTGCACCTGCGATTATGACGTCTGTTCGACATTTTTTGGTGGAGTTATCCCCCTTTTTTGACTTAGAAACTTTTTTTGCAACATGCATAATTTTGTCCGAGCTTTTATTCCTACATTTTTTGGTCAATAGGTTTAAGATTAGGGTTATGGTTGTACAACTGCAATGGGAACTGTTATTTTATTATTTTAACTAAATGTTTACTGACATGTGAAACATCTTAGTATTTTAAAAACAGGGGGGTATCCGTAGTCCCATTGGGACAGTCACACCTCTAGTTAATTCAGGCATACTCCCGCAGTGCATACAATTTGGGTTGCACAAACTAAAAGTCACACGAACGATGAATGGGTTAACTAGACTAAGTTGGCCAAACAATCTCACCAGTGCACTACTGTAATGCATGGACAATTATTTAAACATTTAAACATTGAATTTAAATCTAGAAGGTGCTCATTATTGGTAGTATTGTAGAATACGCTTTGAATAGGTTTGATAGGAGACCATGCTGACTAAACAAATTTGCTCAAGAGCAATTTTACACGATACTTATCAAAAATAGTTGCTGAAGTTTTCTATTGGGGACTTGGCCCAAAAATTTGGTTAACCAATTTTAGCACAACATCACTTTGTCAAGTTTGATCTATTGCCATGGGTTTGCATTCGTCTGTCCGTCAAAAAATTCCTACAGGTCACATCTCTCATCCAATCATCACCACACTTGACATGGATCTTCTGTGTGACCTCTAGATGGGAGCTATCAATCTTTTTACAAAATTTGATAAAAAACATGGCTTCTATCGTTGATTTCAAATTAGAATCCATCAGCACACCCTACTTCCATCAGCACACCCTGCTGTCAACATTTATTGGAGAAATGTTTTGAAAATTTACAGGCATCTTCGGGATCACTTCTAGATTGGAGCTATCAAATGTGAATAATATTTGATAAAGTCACTAAATACTTTGACACACCATACATCCAACATTTTTCATCCAATTGATCCCAAACTTCTTATGACTCTTTGGGTTGACCTCTGGTATTACTTAAACATTTAAAAACATTCCACATTCCATATCACACCATTGATTGTAATTCATGACATTATCCCCTCCAAGTTGAGCTACAGTGTCATTGACAGTTTCATTTTCTGCATGACGAGGTGTGACCGAACTATTGGTTAACCAAAAAACAAACCACGTAACCCGCTTGTAGGTTCAGGTGAATCTCAAAATGTTATGCCCTGCTTCCAGAACATGAGTCTGAATTAAATTCTTCAAGCAAGCCTGGATTTGATTTTTAGCTCAACTTACTTTGTAAGTTTGAGCTATTGCCATGGTTTGGCGTCCGTCGTCCGTGTGTCCGTGAACAATTTCCTTTGGCGCGGGCTACAGGTCGTACCTTTGGTCTGATCTTTATGAAATTTGTCATGAATGTTGACATTGACATGTAGATGGGAACGAGTCATTTTGGGTCATTCGGCCAAAAAACATGGCCGCTGGTGGCCATCTTGGATTTCAAAATTCAATCCATTGGCGCGGGCTACAGGTCGTACTGTTCATCTGATCATCATGAAATTTGTCATGGATGTTAATATTGACATGTAGATGGGAACGAGTGATTTTGGGGTCGTTCGGCCAAAAAACATGGCCGTCAGCAGCCATCTTGGATTTTACTCTTTGCATGACTAAATCCTTGGGCGCGGGCTACAGGTCGTAGTTTTGGTTGGAACTTCATGAAATTTGTCATGGATGTTAACAATGACATGTAGATGGGAACGAGTGATTTTGGGGTCATTCGTCTAAAAAAACATGGCCGCCAGCAGCCATCTTGGATTTTACTCTTTGCATGACTAAATCCTTTGGCGCGGGATACAGGTCATACCTTTGATCTGATCTTTATGAAATTTGTCATGAATGTTGACATTGACATGTAGATGGGAACGAGTCATGTTGGAGTCATCTGGCCAAAAAACATGGCCGCTGGCGGCCATCTTGGATTTCAAAATTCAATCCATTGGCACGGGCTACAGGTCGTACTGTTCGTCTGATCATCATGATATTTATCATGGATGTTAATATTAACATGTAGATGGGAACGAGTGATTTTGGGGTCGTTTGGCTAAAAAACATGGCCGCCAGCAGCCATATTGGATTTTACTCTTTGCATGACTAAGTCCTTTGGTGCGGGCTACAGGTCGTAGCTTTGGTCGGAACTTCATGAAATTTGTCATGGATTCATTTAGCACCTTTCCTATTTCTCCATTTACTGTCAACCATTAAATTATTCCCCATACCTAAGTTGAGCTACAGTGTCATTGACACTTTCATTTAAGGACCTTCTGACACATGTCAGGTACTAACAGGAGGCCGTCTGACATGTTCTAAAAGTGCCTGTCTTGGATAACTTTGCGAAGAAAGTATATATATGAGAAACAAAAATTATATATTATTCCATGTTTTTTTTTGTTGCTCTGCAGTACAGAAATTATACATGGAATGATGCAGCACCAAATCTCTGGATTATTAATTTTATTTATATGTACCTGTACATGTATACTGGTCATTTTATGACCCACAATCATTCCACTTACAGATTCATTTTTCCTCTACGGTTCCAACATTCGTACTGAATCGTGGGAAAATCCAATTATGACAAAAATGTGTTTGTATTTGTTTATTTTCTGATTACATGTACTTTGTCTGTGATAAGCATATTTCTTACAAATTTAAGAAATGTTTATAGTTATGCTCACAAAAATACAGTCAGACATAATACAGCCTCGAGTTCTATCCTTCTACCTACCATTTTGTATTTATTACACGCCACCCATCCTAGAATCCGTGAATTAAAAAAAAAACAGACTTACAAATTTATTCAAGCAATTACAGGACTTGTTTTGTCATATGTCATGATGGTTTTATTTTATAGTTCTAGTTTCAATGGATCCTGTGTCCTCTGCACATGTAAAACTCAAGAGAGTTTCTTTGTTAAAATGTTCTGGCCTGCATGAAAGTATTTCATGTATTTTGATCATCAGAACATGAAAGAAAAATATGCATAGATTAATTGAGATTTAAAGATTATATTCTGTTATAACAATGAACATTTCATTTTGTCTTGAAAGGTAGAAATTGAGAAAGCACAGTTTTTGATTCACCAAGCATTTGAGGAGGATGAGAGTGGCAACAAAAAAGATGCCATTCAACTTTACACAGAAGCAGTAGAATTATGTATAAGGATCGTAAGTATATAGGCTACTCCAAGTGGTATAACTCACACATTTAAAATTATCATACTTAATATCCCCATCCCCATTTGCATTAATGGCACATGCATTTATTTGATTTGATATTCGATTCACAGATATCACCCTGATTCAGTTTTATATTCAATCAATTTGACTGCAAACCCCCGATTCGCAGGGCCCTCACATCTTTATAGAATGTCTATCTCTTCCAATAACATGTTTTATATAGCTTCCTCTGGCTTCCTGGGTATAAAGTAATAAATTATATGAAACAAAGACCCCTGTCCGGAAACGCTTCTATCAATAAATATTTTATTTCTAATATTCTGGTATAATATATATAATATCAAATTGGGACATTTTATGGCTCGTGTTCATTCGGAGACACAATGCGGGATAGCTCTATCTAAATATTCTAAAAATAGTAGCGAAAAATGTCCTACTTTTTAGCTCAACTTTACTTTGTAAAGTTTGAGCTATTGCCATGGCTTGGTATCCGTCGTCCGTGTGTGCGTGATGCGTCAACAATTTCCTTTAGCACGGGCTACAGTTCGTACCTTTGGTCCGATTATTATGAAATTTGTCATGGATGTTAACAATGACATGTAGATGGGAACGAGTCATTTTGGGGTCATTCGGCCGAAAAACATGGCCGCCTTCAGCCATCTTGGATTTTACTCTTTGTATGACTAAATCATTTAGCACGGGCTACAGGTCGTACTTTTAGTCTGATCATCATAAAATTTGTCATGAATGTTAATAATGACATGTAGATGAGAACGAGTCATTTTGGGGTCATTCGGCCAAAAAACATGGCCACCAGAAGCCATCTTGGATTTTACTCTTTGTATGACTAAATCATTTAGCACGGGCTACAGGTCGTACTTTTAGTCTGATCATCATAAATTTTGTTATGGCTGTTGAAATTGTAATGTAGATGGGAACGAGTCATTTTGGGGTGATTCGGATTGAAAACATGGCCGCCAGTGGCCATCTTTGATTTCAAAATTCAATCCATTAGCACAGGCTACAGGTCGTACCTTTAGCCTGATCGTCATGAAATTTGTCATGGATGATAACAATGACATGTAGATGGGAACGAGTCATTTTGAGGTCATTCGGCCAAAAAACATGGCCGCCAGCAGCCATCTTGGATTTTACTCTTTGTATGACTAGATCCTTTAGCACAGGCTACAGGTCGTACCTTTAGTCTGATCATCATAAAATTTGTCATGGATGTTAACAATGACATGTAGATGGGAACAAGTCATTTTGAGGTCATTCGGCCAAAAAACATGGCTGCCAGCAGCCATCTTGGATTTTACTCTTTGTATGACTAAATCATTTAGCACGGGCTACATGTCGTACTTTTAGTCTGATCATCATAAAATTTGTCATGAATGTTAATAATGACATGTAGATGGGAACGGGTCATTTTGGGGTCATTCGGCCAAAAAACATGGCCACCAGAAGCCATCTTGGATTTTACTCTTTGTATGACTAAATCCTTTAGCACGGACTACAGGTCGTACCTTGAGTCTGATCATCATGAAATTTTTCGTGGCTGTTGAAATTGGAATGTAGATGGGAACGAGTCATTTTGGGGTCATTTGGATGAAAAACATGGCCACAAGTGGCCATCTTTGATTTCAAAATTCAATCCATTAGCACAGGCTCCAGGTCGTACTGTTCGTCTGATCATCATAAAATTTATCATGGATGTTAATATTGACATGTAGATGGGAACGATTAATTTTGGGGTCATTCGGCCAAAAAAAAACATGACCGCAGCAGCCATCTTGGATTTTGCTCTTTGTATGACTAAATCCTTTAGCACGGGCTACAGGTCGTACCTTTAGTCTGATCATCATAAAATTTGTCATGGATGTTAGCAATGACATGTAGATTGGAACGAGTCATTTTGAGGTCATTCAGCCAAAAAACATGGCCGCCAGCCAGCAGCCATCTTGGATTTTACTCTTTGTATGACTAAATCATTTAGCACGGGCTACAGGTCGTACTTTTAGTCTGATCATCATAAAATTTGTTCTGGATGTTAACAATGACATGTGGATGGGTACGAGTCATTTTGGGGTCATTTGTCCAAAAAACATGGCCGTCAGCAGCCATCTTGGATTTTACTCTTTGTATGACTAAATTCTTTAGCATGGGCTACAGGTCGTACCTTTAGTCTGATCATCATAAAATTTGTCATGGATGTTAACGATGACATGTGGATGGGATACAATCATTTTGGGGTCATTCGGCCGAAGACATGGCCGTCAGCAGCCATCTTGGATTTTACTTTTCTCTTCATGTCTATAAACTAGTATTAGACATTCAACTTTCCACATTCCTAATCGCTCCATTGACTGTAATACATTAAATTATTCCCTTTCCAAGTTGAGCTACAGTGTCATTGACACTTTCATTTATCGCATTATATAAGAAAATCATGATATAAAATAAATATTATTGGTAGAATCGTTTCAAGACAGATGTCTTCGACTCATATTTATTATTTAATACCCCAGAAACTATATAACATGTATTAAGGAAGAGATAGACTACAGCTATCCTTCAAGTGATGTGAAACACTCCTGCAGGGTGATCAAATAGAAATGGAGAATAATCTTGGTCAAAATTGTTATGTTTACGAATATTAATTCAAATTGACAACACACACTCATACCATCATTCTAATATATTAATTAAATGCAATGACTCTCTGTGGCAATATAATTAATTTGTGTTTGTTTATCACTGATAGTTGCATCTTGAATCCAGATGTAAATATATACAAGTGAGAGCAGTTCAGATGATGATTTCTATTGAGTGGTATGGACGATTTCTTTGAAATTTTCGGCGAGTAGAATGCTATATTTCCCAGGTTGGCATAACCCCTGAGTACTAACTTATCAGTTTCACTTACCTCAACAAGTCCATAATATGTCTTTAAAGTAATTGATCACTTATAACGTGGTGTCACTCCGGTAATTCTGTGGTAACCACCAACATAAGGTTACCACTTCAAAACTGCGATGCATGCAGGATTTAAAGCAATTAAAGTAAAATTTCAAACAGAAATGTCCCAATTACAACAGTAAACACGTTAACTAAAAAATCGCGTGCACTTTTTGTGAATGCGACATAATTGGTCTTCATCTTCTAGCTGTGTGCCCCATAATGTAGCACATGTAGCACCATGAACATTATGCAACTGAAGTTGCCGACATGGTTTTGGCTGTCAAATTTTGAACTCCACCAATCACCTGGTGTCAGGCCGCATTGATTGGCAGACATGAACATCATGTTCAGTGATTCTCCTTATATCTGTGTAACTGAACGAGATCCTCATTGACTTATTCATTTTTTGTTCAACTTTTCGTGTGACAACCCGCTAATAGACCCGTTATCATAACCGTGTGGTACCGTAACTTCACCGCAGTGACCTTCTTGTTACCGCTGTGGATACCATATACTACCAGTTATACCGCAGTCATTACCGGGGCATCACCCCGTTTTTCAAGTCAATTACTTTGAGAATAGCGGTATCTTTAAACTCAACATTATTTTCTTAAATATTTTATCAAAATTGGCGGCACACAGCATCATTCTATTATATCCTATATATGCAGATATATGTAGTAACTCTCGTTCGTAAATAAAAAACCTAAATATTTACATGTTTGCATAGCTCAGGTGTCTTGTTTTAGGAAAGGGCACAACCGATATGTTTGAAGTTTTTGGCAATACATGTCATAATGGAATTTTTTGTTTTTCAAATGGATGTGTTGGCTGAATAGTAAGATATCAGCTTGAAGTGGCAAACTAAGCTAATAATATGCCTTTTACTCTTTCTATACTAAATACTCTTTCCTTTTTATACGCCCGTTTGAAAAAACGGCCGTATTATAGTATTGGTCCGTCCGTCCGGGCGTCCGCCCGGGTGTCCGTCCGGGCGTCCGTTAACCTGGTTTCCGGATGATAACTTTAGTTAGAGTGAACCAAATTTAATAAAATTTGGTATGTGGGTTTATTAGCCGAAAAGTAAGTTCAAGTTCGAATTTGGGTTCCGCCCGCCAATTTTCACCGGAGTTATGCCCCTTATTTGACGTTTTTTGACTTAGAAAATCCTTGAAATTTGTTGTCCGGATGATAACTTTAGTATAGTTTATCGGAATGAATCCAAATTTGGTATATTACTTTCTCCCACCAAAACACAAGTCAAGTTCGAACTTGGGTTCTGTCCGACCATTTTTGGCAGAGTTATGCCCCTTTTTTGACTCAGAAAATTCAGTTTTTCTTCTGTTTTTTGGTTTCCAGATGATAACTCGATTTTGGAATGTTTATACGCAAAACCCGTTTTTTTGTGGATTACATATATCGAAATACAGCTCAAGTCTGAATTTCGTTTTAATCCGATAATTTTTGCGAGAGTTATGGCCCCTTTTTTGACGTAATTTGACTTAGAAATTTTTTGTCCTGATGATAACTTTAGTTAGAGTGAACCGATTTCAATCAAATTTGGTATGTGGGTTTATTAGGAGAAAAGACAGCTCAAGTTCGAATTTGGGTTCCGTCTGCCAATTTTCACCAGAGTTATGCCCCTTATTTGATGTAATTTGACTTAGAAAATCCCTGAAATTTGTTGTCCGGATGATAACTTTACTAGATTCAATGATAATTTGGTATATTACTTTCTCCCACCAAAACACAGGTCAAGTTCAAATTTGAGTTCCGTCCGCCAATTTTTACCAGAGTTATGCCCCTTTTTTACCAGTTTCCGCCGACCCAAGAGGGGGCGTATTTTGCACGCCCAGCGTAGCTCTTGTTTTGGAACTGTTCAAATAATAAGTTCAAAGACCGAAGTCATTTGTTGAACTTATTATCTGAACATTTTCATCCAATAAATTGGACTCCTTCTATACTTGAATTATCTGTCATGTGCCTATTTTTTCCTGAATACCCATCCAAATGAATAATAGACCATTCCAATATATACTAATATAACTGAATGGGAGAATCCATTTAGAAGAGAAAGGGTTAAAGCACTATATTAGTATCTCATATTTTTGCACTTCTGACTCTTCCAGAGGGACTCTGCCCCAGGAAACTCGCAGCTACAAACTAAAGTTACAAAGCTTGCATCACAGGCTCTTGACAGGTGAGAAAATATCTATGACTATTAAAGGCACAGCTGGTCTTCGTGCTGGGTATTGCTGTTAAAATAGTCACATCGGTTAAAACTGCCATGAACAGAAAGTGTATTAAAATTGTGAAATTTATGATTTTTTTTGGAGAAATGTTGACAAAAATGTCAAAGGCTAATTAAATGACATAAGCATGTGAGATTGATACCTATGCGATAATGATAGACAATGATATCTATTAGACTAATAAGAATAGACTCTATCAGAGTTTATAATGGTTACATCAGAGTTTATAATACATCAGAGTTTATAATAGTTACATCAGAATTTATAATGGTTACATCAGAGTTTATAATTGTTACATCAGAGTTAGTGTTGAAACAACTAGTGAATTTCGAAGTCGACTAGTTAAGGCCCAAAATTCGCGTAGCGTCGACTAGTCGGTACCCGATATCAAAACTTTCAAACATAAAATGGTACGGAAATTCATCGTACATGGCGTACACTGATGACTGATGCAATGACGGTCTATTGCGTAGCGTATTTCCCTGCATAGACACCAATTTATTTGGGAAATAATACAGTAAACATCTTGATATTTATTCAACACACTGAATGTAATTATATAATTAGACATGTGGTGGATAATGATTAGAAACATCATTTATACAGGTTTTTAATTTAATATCAGGGTTCGAGATTTCGTTTAGTCACGTGATCACCAATAAACCGGTGCCGAGCGGTGTCACTATAAAATGTTAATGTTCCGACTAAATACGCCCTATAGTGTAGGCTACTTTGTAGAATTTGATAGCCAGTTCTTAATGTCAGTATCATTTATATACGGTAGCACCAATGACGTCACCTTAAGCAACCTTCACACAGCGTCGCATCATAACCTGACGGTGCGAGATCAATTGAAATATACACAGTGTCTAGATTAAAGCGGTCTCTGACAAACAATAAAGCCACGTCAATCATTGCCATCATGTCGCAGTGATGTCTTTGACCTCAAATGACAAGTGAGACATTGTGTTGTCAATTTCATTCTTTCAATTAATAGTCGGGTCACCGTGTGTGTCTATACTAGTAACACTGTCAATTCCGGGTGCCACCAAACGTTATACTTACCATAACTTACGCGCAGTTAACACCGTTTATGCCGGAATCGATTTTGAAAACGTTATACATGTAACTAATACACTATGTTCCGACTAGTCGACGGCAAAATTCAGAGTCGACGTTCTGACATTTCAGCATCGACTACAGCTAGTCGATTAATCGTTTCAACCCTAATCAGAGTTTAAATCAGAGTTTATAATGGTTACATCAGAGTTTATAATGGTTACATCAGAGTTTATAATGGTTACATCAGAGTTTATAATGGTTACATCAGAGTTTATAGGTTACATCAGAGTTTATAATGGTTACATCAGAGTTTATAATACATCAGAGTTTATAATACATCAGAGTTTATAATGCTTACATCAGAGTTTATAATGCTTACATCAGAGTTTATAATGCTTACATCAGAGTTTATAATGGTTACATCAGAGTTTATAATGCTTACATCAGAGTTTATAATACATCAGATTTTATAATACATCAGAGTTTATAATACATCAGAGTTTATAATACATCAGAGTTTATAATGGTTACATCAGAGTTTATAATGGTTACATCAGAGTTTATAATGGTTACAGCAGAGTTTATAATACATCAGAGTTTATAATACATCAGAGTTTATAATGGTTACATCAGAGTTTATAATGGTTACATCAGAGTTTATAATGGTTACAGCAGAGTTTATAATACATCAGAGTTTATAATACATCAGAGTTTATACTGGTTACATTAGAGTTTATAATACATCAGAGTTTATAATGCTTACATCAGAGTTTATAATGCTTACATCAGAGTTTATAATACATCAGAGTTTATAATACATCAGAGTTTATAATGGTTACATCAGAGTTTATAATACATCAGAGTTTATAATGCTTACATCAGAGTTTATAATGGTTACATCAGAGTTTATAATACATCAGAGTTTATAATACATCAGAGTTTATAATGGTTACATCAGAGTTTATAATACATCAGAGTTTATAATGGTTACATCAGAGTTTATAATGGTTACATCAGAGTTTATAATGCTTACATCAGAGTTTATAATGCTTACATCAGAGTTTATAATGGTTACATCAGAGTTTATAATGGTTACATCAGAGTTTATAATACATCAGAGTTTATAATGGTTACATCAGAGTTTATAATGGTTACATCAGAGTTTATAATGGTTACATCAGAGTTTATAATGGTTACATCAGAGTTTATAATGGTTACATCAGAGTTTATAATACATCAGAGTTTATAATGGTTACATCAGAGTTTATAATACATCAGATTTTATAATGCTTACATCAGAGTTTATAATGGTTACATCAGAGTTTATAATGGTTACATCAGAGTTTATAATACATCAGAGTTTATAATGGTTACATCAGAGTTTATAATGGTTACATCAGAGTTTATAATGGTTACATCAGAGTTTATAATGGTTACATCAGAGTTTATAATGGTTACATCAGAGTTTATAATACATCAGAGTTTATAATGGTTACATCAGAGTTTATAATGGTTACATCAGAGTTTATAATGGTTACATCAGAGTTTATAATGGTTACATCAGAGTTTATAATGCTTACATCAGAGTTTATAATACATTAGAGTTTATAATGGTTACATCAGAGTTTATAATGGTTACATCAGAGTTTATAATGGTTACATCAGAGTTTATAATGCATCAGAGTTTATAATGGTTACATCAGAGTTTATAATGGTTACATCAGAGTTTATAATGGTTACATCAGAGTTTATAATGGTTACATCAGAGTTTATAATGGTTACATCAGAGTTTATAATGGTTACATCAGAGTTTATAATACATCAGATTTTATAATACATCAGAGTTTATAATGGTTACATCAGAGTTTATAATACATCAGAGTTTATAATGCTTACATCAGAGTTTATAATGGTTACATCAGAGTTTATAATGGTTACATCAGAGTTTATAATACATCAGATTTTATAATACATCAGAGTTTATAATGGTTACATCAGAGTTTATAATGGTTACATCAGAGTTTATAATGGTTACATCAGAGTTTATAATGGTTACATCAGAGTTTATAATGCTTACATCAGAGTTTATAATACATCAGAGTTTATAATGGTCACATCAGAGTTTATAATGGTTACATCAGAGTTTATAATACATCAGAGTTTATAATGGTTACATCAGAGTTTATAATACATCAGAGTTTATAATGGTTACATCAGAGTTTATAATACATCAGAGTTTATAATGGTTACATCAGAGTTTATAATGGTTACATCAGAGTTTATAATGGTTACATCAGAGTTTATAATGGTTACATCAGAGTTTATAATGCTTACATCAGAGTTTATAATACATTAGAGTTTATAATACATCAGAGTTTATAATACATCAGAGTTTATAATGGTTACATCAGAGTTTATAATACATCAGAGTTTATAATGGTTACATCAGAGTTTATAATGGTTACATCAGAGTTTATAATGGTTACATCAGAGTTTATAATGGTTACATCAGAGTTTATAATGGTTACATCAGAGTTTATAATACATCAGAGTTTATAATGGTTACATCAGAGTTTATAATGGTTACATCAGAGTTTATAATGGTTACATCAGAGTTTATAATACATCAGAGTTTATAATGGTTACATCAGAGTTTATAATGGTTACATCAGAGTTTATAATGGTTACATCAGAGTTTATAATGGTTACATCAGAGTTTATAATACATCAGAGTTTATAATACATCAGAGTTTATAATGGTTACATCAGAGTTTATAATGGTTACATCAGAGTTTATAATGGTTACATCAGAGTTTATAATGGTTACATCAGAGTTTATAATACATCAGAGTTTATAATGGTTTCATCAGAGTTTATAATGGTTACATCTGAGTTTATAATGGTTACATCAGAGTTTATAATGCTTACATCAGAGTTTATAATACATCAGAGTTTATAATGGTTACATCTGAGTTTATAATGCTTACATCAGAGTTTATAATGCTTACATCAGAGTTTATAATGGTTACATCAGAGTTTATAATGGTTACATCAGAGTTTATAATGCTTACATCAGAGTTTATAATGGTTACATCAGAGTTTATAATGGTTACATCAGAGTTTATAGGTTACATCAGAGTTTATAATACATCAGAGTTTATAATGCTTACATCAGAGTTTATAATGGTTACATCAGAGTTTATAATACATTAGAGTTTATAATGGTTACATCAGAGTTTATAATGGTTACATCAGAGTTTATAATGGTTACATCAGAGTTTATAATGCTTACATCAGAGTTTATAATGGTTACATCAGAGTTTATAATGGTTACATCAGAGTTTATAGGTTACATCAGAGTTTATAATACATCAGAGTTTATAATGCTTACATCAGAGTTTATAATGGTTACATCAGAGTTTATAATACATTAGAGTTTATAATGCTTACATCAGAGTTTATAATGGTTACATCAGAGTTTATAATGGTTACATCAGAGTTTATAATGGTTACATCAGAGTTTATAATGGTTACATCAGAGTTTATAATACATCAGAGTTTATAATGGTTACATCAGAGTTTATAATGGTTACATCAGAGTTTATAATGGTTACATCAGAGTTTATAATACATCAGAGTTTATAATGGTTACATCAGAGTTTATAATGGTTACATCAGAGTTTATAATGGTTACATCAGAGTTTATAATGGTTACATCAGAGTTTATAATGGTTACATCAGAGTTTATAATGGTTACATCAGAGTTTATAATACATCAGAGTTTATAATACATCAGAGTTTATAATGGTTACATCAGAGTTTATAATGCTTACATCAGAGTTTATAATACATTAGAGTTTATAATGCTTACATCAGAGTTTATAATGGTTACATCAGAGTTTATAATGGTTACATCAGAGTTTATAATGGTTACATCAGAGTTTATAATACATCAGAGTTTATAATACATCAGAGTTTATAATGGTTACATCAGAGTTTATAATACATCAGAGTTTATAATACATCAGAGTTTATAATACATCAGAGTTTATAATGGTTACATCAGAGTTTATAATACATCAGAGTTTATAATACATCAGAGTTTATAATGGTTACATCAGAGTTTATAATACATCAGAGTTTATAATGGTTACATCAGAGTTTATAATGGTTACATCATAGTTTATAATGATTACATCAGAGTTTATAATACATCAGAGTTTATAATACATCAGAGTTTATAATGGTTACATCAGAGTTTATAATACATCAGAGTTTATAATACATCAGAGTTTATAATACATCAGAGTTTATAATGGTTACATCAGAGTTTATAATACATCAGAGTTTATAATACATCAGAGTTTATAATGGTTACATCAGAGTTTATAATACATCAGAGTTTATAATGGTTACATCAGAGTTTATAATGGTTACATCAGAGTTTATAATGCTTACATCAGAGTTTATAATGGTTACATCAGAGTTTATAATGGTTACATCAGAGTTTATAATGGTTACATCAGAGTTTATAATACATCAGAGTTTATAATACATCAGAGTTTATAATGGTTACATCAGAGTTTATAATGGTTACATCAGAGTTTATAATACATCAGAGTTTATAATGGTTACATCAGAGTTTATAATACATCAGAGTTTATAATGGTTACATCAGAGTTTATAATGGTTACATCAGAGTTTATAATGGTTACATCAGAGTTTATAATGGTTACATCAGAGTTTATAATGGTTACATCAGAGTTTATAATGCTTACATCAGAGTTTATAATACATTAGAGTTTATAATGGTTACATCAGAGTTTATAATGCTTACATCAGAGTTTATAATACATCAGAGTTTATAATACATCTGAGTTTATAATGGTTACATCAGAGTTTATAATGGTTACATCAGAGTTTATAATGGTTACATCAGATTTTATAATGGTTACATCTGAGTTTATAATGGTTACATCAGAGTTTATACTGGTTACATCAGAGTTTATAATGGTTACATCAGAGTTTATAATGGTTACATCAGAGTTTATAATGGTTACATCAGAGTTTATAATACATCAGAGTTTATAATGGTTACATCTGAGTTTATAATGGTTACATCAGAGTTTATAATGGTTACATCAGAGTTTATAATGGTTACATCAGAGTTTATAATACATCAGAGTTTATAATGGTTACATCTGAGTTTATAATGGTTACATCAGAGTTTATAATGCTTACATCAGAGTTTATAATGCATCAGAGTTTATAATGGTTACATCTGAGTTTATAATGGTTACATCAGAGTTTATAATGCTTACATCAGAGTTTATAATGGTTACATCAGAGTTTATAATGCTTACATCAGAGTTTATAATGCATCAGAGTTTATAATGGTTACATCTGAGTTTATAATGGTTACATCAGAGTTTATAATGCTTACATCAGAGTTTATAATGGTTACATCAGAGTTTATACTGGTTACATCAGAGTTTATAATACATCAGAGTTTATAATGGTTACATCAGAGTTTATAATACATCAGAGTTTATAATGCTTACATCAGAGTTTATAATGGTTACATCAGAGTTTATACTGGTTACATTAGAGTTTATAATACATCAGAGTTTATAATACATCAGAGTTTATAATGGTTACATCAGAGTTTATAATGCTTACATCAGAGTTTATAATGGTTACATCAGAGTTTATACTGGTTACATCAGAGTTTATAATGGTTACATCAGAGTTTATAATGGTTACATCAGAGTTTATAATACATCAGAGTTTATAATGCATCAGAGTTTATAATGCATCAGAGTTTATAATACATCAGAGTTTATAATGCATCAGAGTTTATAATGGTTACATCTGAGTTTATAATGGTTACATCAGAGTTTATAATGCTTACATCAGAGTTTATAATGGTTACATCAGAGTTTATACTGGTTACATCAGAGTTTATAATGCTTACATCAGAGTTTATAATGCATCAGAGTTTATAATGGTTACATCTGAGTTTATAATGGTTACATCAGAGTTTATAATGCTTACATCAGAGTTTATACTGGTTACATCAGAGTTTATAATGGTTACATCAGAGTTTATAATGCTTACATCAGAGTTTATAATACATCAGAGTTTATAATACATCAGAGTTTATAATGGTTACATCAGAGTTTATAATGGTTACATCAGAGTTTATAATGCTTACATCAGAGTTTATAATGGTTACATCAGAGTTTATAATGGTTACATCAGAGTTTATAATGCTTACATCAGAGTTTATAATACATCAGAGTTTATAATACATCAGAGTTTATACTGGTTACATCAGAGTTTATAATGGTTACATCAGAGTTTATAATGCTTACATCAGAGTTTATAATGGTTACATCAGAGTTTATACTGGTTACATCAGAGTTTATAATGCTTACATCAGAGTTTATAATGCATCAGAGTTTATAATGGTTACATCTGAGTTTATAATGGTTACATCAGAGTTTATAATGCTTACATCAGAGTTTATACTGGTTACATCAGAGTTTATAATGGTTACATCAGAGTTTATAATGCTTACATCAGAGTTTATAATGCATCAGAGTTTATACTGGTTACATCTGAGTTTATAATGGTTACATCAGAGTTTATAATGCTTACATCTGAGTTTATAATGGTTACATCAGAGTTTATAATGGTTACATCAGAGTTTATAATGCTTACATCAGAGTTTATAATGGTTACATCAGAGTTTATAATACATCAGAGTTTATAATGCTTACATCAGAGTTTATAATGGTTACATCAGAGTTTATACTGGTTACATTAGAGTTTATAATACATCAGAGTTTATAATACATCAGAGTTTATAATGGTTACATCAGAGTTTATAATGCTTACATCAGAGTTTATAATGGTTACATCAGAGTTTATAATGGTTACATCAGAGTTTATAATACATCAGAGTTTATAATGGTTACATCTGAGTTTATAATGGTTACATCAGAGTTTATAATGCTTACATCAGAGTTTATAATGGTTACATCAGAGTTTATAATGCTTACATCAGAGTTTATAATACATCAGAGTTTATAATGCATCAGAGTTTATAATGGTTACATCTGAGTTTATAATGGTTACATCAGAGTTTATAATTGTTACATCAGAGTTTATAATGCTTACATCAGAGTTTATAATGGTTACATCAGAGTTTATAATGCTTACATCAGAGTTTATAATGGTTACATTAGAGTTTATAATGCTTACATCAGAGTTTATAATACA
This sequence comes from Siphonodentalium dalli, assembly GCA_032622095.1. NCBI lineage: Eukaryota > Metazoa > Mollusca > Scaphopoda > Gadilida > Siphonodentaliidae > Siphonodentalium > Siphonodentalium dalli. The sequence goes on along the minus strand of CP136068.1, from coordinate 118,956,784 downwards.
TCAGAGTTTATAATACATCAGAGTTTATAATACATCAGAGTTTATAATACATCAGAGTTTATAATACATCAGAGTTTATAATGCTTACATCAGAGTTTATAATGCTTACATCAGAGTTTATAATGCTTACATCAGAGTTTATAATGCTTACATCAGAGTTTATAATGCTTACATCAGAGTTTATAATGCTTACATCTGAGTTTATAATGCTTACATCAGAGTTTATAATGCTTACATCTGAGTTTATAATGGTTACATCAGAGTTTATAATGCTTACATCAGAGTTTATAATGGTTACATCAGAGTTTATAATGCTTACATCAGAGTTTATAATACATCAGAGTTTATAATGCATCAGAGTTTATAATGGTTACATCTGAGTTTATAATGGTTACATCAGAGTTTATAATTGTTACATCAGAGTTTATAATGCTTACATCAGAGTTTATAATGGTTACATCAGAGTTTATAATGCTTACATCAGAGTTTATAATGGTTACATTAGAGTTTATAATGCTTACATCAGAGTTTATAATACATCAGAGTTTATAATACATCAGAGTTTATAATACATCAGAGTTTATAATACATCAGAGTTTATAATACATCAGAGTTTATAATGCTTACATCAGAGTTTATAATGCTTACATCAGAGTTTATAATGCTTACATCAGAGTTTATAATGGTTACATCAGAGTTTATACTGGTTACATTAGAGTTTATAATACATCAGAGTTTATAATGCTTACATCAGAGTTTATAATGCTTACATCAGAGTTTATAATACATTAGAGTTTATAATACATCAGAGTTTATAATGGTTACATCAGAGTTTATAATACATCAGAGTTTATAATGGTTACATCAGAGTTTATAATGGTTACATCAGAGTTTATAATACATCAGAGTTTATAATGGTTACATCAGAGTTTATAATACATCAGAGTTTATAATGGTTACATCAGAGTTTATAATACATCAGAGTTTATAATGGTTACATCAGAGTTTATAATGGTTACATCAGAGTTTATAATGCTTACATCAGAGTTTATAATACATCAGAGTTTATAATGGTTACATCAGAGTTTATAATGGTTACATCAGAGTTTATAATGCTTACATCAGAGTTTATAATACATCAGAGTTTATAATACATCTGAGTTTATAATGGTTACATCAGAGTTTATAATGGTTACATCAGAGTTTATAATGGTTACATCAGATTTTATAATGGTTACATCTGAGTTTATAATGGTTACATCAGAGTTTATACTGGTTACATCAGAGTTTATAATGGTTACATCAGAGTTTATAATGGTTACATCAGAGTTTATAATGGTTACATCAGAGTTTATAATACATCAGAGTTTATAATACATCAGATTTTATAATGGTTACATCTGAGTTTATAATGGTTACATCAGAGTTTATAATGGTTACATCAGAGTTTATAATGGTTACATCAGAGTTTATAATGGTTACATCAGAGTTTATAATGGTTACATCAGAGTTTATAATGCTTACATCAGAGTTTATAATGTTACATCAGAGTTTATAATACATCAGAGTTTATAATGGTTACATCAGAGTTTATAATACATCAGAGTTTAAATCAGAGTTTATAATGGTTACATCAGAGTTTATAATGGTCACATCAGAGTTTATAATACATCTGAGTTTATAATGGTTACATCAGAGTTTATACTGGTTACATCAGAGTTTATAATGGTTACATCTGAGTTTATAACGGTTACATCAGAGTTTATACTGGTTACATCAGAGTTTATAATGGTTACATCAGAGTTTATACTGGTTACATCAGAGTTTATAATGGTTACATCTGAGTTTATAACGGTTACATCAGAGTTTATACTGGCTGCATCAGAGTTTATAATACATCAGAGTTTATACTGGTTACATCAGAGTTTATACTGGTTACATCAGAGTTTATAATGGTTACATCTGAGTTTATAACGGTTACATCAGAGTTTATAATACATCAGAGTTTATAATGGTTACATCAGAGTTTATAATAGTTACATCAGAGTTTATAATGGTCACATCAGAGTTTATAATGGTTACGTCAGTGTTTATAATATTTACATCAGAGTTTATAATGGTTACATCAGAGTTTATAATACATCAGAGTTTATAATGGTTACTAGAGCTTGACAATATTGACTCAAGTTATACCGACTACAGTATTGAAAAATATATCGCGATATGACTAAATACCTTGGGAAATTTTTATTTGTCAAAATCTTCTGAATTATTTCGTATTTTTGACGAACTCAAACAAACACAACATTTTACTAGCCACTGGCTGTATGGGGCTACGTCGCTTTACTGTTCGCAGTCATGTCGGCAAACAAAGCAGAGCATCGGATCGTTAAAGATTCAGCGTCAACACATACAATTACAAAAAATAACATACTAATATTATTTAATTTGTCTTTATCGTTTTTTAATTTGTCCATATTGAAATTCTAGCTTAGACTATTGAATGCCTAACTCGGCCTACCATATATACATCATTGCGATTATATCGCCATCGGCGTACTACGTTTCTCACACTGGCCAGGGTGTAAGTAAACCAACAATGGCGCGATGTGTCGACACCACGTGTACAAATGTTAGCGCTTGTAAAAACAAACTTCAATGAGCTGTGATCACAAATGAATGCGCTGTGATGACATTGGATTATGGCTTTGATGTACATGCGATGGAATTGTTTTATTACTTCCGACAACACACTCTGATGAGGCGCATGAACGAAGGCGTTGACACTATTCAATTACTGCAGATACAACCCTTTGCAATAAAACAAAGAAACGCCGGTTGCGCTTGATCCAAAACATCTGTCTCTTTGTCTCCTTATCTGTCTCTTTGTCTCATTGCTTATAGGAAGACATATCAACTAAGATTCATACTTTTTTGGCCATTTTAAATAAAAAAAACCGACTAAATAACTGGAATATCGTCACCCACGATATACCGACTATCCATTTTTTCGACACCGACTACACGATATAAAAAATGATATCGCGATATGACTAAATACCGAAAAACCGTGAAACTCTAATGGTTACATCAGAGTTTATAATGTTTACATCAGAGTTTATAATGGTTACATCAGAGTTTATCAGAGTTTATCAGAGTTTATAATGGTTACATCAGAGTTTATAGTTGCTACATCAGAGTTTATAATGGTTACATCAGAGTTTATAGTGGTTACATCATAGTTTATAATGGTTACATCAGAGTTTATAATGGTTACATCAGAGTTTACAATACATCACCATATTCACCCTCTGGGAACCGCATTCTGCTTAGGCATCAATTGCTCTGGGAGACCTAGGATTATATTGAATTATATTGATTAGTCACCTCGATTGTGCATTTTAGCTTCTGCAAATTAGGGGGAAAAGAAAATGAACAGAAGGGAAAAGGTAGCTTTATTTGTTAACTGAAAACAATGCTTATTGGAGACTATAGATACTTATCAGAGGATGATGCCTAAGTAGAATGAGGTTCCCTGGTGGTGAATTTAGTGATGCTAACCAGCTGTGTGGGGTAGCTCACTAAATTCACCCCCTGGGGACCTCATTCTGCAAATGACAGACACACTATTTAAATTCTTGAGTCTACTATGAATGCAGTTCAGTCGTATAATGTTTCTTGAATTTCAGGCTGTGAGGAACTGAAATTTCTGTGGAAAAAAATGTGTCATCTAAGCGCCTCCTTAACACTTTCATGATGGGAGCTGCGATGGTGCAGCATTAACCCTTTCATGATGGGAGTTGCGCTGGTGCAGCATTAATGATCCAGTGCATTCTCTTATATATGCAAGTCTCCCATAGGGAGCCTAACTTATATAAGAGAATGCACTGTATTTCAAGGTCACGGTACATATTGTTAGGCCAATGTATTCTCTTATATATGGTCCCTATGGGAGACTCGCATATATAAGAGACGACATTGACGCAGGGTTTTCGGAAAATTTCAGGAAGCTCCTGTCATGGAAGGGTTAACTTATTACTCTATTTTCTGTTTTGTTTCTTTTCATCGATGCAGAGCTGAAGCCCTCAAAAAGGATAATATACAGATAAGTCAGCCACCTCCAAATAAGGGCATACCACCGTTAGGCTTTGGTGCTTTCCTGGATGACGATGACCCAAAACAACGAACCACTGCCGCTCCAAAGAGTCCTGCAATGTCAAGGTCATCTAAAGTTAGATATGTGGGACCCAGTGGTTACACCAAAGAAGAAATTGAAGTGCTCAGGTTTGTTTATAACAAGCCTTGAAGTAGTGTGTCTGTCATTTGCAGAATGAGGTCCACAGAGGGTGAATTTATTGACGCTGTCTAGTATGGCGGGCTAGCATCACCAAATTCACCTTCTGCTATAGGAGATCTAGAATCAGATTGAAGTCCCCCAGTTGAAGTTGGTGATATTCACCCATAAGTCACCTCGATTATGCTTTTTATCTTCTGCAAATTAGGGGATACAAAAACTTCCCAGAATGGAAAAAGTAACTAAAACAATGTCAATTTGAGACTATAGATATTTCCCAGAAGATGAGGCCTAAGCAGAATTAGGTCCCCAGAGGGTGAATTTGATAATGCTAGATAGGGATAGCATCAGTAAATTCACCATCTGGGGTCCTCATTCTGCAAATGACAGACACACTATTTGCAGACTTGGTTTATAAATATTATATAGGAAGTATATATTCACAGAATGACATGTGTTGATGGGTTTGTTGTCAGATAACGACATGAGTGCCATCGCGGAAGGATAGAATGAGTAGGCTCAGCCTCAAGTTCTATCCGTTCATGATAGCACAAGTGCCGTATTGACAAACCCATTAACACATGCATCATTCTGTGTTTATTACTTGCCACTTGTCCTAGAATCCGTGAATTAAAAAATGGACTTACAGGGTTTATTCAGGCCCACACACATGCTTGTTTTGTCATGTGTGATGATGCTTTTATTTTATAGTTCCGGTATATAGTTTTATTGTGTCAGCTCTTGCGATTAGCCTATCATTGTCGATAAATAGTGATGGTATATGAACCCATTTTTCCGCCAAGGAGAAGCCCTTCAACTGAACTATATGGATTATTATCCTCGGCCTTGTGTTATCAGGAGGGTTAAAATTTATTTCCGTTTATTAGCCTACTCCGGTCAATCAGCGACTCCGGTCAATCAGTGCTCGGATTAGCTCACGCATGGATGCGTCCCGTGCAAATCTCGCTCTCTTAACAATTCATCTAGCCAGTTTTATTTCTCTCCTTGGACCTATCAGACGTGGTTTTAACTAAAGGAAGTATTTCTCTATTGCGAGTTTATCAACTCAATATTTATTGTTGATCACAAACTTGCAATTTATCCGTTGCTTACCCGGTCGTTTCATATTTATAAGTTCGCGCAGAAACTCTTCGTTTCATAGTATGCGCAACGCTATTTATAAATATTCCGTGTTTTTATCGACCCATTTTATCTAAAAAAAATTTGGAATTGGAATCGTCAAAATCACGTTGTGAACTTCGCCATTGATGGCCATTTTGACAATGACTACAGACGCACATCGTTTACTTGTAGCGAACCTATTTTGCATTATTGTGCAACATATACGGTGGCATGAATCGTCCGATTTCTGAGTCCACGTGGTACGGTATGCGAAGTCTCCTAATTTCGTGCTAACTATATTTCATGATCATTGATGCCGACTTCTTGCTACGTTCATTTCATGTACACTACATAATCGTATCTGCAACAGCTCTGTTATTGCGCAGAAAGTTGGCCAGGACAGAAATGTCTCCTTTGGCGATAATTTACATGTATTAATAAACAAGATAGAACTTGTAATCCAATGAAATTTCTTTTGCCTCAACTACTTCAATTGTAAGTTGAAGTTGAGCGACTGGAACTTAACCGACATTTGGTAAATGATTATCACAGAACATCATTGTACATATACAACATGTCGTTATAATTAATTGTGCTTACCGATTAATTTTTGCATATCTTAGCTAGCCCGAATGTATTACTATTAACATGATGGCTCTTATTTGGATACTTGGAACGTCGCAAACGTTACATCGACTTCAAGATATTTATTTGAAACTCTGACTCTGTTCTTGCGATTCCATTTCCTTTCCCTCATTGTATTATCGGAACAATCGTTAGAAACAATGAGATTATGTTTGTTATAACATATAGTATTATATGGCCTGTGTTCAAATAATGCTGTGTCTCTTGAATAGTCTCTTTCTTTACATGTCTGTCCAGTATTACTGACAGTGTCCGCTTGCTACTAATCGTGCAACTGGGTTGATTGGGGACTAGGATTATCTGACACAAGATTGGGCACTAAGGATTTTCATTTCAAGTTCCAGGGCTCAAAATACATTTCATTTTGCGAGAATCAAATGCTGAATCATGTCAGTCATGAGGCACTGAAAATTGTAAAGTTTTGTGAGAATCATTACGGGAATCGATTCGGTGATTCTCGTCAAATCTTGAAGCCTGAGTTCCCATTGTCGAATGGCGATCTCCATCACTTCATATCGGTACTGTCGTTATTTCGGCGACAATTGTGTCTGTTTCTTTGCAATCACTCAATGTATTTTGCAGAATGGACTTCCCTGTTCGATGACTGCACAGATATGCAAATGCAGTAGCCTGAACCTTCAGCTATAGTTTGCTTAAATATCCAAGGATACTTCCGTCCGTGGTCAGATCTCTTTGGAGAAATTTGGGATGCGAGCCTTTGGCTGGCCTACTTGACAGTACTTGTGGCATGTCACCATATCCGTGTGACCTAGCATGGTCGCAGTGTTGAAATGATTCATTGGCTAGCCAGTGTCTCAATAAATTTTCAGTCAACAATGTTTATACTTTTGATGATTTTGATGTTTGACATTTCCACGTGTTCACTGTAACAAATAGACAACATCTGAACTGTTATCCTCAGATATTAGTGTTTGTAGATACATTCAAATTACGAATTTAAATGATACAAAATGGTGAGCTTAAAAACATGTATGGCCAGCCATAATTGTTCCATACTAGTACAAGGGTATCAGTGCCTCAAAGGCTCAATGACATACGAACTGACTATATCAATATGGCGTAAATTTTCACTGATACCGACATACTTCTGCGCTTTCAATCCGTGAATAGTCAAGGTGAACTACTATGCATTTATATTGTCATGTGCCCCCGATGCACTGTCAATAGCCTTTCCAACAGAGTCCATCACTTGGCTCTCTACCTTCTATTTCCACATAGAAAGATCAAATGTCAAATAGCCTTCACTCATGTATTAAGCACAGTTACAGGAAATGCATTTATATTGCGCAGGGCCGCTGCCACTATAATTTCCATCAGAGACCAACACATGGCTCTTTTCCTTCTATTGCCTCATATCCAATTGATTATCGGGCAAATAACAGAAAGGACAGCATTTGTATTGTCACACATATAAAGTGCAGTTACATGAACAGTGTTTCTATTTATATTGCGCACAACCACTGCAGGCCTGCGTATTGGAGGCGAACGACGGTTCGGTTCACCTGTAGGTTGTGAAATCTAGGTCGCGTCAAAGTTGTATGTGGCTCTCGTGATACTGAATATAACAGTTTGTGTACCTATGGGTACCTAAGCACAACCAGACAACCGACAAATACGTTACGGCTTCAGATTTATTTTGCATTCGGCAGGCCTGCCAGTGCCAATTTCAAAAGAGTCCAAAACATGGCTCTTCTCTTTCTATTACTACGTATCCATGATTATCTGGTAAATAGAAAACCTATATGAATAACACAAATGAAAGCATTTGTATCATCACACATATAAAGCGCCGTTCCCAAAGAAGCCTTTATATTGTGCATGACCACTGCCCAGTACCAGTGACTGGCGGGGTGCTACCATCGTTGATTTGGAAAACAAATCTTCAAGGGCGAATGCCACAGCTCCTGAGCCTTAGGGTGGGGAAGACTCATCATGTGCCACTAATAGCGCACCAGCCAACCAGACTTCAGTTCTTCCCAGATGTAACCGCAGCTCGAGCTCTCATTTGCTCTCGCAATTCAGAAGACGGATGTACTTGCGCCTGTATAATCATCAGTTGTGTTTTTCTCAAATTCAATGTCATTGTGGGATAGACCTCATAACATGCATGTTCCATGGCACTTTCACATTCCCATAATTTAACTGCGATGGGAACGATTTTATATATACCTTCCAATAGTTTAATATTGAATAAATGATTACTATGACCATGCACCTTCTGTCAAGAGGGAACAGTGCACAGTTTAATATTCGTGAATTAGAAAATTACAATTGCTTAAGGCTGCGTGAACAATTGCTCCTGTCTCCTGGGAAGGACTGAGACTTCTGACTCTTCCCCACGGTCCGTGGCCCACTCCATTACGTGAGTGGGTCTTGTCCCCCTGGAATCATACTCCCTCGGGATATTCCAGGCCTGCTCCACCATCTGCGGACTTTCTGTAAGTGTATAAAACGTTCTCCTCACCGTAAGCAAGGACTCCGCTATGTTCTTGCACAGGAGAAATCGGATCTCATCGTCCTCTTCGCCGAGAAAAGACAGTATCTTACCTGCGGTTTAATTTCAAGCAGGTAAGATCACGTGGCCATCGTAAATAACGGAATTTACCTTATTAACCTTGTTTTGCAATAACTAACAAATGTTTTGTATATTATGCTTGCTAATAACTAACAGAATGTCTTGTCTTGCTTATTGTCGAACGAGATTAGACTTTGATGGCCGTACGGGTTGCTCATGAATTTACGCGATATTGTCATAGTTGGTTGAGGGCCCATTGGTCCATGGTTTTACATTTTGAGCAAACGTACCAGTCTTAACTCGGGCAGGAACCATTCGGTCCCCCCTGGTCATGCTGCAAGCCCCGTCTTCTGCAGACCGTGGGAGGCAGGGTACCGTCCTCCGGAGATTCGGGCAACCAATCCTCCAGGACACAAGCACCCGCGCCTTTGGCGACTGTTCTGGGTGGGGAAGCCTCGTTGTCCCGTGCCGCACAAAGCGCACTAGCCAACTGGCCTTCTGATGCTTCCCCACGGCGCCGTGGCCCACTCCATTACGAGGGTCGGTCTTGTCCCCCTGGAAACGTCATCCCAAGTGATACGTCCAGGCCTGCTCCTCTGCCGTCAGGGGATCCTAGTGGTATGTCATCGACGTTTATGTCAGCGTGTCGGGACCACCTGCATTTGGGAGATTCGGTGGGGGGCTTTCCCTGGTCAAATGGATCCTTTCAATTTCCCTTTTTTCCGCCATTTTGGCCTTGGGGTGGGAAATAACACCTTAAAATCTAACTGCGAGCGCAATTGTTCCTCGTTCGAGCCATTCCCAGTGTGGGCTTCCCTCTAGTACCTTACCTCAACCTGATGCAGGCTGTTCTGTTGCTGGCGTCGATCCTGACATGCTTTCTAGTTTCTATAATTCTCCTGGCGTCTGATGGCTTTGACGACGATGAGCAAGGATCTCGGGCCGACGGTGGTTCCCACTGTCAGTCAAGGATTCTGTCGTTCCTAGGGAACTCGCTTTGCGTACGGACACGACACGGGTCGATCTCTTGGAAAAAACTTCATCACAGGATATGTGTCAAATCTTGTTACAATGTATTACACAAACTTTGCACAACTGTACCAGTCCTTGGGCTGTACCAGTTCGCGCCCCCTGGTCCTGCATCAGCAGACCGTGGCAGGCAGAGTGCCGTTCTCGGAGATTCGGGCAACCAATCCTCCGGGACAATAGCACCCGAGCCTTTGGAGGCTGTTCTGTGTGAGGAAGACTCGCTGTCGCGTACCGTCTATAGCGCTTTCTATTTGGGAAGATATAAATAGTAAATACCGCCATCACTCTCATCGCAGGACACGAGAGAAAAGCAGCTGCAGAAGAAGTCTCTACTGCTCGGTTTCTACTAATAGCTGGCACGTATGGTATGGCACTGCCTGGGATGTTTATTCCAAAAGACAAGGGGGGAGGTACAAGCTTGAGCAATGCTGGAATCTGAATTTATGAGCTCTTTCACATAACATATCAAAGCCGATTCATGACTAAATCACATTTACATGAAATCTGTTTGGAAGAGTACATTCCCGTCAAACTGGAATATTAAATTTATTGCTCGTTGCCTCCTCCTGGGCTTGCATTCTATTCCATATAGTTCAGTTGAAGGGCTTCTCCTTGGCGGAAAAATATAATTTTTATATTAAAATTAGTTTTTCCTCAAGGGAAGCCCGAAACTGAACTATCATAGATCCCTCCCATGGCGGTGCCATTCCCAACCCCGCGACTCGCAAATCTTACTATTAAAAGTCGGAAATAAAACTGGCTAGATGAATTGTTAAGAGAGCGAGATTTGCACGGGACGCATCCATGCGTGAGCTAATCCGAGCACTGATTGACCGGAGTCGCTGATTGACCGGAGTAGGCTAATAAACGGAAATAAATTTCAACCCTCCTGATAACACAAGGCCGAGGATAATAATCCATATAGTTCAGTTTCGGGCTTCCCTTGAGGAAAAACTAATTTTAATATAAAAATTATATGTTAGGTCAGTGACTCCATATGAAATCAATATTAGGTGCTTATCAACCATCTTGTTTTCAGGAACTCTGTCGCCTCGGGAATAATTTGGTGTATTTTGGCACCAATAAAGGGGGTATCTGTCGGAAATCATTTTCTGCAAATTTAAAGACATAGTACCATGTACCAAAACCTGCATGCGATATATTTGAGGAATTCTAAAGACTCATAAATTAACTATCAAACTCAGCAAGTTGTCCTACTTCTGTTGATTAGCCATTGACTCAATGCGTTGACATTCAATACCCATGGCACGTCACTGTGACGTTACATAAGTTAATGGCCAAAGTCGACACGTTTAACTTACCAAATGAAAATAAATTACAGCAACAATCAATTAAAGGCATATGCTGGATTTTGTCCACTGACATATTAATAAATAACACTCGGAATGCTTAGTGGTCGGATATGGTGTGAAGCTCAGAGAGATCAATATTAGGCCTCGCCTAATATTGATCTCACTAAGTGTCCTGTAACTTATAATAGTTCCCTCTAGGGACCTCATTCTGCAAATGACAGACACACTATTTACATTGTTTCTATTACAACTAATAGGAAAACTGCAGTACAGTTGGAAATCAACTGAACTCGCGATCGCATGCTGCTGTTCTGTATTCAGGATACTGCCGTACACCAACATGCTGCAAAAAAATCTGATTTTTAGTGATAAATGTCACCAACATGGAAACATGATATATGTGGATAGAACCACTAAAATGACAGGAAAGTGTACCATGTACAAAACGTATGTAAATACCAGTTATTTTCTGCCAAATGCACATTGAAGTGGAAATACAGCATTATTTACATGCAAGTTTTCTGCTGTATATAATGCAAAATATATCCTCTATGGAATATACCACTAGATAACATTTTTATGATTCATTGATCGTAATTAAAAGCCAAAAACTTTCCCTGCTATAGACTCTAAGGCATAAATTCCACTTCCGTTCATTTCACTTCCAGTTATCAGATGTACACAGTTACTATGAAATTGTGAAAAATATCTTCACTAACTTTATTGTGAAGTGTATGAATAAAAATTCAGTATTTAGCATTTGATTTATGTGTATCTTATGTGTCTCCATTATATCTAGGTCCACCTCTTTTATCAATGGCCGGGAGTATGTTCCATTTATGGCTGTGGATACAAAGGAGAGATTTGCATATCCAGTGTCTTTCAGGTCTGTATGAAAAATCTGTTTATGTCTACGATATCTGTTGGGTGTTATGAAAAGACGTCACGCTTTCTCCCTCCATGTGTCCGTCCGTCCGTCGAGCCATCCGTCCGTCCGATATGAACCGATTTCAATAATTTTTTGTATGCAATCTCCTTAGGACTGCCTCTCCGCATGATGCTAATTGCGGTTCGGTACGACTTTTTTTTTAAGTTACGCCTCATTTTCGACTTATTTTGACTTAGAAAATTCTGTCCGACTTAATAACTTTAACAAATATGAACCGATTTCAATAATTTTTGGTATACATGCTTCTCACAATCCCCTCTTCATGATGCGGCTAGGGATTGGCTCAGACTGTTCTTCGTAATATTACACTTCATTTTCGACTTATTTTGACTTAGAAAATTATGTCCGACTTAGTAACTTTAACAAATATGAACCAATTTGAATAAATTTTTCTGTACAAGTTTCTTGTGACACCATATCGATATTATTAGTCCGAATTTTTCTCTAAAGTTAAAAATCTTTTTTGTTGGGTTGACGGATAATGCGGGTTGAATTTGCCACGATGGGGGTATGCTAGCACTCGAGTGCACACCTCTTGTTTAATCATAGTTTAATCAGCACTGAATACTGTAAGATGGGCTGTCACTTAATTAGGCATTAAGGTTTTTTCTGTTAACCTTAACCATGACTGTAGCTTCCTGAAATTTTGCGAAAACCTTGTGCCAAACGGTACTGGTACCGGAACTGTCAGTACTTGGGAAAATTTTTCATGGTACCGTTGTAACACGATATCTCCCACCCCCTGGGTATCTTCCCCCGCGGGGAAAGATACCCCGGGGTATCTTCTTCCCCCCCCCCCACCCTGGGTATCTTCCCCCCCACTCATACATTTTTTTCCCCTCACTTATTTTATATTATTATGGTAAGAAATGCCGAGAAAACTATTAAAAAAAAAAAATTGTGGTTATTTTGAAGTTTAACTTAACCTAATAATAGCATAAATATGTCAAAATATTACCTTATGATTCTATCGTTTAATTTGCGTTATATAGTCATGAAATGGCGAGAAATTAACTTTATATGAGCAAAATTTTATAGAGTGGTGTTATTAGCTTGGTGTCATGAGGCGTTGCGCATTCACCGAGAAATAACTGCAACTAGCCACGTGGGCGCCGACCAATCAGAATGCTGGATTTAGTGATGACAACACTTAGTGTGTAAATATATAAAGTACACACACAGATCAACACGAGTGGGTTAATGGGTTTGTTGAGCTGGTACGAGTGCTAGCATGGAATAATAGAACATCCTTCCACAATGGTACAAGTGCCATATTGACAAACCCATTAACACACTTGTTGTTCTGTGTTAACTACACTCCATCCATCCTAGAATCTGTGAATGAAAAAAAAACATACTTACAAGGTTTATTGAGGCACAAACAGGGCTTATTTTGTCATGTGTAATGATGCTTTAATTTTATAGTTGCAATGGTTGAGGGGAATGTCATTTTCAACGTGTGAAGTCAACAGGATGTGTATGGAACAAGTGTGGCATACAGATTTGTAAATACGGCACAGCAAGAACACTAATTCTAGGAACATGCGTGTAATACTCAAGCCTGAGTTAGTGTACCTGTCATTTGTGGAATGAGGTCTCCAGAGGGTGAATTTAGAGACGCTATCCCACATAGCGGACTAGCATCACCAAATTCACCCTCTGGGGGACCTCATTCTGCATGGACTCATCTGCTATGGGAGACATACTCAGATTGAAGTTCCCAAATGGTGAATATTGAGATGTACACCCATTGGAAACCTTGATTATGCAATGTGTCATCTGCCAATTTGGGGATACAGAGAAACTAAACTAAACAAGAAATAGAATCTATGTGAAGAAGATTCTATAGAAATTTGATAATAAAGAAACTTTCCAGAGAAGATTAGGCCTAAGCAGAGCAGAATGAGGTCCCCAGAGGGTGAATTTAGTGATGCTAGCCTGCTATGAGGGATAGCGTCACTAAAGTCACCCTCTGGGGACCTCATTCTGCAAATGACAGGCACACTAAACTCAGGCTTGGTAATACTAGTACTATAGAAAATGAAGTGGATATAATACAGATCTGTTCCTTATCTTGCAGTGATAAACATGGGAAGTTGGCGTTATCACCGAAACAGAGGCAAGACTTTGTGACCTGGGCACGACCGGAAGAATTCTGTGATAATCCTCAGATATTGTATGCTGTCTCCAGCTTCAGTATCAAACAAGTAGGTTACCATAAAGGCCCAATTAATTTTCGAACCCTCTAGATTACATTATATAAAATATATGCGATTTTATATACATGTACCATTTGAAAGAGGAAGCTACAAAACATGGTATGATCAACTTATCCGGTGTAAAAAACAGTGAACATATTGTTTTTGTGGAGGTACCAACGTATTTTCTGTGCTTAAGTTTCATCTGGTCATATACTGCAAAGTCTATTATTTTCAATGGAAGGGGAATAACTCAATATCTTAGTTTGAATTCTGTTGTATTCTGGGAGCGAGATGTGGGGAAATGTTTCTATGATTTCAGCTATTTTCTACTACTCTATGGGCACCTTCTGAGACACAGACATTCCAAATGGTGATGAATTATAGTATTTTAATCATATTTTATGTCTAAGATTGTTTTTTAAACCTGTATATCAAGGCACTGTTAAAAATAATCGGGGACTCGAAAATTAAATGGGCCTTTAAAAAAATTTAACATTACAATATTGGTCATTAAAGGGATCCAAGGCCTTCGAAGTGGGTTTACAAAAGTTTGTTAAAAAAACTATCATTAACAAGTACATGAAAAAATAGATTAAAATTGTACTTTTTTTCATTGCAAGCTTAGCACATACTAAATACACAGAATAACACGTGTGTTAATTAACCCTTTCAGTGCCAAGTCCGATTTTTGTATCAACCCATATTTCCTTGATCATTTTTAGCTCAACTTTACTTTGTAAAGTTTGAGCTATTGCCATGGCTTTGTCGTCCGTCGTCCGTGTGTGCGTGTGTACGTAAGGCGTCAACAATGCAGGCTACAGGTCGTACCTTTGGTCGGATCATTATGAAATTTGTCATAGCTGTTGACATCAACATTTAGACCAGAATGATTATTTTTGGGGTCATTCGGAAAATAAACATGGCCGCCAGTGGCCATCTTGGATTTAAAAATTCAATCCATTAGCACGGGCTACAGGCCGTACTGTTTGTCTGATCATCATGAAATTTGTCATGGATGTTAATATTGACATGTAGATGGGAACGAGTAATTTTGGGATCATTCGGCCCAAAAACATGGCCGCCAGCAGCCATCTTTGATTTTACTCTTTGTATGACTAAATTCTTTAGCTCGGGCTACAGGTCGTACTTTTAGTCTAATCATCATAAAATTTGTCAAGAATGTTAATAATGACATGTAGATGGGAACGAGTCATTTTGGGGTCATTCGGCCAAAAAACATGGCCGCCAGTAGCCATCTTGTATTTTACTCTTTGTATGACTAAATCCTTTAGCACGGGCTACAGGTCGTACCTTTAGTCTGATCATCATAAAATTTGTCATGGCTGTTGAAATTGGAATGTAGATGGGAACGAGTCATTTTGGGGTCATTCGGACAAAAAACATGGCCGCCAGCGGCCATCTTGGATTTCTAAATTTAATCCATTAGCACGGGCCACAAGTCGTACTGTTCGTCTGATCATCATGAAATTTGTCATGGATGATAATATTGACATGTAGACGGGAACGAGTAATTTTATGTTAATAATGACATGTAGATGGGAACGAGTCATTTTGGGGTCATTCGGCCAAAAAACATGGCCGCCAGTAGCCATCTTGGATTTTACTCTTTGTATGACTAAATTCTTTAGCACGGGCTGCAGGTCGTACCTTTAGTCTGATCATCATAAAATTTGTCATGAATGTTAATAATGACATGTAGATGGGAACGGGTCATTTGGTCAAAAAACATGGCTGCCAGCAGCCATCTTGGATTTTACTCTTTGTATGACTAAATCCTTTAGCACAGGCTACAGGTCGTACATTTAGTCTGATCATCATAAAATTTGTCATGGCTGTTGAAATTGGAATTTAGATGGGAACGAGTCATTTTGGGGTCATTCGGACAAAAAACATGGCCGCCAGCAGCCATCTTGCATTTAAAAATTTAATCCATTAGCACGGGCCACAGTTCGTACTGTACGTCTGATCATCATGAAATTTGTCATGGATGTTAATATTGACATGTAGATGGGAACGAGTAATTTTGGGGTTATTTGGCCAAAAAACATGGCCACCAGCAGCCATCTTGGATTTTACTCTTTGTATGACTAAATTCTTTAGCACGGCCTACAGGTCGTACCTTTAGTCTGATCATTATAAAATTTGTCATGGATGTTAACAATGACATGTAGATGGGAACGAGTAATTTTGGGGTCAATCGGCCAAAAAACATGGTCGCCAGCAGTCATCTTGGATTTTACTCTTTGTATGACTAAATCCTTTAGCACAGGCTACAGGTTGTACCTTTAGTCTGATCATCATAAAATTTGTCATGAATGTTAATAATGACATGGAGATGGGAACAAGTCATTTTGGGGTCATTCGGCCAAAAAACATGGCCGCCAGCAGCCATCTTGGATTTTACTCTTTATATGACTAAATCCTTTAGCATGGGCTACAGGTTGTACCTTTAGTCTGATCATCATAAAATTTGTCATTTTGGGGTTATTCGGACAAAAAACATGGCCGCCAGTGGCCATCTTGGATTTCAAAATTTAATCCATTAGCACGGGCCACAGGTCGTACTGTTCGTCTGATCATCATGAAATTTGTCATGGATGTTAATATTGACATGTAGATGGAAACGAGTAATTTTGGGGTCATTTGGCGAAAAAACATGGCCGCCAGCAGCCATCTTAGATTTTACTCTTTGTATGACTAAATCCTTTAGCACAGGCTACAGGTTGTACCTTTAGTCTGATCATCATAAAATTTGTCATGAATGTTAATAATGACATGGAGATGGGAACAAGTCATTTTGGGGTCATTCGGCCAAAAAACATGGCCGCCAGCAGCCATCTTGGATTTTACTCTTTATATGACTAAATCCTTTAGCATGGGCTACAGGTTGTACCTTTAGTCTGATCGTCATAAAATTTGTCATGGATGTTAACGATGACATGTAGATGGGAACGAC
Source organism: Siphonodentalium dalli (assembly GCA_032622095.1). Lineage (NCBI taxonomy): Eukaryota > Metazoa > Mollusca > Scaphopoda > Gadilida > Siphonodentaliidae > Siphonodentalium > Siphonodentalium dalli. Next base: position 118,939,718 of record CP136068.1, on the reverse strand, counting down.
TCATTTTGGGGTCATTCGGCCGAAAACATGGCCGCCAACAGCCATCTTGGATTTAACTTTTCTCTTCATGTCTATAAACTAGTATTAGACATTCAACTTTCCACATTCCTAATCGCTCCATTGACTGTAATACATTAAATTATTCCCTTTCCAAGTTGAGCTACAGTGTCATTGACACTTTCATTCAAATTTATTGATTATAATAATGTGATACATTGATAGAAAGAGCTCTTGGAAAGAGCTCTTAGAGCTCTTTCCATCAATGTATCAAATTATTATAATCAATAAATAAATATATATATTAACACACTCGCATTATTCTGTGCTTATTACACGTCACCCATCCTAGAATCAATGCTTTAAAAAATAAAGGCTTACAAGGTTTATTTAGGCACATACAGGGCTTGATTTTTTTATGTGTGATGATGCTTTTACTTTATAGTTATGAGAGGCGTATGTAACGTATGTTCCATACAGATTAGTAAATGAGGAACAGCAATAACACTGTACTTCTAAGAAGAAGTGTGTAATAGCATCGGTTACTGTGCATTTCAGACTATTGTCTCAGACTGCAGTTTTGTTGCCTCTCTTGCCATATCAGCTCAATATGAACGAAGGTTTAAAAGAAAGCTTATAACAAGGTAGGAATCACACAAATCATAATGTATTCACCATGCTAAAAACTTTTAGTGATAACTATAGTGTATCCACAGCAGATATTGAATGTACGGTGTTGATCAAGTTATTTATATATACAGTCAATTTCAGTTAATTGCATATCGTTTAAATGCATATTTCGGTCATTTGCATAAAATATGCATGCACCAAACCATTTTCTCATAAAAAGACTATTTTTTAATCGTTTATTTGCATAAGGGTCAGAGTCTATTCCGTTTTTATGCATACGAAAATCGCCAAAAATGTTGATGAGAAGGGGTAAAAAGTAACCTCATGATGTCGAAATTATAGCAATTTGTAAAAATATTTACCTTGAAAAACGTATTTTATGGGAAAACTTAATACAAAGTTGTTGAAGATGACCATCGCGAGAGCGACGACGGCAATGTTCAATTTCATAACACACGTGGTTTTCTATCTCTTCTCAGTAACATGCTTCTGTTGACACACATTTCCTGTATGTTTCCATATTTATTTGTGAATTGCATGATTTATTAAAATTTGTATATTTATTTGGTTGTTTGTTGAGTTTGTAAACGTTTGTAAACACCTGAAGTTCCAGTTGCAATTCTGAGAATTCAATGTGAAAGGAAGATTTCCGGGAATTCCCCAACAAGGAAGTCAACTAAACCGAAACCGAAAGTGCTTTCTATTTCTTCTAACATGCTTCTGTTCACAAACATTTCCTGTATGCTTCCTTATATATTTCCTTTAAAAAACGTATGTAAACACATGCAGTTCCAGTTGCAATTCTGATAAGTGAAAGGAAGGAAGTTTCCGGGAATTCCATCAATGAAGTATCAAGACGCCGACTAAACACAATTTCACATGGCGTTTGTAATCACCGGCGCAATTGATTCCTGGAATTTATGTCAGATTCAGATAATCCTATTGAAAGATCAAATAATATTTCCAGGAATTCTATCAGATTAACAGAATCTGTTGAATTGTGTCAGCTTCAGAAAATGCAAGTTTGTAAACACCTGCGCAATTATTCCAGTTTCCCGGTCAGTTTGTGTTGAAAGCGAAAGTGAAACTAAGTTTTTCCGCGAATGACATGGGTAGCTATAATTACGCGAGGTCACGGAAAAATAGTTCAGAAATAAATCATCAAATTATTGTCTTCGCAACACAAAGTGATTTATTTTGTCTAAATTTAAATAACCCGTATTTAACAGGTCTTCAATATTTATTCATGCGCCAACTTCTTAGAAATCGCCGGCTTCTGGGAAACACCAAACAGCTTCTGTGGCGATAACAAAAGATTAATCAAGTCGCTGCAAATATGCATGCATTGAGGTGTGAATTTGACCTAATTCCATTAACTGCAGCCGCAGCACAAAATGAAATCATAGCAATGTCAATGAGGTCACTAAAGAAATGCTCCAGACAATAGCAATCAAAACAATAACCTTTGTTGAATTGTCATGTTGCTGGGAGTCATTTGTGAGCGTACCAATAAAAGAAGGTGTCATACACTGTTGGGCTTCAGTGTTTAATTAAAACTATATTGGGGCTCAATTCAGCAAACATTTACGTTTGACAGTGGCTACTCAATTGGTTTGGTGTGATGTGCACTGATTAATTATCAGATCAGATTTTATTTAATTTTTGAAGACACTTTGTTTCCCAAAAAATAATGTTTCATTTAATGAATAGAGTTATGCCTCTTCCCATAGTTCAATATAGATTCGTAAATTGCGCTCACAAAAATGCATGATATATTGGGAAATCAATTTGATTTTTGTTAGTTTTTCCAGTTGGTTACATGGATAGATGGTTCTTCATATATCTATTTATTTTGAAACAAACAAAATTACCGAAAATAAACGGCAACTACCGTACTTAGAATTATCCCCCTTCTCATAACGTGAAACAAACAAAAATAGTATTTTTATAATTTTATCGGGAAACGTTGGCGTTTTTCTTATCAGTTCTTGGTGGCTATTAACTGATATTTGGTGGGTAGTTAAAGATTATTTGTTTAATATTGCGTGTGTGTAATGCATTTCTAACTGATTGATTGGATATATTCTAAATATAAACATGTATATAGTGAGTTTATTATCAATGGGGGTTGCCGTTCCTGACAAGAACATCGTTTTATTCTTGATCATTTTACAATCGTAGATGATAATATAATATGGAATAACATTAAATTAATATAGATGAAGCTCTTTAGATATTATTTTTTTTAAACAAACTAAATTGATGATGAAATTGAATGAACGAAACATAAACAATTCACTGTATTTCTAGACTGATGCTGGTGATAGAAAAGCGGCTTATGCTTCTTTTTATCGTGATTTCGGCTTTATGCATATTCGGTTAACTGCATAAGAAAAGCCATGCACCGACGCTATGCAATAAAGCGAAATTGACTGTACACCAGATTTATGGCCATTTGTTGGAATTTAAAACGTCTGTATGTTCATGTCTATAATTAACTTTTCTCTTCTTGATAACTCTTGTTCTGCTGTTTAGAATGCAGTCTTGTTAAAATCAAACTATTGAACAAGCAACATGTTATAAGTCTGACACATTTGAATATCATTCCTATTACTGCAGCTATAAATAGCTTATCTAGGCAATCCATTTAGTATGACATCACTGCGCACATGTCTCATGGAGTAAGAGGAGCGGAATCGGACATGAGGGTGATATATTTTTAAACGCGTCAAAATCATGACAGATAAACATACAGATACACACACACAGACAAAACACTTGGCCAAGCCTGCAAATAGCGTGTCTGTCATTTGCAGAATGAGGTCCCCAGAGGGTGCATTTAGTGACGCTATCCCGCAAAGCGGGCTAGCATCACTAAATTCACCCTCTGGGGACCTCATTCTGCTTAGGCCATCAACTGCTATGGTAGACCTAGGATCAGAATGAAGTTCCCAGTTGAAGTTGGTGATGTTCACTCATTGGGCACCTCAATTATGAATTTTATCTTCTGCCAATTAGGGGATATAGAATCTTCCCAGAAGGGAAAAAGTAACTAAAACCAATGTTAATTTAATACAATAGATACTTTCCAGAAGATGAGGCCTAAGCAGAATGAGGTCTCCAGAGGGTGAATTTGGTGATGCTAGCCCGCATAGCGGGCTAGCATCACTAAATTCACCCTCTGGGGACCTCATTCTGCAAGTGACAGGCACACTATTTGCAGGCTTGCACTTGGCTTTTATATAGATAGATATTTAGCTATGTGGCGAGGTTTAATGTAATCAGGGTTGATGTATATGAATTCTGATAATCGTTTGATTGGTTCCATCGCTTTACAGCGGAATGTTTTGATTGGCTGACACTGACGTAATGCTTCTTGGAAGTAATTGGATTCCCTGATATTTAGTTCAAACTATAGATCGTGTAACTTGTTCAAATGTCTGATTTTATTAAGACTGACCAGAATGCAACAAAACTTGATACAACAGTTTACTATCATAATATACAGACACAGTTCCAGATGATATCTTTTAATTCTACTGACCTGAATGCAATGGAATTTGGTATGTAGGATTGATACCACAATAGGAAAGGAAAGCTTGATTTTGGGGTCTGACCTATTTCAAGCATTGCTATGGTTCTCAACTTAACCTCTTCGCTGCTAAATGTTGTTATGATGTCGTGTGCTGGGCTGTTGACATTATTGCCATTTTCCAGTGGGAAAATATAACGGCAATATCACAAGAACCAATAAAACTGACTCAGTTGAGAGGCTATTATCGTTCATAATAGTGGAACATCATACACGGTTTGAAACTTTGTGATACAGTTATTCGGATGCCCCAATCTCTGAATTCCAGTTATGTATAATGGCCTACTGCTAGTGTGCTGAAGTAAGTCCCTAGTACCTACTTACCATATAGCACACAATGTGCACTTTTACGTCCGTAATAGTGACGGACATCTTAGCAGCCAAGATGTTAATTGGATCCATTCCTGACATTTCATTTGTAACTTTATCACCTTCTATATACGACAGTTGATATGGTCTGTACTGTACCTGTATGAAATCCAAATAGTGAACCAGAGTGAACAGGGAATAAGTTATGTGATCAAAAGCTACATGCAGTATTAGAACACTACTAGTATATTGAACATGTTCCGGGAAAAGGTATGCAAACGCATTCTTTATTCTAACAATAATACATTTTGTGAAAATAAATTTTAAAAAGTATGTCTTGATAAATTTCCTGAGCAATAAAAACTATTAGTGTGGAATCATTTAAAAGACGCGGTTGGATCCTGGGAGCATATTTTTCCGCCAAGGAGAAGCCCTTCAACTGAACTATATGGATTATTATCCTCGGCCTTGTGTTATCAGGAGGGTTAAAATTTATTGTCCGTTTATTAGCCTACTCCTGTCAATCAGCGACTCCGGTCAATCAGTGCTCGGATTAGCTCACGCATGAATGCGTCCCGTGCAAATCTCGCGCTCTTAACAATTCATCTAGCCAGTTTTATTTCTCTCCTTGGACCTATCAGACGTGGTTTTCACTAAAGGAAGTATTTCTCTATTGCGAGTTGATCAACTCAATATTTATTGTTGATAATAAACTTGCAATTTATCCGTTGCTTACCCGGTCGTTTAATATTTTTAAGTTCGCGCAGAAACTCTTCGTTTCATAGTATGCGCAACGCTATTTATATAAATTCCGTGTTTTTATCGACCCATTTTATCTCGAAAAATTTGGGATTGGAATCGACAAAATCACGTTGAGAACTTCGCACATCGTTTACTTGAAGCGAACCTATATTGCATTATTGTGCAACATATACAGTGGCATGAATCGTCCGATTTCTGAGTCCACGTGGTACGGTATGCGAAGTCTCCTAATTTCGTGCTAACTATATTTCATGACGCCGGCTTCTCGCCACGTTCATTTCATGTACACTACCTAATCGTATATGCAACAGCTCTGTTAGTGCGCAGAAAGTTGGCCACGACAGAAATGTCTCCTTTGGCGATAATTTACATGATTAATAAACAAGATAGATCTTGTAATCCAATGAAATTTCTTTTGCCTCAACTAATTGTAAGTTGAAGTTGAGCGACTGGAACTTAACCGACATTTGGTAACTGATTATCACAGAACATCATTGTACATATACAACATGTCGTTATAATTAATTGTGCTTACCGATTAATATTTGCAAATCTTAGCTAGCCCGAATGTATTACTATTAACATGAGGGCTCGTATTTGGATACTTGGAACGTCGCAAACGTTACATCGACTTCAAGATATTTATTTGAAATTCTGACTCTGTTCTTGCGATTCCATTTCCTTTCCCTCATTGTATTATCGGAACAATCATTAGAAACAATGAAATTATGTTTGTTATAACATATAGTATTATATGCCTGTGTTCAAATAATGCTGTGTCTCTTGAATAGTCTCTTTCTTTACATGTCTGTCCAGTATTACTGACAGTGTCCGCTTGCTACGAATCGTGCAACTGGTTTGATTGGGGACTAGGATTATCTGACACAAGATTGGGCACCAAGGATTTTCATTTAAAATTCCAGGGCTCCAACTACATTTCATTTTACGAGAATCAAATGCTGAATCATGTCAGTCATAAGGCACTGAAAATTGTAAAGTTTTGTGAGAATCATTACGGGAATCGATTTGGTGATTCTCGTCGAATCTTGAAGCCTGAGTTCCCATTGTCGAATGGCGATCTCCATCAATTCATATCGGTACTCTGTCGTTATTTCGGCGACAATTGTGTCTGTTTCTTTGCAATCACTCAATGTATTTTGCAGAATGGGCTTCCCTGTTCCATGACTGCACAGATATGCAAATGCAGTAGCCTGAACCTTCAGCTATAGTTTGCTTAAATATCCAAAGATACTTCCGTCCGTGGTCAGATCTCTTTGGAGAAATTTTGGATGCGAGCCTTTGGCTGGCCTACTTGTGGCAAGTCACCATATCCGTGTGACCTAGCATGGTCGCAGTGTTGAAATGATTCATTGGCTAGCCAGTGTCTCAATAAATTTTCAGTCAATCAATGTTTATACTTTTGATGATTTTGATGTTTGACATTTCCATGTGTTCACTGTAACAAATAGACAACATCTGAACTGTTATCCTCAGATATTAGTGTTTGTAGATACATTCAAATTACGAATTTAAATGATACAAAATGGTGAGCTTAAAAACATGTATGGCCAGCCATAATTGTTCCATACTAGTACAAGGGTATCAGTGCCTCAAAGGCTCACTGACATACGAACTGACTATATCAATATGGCGTACATTTTCACTGACACCGACATACTTCTGCGCTTTCAATCCGTGAATAGTCAAGGTGAACTACTATGCATTTATATTGTCATGTGCCCCCGATGCACTGCCAATAGCCTTTCCAACAGAGTCCATCACTTGGCTCTCTACCTTCTATTTCCACATATAGAAAAGATCAAATGTCAAATAGCCTTCACTCACGTATTAAGCACAGTTACAGGAAATGCATTTATATTGCCACTATAATTTCCATCAGAGACCAACACATGGCTCTTTTCCTTCTATTGCCTCATATCCAATTGATTATCGGGCAAATAACAGAAAGGACAGCATTTGTATTGTCACACATATAAAGTGCAGTTACATGAACAGCGTTTCTATTTATATTGCGCACGACCACTGCAGGCCTGCGTATTGGAGGCGAACGATGGTTCGGTTCACCTGGAGGTTGTGAAATCTAGGTCGCGTCAAAGTTGTATGTGGCTCTCGTGATACTGAATATAACAGTTTGTGTAACCTATGGGTACCTAAGCACAACCAGACAACCGACAAATACGTTACGGCTTACGATTTATTTTGCATTCGGCAGGCCTGCCAGTGCCAATTTCAAAAGAGTCCAAAACATGGCTCTTCTCCTTCTATTACTACATATCCATATGATTATCTGGTAAATAGAAACCTAAATGAATAACACAAATGAAAGCATTTGTATCATCACACATATAAAGCGCCGTTCCGCAAGAAGCCTTTATATTGTGCATGACCACTGCCCAGTACCAGTGACTGGCGGGGTGCTACCATCGTTGATTTGGAAAACAAATCTTCAAGGGCGAATGCCACAGCTCCTGACCCTTAGGGTGGGGAAGACTCATCATGTGCCACTAACAGCGCACCAGCCAACCAGACTTCAGTTCTTCCCAGATGTAACCGCAGCTCGAGCTCTCATTTGCTCTCGCAATTCAGAAGACGGATGTACTTGCGCCTGTATAATCATCAGTTGTGTTTTTCTCAAATTCAATGTCATTGTGGGATAGACCTCAAAACATGCATGTTCCATGGCACTTTCACATTCCCATAATTTAACTGCGATGGGAACGATTTTATATATACCTTCTAATAGTTTAATATTGAATCAATGATTACTATGACCATGCACATTTTGTCAAGAGGGAACAGTGCACAGTTTAATATTCGTGAATTAGAAAATTACAATTGCATACGGCTGCGTGAACAATTGCTCCTGTCTCCTGGGAAGGACTGAGACTTCTGACTCTTCCCCACGGTCCGTGGCCCACTCCATTACGAGAGTGGGTCTTGTCCCCCTGGAATCATACTCCCTCGGGATATTCCAGGCCTGCTCCACCATCTACGGACTTTCCGTAAGTGTATAAAACGTTCTCCTCACCGTAAGCAAGGACACCGCTATGTTCTTGCACAGGAGAAATCGGATCTCATCGTCCTCTTCGCCGAAAAAAGACAGTATCTTACCTGCAGTTTAATTTCTAGCAGGTAAGATCACGTGGCCATAGTAAATAACGGAATTTACCTTATTAACCTTGTTTTGCAATAACTAACAAATGTTTTGTATATTATGCTTGCTAATAACTAACAGAATGTCTTGTCTTGCTTATAGTCGAACGAGATTCGACTTTGATGGCCGTACGGGTTGCTCATGAATATACGCGATATTGTCATAGTTGGTTGAGGGCCCATTGGTCCATGGTTTTACATTTTGAGCAAACGTACCAGTCTTAACTCGGGCAGGAACCATTCGGTCCCCCCTGGTCATGCTGCAAGCCCCGTCTTCTGCAGACCGTGGGAGGCAGGGTACCGTCTTCCGGAGATTCGGGCAACCAATCCTCCAGGACACAAGCACCTGCGCCTTTGGCGACTGTTCTGGGTGGGGAAGCCTCGTTGTCCCGTGCCGCACAAAGCGCACCAGCCAACTGGCCTTCTGACGCTTCCCCACGGCGCCGTGGCCCACTCCATTACGAGGGTCGGTCATGTCCCCCTGGAAACGTCATCCCAAGTGATACGTCCAGGCCTGCTCCTCTACCGTCAGGGGATCCTAGTGGTATGTCATCGACGTTTATGTCAGCGTGTCAGGACCACCTGCATTTGGGAGATTCGGTGGGGGGCTTTCCCTGGTCAAATGGATCCTTTCAATTTCCCTTTTTTCCGCCATTTTGGCGTTGGGGAGGGAAATAACACCTTAAAATCTAACTGCAAGCGCAATTGTTCCTCGTTCGAGCCATTCCCAGTGTGGGCTTCCCTCTAGTACCTTACCTCAACCTGATGCAGGCTGTTCTATTGCTGGCGTCGATCCTGACATGCTTTCTAGTTTCTATAATTCTCCTGGCGTCTGATGGCTTTGACGACGATGAGCAAGGATCTCGGGCCGACAGTGGTTCCCACTGTCGGTCTTCCCACTGTCGGTCAAGGATTCTGTCGTTCCTAGGGAACTCGCTTTGCGTACGGACACGACACGGGTCGATCTCTTGTAAAAACTTCATCACAGGATATGTGTCAAATCTTGTTACAATGAATTACACAAACTTTGCACAACTGTACCAGTCCTCGGGCTGTACCAGTTCGCGCCCCTGGTCCTGCTTCAGCAGACCGTGGCAGGCAGAGTGCCGTTCTCTGAGATTCGGGCAACCAATCCTCCGGGACAATAGCACCCGAGCCTTTGGAGGCTGTTCTGTGTGAGGAAGACTCGCGTACCGTCAATAGCGCTTTCTATTTGGGAAGATATAAATAGTAAATACCGCCATCACTCTCATCGCAGGACACGAGAAAAAAGCAGCAGAAGAAGTCTCTACTGCTCGGTTTCAACTAGTAGCTGGCACGTATGGTATGTCACTGCCTGGGATGTTTATTCCAAAAGACAAGGGGGGGAGGTACAAGCTTGAGCAATTCTGGAATCTGAATTTATGAGCTCTTTCACATAACATATCAAAGCTGATTCATGACTAAATCACATTTACATGAAATCTTTTTGGAAGAGTACATTCCCGTCAAACTGGAATATTAAATTTATTGCTCGTTGCCTCCTCCTGGGCTTGCATTCTAATCCATATAGTTCAGTTGAAGGGCTTCTCCTTGGCGGAAAAATATAATTTTAAAATTAAAATTAGTTTTTCCTCAAGGGAAGCCCGAAACTGAACTATCATAGAGCCCTCCCATGGCGGTGCCATTCCCAACCCCGCGACTCGCAAATCTTATTATTAAAAGTCGGAAATAAAACTGGCTAAATGAATTGTTAAGAGCGCGAGATTTGCACGGGACGCATTCATGCGTGAGCTAATCCGAGCACTGATTGACCGGAGTCGCTGATTGACCGGAGTAGGCTAATAAACGGACAATAAATTTTAACCCTCCTGATAACACAAGGCCGAGGATAATAATCCATATAGTTCAGTTTCGGGCTTCCCTTGAGGAAAAACTAATTTTAATTTTAAAATTATATATTTTGGTATTGGCTTTACCTAAATTACTCAAGTATTACTAGTTGCACCAAGAGACAGGAAATGAGGTAAACATACAGTTTTATTTCATCCATTGCATTCTAATTTCTTGCAGCATAATTTATCCCCAGAATCGTCATGGAGACCCTGTGTATAATCCTTGTGGTAAATACATGGTTAAACTCCACATTAATGGTGTTGCACGAAAGGTATGAAAAATAGTGTTTATTTTTATGCAGGTTATTAAAACTTGGTGTACAGTAATGCCCTAAATAATCGACTCCTTAACCAGAGCAGAATTATGGGTAACTTTTCAGGATTTAGTCGGAAATATGGCTTGTTGCCCTTCATCAGAAAGCTCTCAGTGAGATAATTCTGCTGTGGTTAAGGAATCGATTATTTAGGGCATTACTGTATTATGTTTATGGTCTGTTCATTTGTCTGTGTATTCACTTGTCATTTCCTGATGATATCTTCATTACTATTGAACTTAGTGCAATGAAATCTAGGTTCGTTACCATAGGTTTGACCCTTTGACGGCTCATTTATCTTTTCTGGAAGATAACTTTAGTTATACTGACCTGAATGAAATGGAATTTGGTGTGTAGGTTTGCTACCACAATAGGAAGGTCAAGTTTTATTTTGGTGTCCGGTCACCTATTTAACTGTAGTTATGGTCCATTTCGAATAGACAAATTTCAGTTAGGTTGGCTTTCTCAAATGCAACTTGAAACGAAGCAGATTTTAGGTATATTATGCCACGTTTCACAATGTTCATGTTAAACTTCAAACATAAAAATGAACATCCAAAGAAATGAATGGATGTGAATCAATATACAGTAATGCCCAAAATTAATCAACTCCTTAACCACAGCAGAATTAAGGGTAATTTTTTCAGGATTTAGTCGGAAATATGGCTTGTTGCCATTCATCGGAAAGCTCTCACTGAGAGCTTTCCAATGAATGGCAACAAGCCATATTTCCGACTAAATCCTGAAAAATTGCCCATAATTCTTCTGTGGTTAAGGAATCGATTATTTAGGACATTACTGTATCATCAGTGAAGATCCACTTATCAAAGAGTTAAAATGACTTATAGTTTTCAGGTCTCAAATTAAGCCTAGTAATCTTTGTTTTGATCATGTCCTGTGGATTCAAGTAGGCTGATATGTTCAAGAAATATTTACATACATTCATTAATTTTGTGTAAATGTTTCACACAGAAATGAGACAAATGCTCTTTATTTTGTATCTTATAAAAAATCAGAAAGCTCTTTCTTATTGGATACTGGAGGAAATTGGATCTTTGTTTTCTCTCTGATGTGATAATTATTGTCATTTCGATAAGCCTTGCCAGGTATACACAGTCCAGTGTTTTGAGTATTTCTCAAAATTGCTATGTTTTAAAGCTTAATTGCTTGATTGATTGGGGTTTAATGTCGCTTTCAGCAACTAAGGCCATATCACAACATTGTCAGTTTTAATGGTGGAGGAAATCCGCACACTTATGGCTAATCTAACAGTGAGTTCAATGGCTGATAAACTTGTCAACCATGTGCGGCAAACCATCACCATTGGCAAGTAACTGGCAATTCCACCAGATAACGATCTCAAGTTACAAAGTCCACGATGGAAACATGTGGATTAGAACCCTTATTGCCAGTGCCGGAGCGCGAAATGGCTTGGAGTTGTATCCCTAACCGATTGAGCCACCGAGGCCCCATATTTAAAGCTTAAGGATTGTTAGTCATGTTTAGCAGTTCATTTATACGATTAATATTTTCCTTGTTTTTCATTGCAGGTGATAATAGATGACTATCTTCCACTGACTCGTGGAAATCAGCTCTTGTGTTCATTCTCAAACAACAGAAATGAACTATGGGTCTCACTGCTGGAGAAAGCATACATGAAAGTCATGGGAGGATATGACTTCCCAGGATCAAATTCTGTGAGTTTTTTATGTTTTTTTTTGTATTTATGAAATTACAAAAACAGTGATTAATAAATAGTTACACCTACTTTCACTTAAATGTGGACTGTATTGAAATTGAGGGATTTGTTTAGCCTGAAATAATATAAAAAACTTTTCCAATATTCCAAAGTATGAATAAGTGCAATATATCCACTAAGATCACCCCAGAATATATAATCCTTGGTATAGGAACAGACAAATCAGACTTGGATATGCTTGATATATGTTTTTTATTATATAAGAGATTCATATACTGTTGCAAAATAAGATCAATGAAGCCTACAGTCCAAGGACTTCCGGAGCGCATCAAACAAATACAAAATCATAGAAACTGAATTTTCCTCAACCCTCAAGTCCAAGAAAGAGATATGTTTTAAGGAATGATGGGAAAAGCTAAGCAACATCTACTCATGGTAGACAAAACTTATTTATTATACTTAATTTATAGCATTAATTTTGATCTAAGCATATACATCCCTGATAACACACAGACAATGAAAATGCCCTATTGAAAATGCCCCTTATATTTCACATAATCTGTTATCCTTTGGCATAATCAGACACAAGTCATATATATCACAGATACTGTATGCTTATTGTGTAAATGTATTTTTGTTTTATTGATTCTTTGAATCCTGCATATATCTGTTATACATCGAGATCTGATAACAAAAAATATTTATAAAAAAAAGGGAGTATCAATGGAAATGGATATCGCTCTGGAATAAAACATGTTAGTCGATCAAAATCTACCAGCTTTCACTGTCTACTGAGTATGACCTGAAGGAAATAAAACATGTCAGTCGATCAAAATCTACCAGCTTTCACTCTCTACTGAGTATGACCTTAAGGGAATAAAACTATTTTACGGATGACAGCAAAACTGAAATTCAATGAATAAAAGATCACTCATCATCGATATATTCTCCTACAATTTTTGGGTGAATGTATCAAATAAAATGGTACATTATATGCATACTTGTACCAGAAATTTATTAATTTTAAAGGTGTCTTGAGTTGATGCCCCGTCTCGACATATATTTTACACGATATGTGCTAAATGTGCTAAACTCATTCCACATCCATTAATTAATTGTGGTTATGTTGCATATAAAGAAACTTATCGCAGAACTGGCTGTCAAATAACATTTTAGGTATAATTATCATATTATTATCTGCAGTTCTATGTATGTACGTGTCCATTTAGCATACATCCTTGATTCAAATTTTTTTGTTGCATTATTAACATTGAATATATTAGAAGGCGTCTTACAAATGTTTGGGTTTAGTGAAGTCCCCCTTTACATCCGATTGGTAAAGGCACTTGGATTTGCTTGGTAGCAACAATCTCTATATGGAAGCGTCGCTTCATGCATCAGACCATGCAGTGATACTTTAAGAAATTGGGCAACTCTAACCGTCGGCTGACATTTTGACATAATTTTGTAAACACATCCTTAGTTACCAGACAACAAAAACAATATTAGCAACCACCAGCGCACCGCATACGTGCATGGTTGTTCATACTTTATGCGCAGGAGAATGACATCATATAATTTTTCTAAATTCATCAGTGATTTTTCAAAGATCGTGGGTATGGATTTTAGAGATATTGTCAAGTGACTTGCGGTTAGCAACTGTGTAGAGATTGCCAAATCACAGATTTGGAAATTGACCATTGCGATGAAAATGAAATTAGCTATATACTTCACAACAAGATGACCAAGATTGCACAATCCAAAATAAGGCCTGTTATTTCGTCTCCACCGGGACCACTGCATGATGTTACTTAAATTATTCTTAGCGAATAAGACTGATCAGTAAATGGTGATAATCTAGTTGGGGATAACCGAATGTATTACATGACTGTTCGCCTATTAATTTTTTTTTAGCTTCATACCATTACTAATATGACATGACATTGATCACGAGAGTATAAAATGTGACAATTATAGCATTTGTTTCCATTTCGAATTAGTCACTGGAGAGTCCAAAGTCGGTCGGTAAAACCACTTTGAAATTTATATTGTCTCTGAATGTGTTGATGGCAATATGTAGCTATATACTTCACAACTTACGAAGAGTTTCCATGTGATTTTAGGCCTATTAGGTTCATTTAGACAAATTTCGTTGGTCAGATTAATGAAAACCAGCAAAGATGTCATGACACGGTTTCTGAAAAAACGTCATGACACGGTTTCTGACATCATTTACGCCATTTTGGATTTGCGGGCCAGAATCCAGACAAGATGACCAAGGTTGCACAATCCAAAATTTCGTCATTTCGTCTCCGCCGGGACCACTGCATGATGTTACTTAAATTATTCTTAGCGTTATGTTGGCGTTAAAAGGCAAATTTGAGGCACAGCATGTGTGGTTGCCCCACTACGTGCCATGTACGATTCATATTAATGAATAAGACTGATCAGTAAATGGTGATAATCTAGTTGGGGATAACCGAATGTATTACATGACTGTTCGCCTATTAATTTTTTTTAGCTTCATACCATTACTAATATGACATGACATTGATCACGAGAGTATAAAATGTGACAATTATAGCATTTGTTTCCATTTCGAATTAGTCACTGGAGAGTCCAAAGTCGGTCGGTAAAACCACTTTGAAATTTATAGTGTCTCTGAATGTGTTGATGGCAATATGTGTTCTAGTATAATTTTAAATATGTGCATTATTATAGAATAGTTTTATAGTTTCCGGATGTAGTTTTATGTAGTTTCAGTCCTTCCCACGAGGAAAACACAGTGAGAGCTTGCTTCCGCAATTCAGAAGATGGGTGTATTAATAATTGGGGAAAATATCCCACGGCAAATTTAATGCAGTGCCATGTTAGATTCCGCATGTTGCCACGACATTGCTTATTGCTGTGGGCAATTTCAAGAACTGAATATTGCAACATAATATAATCGTAAGTTGGGTTTTTCTCAAACAATATGTCATTGTGGGATAGACCTATGTCCAGTTACACTTTCATATGTCCATAATTGAACTGAGATGGGAAAGGATGTAAATAAACCTTAAAATAGTTCAGTGTTGAATCAATGATTACATACACCAATTTTGACAATTTTCACTCCCATCTCCTGGGAAGGACTGCTGGGGTGCAGAATTGATATATTTTGTATCCACATAGCCAGCACACAACCATCACAACATCATTCTATCATATAAATCATATATAGTTAACTTTCATCAGCAAAATCATTCTCATTTGGTTATTGATGATTTGTTTACATGTTTCAGATGTAGTGTTTTACGAAAGGCACAGCCGATGTTGTTGAAATATTTCTACAATACTTAATAGTTAAATAATACGTTCTTAAAATGGGTGTAGTCACTGAGTCATAACATATTAATCTGAAAATCTGAAGTAATGAAATGAACGCATAATATGAAATCTTCCATTAATTTTTTCATTAACAGAATATAGATCTACATGCCTTATCTGGCTGGATTCCAGAGAGAGTCGCCATCAGACTTGATTCACCAGAGTTTGATAAAAATCGAGAGTTTGATCGGCTCTTAGACAGATTCCATAAAGGACACTGCTTAGTTACCATAGCGACTGGTGAGATGCCGGATGCAGAGGCTGACAGGGCGGGACTAGTCCCCACACATGCCTATGCAATGCTTGACATCAGAGCAGTTAAGGTGGGTTTCATACACTTACGTCGAGATGCATGCAGCCTGTATATCATCAAGGTGGGGAATCACGTGGTTTCGAATTGATAAGTATCACACATTCAAAATGGCCCATGCGATCATGAACAGAAATGAGGAAAAAGTTAATAAACTAGGATATGACATATTACATAGTATTTTGACAATTATGAGCATATGCTATACTATTTTTTAAACAAGCTGATACCTCAGTTGTGCCCAAATGCACAATTGTTTGCTCTAACATTCTGTCCAAAGTTGTCAGTCAAAGGATTTTCCCAGATGTATGGACTGGTGTTTTCCACTGGCAAATTTCGTTAGAAAGCGATAGAAATCTACTGAGTATTTTGGAACAGATAAGCTATCAGCTTGTTTTAAAAATTAACTAGCAAATGCTCGTAACAGCCAAAATGCTATGTTTTGTGTCAGTTTGTGATATATTATGTTTTTGTGTGTTTGCGCTAACCTCGGCTATTTGGAATGCGTTGTACTAACCAACCTCAAAATCACGTGATTCCCCACCGTGATAATACACAAGCATGTATCCATGACATATACTCAAGCAATACACAAGTGAGTCCTTGCTCGTGTATTGTTCCATTGTGCGTCTATCCTCGGTTGGTCATAGTCTTCCGGGGAGTGATTGTTTAACCCTTTCATGACGGGAGCTGCGCTGGTGCAGCATTAAAGATCCTGTGCCAGTACATTCTCTTATATATGCGAGTCTTTGCAAATATAAGATCTTTGCAAATATAAGAGAATGCACAAGGTAAATATTGTTAGGCCAATGCATTCTCTTATATATGTGAGGCTCCCTATTGGAGACACGATTATATAAGAGAATGCATGGCACAGAGTTTTCGCAAAAAATCAGGAAGCTCCCATTCATGGAGGGGTTAATATGGCTACCATGCAATTTTCTTACCACAACTGTTATATTGGAAATGGGATTACCTGTCTCTATTGTTGAGTCAATTTTACTGTTGGGTCACATTTCATGAAAGTTGAAATTGTCACTCTTTATTTTTGCACAATTTACGCAATAAGAACGTGAAGAAATTGTGGGGTTCCGGGTACCTCTGACTCATTGATGCTCAGTTGTACACGTACTGCATGTCTTATTTTTCACTATTGGTACATGTATTTTTATCTCATGGTAGTTATATAGACCATACAGTCGATGAAAATGCAATGTTGCTAATCACATTGACACTGCGTGTGGGTCTATAATTGTGTTATCATCTGTTAGTCAACTTTTACAGATGAATGATCACCCAAAAAAATGCGACAAGAGGATACACCAGCAATGTATTATTTTAACAAAAGAACGAAATGTGGGCTAGCATCACCAAATTCACCCTCTGGGGACCTCATTCTGCTTAGGCCTCATCTATTGTATCTATAGTCTCAAGTTAACATTGTTTTTAGTTACTTTTTCCCTTCTGGGAAGTTTCTATATCCCATAATTTGCAGAAAATATAAGGGATAATCGAGGTGACTAATGGGTGAACATCACAAACTCCAATTGCGGAATTCAATCTGATCCTTGGTCTTCCATAGCAGTTGAGGCCTAAGCAGAATGAGGTTACCAGAGGGTGAATTTGGTGACACTAGCCATGGCCACCTTGCTGGATAGCCTTGCTAAATTCACCTTTGTGGCTATCATTCTGCAAATGACAGACACACTATTTGCAGGCTTGTGTCATGTATTGAAGGTACTCAATCCGATCAGACCCTCCTCAATTACTATTTCTTTGGCTTCTGGGGTAAAAAATATTTGATTCGAATCGAGGAACCCACCATCGAAGCTCAGAGTGATCAGATATTGATTTTTTAAGTTTGTTATTTCTCGAGATGTGTAATAATATGTGGCCCAGAAACACATGGTCAAACGGAGGATCTCGGACAAAATTGCGGATGAAGATGGATAACTCTAAAATCATGTGGTAATGCGGTAAAATTTTGTGATACTTTAGTGATAATACGGCCATATTTTGTTGAACAAAATGTTGATAAATAACAAGTTTTGGGAAATTTTATACCATAGTTGACAGTGGTTAGCATTATTTTGTTGCAATAAATAGATTCTGATAACTAAAGCGTATTTTGAAGAAATGTTGTTGTTGTTGTATCTTGATGGTATGGGGCCGTCTGATCGGATTAAGTACCTTTAATACATGATATGTACAATTTTCTAGTCTGATAATGGTAATAGCCATGCTCAGATCAGGTAATGTCACATCTCAGATTTCTGATGCTATAACCAACTGACGAT
This sequence comes from Siphonodentalium dalli, assembly GCA_032622095.1. Classification (NCBI taxonomy): domain Eukaryota; kingdom Metazoa; phylum Mollusca; class Scaphopoda; order Gadilida; family Siphonodentaliidae; genus Siphonodentalium; species Siphonodentalium dalli. The sequence continues at coordinate 118,921,391 of CP136068.1, read as the reverse complement.
AATTGATTCTTTTTGTTTTTCCAGACATTGGAACTTTATTTTTTTAGTGTTTTATCTCAGATATATTTTCAAACTTGTTATAACTCGAAGTTAGCACATGGTATTATTTTAGGGAAGGAAGTTGTTGATGCTGAAGAATCCTTGGAGTCATTTGCGGTGGAAGGGGAACTATTCTGAAAATGATGAAGATCACTGGACCAACGATCTGCAAAAGGAACTCAGTTATGACCCAAAAAGTGCCCAGAGTGTCGATAATGGTAAAATGATATTCTAACTCAGTAAAAAGTGCCCAGAGTGTCGATAATGGCAAAATGTTATTCTAACTCAGTAAAAAGTGCCCAGAGTGTCGATAATGGCAAAATGTTATTCTAACTCAGTAAAAAGTGCCCAGAGTGTCGATAATGGTAAAATGTTATTCTAACTCAGTAAAAAGTGCCCAAAGTGTCAATAATGGTAAAATGTTAGTTTATCTCAAAAAGTGCCCAGTGTCGATAATGGTAAAATGTTATTCTATCTCAAAAAGTGCCCAAATTGTTGATAATGGTAAAACGTTATTGTATCTCAAAAAGTGCCCAATGTGTCGATAATGGTAAATGTTAATATATCTCAAAAAGTGCCCAAATTGTTGATAATGGTAAATGTTATTCTATCTCAAAAAGTGCCCAAAGTGTCGATAATGGTAAAATGTTATTCTAACTAAAAAAGTGCCCAAACTATAAAGTGATGTGAAACACTCCGATGGATGTTTTGAACGGAATACCAAATAATCATGCCAAAATAAGTTATTTTCATAAATTTGATATCCAAATAGTCAGAAAACAGCGTCAATGTTATAACTGAATTACACACAGTGAGTATTATTGGTGCAATCATTGCCTTAAAGTTTATGTCCAATAATGCGTCCCGAATAAATTAGTAAATATTTACATTTGTGCGTAGTTTAATAGTCGTATTCACTGAAATGGTACAGTCGATAGTTTTGGAATTTTCGACAATCTTAGATTATTGCTACATTCTTCTTTTGGGGATAATGTTTGAATACTTAAACAGATTGGTTTTATTCAATGAAATAAGTCCACAATATGTATTAAATGTTATTAACCCTTTCTATACTGAATGTATTCTCCATTCAATTATAAAAGTATACATTGGACTGATCTATAATTCACCTGGTGGGATGTTCAGGAAGTGTAAGCAGACGGCAGACAGAGGAACAGATAATACAAGTGCAGAAGGATTTTTAGCTTAACTTATCAAGTTTTAGCTATTGCCATGGATTGGTGTCCATCTGTCTGTGCGTCCGTCCATCAACAATTTCCATTACCTCACTCTACAGGTCATATCTCTCATTTGATCATCACCAAACTTCCCTTGGATCTTCTGGTGACCTCTAGATGGGAGCCATCGATATTTTCTGAAATTCATAAAAAACATGGCCGCCGCCTTGGATTTAAAATTTGAATCCATCGGCACACTGCAGCCAGCATTTATCAGAGAATTGTTTTGAAAATTAATAGGCATGTTTATTGTCACCTCATTTCTATCAAATTTTAATGATAGAAACATGGCCACCATCAGCCATCTTGGATTATTCTCTTTGCTAAATCCTTGGCACATCCAACAGACCACATCCCTCATCCAATTGTCACCAAACTTCATATGGATCTTTTTGGTGACCACCAGATGGGAGCCATAGAATTGTTCTGACTTGTGTTGAAAAACATGGATTTTACACATTGCATGACTAAATCCTGCGCCATACCCTACATGCCACATCCCTCATCCGAATGTTTTCAAATTTTGCTAGCGGCCATCTTGGATTTCACATTTACATTAATATTCAGAAAAAAACATGGATACTCTTTGCATCATTTAATACTTTGACATGCCCTGCTGCCAACATTTTTCATCCTATGGATCCCAAACTTCATAGGCTCTTTGGTTTGACCTCATGGTATTACTTAAGCATTTTAACTTTCTGCATTCCTCCATTGACTGTAATGAATGACATTATCCCCCCTCTTTAGCTACAGTGTCATTGACACTTTCATAATTAATTGGTGACCTATGGTTATTTGTTGAACTTATTATCTGAACAATTCCTAAGAGAACTACTCGTCAATGAGTATTTAGTACAGAAAGGGTTCATTCTAACTCAAATGAAAGTGTCAATGACATTGGAGCTCAACTTGGAGTGGGGAGATAACTTGATGTATTACAGTCAATGGAGTGATTAGCAATATGGAAAGTTGAAATGTCTAAATAATACTAGATGCTAACATGCAAAGATATATATAAAGTAAAATCCAAGATGGCCACTGGTGGCCATGTTTTCCAATGAAATTCAAAAAAAATTTGATAGCTCCCATCCAGTGGTCACACCGAAGATCAATATGAAGTTTGGTGACGATCGAATGAGAGATGTGGTTGTAGGGTGTGCCAAAGGATTTAGTCATGCAAAGAGTAAACTCCAAGATGGCTGCCTGTGGCCACATTTTTGAACATAATTCGGAAATGTTTGATGACTCCCATCTAGTGATCATCCCGAAAATCCATATGAAGTTTAGTGAAGATCGATGAGGGATGTCGTCCATAGGGTGTGCCAAAGGATTTAATCATACAAAGAATAAAATCCAAGATGGTTGTTGGTGGCTATGTTTTTCAACAAATTCGGAAAAAAATCATGGCTCCCATGCATCTCGTAGTGACCCAAAGATCCATATGAAGTTTAGTGATGATTGGATGAGGGATGTGGTCTGTTGGGTGTGCCAATAGATTTAGTCATGCAAAGAGTAAAATCCAAGATGGCTGCTGGCAGCCATGTTTTTCATCGAAAGATTTTCAAATTCGATAGCTTCCATCTAGAGGCGATCCTAAACATACCTGTGAATATTCAAAACAATTCTTCAATAAATGGTCATGGTTTCAAATTTATAATCCAAGATCGCTGCTGGTGGCCATGTTTTTTAATGAATTTTGGAAAAAAGTTTATGGCTCCCATCTGGAGGTTACCCCGAATATCCCTATGAAGTTTGGTGATGTATTGGGTGTGCAAACAGAAATTGTTGACGGATCATGGATGCACGACGGACTCCAACCCATAACAATAGCTCAAACTTGACTCCAAGTGTCGATAGAGTTTTCTTAGGGTCATTTTTGATTTTGATGTGATGAAGCGTGATCACGTGTTAGAGAGTAGTTTTGACCATTGCCCGGGCTTCAACTATATATCCGTTGCTGAGTGTGCACCGAGAATTGTGTCATATATAATGCAACACCCTTTTCCTGCCTGAAGGTTGAATAGCAAGAGCTTTCTACCCTCAATGGTGTCTTCTGAACAGACTATCGTTTTGTAGCCCATGTGCACTGCAGGGGTATACTTAGTCCCATTGCGACTGTCACAACTCTAGTTGTCTCAGCATGTATGCTAAATAAACAAACACAGCAATAGTGGCTGATTATTCAGATGTAAAATGTTTGATTATTTTTTTCAGGTGTTTTTTGGATCGATTATGACTCCATTTGTAAATTCTATGATGTGATCTACATAAACTGGAATCCAGATCTGTTTGCATTTACTACATGTATACACCAGTAAGTAACAAAGTTAAACTATAACATAATTTTTCGTTTGTCAAGTGTATAAACCAGTATGTTTATTTGCATTTGTCATATGTACAAATCATTAAGGCCAGAGTTTTTTTATTTATCGGTTTACAGATTTTTCTGCGGAGAAATCGGGTTGGAGTAGGGAAAAAAAATAAAAATAAAATACGTTTTCCAATTTTGTTTAATCATTCACATCGGAAGTAGGTGGGTAATCTAGAAAGTATGTTGACATTTTAATACATGTACATGTTTTAATTGACATTTTATTATGTTGACAATTTATGTATATGTTGCTAACCGGAAGCATACAGAGTTTATATCATTTCGTTTACTTTAATTATAATGTACCGCAATTCTATTCCGGGCTATTGTTGAAGTTTGGCGATGGTCTATTGATGTTCATAACCTAGTTGCTCCACTTCTTTCCGACAGAAAATACAATTTTGATTAATTTATTTAGTGTCTCGATTGTTAAAGCACGGAGTAAAAAAATATTTTAGCAATTGGAATTCCAATTTTTTTTCAATTTTCAAAACATTTGTTACGCCGTATCGGTAAACCAACAAATATAAATTCTTTTGCCTAAACTTGAAAGTTCAAATATGAGAGGAATTTCATTTATCACACATGTAAGTGTGAAATTTCAAATATCAGAGACGAGTTTTATTTTTCCATATGTATATTGTTCTTCCGAATTTTGAAATTTTGAATTTTGACACTTCTCTGGCATATTGGTAAATTGAAAACTTCTCTAATAGTTTAAAAGCAGCTAAACCCCTCTCTGTTCATTGCTTCATAACTCTTAGTGCCCAGCTATGACACTTACTGGTACACACATGTGTGATAAATGGAAACTCTTTTCATAGTTTAAACGCAGTGTCTGATAGTTTTGTGACACATTTTGGTATTTTCCGCAGTACCTGGCATGCCAAGGAAGGACCCAAGAAAGACACATACAACATTAGTGATAATCCTCAGTACAAACTGGATATCAAGTCGAGCCATCCTGCTGCAGTGTGGGTCCTCCTCACACGACATATCACAGACAAGGTACTAAAGCAGACATCATCCTACTTTATTACACACCTGTAGGTGATTTATAAGGATTTCACAGACAAGTAGGGGTCTGAGTTCGACGTGACATGACATAATTTCAACCAACCAATGTTCTCCATTCATGTTCCACAGCGCTGATGCATGTATGAGTGTAAATATACTCCAGTGGTCACAGGGGCCTTATAACAACTGGCACCAAACTCGGAGTCCTGAATACATAATGGGCGTCACATATAATTTACTATATACTGGGTCTTTGACATTTTCGACCGTGTACACTTTTGAGAGAAATAATCAAGTCACTTCTCACAGTGGTTGCACAAAAGAGAGGAATCAGCAATGGACCAACGAGATGAAAAGCTACAGTAATGCCCTAAATAATCGACTCCTTAACCACAGCAGAATTATGGGTAACTTTTCAGGATTTAGTCGGAAATATGGCTTGTTGCCATTCATCGGAAAGCTCTCAGGGAGAGCTTTCTGAGTCGGAAATATGGCTTGTTGCCATTCATTCGGGGAGAGCTTTCTGATAAATGGCAACAAGCCATATTTCCGACTAAATCCTGAAAAGTTACCCATAATTCTGCTGTGGTTAAGAAGTTGATTACTTAGAGCATTGCTGTATATGCTGACATGCTTCAACTATTATCATAAGGTACATATGTGGTAGGATATATCGGTACCATGGCTGCAAATAGTGTGTCCATCATTTGCAGAATGGGATCCCCAGAGGGTGAATTTAGTGACCCTTCCCGCACAGGCTAGCATCACGAAATTCACCCTCTGGGGACTTCATTCTGCTTAGGCCTAAATTGCTATGGGAGACCTAGGATCAGTTGAATTTCCCCAGTTGAAGTTGGTGATGTTCACCCATTAGCACCTCAATTATGCATTTTATCGTCTGCAAATTAGGGGATATAGAAACTGAAGAAGAGGGAAAAAGTAACTAAAAACAATGTTAATTTGAGACTATAGATACTTCCCAGAAGAATAGGCCTAATCAGAATGAGGTCTCAAGAGGGTGAATTTGGTGATGCTAGCCTGCTGTGCAGGAAAGCGTCATTAAATTCACTCTCTGGGGACCTCATTCTAAGTTTCTATAGCAATTTGATAGTAGAGAAACTTTCCCGTGAAGATGAGGCCTAAGCAGAATGAGGTCCCAAAATGGTGAATTTAGTGATGCTGGCGCCCTATACGGGATAGCATCACTAAATTCACCCTCTGGGGACCTCATTCTGCAAATGACAAACACTATTTGCAGGCTTGACCGGTACCATGTCCATGTGAACCCTCCTGCCTACTCTACTTTCTACTCATCGATGTGCCTGTATCGGGTGGGATTTATGTCTGAAAGAGCATGCTTAATTATTGGCTTAATTGCACAAATAACAAGAGGTTGCACCATGGGTGCTGGGATACCACCATGGTGACAAATTGAAATATGGGCTGGTCGGAAACCAGAACGGAAAATGTGAACAACAGCGAACGGAAGGAAATCCAACATTTTCAGATAAACAAAGTGGGATAACTCTTGAATGGAAAATGTGAACAACCTCAATGAACCCTCTTTTGAAAGCCCTCCTGGTGCCAAACCTGCATACCAAATTTCATCGAGATCCCATAACCCATTGTTGAGATAAATAATTATAGCATTCAATATAAGACGTATACAGTATTATCAAATGCCGATGTCTAAACCATAGGTATATCGAAGTCTACTCGCATCCAAAAAGGTTAACAAGATTAAACAAGTATATTCAAATTGTTAACCCTTCCATGGATGGAGCTTCCTGAAATTTTCGCAAACCCTGTGCCAATGCATTCTCTTATATATGCGAGTCTCCCATAAAGAGCCTCTCATATATTAGAGAATACATTGTCCTAACAATATTTACCTTGACCTTGTAAGCCAGTTCATTCTTGTATATATGTAAGGCTCCCTATGGGAGACTTGCATATATAAGATAATATGCTGACACAGGATCTTTAATGCTGCATCAGACGCATGAAAGGGTTAACTACAGCTGTGCTCTCATTAAGCGACCTGTTTAACGAGGTTATCGGCCGGTACTTACCGCGATGATACCACCAAAATACCGTGGTAATCATTTTGTACCGCGGCATAGGGCGGTTGACCCGCGGTACTAGTACGGTATTTTTACCGTTGGTTACCGCGTTTTTGGGTTCGTTACCGCCGTACACTACTTTATTTTTTCGTGACTGCGTTCAATTTACCGCTAACGGCCCTCCACCGCGGAGAGAGGACACGTCTGAAACCAGGCCTCACATGGTGGGTAAATAATTTTGAATAACTTTTGTATTGAATGAATACCTGTAAGCTGCACATAATTATGTATACGTAATGAATATAAATGAATAATAATGCAATCGGAGTACAAATGGGCAAAGTACATGAACATGTCGGGTTTAAATGTAACATATTACAAATTTACACGTACATCACGTTTAATCTCATCTCATGTCATGTATTTTTCCGCCAAGGAGAAGCCCTCAACTGAACTATATGGGTTACGTCTCCGGCCTTGTGTCAATCAGGAGGGTTAAAATTTTATTGCTGTGCCGACCCCACTCACACCCGTGTCCAGATTAGTCTCGCATGAATACACCCGCATTCTATCTATTGTCTAGTCAGTTTTTATTCCTCCTCGCCAGGACAGGATCGTTTCTATTTTCTCAAGGTTGTATCTTTCTGTGTTGCGAGTTTATCGACTCAATATTTATTGTTGATATTACAAACTTGCAATTTATTGTACCCGATAGTTAATTAATATTTCTCACATCCGAAACGGGAACTTTTTTCGTTTCACTGTATCCGTAATTTGTTTCCGTGTTTTCTGTTTTCCTCAAGACGGCTTTATCTTTCAACAATTGGTATTAAGATGGCCATCTTGACAATGACTAAAGAAGCACATAGCTTACTTGTGGCAAAACCACATAGTGCATATTGTGCCACACATACGGCGTGATGACTATCATGACTTACAATTGAGGACGCAATGTAGTACGGTATGCGATATCTCCTAATTTCGTGCTACACGTGTTTCACTTTACATAAGTTTCCGTCGACTCGCTTCGGTTATTTCGTAAGTTCCGTTGCTTTGTATCATAATGTATACTGCCAAATCATACATGGCACTGCTCTGTTAATTCGCAGAAAGTTGCACAGGACAGCCATATCCTCCTTTGTAATAATTTACATGAATAAATACGAAAGATAGTACTTGTTATCAGATGACAATTCACATTTCTTTCGACTGAGCGATCTGTAACATTGTTTTAACGATCAATACCTGCGAATCTACGCCCGCCAGTATGTATGAGCGCGTGGTCTTGTTAGACACATGGCAAATGTAATAAAACATTACAGCGACTTCAAGGTATTTAGAAAATTCTGCCTTGTCTATCACGATTAAATATCATATAACTCATTGTATCATCAGTACAATAGTTACTAACACTCCGTAACAGGGGGATGGTATTCGTTATCACATATATAACCACACTTCAAATTGATGTGTTGTCTGACGATCTAAATATTGTGTTGCATTCTTTACATCCATGTATGTACAGTTTGGGTTACTACGAACTATTGTTCACCAACTGCAATGAAGTGAAAACTTTGTAGCCTGACACTCCAGCTACACTTGGCTCACTTTACTTAAACAATGGTGATTCTACCCATGGTAAGAACATTTTGGAGCCATCTTGGATGTTCGACTTGAAGTGAGACCACTGGCCTACTTGTGGAGAGTAACCTTCTCCAATGGGAACTTGGCCAATAAGGGAAAGCTTCGTCTTCAATATGGCACACCTTGTTCACAACATGGTCAGGGTGTTGCAACGATTTATTGGCTTGCCAGCATCTCACTGAATTTAATTCGATTGATGTTTCTCCTTCATAACATCCGCCAGATGATTTAAGATTTACGCCACACATGGGTTGGCACTTAGAATTGACAATCTTTGTGATGTAACGACTGCGATCAGCAGATGTCACCAACTTGACACATCTGACCTCTTATCCTCAGACATTAGTGTTTGTCGATACATTCAATTTCTCGGTCCCATTGACATATTATGGTTTAAGCTTTAAGTGCCTCAATGCCATCTTACCGTAGGATCTAATATGCCTCGGCATTGGCGAGCTTGCAATAATGTATTGCACGCCGTAATAGTTCCATACATTGTACATGACAATCAGGGCCTCATGTATGCTGTCAGAACTGACTACTAGTATGCTTACATATGGTGAACAGTTTTCATCCCAATACTGACATACTTTGCAGTTTCATCAGTGAATGATAACGGCAAACAGCGAAATAGAAAGAATACATATTGTCACGTGCTCCAGATTCACTGCCAATAGTCTTTCCAGTAGAGACCATCACTTGGCTCACTAACTTCTATTTCCACATATATCAAAACGATATTCTGCCAAATAGCTTTCACTCGTGTATGATGCGCAGTTACATGCAACACATTTATATTGCGCAGAATATCCGAAAGGACTGCATTTGTATTGTTACATGTCTAAAGCGAGCTTACATGCGCGGCGTTTATATTGCGCACATCTACTGCCAATATATTTCCGAAGCGGCCAAGACATGGCTCTTCGTCTATTGTCACATATCCACTGATTATGTGACAAAACGATTCGATACAATCATGACGAAAATGAAGGCATTTGTATCTTCACGTCCGCTGTAAGCGCACTTTCCTAACGGAAACCGCCTAGTTCTTGCCTATGTGCATTCGGAACTCATCGTCCTCATATACGAGAAAAGACAGTATCTTACCTGTCTTAGCAGGTAAGATCACGTGGCCAGGGGTATAACGTAATTATATTAACCTTACTTTCTACTCAATAACCTACAGATTGTATTGTATTATGTCTATTAACCTTGCTTTGTTATAACTAACAGCATGTCTTGCAGTCGAACGTGATTCGACTTTGCTGGCCACACAGTGCGGGTTGCTCATTCACGGGTGTATTACTTGTTATAGTTGGGTGAGGGCATATTAGTCAATGATTACCTACTTTGAGCAACCGTACCAGTCTTTACCTCGGGCAGGACCAGTTCAGGCCCCTCCCGGTCCTGCTACGGCAGTGTGAACCAATGGTAGGCGGGTGCTGCAAGTGGTTGATTCGGGAAACCAATCTTCTCGGGCGATTGCTCCAGCACCTTTCTCTCAGGTGCCTAATGGTAGTGGCAATACGATTATTAAATTTCGAGAAAATTCACATCGATCTACTATTATTCCACATAGAGTGAAATTTCTACCAGTATTTGATTTCGGCCTGGATTCATGCCACGAAGATCTGTTTATAGGTCGTCACAATTATTGGGCACCTGGGAGTAGCCTTTGGCGGCTGTTCTGGGTGGGGGAGACTCGTTGTCACGTGACGCTCTCGGTCTCATAGACATAGCGCACCAGCCAAATGGCCTTCTGACTCTTCCCCATGGTGCAGTGGCCCACATCATTACAAGATGGGGTCCAGTCGATCCCCTGGAATCGTAATACCTTCGGGATACATCCGGGCCTGCTCCTCCGCCGTCATGTGATCATAGTGGTATGTCATCGACATTTATTCCAGTTTGGTCAGGACCAACTGCATTTGGGGGATTCCATGGAAGGGGCTTCCTCTGATCAAGTGGCTCATCAAAACTAATTCCCTCTGGCCTTGGGGGCACAGCTTATTCTACATTTGCCATTGCTCGTGCCCCAGACTTTGAGGGGGTGACCTTGGACAGGACATAGCTACTTATCCCAAATGCAAGAGCATTTGTCTTGCGTCGAACCATTTCAGAGTAGGCCTCTTCCACAGTCTGGTATCCCAACCTGATGCAGCCCATTCTGTTGGCTGGCGTCGATCTTGACATGCCTCTCTGCATCGCGTGGCGTCGCCAGGTTTGACGACGATGAGCAAGAATCGCGGGTCGACAGTGGGTCACCAGGCACACTGTCGGACGAGGATTCTGATGTTCCGCTGGTAAGTGATTTTGTACAGGATGAGGATACAGGTTGATATATTATATTGCTTCATTTAATTCAACAATTTGCGATAAGTACAAGTATTTATCTCAGTCAGGAAAGATCCTGCACTGTAGCCTTTGGAGGATGTTCTGGGTGGGGAAGTGAAGAGTTGTTGCGTGCCTCCAAGAGCTGCTCCAGCCTTCTGCCTCTTCCCCACGGTGCAGTGGCCCACATCTCCACAGATGGGGTCCAGTCACTCCCCTGGAATCGTACACCTTCGGGTTACCTCTAGGCCACTCCTCCACCGGTAGGAAAGAAAGGCTGTATGTTCTGGGTGGGGAAGACTTGTTGTTGCGTGCCTCCAAGTGCTGCACCAACCAGCCTTCTAACTCTTCCCCATGGTGCAGTGGCCCACATCTCCACAAGATGGGGTCCAATCCCCTGGAATCTTAATACCTTAGGGATACCTCCAGGCCACTCCTTCGCCGGTAGGACAGAAAGGCTGAATGTTCTGGGTGGGGAAGACTTGTTGTGTGCCTCCAAGAGCTGCACCAACCAGCCTTCTATCTCTTCCCCACGGTGCAGTGGCCCACATCTCCACACGATGGGGTCCAATCTCCTGGAATCGTAATACCTTCGGGATACCTCCAGGCCACTCCTTCACCGGTCATTTTGCTATTTTGATCATTCTGCTAAATTTGATCATTTTGAAATGTACCCGACACTCGTTATGTGCGCCATCATAGATCACTGATGCTTCTATGCTTGTTCATCAAGTCCTCAGGGGTGTTCTCTAATCCCATATATACTGGTATGCAATGATACCTTGGATCATGATGGCGTTCCCTGCTCTCTACATTATACGAGGCTGGAGTACAGATGTGTGGCATGATATAATAAAACCTCATACCTCGCTATGATATCTGCAGCATATCATTTTTATATCTGGTTTGTGTATCACAGGGAGCAATTTACTTTCGATATTTGATTAGCAAATAATCTCACATTGACATGATTGGATAGCATTTTTATAACATCATACATGTATAAAAAATTCCTCGCTCTTACCGGTATCCACATTTCAGTAGCAAATCGCGATGCGATTCCAGTTAATTTGCTCCCTGGTGTATCATAAGCATTCTGATATCTTATGGCATACACAATGGCTGCATGTGACATCAGTTCATAATGTGAACTGTCGAGAGAGCGAAGAAGATAACAAAGGGAATAGGATGAAGCAAAGTTATACTTGCTCGGTTGTCTCGCTAGCATGAATTATATGGCACTACCTGGGATGTTTATTCCAAAAACAAGGGGGTGGCGGTACACATTTGAGCAATGTCGTAATCTGAATTGGGAGCTCTTTCACGTAACATAATCATATCTGATTCATGACTAAATCACATTTACATGAATCCTGTTTCGGAAGAGTACATTCCCATCGAATTTGGATATTAATTAACTTTATTGCTCGTGCCTCCTCCTGGGCTTGCATTCTAATCCATATAGTTCAGTTGAGGGCTTCTCCTTGGCGGAAAAATATAATATTTATAAATAATATTACTTTTTCCTTAAGGGAAGCCCGAAACTGAACTATCATAGATCCCTCCCATGGTGGTGCCATTCCCAACCCCGCGACTCGCAAATCTCATGATTAAGTCGGAAATAAAAAACTGACTAGACAATAGATAGAATGCGGGTGTATTCATGCGAGACTAATCTGGACACGGGTGTGAGTGGTGTCGGCACAGCAATAAAATTTTAACCCTCCTGATTGACACAAGGCCGGAGACGTAATCCATATAGTTCAGTTTCGGGCTTCCCTTAAGGAAAAAGTAATATTATTTATAAATATTATATTTCACGTAACATAATCATATCTGATTCATGACTAAATCACATTTACATGAATCCTGTTTCGGAAGAGTACATTCCCATCGAATTTGGATATTAATTAACTTTATTGCTCGTGCCTCCTCCTGGGCTTGCATTCTAATCCATATAGTTCAGTTGAGGGCTTCTCCTTTGCGGAAAAATATAATATTTATAAATAATATTACTTTTTCCTTAAGGGAAGCCCGAAACTGAACTATCATAGATCCCTCCCATGGTGGTGCCATTCCCAACCCCGCGACTCGCAAATCTCATGATTAAGTCGGAAATAAAAAACTGACTAGACAATAGATAGAATGCGGGTGTATTCATGCGAGACTAATCTGGACACGGGTGTGAGTGGGGTCGGCACAGCAATAAAATTTTAACCCTCCTGATTGACACAAGGCCGGAGACGTAATCCATATAGTTCAGTTTCGGGCTTCCCTTAAGGAAAAAGTAATATTATTTATAAATATTATATATATGAAATATTTTTACCAGAAAATCAGATTATTATGATATTTTTTAACCACATCGTCGGTTTTTGAACTCAGCTATAGGTTGCTTACAGCGATTACACAGAGCATCATGGAGTAATAGTTTGTTGTTGGCATCTATCTTACATATCGTTAAATGATTTACGCCCCCGATTCCGATCCGCCATTTATCTGAATTTAGTCGAAACCAGCGGGGACGGTGCATTAGTAATAGTCCGATTTTAGTAGTAGAGGCCAGGGCGGCGTATATACGTTCATTGCAGAAATATTCATAATCGTTCAAATCACCATCAACGGAAGGGAGATTTAAAAATCTATAGATCTGTTCATATGCCAAACATCGGCACGTAAATAGTATATTGTCATCAAGACGTACGATTGTACGCATGCGTGAAATAGTAGAGCAATTTACAAACATTTGCGCCTCAAGAGTTCTTGTCGGTGGGAATAAAATGTATAATTAAGAAAGCGTGGCACATGTCATGCAGCAAAGTTGTTACCGTCGCCAATGTGCGCGACAAAAGACACACGCAAAACACCAAACATTGAAAGACACAACGTTGTCAAATCAGTCTTTGATTTTGTTACGTGAACATTCATTGAGCTTGTGCGTGTCGGGCGGCATTGTTTGATGTGGAATTGCAACTTTTGGCGATGGCGTGCACTTGTGGTTCTCGGTGGTTCGCAGTATAAATTATATTCACATATTCCTATCTAATCACGATTTGGAAGAAAAACATGCATGGTGTTGGAAAGTGGGAAAGTTGACCTCTAAATATATTTGTTTGGTTATATACTGAGGTTAATATTGTAACATAATTATTTTAAGTGATCGAATTCGGTGTGTTTGGGTCCTTGTTAGTTTATTCCCGATATGGTAGCAATAAAGAGAGTTTGTCTCACCCTTGTGCGACAAATATTTATAAATAGCTATTACGTGCACAACATTTTAAAGATCGAATGAGCCTTGTCTGTTTAAAGCCACTTGGTGGTTTGCTCTCCAAAATACACATAATATTATTCGCAATACCAAAATAGATCGATAAATTTTCTACGAGCATTATGTAAGCTAAACGGACGCATTGAAGTAATGAAAATACAAGTGTCCAAAACACAAAACAGCCATTCACGCGTCACGTGTGTAGTTTTACTGATAGCACCATCACCAAAACACAAATATTTATTTCACCCATTGAGGCCAGTTATAAAAAGACATGACGACATCTTAAGTGTCCCGTGTCCTATATTAACAGAGTTTATACCAGCTGGAGTATGACGTAATCGGTGACACGTGCTTTTGCACAGATTTGTTTTCCCTGGATATACGGCAGTTCCACTTTGTGTCTTTTATTGCTAAGACAATAATTCCCTTTATACGAACAAATGGTGTTTGTGATTTGACGTTAATGAATGTCAATAAAGTTAACAACTATATTTATTCTGGGAACTGTTTAAATATTATCGTTATCATTCAATTTGGGGATCACGTCCATCTGAACATTGATATAGACTATAGATACAGGATTTACCGAGCTGTCTAAAATGGTCGAAATCATTTGTTCCCTTCCCGATAACCCACACTGCTCACAAAATAGTGTTATTCACGGGAATTTTGGGCAATAAAACAACAAGTCTAGAAGTGTTATTATAATATTTTAATATTCACATTTAATTTAAAAATTACTTTCTCAAAGTAACTTATACTTACCTTTACTTAATCTGGAAGCTGGGTATATTTCCCGATACTCGGCTTTCATCTATTTCAATATTTTAATAATACACTTCACGGTACACAATCATGGACGGAGATCGTGAGAACGGCCGTCCTATTTTGGAAGATTGACGGTCAGACATTGAATCCCGTCATTAACCTCGTTTCAAAAACGCTACCGCATAGCGGTAATGTCACCACGTTTGTGCGGTACATTACTGCATGCCACTGCGGTACCAACATAGATCGATATGAACCGCGAACGTCGCTGTGGTACCACGGTACGTGCGTGGTAGTGCAACTGTGAATCGGCGGTATGTCGCGGTATTGCACCGCGGTATTAACGCATGTACACCTCGTTAAAAAAGGTCGCTTAATTTGAGCAGTGCTGTATGCTGTTGTTTTACTTTTCAGGAGGATTTTGCTAACAATAGGGAATTCATCACAATAGTAGTTTACAAGAATGGTGGACAAAAAGTGTTTTACCCATGTGAGTAATCATCAATACCTTTACAATAAACAAATTGAAATTAGAGCTCTTTGATTCATTGAATCGTATTTTGATTCTCGTTTCTGTTTCCTGAATCGAATCATTTTCGATTTTGAATTGCGATTTGATTCACATTATATATTCTCATTGATTAATCGTCTACCAAAGCATAAAAATCAAAGACCATAATTATGATCAAAGAATTTCGTCATAGACTGGAATGATCTGCGACATTGCCCCATCAAAATGCACATTCAACCTTTTAATTCAAAGTCGAGCAGTCATTGACTCAAATCACTTGCGATGACCTAGCATAAAGCCATGCACTATTCACACGATAAGCTCTCGGCGAAATGAACTTTTAAATCAATTGTGCTTGAATATCCAACAGTTTATTCAAATAATTTGGGATGTAACATCGCATCTTCACACACAGATGCAGCATTTATATTGCCATGAGCATACTTCTGAAGACTCATATATGAGTTAGAACTTGTAAATGCGGACACTTCGGCCATTCTTACTTTCGGAGGTTAGCAAGAGGAAGAACTCCATCATGTTAGCGCTATCCATCAAGGCAAAATTCTGCAGGAATAAACCACTTTATTATTGACAAATAATATGCATTTTTTGTGTGTTTTATTCACAGAAAAATGTATTTGTTGTCTAGAAATAATTTTTTTTATAAAAATTATGTTGTTGTTGTAATTGTGGCCCAGAAGAGATACGCCACCTTTGACCCTTCAATGAGTAGAGCTTCCTGAAATTTAATGAAACCCTGTGCCAATGCATTCTCTTATGTAAGCGAGTCTCCCGTAGGGAGCCTCACAATTATAAGAGAATACATTGGCCTAACATTATTTACCTTGACCATATAAGCCAGTGATTTCTCTCATATGTGTGAGGCTCCCTATGGGAGACTAGCATATATAAGAAAATGCACTGGCACAGGATCTTTAATGTTGCACCAGCGCAGCTCCTGTCATGAACCTCATGAAAGGTTAATACCTTTATTTCAGATGATCCCAAACCATACAAGGACGGTGTGCGGATCAACAGTCCTCACTATCTATGCAAGCTGGTGGAAGACAAAGGCGGTCAGACGTACACGCTGGTCGTGTCACAGTATGAGAAGAACAGCACCATACACTTCACATTACGAGTTTATTCAACAGCGGAATTCTCACTAACAAAGTTTGCTGATCCATACAAGAAGCAGTATGACAAAAGGGTAACTTTTTCTCCCGAATGCAATATACAGTAAAACCACTCCAAACCGGTTCCTCTATTAACTGAATCCCTCTCCATATTGAACGAACTGCCCTGTTCCGAATTCATCCAAGTGCATTCTCACCAAGAACTTCCTCTGTAATCCGGAACCTCTCTATTCCAAACAGCGGACAGCCTTTTTAGATAACATGCATTTCCACCTCCGGAAACCAATCGCGCAGTCACAAAAGAAAAGTGTTTTCATACCAATTTAGTTAGTGGCCATTTGTTCAGCGATAGCTTTGGATCGGATTATAACAACATGTGTCTGATTCCACATATTCAGTGAAAAATGGTGACTTCACAGAGAATTAGAGCATTGCCAGTTTGTTTGACATCAGTGATTGTGCTGAGTTGGACTCTGTTTTACAACCATTGTCCAAACACTAATTCGCTATAATGTCGCTATTAGCGACTTATACAAAATGTGACATGATCATGCAACTTCATGATTGTCTTTTATCTGTGTTATTTATATTTGTAGTTAATTTTCATAGTTTATTCAATGAAGTCACATAAATCAACAATGCAGTGTTTGTGTCTTAATCACTCTTGTTAACTGCAGAAATATATTTCTGATGACGCGAAAAATTGGATAAATGATAACCCCTTCTATAGAGGGAACCCTGTGTTTACAATTCTCAGCTGTTATTAAAGGGACTCAAGGCCTTTGAAGTGGATTCATGTGTAATAACATAAATTTGATAAAAGTTTGTAAAACAGCTGTCATTAACAAGTGCATGTAAAAATAGATGTACTGTGTTCGTATTGTCCCCTGACATTCCATCGGAGGACTACCGGTAAAGTAATGACCCTCGTCCGTGCATGCATCCGGAACTTTGTCTGAGTCTGTATTCTGTTATTTTCTGGTCAATTTAAAAAAAACTTATATCATATATCAACCAGCATGAGAACATGCATCCCTTATTAATATGAGGTGTTTTAACTACAGGTTACTGGAGAATGGACTGATCGGTCGGCCGGTGGATGTAGTAATTACCCTGACACTTACAAGAATAACCCAATTTACCAGGTCAACATCAACAACACCAGTGGTGAAAACTATCTCATGGTTGAATTGCTGGGTCCGAAGTAAGTACACCATGCTTCATCATTTTTTACTGGGAATTGGAACATACTGGGAAATGGTATACGAAAACTCTGAAAAAAATTATGTTTTTAGCACCCAGGTTTCAATTAGCATGGTGGGGAATCACGTGGTTTCGAGGTTGGCGAGTTCCACGCATTCAAAATGTGCAAACGCACAAAAACATAACATGAGGAATTGACACAAAACATTGCATTTTGACTGTTACACAATGTGTCGTAAACTGCCTCCCGTCTTATAATAACAACCGGGTTTCACATCATAAAGGTTATTAACACAACAATATGTATTCAAAACCTCACGATAAAAAGCAACAGCCCTGTTGTTTTATTTCAGCGAAAATAGCAATGATAACTAATACACCCCATTACTTGATTAGTTGGCGAACATAGTGTCAGCGATGTGACATAGAGTGAGAGAGTTATATTTATATTTAAAAATATAATTTAGTCATCAATTGTGAGCCAAGAAAATGGGGATTAATTTGGCCAAAGTTTTTTTAATTTGGCCACTAAAAATTTAATTTGGCCACTTTCTTGACCAGAAGATTTTAGGTCCAGCGTGAACAGTGTCTGTCACACATTATGGGTTCCTTCATTGTGTAATCAACTCCTCCCACAGTTGAATGTAGAGAATTGACTTTGGGATATTGTTACCAATACATTACTAATGTGCAACACGTATATAGACAACGGAAATGGCTTTTTCACCAAGGTATTCCCCTTTCTTGAATTTTGACTGTTTTGAGTTTGCATACCTTCATTGTGTAATCAACTCCAACAATTTTGAATGTAGAGAATTAAATGTTTAGGATATTGTTACCCACATATCTCTAATATGCAACATGTATTTGGACAACATAAAAAAATAATTTTTCACAGAGTTATTCCCTTTCTAGACTCTTTTACCATTCTATTTTCCATTTTTGAATGATATTTACTTTTAAAAGTTCGATTTTTTTGGCTTACGAAAAAACCAACCTCCTTTTAAAAGCACCTTTTTTCAGGAGATACGTGGTGGGCAACTTTTTATTACCCTGTGTGTGTGTGCATGTAGTACAGGTTTTTACCTACCCAAAGCGAGCCGTATCTCTTTAGGCCGAATCGGCTATGGCTGGTTGATGGTAAGTAAAAACCTGTGAACACACGGGGTAGCAGACTTATCTATTGACCTTCGTTCCCAGTGTGAGTGCCTTATGTCCCTTCAAATATGGGAAATATTCTGAATCAGGAAGGCTGACAACGGTATATTCTTCTATATAATTTAGTTTCTCCTCACTCTTGTATCTTTTTAGGCAGTATAATGTGGGGTTTAATGTTGTCGCTGTAACAGAAAACGTTCCCAACTCTCCAGGATCCTTCAGGAAGAAGTCTTCAGGTGATCTCAGGTGAGAAGTATATACAGTGTGATTATCATAAAATTGTTGTTACTTTGATTACATAATCAGTCCGTCCGTCCATCCTTGAATTTTCGGTTTCTGACCGAAATCTCCAGTGTGGATTATTTGTACTGAACCAAAGGTGGTATGTGTGTTTCCCAACTAAAATTACAGGCCAAGTTCATATATGTGTTTACATGAGATACGGCCCTTTTTCGGCTTACAATTTGTCGATTGCATAATATATTTTTCCTACTGATAACCCCAGTTTTGATTATCTGATCAGAACCAAAGTTGGTATTTGTGTTTCTCATCCAAAAATACAGGCTAAGTTCAAATATGGGTTTCGTCCAATTATTTTGACATGAATTATGGCCCTTTTTCAACTTAATTCACCTGATTTAATAACAATTTGGAGCACATTCGCGGTTCACACAATGTTCATTTCTTAAAATACATCATATTCAGAAATCGATTGAAATGCATGAATTACACAGTGAATGGTGGTTAATGATTTGGAGAACATTATTTGTAGATCTAACTAATCACTGTATATACATTGTTTTTTTCACAGGCCTGGGTACTGTGTGATACAGCTGGAGCAGATCTCAGGAGGGTTATACAATATCACACCGTTTACATTCAATGCAGCCCAAAAAGGACCCTTCTTCCTGGACTTAAGTTCAAATGTGCCTTACACAGTCAGCCAATTGCAGTAACAAGCCTTGAAATTGTGTCTGTCATTTGCAGAATGAGGTCCCCAGAGGGTGAATATAGTGGGCTAGCATCACCAAATATAACCCTCTTGGAACCTCATTCTGCTTAGGCCTCATCTTCTGGGAAGTATCTATAGTCTCAAATTAACATTGTTTTTAGTTACTTTTCCCTTCTGTTCAGTTTCTATATCCCCTAATTTTCAGAAGATAAATTGCATAATCCAGGTGACTGATGGGTGAACATCACTAACCTCAACTGGGGAACTTTAATCTTATCCTAGGTCCCTCATAGCAGTTGAGGCCTAAGCTGATTGAGGTTCCAGAGGGTGAATTTTGTGGTGCTAGCCCTCTATGCGGGATAGATTCACCCTCTGGGGACCTGATTCTGCAAATGATAGACACACTATTTCAAGGCTTGTGCAGTAAATGTGGAAATTCATTCCTTACGTCACTGAAATATGTTTGAACAAGGATGTGTTCATTGAGGCTTGTGGAATGTTAGTAACCCTGAGCTGCATCATTCACAAGCGGCGAGATGTGTGAAGTTTGTTTATTATACTCGTGCTTGTATCCGCGGAAAATACTCAAGCAGTGCACACGCGAAGTATTGCTTGTGTATTGTGCCATAGTGCCTCTATCCACGGCCTCCCATTGCATGTTATGGAAGTGATTATTTAATACGATCATCATTTCCTAACCTGGGGTGTTAGATTGGCATTGATATTAATGGTTTATATTGCAAAGTCGATGTTGCTGTTGGTTCACATGGTTGGTCAGTAGCGGAAATAGACACTAATTTCATTTTGGGTTTTGCACATTATTTTCGCTTTCGGCATTTTGATTGCTGGTGCAGTTACATACACGTCATATACATTCAATGAAAACGTTCCTGCATTCTGACCACACAGTCCTGGTGTGCAGGCATATAAGACGATCATTGTGTTATCAACTGATGCAGACAACTTATCACCTAAAAGCGCCATATGAGTACACCAGCAATGTATTGTTACAAAAGAACAAACAAGATTTTATTATGTATATCCCCCTGGATATACATGTGTATAGTACACACGTTTCGTACATCTCGCTGAACATGTCAAACATTTAGAATATGTAGCTAGTGCCATTGCTGAAACTGTTTATGTCCGTGAGGGTTTTTTAGTATCTATTGTGCAAGGCTCTACCAACTCCAATAGATGCCAAATCTGCCTTGCAGACATAAACATTTTAAGCGACACCATTTTATAGCTACATATTTTATTTATCCATCACACAAAATTTGTCCTTTGTGTAGAACAAGTGTCATTTCTCTTCAATGACGCCCATGCATTTATGAGTCCAAGGAAGCACATTAGTATTCATGATTTGGGCAAACCAGACTGCAGTAGATAAAGAAATAGTTCTTTGGTTCTTATGCTGTTAACCCTTTACCCAACAGAACGGCCCTGTGCCAATGCATTCTCTTATATATGCGAGTCGACCATAGGTCGCCTCGCATATATAAGAGAATGCATTGGCTTAACACATATTAAAAATGATAAAATTGTCAAAGAATGTAGAAAAATATTATTAAAATTGTTAAAAAATGTAAGAAAAAATTATAAAATTGTTAAAGAATGTAAGACAAAATGGTAAAAAGTGTTAAAAAAGATTTTTTTTAGGCCAATGCATTCTCTTATATATGCGAGGCGACCTATGCTAGGGTCTTTATTACAGTTGTTTTTCCAATGAGAGATAACTGCCTGAATGACCAGTCATTCAGAAGATTTTCCATTTTTTGCAATTTTGTCCGGTAGTTGTTTTCAATATAGTTTTAATTGAACAGATTAAATTCTATACCAAGAACCAAGAATGGTTACAGAGTTTGAATGGTTCCATATAACAGGTTCTTCTGTTCTTATTTTTTCAGCACAGCCCCGTTTCGATCCAATCCATAATACTTGTGTTTTTTCAAAATTAGCCTTCAGACCTGATATTTGTGAGAATTTTCGAATTGTATTAAACGCTTCGTTCAAGGATTGTGAGTCATCCCCAAGGAACAGGGTCATATCATCTGCATATTGTGATATTACGAATTCTGATCCATTGATTTGTATACCTTTTATGTCTGGGTTGTGTTTAATTGATGCGCTATGAGTCTCCACAGCCAGGATGAACAGATACGGTGATAAAGGGTCTCCCTGTCTCACACCTCTGTGTATATCTAATCTTTCGGATAAATTCCCATTGTTAATAATATAACTAAAACTGTCTGTGTAGAATGTTTTAACCCAACTAATAATATCTGGTCCGAATTTAAAGAATTTCAAACATTTTTCCATGTAACTCCATTCCAAAGAATCAAAAGCTTTTTCAAAATCGATGGGTTAAGCCAGGTATGTTGTTCTGTTCGCATTTATCCATTAGGTCGAAAATGAGACCATTACTACATTTTATTCCATTATCTGCAAAATACATAGGATGCAAATCATGATTGCGAAAATTGGTCACTGGTGAGCAAGCAGAGGGCAGCGAGACCTAAATGTCAAGATTTTTTATTTTTATTATAATATAACAAAAGCCTTCAGCATGATGCAATTATTTTAAGTCAAATGCAGTCTAGGGACCCTAATATAATCCTTACTGTTAACTGTTATTGAGTTTGCGACCAGTAGAGATGTTTTGCAAAATCATTATTAGCAGTTTCAATCACAGTTAAGTTATAGATGTTTTAACCCTTTCAGTGCCAGGGGCCGATCTCATCGGCCCTAATTTATGGTCTGTAAAATCAGCCCTTTTTTTTTATGGTTTTTTTTTGGGGTGAATGTTTTTGGGTATGCTTAAAACATGCTATGGCGAATTTAAAAACAACTGGATAAAACCTTAGGAGCATGTTACAACTCAAAACTATCCCCAAGTATTCATAGTAATAAGTTTGATGCCCATGAAAAATGTAAGATTCCCTGGCACTAAACCTACAAAATAAGTATGTTAAAGAATATAAGAAAAAAATATTAAAATTGAAAAAAATATTAAAATTGTATATGGGTTGATACAAAAATCGGACCTGGCACTCAAAAGGTTATCTGCAGCCTTGAGGTCCTAACCAACACTACAAATAGGATCCCAACTTATTACTTTTGTATCAAAAACTTCATTTCAATATAGCCTTCGCTTATCAAACCTGATACCAAGTATCCTCAATTGGCCAATTACTGCAAACATTGTACTTACTCTGATTCAAGCCTTGAAATAGGGTGTCTGTCATTTGCAGAATGAGGTCCCCAGAGGGTGAATTTAGTGATGCTAGCTACCCCCCACATAGCGGGCTAGCATCACCAAATTCACCCCTCTGGGGACCTCATTCAGCTTACTCCTCAGCAGAATGAGGTTCCCAGAGGGTGAATTTGTATGCAAAGTATTAGCATGTGTTACTGTGTTCAATACTGCTCGTCGTCCTTTTGCAAACGTGTTTATGGCTCTACATAAAGTTTAACGAAGACTAACTAATCGTAACTGCCATTTGTGATTTTGCTGAACCTCTCTGAAGCTTTGCCCATCATATGGGCCTACTATAAAATTAAATTCATGTTTGCCTTATCATGTAT
The DNA here is from genome assembly GCA_032622095.1 of Siphonodentalium dalli. Classification (NCBI taxonomy): domain Eukaryota; kingdom Metazoa; phylum Mollusca; class Scaphopoda; order Gadilida; family Siphonodentaliidae; genus Siphonodentalium; species Siphonodentalium dalli. The sequence continues at coordinate 118,898,098 of CP136068.1, read as the reverse complement.
GTGAATCAATTATGTCTTGTTAATTATGTCTAAATCATTATTTAATAAATTATCAAATCCTACCTAATCATTACTTCCCAATTGGAAAGAACCCCATTTATTTTCAAGACATCAATACCGAAATAGGTCGATTTGGAAAATTTATTTCCACAATAAATATATGTGATTAATTTACAAATTGATATACATGTACCATCAATAAAACATACAGTAATGCCCTAAATAATCGACTCCTTAACGATAGCAGAATTATGGGTAATTTTTCAGGATTTAGCTGAGAGCTTTCCGATGAATGGCAACAAGCCATATTTCCGACTAAATCCTGAAAAATTACCCATAATTCTGCTGTGGTTAAAGTGATGTGAAACGTAAATTGAACCTCACAATTGAGTTCCCTGCGTCATTCTGTGGGAAGAGTGAATAAAATAACTCAGATACACGAAATCCCCCATCCTGAAGTCAGTTTGTACACATTATACGGCCATTCGGCTAACTATTTATATTCATCAATCGTCCCGATTAATCTCACCATAATAACACGAAAATACAAACCGATGCGTTGTCTTGTGCAGTCACGGAAATGCCCGAGCACTTCCGACTCGATTGGGATTGAATCGGGTTTCGTTCTCAGAAATGGCTTCTAGGGAGGATGACCGTTCGCTGGAATAGCGTCATGCACATCAGAATATTAAAGCGAAAAACAAATTGACATCGCAATCGGTGGTCAATTCGACAGGGAAGGAATAGAAAGGGAATTGTTGCGTGAAATCACAAACGGAAGAACATTGGCCGAGTTAGTGGCAAAGATTATAATCGAACAGTGATCGAGAGGTAATAATTCCAAAATGTTACTATTTATAGAAAATTGTAAGCGCATTGACCGAATTTTTACATCAATCTGGCCGCAAGCACAGTACCGTGCAGAAAGAGTTGTCTTACTTTTGTAACTCAAAACTGTTTAATTACATTATACCTGTACAATAGTACAAATAATTGGTATTCAATATGCCAGTACAGAACATTTGTTAGCTCATTGGCCATGAAATGTTTTTAATGGCAAATTCTGTTGTCAAGCTTTAGTAAGCACTATTCATTCTGATGGATGATAACTATAATGGAAAGCCTTTTTCACATGTATTAGCTAATTGCACATTAGCGTAAGTGAATTACAATTAAGCGTAATGTATTACACTCAGGTGTAATGCACACATATAAAGCGTACTTCACTTACGCTTAACCGTATGATGTAGATAAAGCATTACTCCTATGAGTAATAGAATTATGCCTAGTGTGCTTAAGCGTAATTGATTAAAGTGTGCTTAAGCGTAATTGATTTACGCTTAAGCTCACTGGTCATTTATTTTCATTGATAGATTAATTACACTTAATCATAAATGAATTATGCTTAAGCGATTATACGAGAAGCCGTTTTCACATTTATTCTGATTCTGCTTAACCGCAAATCATTTACGCTTAAGTGTAAATCATTTGCACTTAAGAGCAAATCATTTATACTTAAATACAAATCATATGCGCTTTAGCGGAAATAGTATGGGAGGCCCTTTTCACATTTATTATTTATTTGCGCTTAAGCGCAAATATTTGTGCTTAAGCATAAATCATTAAGCGCAAATATTTGTGCTTAAGCGTAAATCATTTGCGCTTAAGCACAAATATGTGTCTATCAATTTATTTGCGCTTAAGCGCAAATACCTAACACTCCATTACATCCCTCTGATGTGAATGATTGAGTCCATCTCATATTATATTAGCATGGGCCCATAGTAATAGCCCCATACAGACTCGAAGTTGAAGAAAAAACATATTTCCATATGCATATCAGCATCTCTGTCCCTGGTGTCCCAAGATTTGGTGCCTCACTCCCAGAGCTCATGTATATTTTATTATCTCCTGCACAGATATATACCATTTCCATGGCCATAAATAGGGAATTAGGGGTTACTGGGGTTTGCTTCCCTCATATGGTGTACTCATTGACTTGAAGTTGGGGAAAAACCCCTATTTTCATAATATCAGCATCCCTGTCCCCAAGAATTTGTGTCGCCATCCCAGAGATATAGTATATTTTATAAAAGAGACATATCCTACACAGATCTATATCATTTCCATGGTCATAAAACAGATCTTGGGGTTTCTGGGGGATTGTTTCCCTCATATGGTGGGGCTATATCAACTTTAGTGATGTGTTTAGGCCTGTGCCATGTAAAATTAATTCAGGGGGGATCATTGCATATTGATTTTTATTTGCGCTTAAGTGCAAATGATTTGCGCTTAAGCGCAAATATGATCTATTTGCTTAATTGCAAATGATAGAGGTTATTTGCGCTTAAGCGTAAATAAATAATAAATGTGAAAAGGGCCTCCCATATAATAGATCACATTTATGGCAATTTTATGCTAAAGCGCAAATATATTATTAGACACATATTTTTTGCGCTTGAGCGCAATTGATTTACACTAATAAATAATATATTTGAAAAGGCTGTCTCCCATGCGATTTCCTCTAAACTCAAATTTACTCTGGCAATAAGACATCAATCAAACATCGGTTTAGACTCCCCCATATACTATGAGATGGACTCAATTATTCAGACAGAGGAAATCAGTTGGAGTTAGGTATTTGCTTAAGCATTATTCATATTAATTATGCTTAAGTGTAAATGAGTTCCGCGCTTAAGCGTAAATGAAGTACGCTTAAACGTAATTCATATACACTCTCATTGAACTCCCCTCAAGCTGAAATGGATGCAACCGCATTACTAATGCCAGTAACCTACATCAGGTTATACCAATATACATGAGGTATAATTATGGGGAGCCAAATTAACATTTAATAAATAATAGAGCTTAAGCGATATAATTGAGCTTAAGCGATATAATAAGGGAAGATATAATTGCGATTAAGTTCAATAAGGAAATATCTAATTGCGCTTAGCAGTTAGCACAATAAGGAATATCTTATTGCACTTAAGCACAAAAAGGAATATCGTATTTCACTTAAGCGCAATAAGGAATCTCTAAGCGCAATAAGGAATCTTCTTATTGCACTTAAGCGCGATAAGAAATATTCTTATTGCACTTAAGTGTAATTAGAGATTCCTTGATTGGGGGGGGGGGCTTTAGCTCAATTATTTATTAAATGTTAATTTGGCTTCCTCCCATAGAGGTGAGATAGCTGATGAACCCAATAACACTCAAGCGTAATTCAAATGTATTACGCTGATCGTAAGTTAATTATGCTTAAGCATAAATAATTTATGCTTAAGTGTAATTAGCTACTATAAAGTGAATCTGGGATAAGGGGAGTACTCTAAATTGTTCTTTCGACCAGCTGTTTCTACCAATTAAAAAAAATTCTCATTTATTTTGAAACTAATGAAAGACAATGGTATATTTTTTTACTAGTAATATTCATTATAAACTTGTACAAATCTGAAAACAAACAAAATTTTAATATTTAAGAAATTTAGAGTTCCCTCTCTTACAGCAGCAACCACTATGCCAGGAAGACCAATCGATCTAGTTCAGCCCGATTGGGCTATTATAATTTGTAGATCGATTGGTGGTTCATGCACTCTCTGCGTTTGAAATATTGCTAATAATTTCCATTTACATAAGTCAATAATGCCATTGCAGATAACTTCATCTTAAATTCGACCAAATGTGTTGACGTTTGATAAGAAGGGCAGGAATTCCCCGATTTGTTTATTTTCAATCGATGAGAAGCATGACGACCTGGATCAGCTGATCGGTTCGGAGGTGTGCCAATCGTATTTTGCATGCTGTGCACGAATACCCATTCACGCCTAAATTTGCAAACAATCCATATATAACATATACACAGTGTGTACACTTTGTTAGTTGCCAATTAATTCTCGACATTTCAATTAGAAAACATGAGATATCGATGCAAAAATCAAGACATAATCACATTATCTAGTTTGTGTTTTGTTGAATCTACTTTCGGTTATCGACATGTCGGCTATTGTTTTGGCTGTTCTCTTAACCGTGTGTGCCAGCCGATCGTCGTTTTTCGGGCGGTTCCGATTTCTTCCGAATATAATTCCATGACCTCCACGCGATGATTCGCGCCGAAAATGTGGTTGTATCTGAGAAGATTTCTTACTCTGACCGCAGTTTTCAACAATTTAATACGGGGCGAATACCGCATCAATAATATGCAACCTTGGGGTTTTATTTCTAGTTTTTTATGACCTTTCTTATGGTATATCGGATACAGTTCTGTCTGACATGAAATATATACCCACCGGGAGTGAAGCTAATGACTTTAATGAGTCGATTATTTAGGGCATTACTGTAAGTTACAAGAAATTACAAATGTGGTGAAGAATTAATTCATCGTATTTCAGATTCATCACTGGTACAGAACATGTCAAACTTCTTGTTGACGTCTCTTTTTCTTGTTAACTTATTCCTTCCTGAATTGATTATCCGATTCAGTTTCTAAAAGTATTCAGTACAGGATAATGGCTTCAAACTCAAGCCTTGAAATAGTGTCTGTCATTTGAAGAATGAGGTCCCCACAGGGTGAATTTAGTGATGCTACCCCGCATAGCGGGCTAGCATCACCAAATTCACCCTCTGGGGACCTCATTCTGCTTACACCTCAGCAGAATGAGGTTCCCAGAGGGTGAATTTGGTGATGCTAGCCCGCTATGCGGGGGTAGCATCACTAAATTCACCCTCTGGGGACCTCATTCTGCAAATGACAGACACCCTATTTCAAGGCTTGTTCAAACGGTACATTATTTCAGCAAAAGGATCAATCGAGGCAGAGATAATTGCTTTCGCTGGAATAATGTACAGTTTGAAGCAATTTTCAGCATAAAACATGGTCTTGTCAAACAGTCACCTCTGATCAGAATGGATTAGCCCGAAATTGTTAAGAAAACATTCCCTCCAAATGACTGAAAGGAATTCTGTCTTCTGCATTGGTATTTACGAAACACATGTTCAAATGAATAATATTCCGATGTGGACTTTTTAGGTGCATAGGAGAATCCAATCAGTAATGAAATGGATGATGACATGTGATAAATATATAGTATGCTGTTTACTATAATTTCACACTGCGTCAAACCAACTAACCCATATCAAATTCTACAAACTTATTCAAGTGGAACATTTGTGTCATGGTATAAGATATAAAACTGCTTGTGACTAGATTGAGCAGACAAAATGTAACAAAATTGCAAATACCAGTGATGCAACAACATTTTTATAACTACAGAGGCAAGCATAGCTTCATGATTGGAAGAAAAGGAGTGAGATTTATGAAATTCAAGCACATCTGTGATTTGGATGGTTTCGTACCATCCTGCAGGTGAACTCTCTATTTATTCACTGACTAACCCTTCCATGACTGGAGGTTCCTGAAATTTTGCGGAAACCGAAGGTGCCAATGAGCCTCGTATATAAGAGAATACATTGGCCTAAAAATATTTACCTTGACCATGTAAGCCAGTACATTCTCTTGTATATGTGAGGCTCCCTATGGGAGACTGGCATATATACCGTAAGAGAATGCACTAGCACATGATCATTAATGCTGCACTAACATTGCTTCCATCATGAAATGGTTAACACATTGTGTGCCAGCTCCCATTCAATTACATGCAAAAAGTATAGGTAACTCATAGTTGGCAATCAACATGTTAACCCTTTACCCAACAAACCGGCCAAATAAAGCTTCAACAGCCTAAAATATCTTCGGTCTGTCTCAATAGAACCATACAAATATGGGTATCATTGGAACCGGCTCCTTGACCACATTGTGATAGTTACAGTTATACCCTGTGCCAATGCATTCTCTTATATATGCGAGTCGACCATAGGTCGCCTCGCATATATAAGAGAATGCATTGGCCTAAAAAAATCTTTTTTTTAACACTTTTTACCATTTTTTTCTTACATTCTTTAACAATTTTATAATTTTTAATGTGTTAAGCCAATGCATTCTCTTATATATGCGAGGCGACCTATGGTCGACTCGCATATATAAGAGAATGCATTGGCACAGGGCCCTTCTGTTGGGTAAAGGGTTAATGCCCATTTAAAAAATGGGTGGAGTCACTGGTGACTACGATGAGTTCATGTTTTATATGTGTAAACAAATTATCATTTCTTATCAAAACGGCCATGTTACATGTACCATCAGATTGGCACATTGAGATGTCCCAAAACTCGGCTCAAGCTTGAAAAATCAGTCCATGTTGGGGTTCGAACCATCGCCTAACCTTGTCTAGCCCAGACTGCAATGGTGTCTGACACCTAACCAATTCGGCTACGGGGAGATCTTTAACCCTTCCATGACTGGAGCTTTGTGAATTTTTGTGAAAACCCTGGGCCAATGTATTCTCTTATATATGTGAGTCTCCCATAGGGAGCCTCACATATATAAGATAATACATTGTCCTAACAATATTTACCCTGACCTTGTAAGCCATTGCATTCTCTTATATGCAAGGCTCCCAATGGGAACAGATCTCCATTATCAAAACAGCACAATGCACTTCCTCTGAAATTACATACTGTAACCATCTGATCACCGGCAATTAGATACTGCATACCAGAATGTCAAAGTGAATTTGTTGTAAAATTGGGATGAGTATGTAGGCAAATTTATACTCTTTCCATTATATAGAGAGTAATCAATTGGTTTCAATGATTGCCTGAAATAATTCACGAGGGGATCCGTGCATGGTGAAATTATCGAATCATAGAAACCAATTGATTAATCTGTTTTGTGCTAATTCTAAAGATAATATGTGACAAAATATTCACCGAGCAGCTGATCGCGCACGCTCCCCAGGGACGTAATTCACAGGTGTGACATTATCAAGCCTTGAAATAGTGTGTCTGTCATTTGCAGAATGAGGTCCCCAGAGGGTGAATTTAGTGATGCTACCCCGCATAGCGGGCTAGCATCACGAAATTCACCCTCTGGGGACCTCATTCTGCTTACACCTCAGCAGAATGAGGTTCCCAGAGGGTGAATTTGGTGATGCTAGCCCACTATGCGGGGTAGCATCACTAAATTCACCCTCTGGGGACCTCATTCTGTAAATGACAGACACATTATTTCAAGGCTTGGACATTATCACTTTTAAAATATTCACCGAGAAATCCTTATAAATCACGGCTAAGTGTGTAATAAATTATAATAGTTATGGCCAGTTCAATAAAATGAAGTTACAGAGAAAAGCCTGTATTAATAAATTATCAAAATAATATAATTTGAAGAGCCAGCCAGAAGTTTGGAGAAGATGAAAATCGTAAATTTTATTATGATGGTTTCAGCTATTGCAACACAGTAATATACAATGAAAATAAAGTGTTACTGCAATGCCATATTACACAGCATTTTCTGACACCATTACCAATGCAAATTTAAAGGAGTGTTCTACAATAGATGAATGTGGGTCAGTGAATTTAAGCCATCCGCCAATTTAGTTGTGAAGCACTACTCTGATATTGCACCCTGTAAGAATTATCTGAAAAAGAGAAAATTTTGAAAATGTAGTTGTTGAGCTTTAACCCTTTGAACCCTGGCTCCCCACAACGATCGACACCCTGACCCTGGGCTCCCAGTGGTATTTTTTATATTGTGGCCAGTGTTTAGATGTATGGTGTTGTTTATGTTCAAGTGGTGTCACATTTCTGAAACTTTAGATGTATGTTCCCCATGGACCACTGATTATTTTACGATCGGGTTACATTGCCACGTGGTCACTCCCTGGTAACGGTTGCTATGCATCTACCCGATATTGAAAGTAAAATACAATTATAGCTTTTACGGTCGTACTTCAGCCGAAGGAAATTGCATTTTGATGCAGTCAACACCCTATTGTGAATTTTGAGATATATCTGGCCAGAAGTCTGATCCTAACTTGTATTTAAGGGGTAGCAACGGTTGCTAAGCAAATACCCCAAATGATCGAATGACACCATTGCCCTGTGAATCCAATTGTATTATGCCCCAATTTAGACATTATTGGCATGCAAATGCTGATGGTTATGTTCAAATGGTGCTACAGGTCTGAAGTTTTACAGGTATGTTCCCATGGGCCACTGTGTAATTTTTTTAGAACGGTATACTTTGCCACACGATCACACCCTGGTAACGGTTTCTAAGCAACTACCCGGAACTGAAAGTATAATGCAATTATAGCTTATAGCGTCGCATAATTCTGCGCTAAGAAACGGAATTTTCTTTGCAGTCAATACCCTATTGTGAAACTGGAGATACATCAGGTCAGAAGATTGAACATACATGTAGTTTGTATTTAACGGTATCAATGGTTGCTAAGCATATAGCCCAAGTGATCGAATGACACCACTTCCCTGTGCATTCAATGTCATTACGTCCCGTTTTAGACATCGCATATAGGGCACGGTGATGGTCATGTTCAAATGGTGCCACGAGTCTTAAACTTTACATAATTGCTCAATAATGCACGATTTGACCACGGGTTTGTAATGTGCACGCGCAAGTAGATCGGACTAGATGGTATTGTGACCATGCAACCCATTTCCTCAGTACTACTCTGGTGAAATGTCAAAACGTGCAGCTGTATAACGCAAATTTACGTACTATGGAGATCCTTGATGTGATTGTATCATTTCACAAAAATCCATACATTTATCATTTTATCCTATGCGCATGCGCGAAACAAATCGACTCAAATAAGAAACTGCGTGCGCCTTCCTCGCATATGACATAACACTGATTATGTATGCAATACTAATTTAAACCAAAAAGAGTGATCGAAATGGTGTCTTTCTACAATCCTGCGAACCGCGCAGCAATGTAGAGCTTTACCCGAATCGCTTCAAATAATGTACGGTTGTTGAATTCTGCGCTGTGCGCATGCGCATGTTTTTCTACCCAACTAGTCGGCAACAAACTCATACACATGCACCCATGGCACTGCTGAAGTTCCTTGGGATCATTTACATAGATATATGTGTATATACCAATTGTTATAACATGTATACACATGCTACATAGGTTTATGATGTCACTGAATGCTGATGGCCGCTTTTGCGGCCAGTCGGGTGTATGAACGTTTTCTGGCTGGCCGCTTTTGCGGCCAGTCGGGTTCAAAGGGTTAAAGGTACGCAATCCGATCAGACGCTCCTAAATTACTATTTCTTTGGCTTTGGGGGTAAAAAATATTTGATTCGAGTCGAGGAACCCACCCATCAAAGCTCAGAGTGATTAGATATCAATTTTTGCAATTTATTAATTTTCGGAGATGTGGGCCACAAGTTGGCAAGAACCATGTGGTCAAAACGGACCAATTGCGGGTGTAAGATGGATAGCTTTAAAATCAAGTGGTTATTATTGTTAACAGTAACCACTTTATTTTAGAGTTATCCATCTTACACCCGCAATTTGTCCTTTTTGAGCATGTGGTTCTGCCCTCTTGTGGCCCACATCTCCGAAAATTAATAGATTTCAAAAATCAATATCTAATCACTCTCGAGCTTTGATGGGTGGGTTCCTCGACTCGAATCAAATATTTTCTACCCCCAAAGCCAAAGAAATAGTAATGTAGGAGTGTCTAATCAGATTGAGTACCTTTAACCCTTTGGCGGGTAGAACAATATTTATGTTGTTTTACGGTTGGAACAATATATTTGTCATTTTTTGTAATATTATGTTACCGTATCATAACTTCGAACACTTATCTCCTAAAAGGAAACTTTTCATGGATATAATGTGTACATATGTTATTTTAATAATATACATTGATTCGTGCTTTTAATAATGTTGTCTTTATTACAATATTACAATCTCTACCAGAGCACACCAGTCATACTTCCTTTCTGACTCTGTCACCGGATGGGTACTAGTCCGTGGTTTCTATATTTAGCACGGGGTTTTCCAGCAAAAATGGCGAAAACCGAAAGTAAAATTTCCTATGTGCTTTGAGAACAATTCCCACACTAAAAACTTAATAGCAGAATGGAGGATCAGAGCGGTAGTTTGATTTTCGCAAGCTACTCATTAAAATTGCAGCAAATTGGAATTCGCGTGCTGTCGTGACATTGTCATCCATGTGCGTTTATACTTTTGTGTTGATAAAATAATTGGAGAACCCAATCACACCATTTCGCAATATAGTTCTTTGCTTCTAATGGGACTTTCCAAACTTAAGGTATGAAATTACACAAATTTTAATTGATATTTTGTGTGTTTAACAAAGGCAGCATGTTGAGAGGCTCGCTTAGTATATATCTTGATATCGCGGAAGTCCACCAAATGTGAGTAAAATGTCACCGATAGCAGCGGTCTTACTGAGTCATCAAGGGAGGTAAACCCTGCATAGAGTTTGACAATATTACTCATTAATATATTCACCCATGGATATGACGTCATATATGACATACTCACCTGCCAAATGGTTAAGTAGCACTAGTTCTGAGGTGTTTTTTAGATGCCCGTTTTAATAAACGAGACATATTATACTTTTGGTCTATTTGTTCGGCTTTTAACCCTTTCATGATGGGAGCTGTGCTGGTGCAGCATTAAGGATCTTGTGCCAGTGCATTCTCTTATATATGTGAGTCTCCCATAGGTAGCCTCGCATATATAAGAGAATGCACTGGCTTACATAGTCAAGGTAAATATTGTTAGGCCAATGTATTCTCTTATATATGCGAGGCTCGCATATATAAGAGAATGCATTGGCACAGGGTTTTTGCTAATTTTCAGGAAGCTCCAGTCATGGAAGAGTTAAAATAGGATTTACTTAGTTTCTGGATGATGACTTTAGTTGATGTTAACTGAATGGAATGAAATTTGGTACGCAAGTTTGAAAACATTTTTGGCCATGTTATGGATTCTTTCTGAAATCATGGATTCTTTCTGAAATCCAATTTGAAACAAGCCAACAGGTGTATTATGCTGTGGCGGTGCTCTTGTTTTCAAATTTTTTTTATATAAATATGCACCTTCCTCATATTTAAAGATGCATTATTGGAATTAACGCTCCTAAATTACTATTTCTTTGGCTTCGGGGGTAAAAAATATTTGATTCGAGGCGAGAAACCCACCCATCAAATCTCAGAGTGATAAGATATCTATTTTTGAAGTTTGTTATTTCTCGATATGTGCAATAATTTGTGGCCCAGAAACACGTCGTCAAACAGACTGTCTCGGTCAAAAACAAGAGCTACGCTGGGCGTGCAAAATACGCTCTCTCTGGGGAAAATTGGCGGACGGAACTCAAATTTGAACTTGACCTGTGTTTTGGTGGGAGAAAGTAGTATACCAAATTATCATTGAATCCGATAAGCTCTAGTAAAGTTATCATCCGGACAACAAATTTCAGGGATTTTCTAAGTCAAATTACGTCAAATAAGGGGCATAACTCCGGTGAAAATTGGCAGACGGAACCCAAATTCGAACTTGAGCTGTCTTTTCTCCTAATAAACCCACATACCAAATTTGATTGAAATCGGTTCACTCTAACTAAAGTTATCATCCGGACAACAAATTTCAGGGATTTTCTAAGTCAAATACGTCAAAAAAGGGGCCATAACTCTCGCAAAAATTATCGGATTAAAACGAAATTCGGTCTTGAGCTGTATTTCGATATATGTAATCCACAAAAAAACGGGTTTTGCGTATAAACATTCCAAAATCGAGTTATCATCCGGAAACCAAAAAACATAAGAAAAACTGAATTTTCTGAGTCGAAAAAGGGGCATAACTCTGCCAAAAATGGTCGGACAGAACCCAAGTTCGAACTTGACCTGTGTTTTGGTGGGAGAAAGTAATATACCAAATTTGGATTCATTCCGATAAACCATACTAAAGTTATCATCTGGACAACAAATTTCAAGGATTTTCTAAGTCAAAAAACGTCAAATAAGGGGCATAACTCCGGTGAAAATTGGCGGGCGGAACCCAAATTCGAACTTGAACTTACTTTTCGGCTAATAAACCCACATACCAAATTTGGTTCACTCTAACTAAAGTTATCATCCGGAAACCAGGTTAACGGATGCCCGGACGGACGGACAGACGAACAAATGGGTAGATATGTGGCTCCGACCTATGTGGCTAGCAATGGTAATGTGGCTTTAGTTTTTATGTGGCTTCTCAAGTAGCCATAAAATTTTATGTGGCTATCAAGTAGTAGATAGTGATAAAACTCCAGATTATGGATTCATAACATGTTGGAATTATAGCAGAAGAAGCTGATTTAAACTCAAAAACTTGCACACAGCAACTGGGACAGTGGAATAGGAGAAACTGACAGGTCCGTGATTGGGTGGCTAGCCACATAAATGTCAGTCAGTGTCCGACATCTCCTATTGACGGGTCATGTATGTCTAAATCGATGGACTTTTTGTTTCCAAATTTTGAGTGACTACAAAATTAAATAAGCTGATTAGGCCAAATAGATCATTTTTGAACGTCCATCTGAAAGCTGTTACGTGGCTAGCCACGCAACAGAAGTTATGCACATAAATATTCATTTTACACAATCTTAGCCACATAAGTACCTGTAGTCATTAGTAAATACGGACAGACCAATACTATAATACGGCCGTTTTTTCAAACGGGCGTATAACAAGTGGTAATACGGCCAAATTTTGTGAATACTCTAGTGATAATACGGCCATATTTTGTTGAACAAAATGTTGATAAATAACAGATTTTGGGAAATTTTATACCATAGTTGACAGTGGTTTAATAGCATTGTTTTGTTGCAATTAATCCATTCTGATAATTAAGTGCATTTTGAAGAAATGTTGTTGTTGTTGTATCTTGATGATATGGGGACCCTCTGATCAGATTGAGTAACTGTAATGATGGCGTTTGTCTTCCCTGAACTTTCTGCATAGATTCGATGGTATAAGATAATAATTTTGTTTTACAGAGATCAGTCAACAGGAACTTATGTCAGCGGGAAATAATTTTTTCTCCGATTATTCTATGAATTTGGACAGAAAATGTGGCAATTTTTAGTAAATTACAATATTTTTTATGAGAAATCTATCTTGTGAAATTTTTTTATGTGTAAGTCATGGAATAGGCTCTCTGTAATTTTGTAGATTACATACCACTTATCATTTCTTGCTCATAGCTATCAGTTTTCATTTATAAGAGTAAGTCACGGAATGGGCTCTCAGTAATTTAGTAGATTACATACCGCTTATCATTTCTTGCTCATAGTGTTCACTCTGTCTTCTATACTACTGAAGTTTTCTTTGATAGAGTTATTATTTGTCTGGAAGCTTTCTTCCAGCTGTAATATAAATGGTGCTATGCATGAACATGTAGCATTGAAAAAGCTGTTTATAAACCATACATCTGGAAAAAGATCCAACAAAACTTAAAACTATTTTTCGACCAAATCTATTGAATATATTGCGAGAAAATACATTTTTGGATAGTTGGATTTTTTCCTGGAAGGGCAGACGTGTTATATCCCTGAATATGGGAGAGATGAATAAAATATTTCCCATGTTACATTTAGTTGAAATATCTTGTTCATGTAACATTAACTGCCGAGTTAAATGGTACTTTTTGCATGTAATTGAATGGGTGTCGTCATTGAACATGTTAACTAGTGAAAATCTTAAAGGAAATATCAAATGACTTACTAGGCTGATAAATAGGTGGATCACTGAATGGAATGAATCGGTACATGTGACACACATTCGTCATAGGTAGTTTCGTATGTGAGTCACTTGGTGGGGATATATATTAAATGTAACCAGCGGAGTAGCACTATTGTAAATAAATTCATGGAAAAAATAATAATTTTGGTATAAATAAAATACAAAATTTTTACCACTCATGTTATTTTGGTGGCTAAAGGCTCATGGTTAAATCCACAATACCACTTGTGCTGAACATTTGGTACTCTCGGCAACTGTGGGTGTCTTCAAAATATACATCATTGAAAAAATTGCTAAAGTTAAAAAATGCTAAATTGAAAAGGCCATTTGTGGGACCATCTACTTTTATACACGAGTGTGATTTGCACTAAGCCATGGCTCAATTCATTCATTTGCTGCATATATTCTGAGGAGTATAAAAGGAGAGGGTCCCATGAATGGCCGGATTTAGAGTACAGTACCCCTTTAAACTTGAATATTATGGACCTATTTAAATAATGTTCAAAAGTTACCTGTTTGAATCCTTCACCTTGAGACCGCAGATTTCTGGTTAGTTCTTGTTGTGTTGTATCAAGGTACGTCAACGCTTGACTGAACTGCATTGCTAAAAGATAAAGGTCGCCATTGGAAGTTCATTCGATATATATATCAATGCGTCTGCATCAATATGCAAATGTTTATATCACTGATGCATTGATCTTTGCAGACGACTCAGTGCACATGTTTCCCCAGACATCAGAACATCAAAGACGCATTATTCGTTTCATGAAAGTCTTTTGATCTCACACCCGATTCTGACTTTGAATATGTTTAATTTTGACCAATTACCCTTGAGTGATAAAGTTTGTGGCCAAATAGATAAAGTACTCGTGTTTAAAAGCTACTGTTGGCAGTCTCGCGCTGATGAAGGACCTGTATACGTTAGATTTTTTCATTGACATCGAGTGTGTGTATTACATAGCGGTTAACCGGTTGACCTTACTTCAACTGGTTGCCGACAGTAACTGGTTGTCAACCGGATATCTGTTTCAGCACTAGTGAACAACATCAATTAACCCTCTTTTGAAAGCCCTCCTGATGACAAAACTGCATACCAAATTTCATCGAGATCTGATAACCCATGGTTGAGATATATGCAAGCCTTGAAATAGTGAGCCTGTCATTTGCAGAATGAGGTTCCCAGAGGGAGAATTTAGTGATGCTATCCCGCAGTGGGCTAGCATCACCAAATTCACCCTCTGGGAACCTCATTCTGCTAAGGGCTAAGCAGAATGAGGTCCCCAGAGGGTGAATTTGGTGATGCTAGCCCGCTGTGCGCGATAGCATCATTAAATTCACCCTCTGGGGACCTCATTCTGCAAATGACAGGCTCACTATTTCAAGGCTTGGATATATGAGCAGATGGACGGACAGATGCATGTAATCCAGTATCGCCCCCATCTTTTGGATAGGGGTATAATTAATGTTTAAGAGCTTACTAACCTTGTTCGTGCAGATCATGTAACCCTGTGAGTCGGTCGACCACATGGGGCAGAGAATCAGCTACTTGTTCCCATTTCTTTATACTATCATACAGCCGTTCAATCTGAAAAAATATAGCTTAAATTAAAAATGCAGGTAAAAGTATATAAAGTTTATTTCCACTCTCAGTAGATGGTAAATGACTGCTGTCAAACAAAGTGTGTTACAGCTGGGAAAGGAAAAACATTCAGGTCTAATTGAAAGGGGCCAATAATTCTTTCGAAAATAATTATAGAAATCTCCCATTCAAACTCAGTCTATATTTTAACAAGACATTCAATGACTGTGGAGACTCTCATCAGACTCTAAAGCCTGCGAAGACTGGGACTCGGAAGACCATAAGAGTTAGTACTTGTCAAAATCACTTAAAAACAAGTAGTCCTAAAGAGGGACGTAGCCTAGAGGGTCTCTGCTGAGCAGTGGGGTGTCCACCTTGAAATTTTCAACTACATGGCCCTGATCCCCCCACCCCACATAGTCCATAGTCTGCTCCCTCCCAACTGAAGCAAACACACTTCCAAGTTCGTAAAATTCCTTTGCACATGTTGAAATTTTACAAGTGACACCTCAAGCTTTCCTAACTGTTGCAAAGTTCCAACCTGACATGCCCCTTTTTAATGGTGGACCCCATTCAAAAAAATTTTGATCCCAACTCTCCATAGGCCATTTCACCAAATGCCATTTCTTGATTGGTCGAACCCATTTTAACACATCTGTAACCCAGTCTCAAGTAACACAAGGACCCTCCATACTAGTTACTAATATAAGCTAAATAGGCCTGGTGGCTCTTGAGGAGCCATTTTAAGAATTACTATGGGGGAAGAGTTATGTCCCTGGTCACACCCCTATTTGACCTGGTGACCCAATTTGAACAAATCTGAATCCAGACAGAGAGGTTGAATCTATTAATCAACAGAGCTTTCACTCCAATCAGATTTTGTTAACACTGCCATTTCATTTATTATTTTATAATCAATGTGACTTCTATATTGTGTTAAGTAAACATTCTGTGTTCTCAGATGTGTTAAAATGGGTTTGACCTCATATCTCATAGACCTCTGAGTATCTGCTATTTGCAAGTTCTTGATTTTAGACTGATGTAAACCAAATTTGGTGCAGTCACCCTGGTGACCCTTTTTTAAAAAGAGTTATGTCCCTGGCTCTGCCCCTATTTGACCCAGCGACCCCATTTGAACAAATCTAAACCCCAGTCACCCAAGGACCCTCCATACCAATTATAAGCTAAATTGGCCCAATGGTTCTTGAGAAGAAGTCATTCTTCTCAAGTTACTATGGAGGAATAGACTTATGGCCCTGCTTTCGCAACTATTTGACCCAGTGACCTCATTTGAACAAATCTGAATGAGAGTCACCTAGGGAACATCCACACCAAATATGAACCCGTTCGGTCTTATGTTCCGGAGAAGATGTTTAAAGAATTGTTGACGAACAGATGGATGGACAGACGACGGTCGAGGAGTGATGACTGTAGCTCCACGGAGACTTCGTCTCAGTTGAGCTAAAAACTTGGGGTTTTAATGGCCTATAAGTCTGACAAATATTATCTGCATGAACCACAATTTGAATTCAGCCTGTACCTTTTTTTATAAACACATCCATAAAATCTTAATTTCCTATCATTCATTTAAGAAATGAATGTAGTTTGAGTGTGTTTTATTGAAAAGGGTCTAGCACTGTGGTCGTTGGGCACAAGCACACTCAAACCTGCTCAAACTACATTCATTTCTTATATTTTATATTGCTTTTCTTTATCAGTTTCTTCAAACTCAGCTGAGTTTTTTTTTAATTTGTCTGCAGTTTTGATATTATACCATGCTGCATGGTATGTCAGCCCAATATTCTACCTGTGAAATATCGATCACTTACATTATGACCGCATACTCAATAAACGTGCCCAGTTATTCTATCATACCGCATTTAGTCATCTAGGTCAACAATATGCCTGACTGTGTTATGGTGTGTTTTATTGGGATATGAAATGCATGACCCAATTGGCAATTGACCAATTATCAAACATGATTTAGTGTAACACACACAGGCTACAGCTGCAGGCTATATTAATATTAGGAAATGAAGTCCATAGATGAACCACTTGCCTAACATGACCATTTTTCAGGTATGCCACAATGAAAAATCTTAACTCAATCATGAAATTAAGGTACCTTTATAATTAACAACCCTATATTGTTCTGGTAGTTAACTTGAACCTCAGCTAAACATTTATTATACCCCCCGCAACGAGTTGTGGGGGGGTATACTGGAATCAGCTTGTCCGTCCATCCATCTGTCCCTCCGTCTGTCGTGCCGTCTGTGGACACAAATTTGTCCGGAATTTTTCTCAGTCGTTTTATGATAATTTTCCGTGAAACTTGGCACAGACATCAACCACCATGGGAACCTGTGCACCTGCGATTATGATATCTGTCCGACATTTTTTGATGGAGTTATCCCCCCTTTTTCGACTTAGAATTGTTTTTGCAACATGCATAATTTTGTCCCAGCTTTTATTCCTACATATTTAGGTCAATGTTTTTTAATCTTGGCACTGATATGTAGTACCATGGAAACCTGTGCACCTGCGATTATGATGTCTGTCCGACTTTTTGTGTGTGGAGTTATTCCCCTTTTCGACTTACAAAATCTTCCCAAAATGCATAATTTTGTCCGAGCTTTTATTCCTACACTTTTCAGTCAATAGGTTTTAGGATTAGAATTAAGGGTTAAGAGGTTCAAGATTAGTGTTAGGGGATTTAGGGTTACCTGTTCACATAATTTCAGTGCCCAATATACAGTAATGGCTACTACATTCAAATAACATGTTGAATACGGGGGGTATACCTCAGTCCCATCTGGGACAGGCCCTTCTCTAGTTTTGTCTATTTAAAAATAAAATCCATGTACATAATGATCAAAAACATTTTGATCAATTATTTGGTTACCTTCATTTTTTGTTCCTCGTCCGCACCTTCTTCCTCTGATGACTTTTTTTCTTTGACTTGAGATAATTTCTGTAGAACATTGTGTAGTCGGGCCTCTACCTGTTCGATATTACTGATCTCCAACACATTCAGCTTGGAGTTTAACACAGAAACGGCACCCTGCAAATCAAATTAGGATGTTATAAGCTTAGATAGAAAGGCAGACATGCATAAGCATTTTAAATGACATGGGCAACTAATTATGACTAGAGGATGAACTCTAGTGAAAACTGACTTGAAAACCTTTTAAAAGGGACCAAGGCACTCGTAGTTGAATGTGCAAAAACATTAAAGTTTCTGTAAAACATCACCATGAAGAAGATCATAGAGAAATAGATGAAAGTGTCAATGACACTGTAGCTCAACTTGGAAAGGGAATAATTTAATGTATTACAGTCAATGGAGCCATTAGGAATGTGGAAAGTTGAATATCTAATACATGTTTATAGACATGAAGAGAAAAGTAAAATCCAAGATGGCTGCTGGTGTCCAGGTTTTTTGGCCGAATGACCCCAAAATGACTCGTTCCCATCTACATGTCATTATTAACATTCATGACACATTTCATGATGATCAGACTAAAGGTACAACCTGTAGCCCGTGCTAAAGGATTTAGTCATACAAAGAGTAAAATCCAAGATGGCTGCTGGTGTCCAGGTTTTTTGGCCGAATGACCCCAAAATTACTCGTTCCCATCTACATGTCATTGTTAACATCCATGACACATTTTATGATGATCAGACTAAAGGTACGACCTGCAGCCCGTGCTAAAGAATTTAGTCATACAAAGAGTAAAATCCAAGATGGCTGCTGGCGGCCATGTTTTTTGGCCGAATGACCCCAAAATGACTAGTTCCCATCTACATGTCATTGTTAACATCCATGACACATTTTATGATGATCAGACTAAAGGTACGACCTGCAACCCGTGCTAAAGAATTTAGTCATACAAAGAGTAAAATCCAAGATGGCTGCTGGCGGCCATGTTTTTTGGCCGAATGACCCCAAAATTACTCGTTCCCATCTACATGTCAATATTATCATCCATGACAAATTTCATGATCATCAGACAAACAGTACGACCTGTGGCCCGTGCTAATGGATTAAGTTTTTTAATCCAAGATGGCCGCTGGCGGCCATGTTTTTTGTCCGAATGACCCCAAAATAACTCATTCCCATCTACATTCCAATTTCAACAACCATGACAAATTTTATATTGATCAGACTAAAGGTACGACCTGTAGGCTGTAGCCCATGCTAAAGGATTTAGTCATACAAAGAGTAAAATCCAAGATGGCTGCTGGTGTCCAGGTTTTTTGGCCGAATGACCCCAAAATGACTCGTTCCCATCTACATGTCATTATTAACATTCATGACACATTTCATGATGATCAGACTAAAGGTACAACCTGTAGCCCGTGCTAAAGGATTTTGTCATACAAAGAGTAAAATCCAAGATGGCTGCTGGTGTCCAGGTTTTTTGGCCGAATGACCCCAAAATTACTCGTTCCCATCTACATGTCATTGTTAACATCCATGACACATTTTATGATGATCAGACTAAAGGTACGACCTGCAGCCCGTGCTAAAGAATTTAGTCATACAAAGAGTAAAATCCAAGATGGCTGCTGGCGGCCATGTTTTTTGGCCGAATGACCCCAAAATTACTCGTTCCCATCTACATGTCAATATTATCATCCATGACAAATTTCATGATCATCAGACAAACAGTACGACCTGTGGCCCGTGCTAATGGATTAAGTTTTTTAATCCAAGATGGCCGCTGGCGGCCATGTTTTTTGTCCGAATGACCCCAAAATAACTCATTCCCATCTACATTCCAATTTCAACAACCATGACAAATTTTATATTGATCAGACTAAAGGTACGACCTGTAGGCTGTAGCCCATGCTAAAGGATTTAGTCATACAAAGAGTAAAATCCAAGATGGCTGCTGGTGTCCAGGTTTTTTGGCCGAATGACCCCAAAATGACTCGTTCCCATCTACATGTCATTATTAACATTCATGACACATTTCATGATGATCAGACTAAAGGTACAACCTGTAGCCCGTGCTAAAGGATTTAGTCATACAAAGAGTAAAATCCAAGATGGCTGCTGGTGTCCAGGTTTTTTGGCCGAATGACCCCAAAATTACTCGTTCCCATCTACATGTCATTGTTAACATCCATGACACATTTTATGATGATCAGACTAAAGGTACGACCTGCAGCCCGTGCTAAAGAATTTAGTCATACAAAGAGTAAAATCCAAGATGGCTGCTGGCGGCCATGTTTTTTGGCCGAATGACCCCAAAATTACTCGTTCCCATCTACATGTCAATATTATCATCCATGACAAATTTCATGATGATCAGAAGAACAGTACGACCTGTGGCCCGTGCTAATGGATTAAATTTTTAAACCCAATATGGCCGCTGGCGGCCATGTTTTTTGTCCGAATGACCTCAAAAAGACTCGTTCCCATCTACATGTCATTATTAACATTCATGACACATTTCATGATGATCAGACTAAAGGTACAACCTGTAGCCCGTGCTAAAGGATTTAGTCATACAAAGAGTAAAATCCAAGATGGCTGCTGGTGTCCAGGTTTTTTGGCCGAATGACCCCAAAATTACTCGTTCCCATCTACATTCCAATTTCAACAACCATGACAAATTTTATGATGATCAGACTAAAGGTACGACCTGTAGCCCGTGCTAAAGGATTTAGTCATACAAAGAGTAAAATCCAAGATGCTGCTGGCGGCCATGTTTTTTGGCCGAATGACCCCAAAATGACTCGTTCCCATCTACATGTCATTATTAACATTCTTGACAAATTTTATGATGATCAGACTAAAAGTAGGACCTGTAGCCCGTGCTAAAGGATTTAGTCATACAAAGAGTAAAATCCAAGATGGCTGCTGGCGACCATGTTTTTTAGCCGAATGACCCCAAAATTACTCGTTCCCATCTACATGTCAATATTATCATCCATGACAAATTTTATGATGATCAGACTAAAGGTACGACCTGCAGCCCGTGCTAAAGAATTTAGTCATACAAAGAGTAAAATCGAAGATGGCTGCTGGCAGCCATGTTTATTGGCCGAATGACCCCAAAATTACTCGTTCCCATCTACATGTCAATATTATCATCCATGACAAATTTCATGGTGATCAGACGAACAGTACGACCTGTGGCCCGTGCTAATGGATTAAATTTTGAAATCCAAGATGGCTGCTGGTGGCCATGTTTTTTGTCCGAATGACCCCAAAATGACTCGTTCCCATCTACATTCCAATTTCAACAGCCATGACAAATTTTATGATGATCAGACTAAAGGTACGACCTGTAGCCCATGCTAAAGGATTTAGTCATACAAAGAGTAAAATACAAGATGGCTGCTGGCGGCCATGTTTTTTGGCCGAATGACCCCAAAATGACTCGTTCCCATCTACATGTCATTGTTAATATCCATGACAAATTTTATGATGATCAGACTAAAGGTACGACCTGCAGCCCGTGCTAAAGAATTTAGTCATACAAAGAGTAAAATCGAAGATGGCTGCTGGCAACCATGTTTATTGGCCGAATGACCCCAAAATTACTCGTTCCCATCTACATGTCAATATTATCATCCATGACAAATTTCATGATGATCAGAAGAACAGTACGACCTGTGGCCCGTGCTAATGGATTAAATTTTTAAACCCAATATGGCCGCTGGCGGCCATGTTTTTTGTCCGAATGACCTCAAAAAGACTCGTTCCCATCTACATGTCATTATTAACATTCATGACACATTTCATGATGATCAGACTAAAGGTACAACCTGTAGCCCGTGCTAAAGGATTTAGTCATACAAAGAGTAAAATCCAAGATGGCTGCTGGTGTCCAGGTTTTTTGGCCGAATGACCCCAAAATTACTCGTTCCCATCTACATTCCAATTTCAACAACCATGACAAATTTTATGATGATCAGACTAAAGGTACGACCTGTAGCCCGTGCTAAAGGATTTAGTCATACAAAGAGTAAAATCCAAGATGCTGCTGGCGGCCATGTTTTTTGGCCGAATGACCCCAAAATGACTCGTTCCCATCTACATGTCATTATTAACATTCTTGACAAATTTTATGATGATCAGACTAAAAGTAGGACCTGTAGCCCGTGCTAAAGGATTTAGTCATACAAAGAGTAAAATCCAAGATGGCTGCTGGCGACCATGTTTTTTAGCCGAATGACCCCAAAATTACTCGTTCCCATCTACATGTCAATATTATCATCCATGACAAATTTTATGATGATCAGACTAAAGGTACGACCTGCAGCCCGTGCTAAAGAATTTAGTCATACAAAGAGTAAAATCGAAGATGGCTGCTGGCAGCCATGTTTATTGGCCGAATGACCCCAAAATTACTCGTTCCCATCTACATGTCAATATTATCATCCATGACAAATTTCATGGTGATCAGACGAACAGTACGACCTGTGGCCCGTGCTAATGGATTAAATTTTGAAATCCAAGATGGCTGCTGGTGGCCATGTTTTTTGTCCGAATGACCCCAAAATGACTCGTTCCCATCTACATTCCAATTTCAACAGCCATGACAAATTTTATGATGATCAGACTAAAGGTACGACCTGTAGCCCATGCTAAAGGATTTAGTCATACAAAGAGTAAAATACAAGATGGCTGCTGGCGGCCATGTTTTTTGGCCGAATGACCCCAAAATGACTCGTTCCCATCTACATGTCATTGTTAATATCCATGACAAATTTTATGATGATCAGACTAAAGGTACGACCTGCAGCCCGTGCTAAAGAATTTAGTCATACAAAGAGTAAAATCGAAGATGGCTGCTGGCAACCATGTTTATTGGCCGAATGACCCCAAAATTACTCGTTCCCATCTACATGTCAATATTATCATCCATGACAAATTTCATGGTGATCAGACGAACAGTACGACCTGTGGCCCGTGCTAATGGATTAAATTTTGAAATCCAAGATGGCTGCTGGTGGCCATGTTTTTTGTCCGAATGACCCCAAAATGACTCGTTCCCATCTACATTCCAATTTCAACAGCCATGACAAATTGTATGATGATCAGACTAAAGGTACGACCTGTAGCCCATGCTAAAGGATTTAGTCATACAAAGAGTAAAATACAAGATGGCTGCTGGCGGCCATGTTTTTTGGCCGAATGACCCCAAAATGACTCGTTCCCATCTACATGTCATTGTTAATATCCATGACAAATTTTATGATGATCAGACTAAAGGTACGACCTGCAGCCCGTGCTAAAGAATTTAGTCATACAAAGAGTAAAATCTAAGATGGCTGCTGGCAGCCATGTTTATTGGCCGAATGACCCCAAAATTACTCGTTCCCATCTACATGTCAATATTATCATCCATGACAAATTTCATGGTGATCAGACGAACAGTACGACCTGTGGCCCGTGCTAATGGATTAAATTTTGAAATCCAAGATGGCTGCTGGTGGCCATGTTTTTTGACCGAATGACCCCAAAATGACTCGTTCCCATCTACATTCCAATTTCAACAGCCATGACAAATTTTATGATGATCAGACTAAAGGTACGACCTGTAGCCCATGCTAAAGGATTTAGTCATACAAAGAGTAAAATACAAGATGGCTGCTGGCGGCCATGTTTTTTGGCCGAATGACCCCAAAATGACTCGTTCCCATCTACTGTCATTATTAACATTCTTGACAAAATTTATGATGATCAGACTAAAAGTACGACCTGTAGCCCGTGCTAAAGAATTTAGTCATACAAAGAGTAAAATCCAAGATGGCTGCTGGCGGCCATGTTTTTGGGCCGAATGATCCCAAAATGACTCGTTCTCATCTACATGTCAATATTAACATACATGACAAATTTCATGAAGATCAGACAAACAGTACGGCCTGTAGCCCGTGCTAATGGATTGAATTTTGAAATCCAATATGGCCACTGGCGGCCATGTTTTTTTTCCGAATGACCCCAAAATTAATTATTCTGGTCTAAATGTTGATGTCAACAGCTATGACAAATTTCATAATGATCCGACGAAAGGTACAACCTGTAGCCTGCATTGTTGACGCCTTACGTACACACGTACACACACACACACGGACGACAAAGCCATGGCAATAGCTCAAACTTTACAAAGTAAAGTTGAGCTAATAAACTTTGTTCTTATATTCAGAAGAAGATCATAGAGAAATAGATAAACTTTGTTCTTATATTCATTATTGATAGTTCTCCAATAACGAAATTGTGTGCGTTGAAACAATTGTTATGTAAACAAAACTGTTATTATCTGAACGGTCCCTCCAAACAATTCAATAGGAATCCAATATATTCTACACTTGTATTATCAAATATCCCTCCAAATTAGAAATAGACCATTCCAAAGTATAATTTTATAACTGAATTGGAGAATCCATTCAGCAATGAAGGTGTTTACTTACCAGGAGATTCTTATTAGCTGTGTCTGATGTCAATATGCCCTGGAAAATCACAACGATATCAATTATTAAAAATTTGGTTTACATATTTAATTTGAATAAAATAACTAGTCTTAATTTTTTTTTTCGGGGGACAAATAAGCCTTGAATTAAACCTAGTAACACTATTGTCATATTTCACAGGCAAAAATATGTTCAAAAACACATGAAATACTTATAAATGGACTTCATATGCCTCAGACTGAATTTAGTAACAACAAGAGATGGACTGTCGTCCGGTGCATACCCCCTCGTGGCATACCGCCTAGTGTGGGCACATCTATAACTTATGATGGCTATACTCAGACATATGGACCCAGAAATCAATAATTTCATATAAACATGGATGAATAACTATAGAACAAAAAACCAAAACAAACATTTGAATGTGCCATTAAATGTCCTCAGAGAATAGTGGTGAACATCCATACAAAATTTCATTGAGATCCGAGCATTACTGTTCCAAGTTATGAGCTGAACAGACATCGGATGGATCAAACAGCCAACATTTCCAGATAAACAAAGATGAATTACTCTAGAATGGAAAAGCAGAACAGAACAATGGAACCCCCTATTGAATGTCCTCATAGCAGTGAACATCTATACCAAATTCCATTGAGATCCCAGCACAACTGTTGAAGTTACGACATGAACAGACACCAGACGGACCAAAAAGCCAACATTTCCAGATGAACAAAGATGAATAACTCTAGAATGGAAAAGCGGAACAAAACGATGGAACCCTCTTTTTAATGTCCTCATAGTAGAGAACATCCATACCAAATCCCATTGAGATCCCAGTACAAATGTTGAAGTTACGACATGAACAGACACCAGACGAACCAAAAAGCCAACTTTTCCAAATGAACAAAGATGTATAATTCTAGAATGGAAAATCCGAACAAAACGATGGAACCCTCTATTGAATGCCCTCATAGTAGTGAACATCCATACAAAATCCCATTGAGATCCGAGCACTACTGTTCATGTTATGACATGAACAGACACCAGATGGACCAAAAATCCAACATTTCAAGATAAACAAAGATGAATAACTCTAGATTGGAAAATCCAAACAAAACGATGGAACCCTCTATTTAATGTCCTCATAGTTGTGAACATCCACACCAAATTTGGTTGAGATCCCAGCTCAACTGTTGAAGTTACGACATGAACAGACACCAGACGGACCAAAAAGTCACTATTTCCAGATAAACAAAGATGAATAACTCTAGAATGGAAAATCCAAACAAAACGATGGAACCCTCTATTTAATGTCCTCATAATAGTGAACATCCATACCTAATTTCATTGAGATCCGAGCACTACTGTTCAAGTTATGACATGAACAGACATCGGACGGACTCACGGACGGACGGACGGACAGGTGCAAAACAGTATACCCCCTTTTTTTTTTTAAAGGGGGTATAATAAAAAATATACTCTGATAGTATCTTGATGATACAGTAAAACTTAAGGCGTGTTTATCTCTCTTCTGTGCAGATCATTGAAAGCAGTTAATAGATTTATTTCATGTTGATAAGTGTTTTAATTTCTTCTTAATAATGTTTATATAAATCGAGTCATTCTTGACAAATCTAAATGAATATATCATCACAAATTGCTCATGTATAATGTATAATATTTGCATACAGTATAACTCTATCTAAAAATTCTAAATATACCCAGTAGTAACGAAAAAATATTCCAATTGATTATCGCATTATATTAGAAAATATAAATAATATCAATGTAAAATCAATATTAATTTATAGAAGTGTTTCCAGACAGGTGTCTTCGACTCTATTATTTTATACCCCGGAAGCTATATAAATCGTGTTTAGGAAGATATAGACGATTTTGAGTTCAGTGTGATGATACAGCTTTCCAAATTGTTATCTTCTTAAAATAGATCGAAATATAAGTCTACAAACTAATTAAAAACAATCTTAACTCACACTAAGGAAAAACATTTCATCTCCCAATATTTGAAAATAAAGATCGCATTTGGAAACTCTAGTATCTAACATTCGGCAGCTTGGATGAAAACTTTACTGTGATAATTATAAGCTTCTGTAAATCAATGATCAGCTTAGATGAACACTTTACAGTGATAACCCCCTATCTACACCATACATAAGAACATGTTAAAGGTACTCAATCCGATCAGAGGGTCCCCATCTCAACAGATTCCAACAACAACAATCCGATCAGAGGGTCCTATATTACTATTTCTTTGGCTTTTGGGGTAAAAAATATTTTATTCGAGTCGAGGAACCCATCAAACAAAGCTCAGAGTTATTAGATATTGATTTTTGAAAATTGTTATTTTTTCGAGATGAGTACTAATAATTGCCTTCAACTGCCGTAATCTGCTCGAGATGTGTACACCGAAACACTATTCAAACAGACAAGGATGGATAACTCTAAAATCAAGTGGTAATAATAACGCAATTTGGCTGTGTTCTGGGCCAGAAATTATTCCCGATAATGAAAAATAATAGATTTCTAAAATCGATATCTAAAAAATCTGAGCTTTGATGGGTGGCTTCCTCGACTCGAATCAAATATTTTTGACCCCCGAAGCCATTGAAATAGTAATTGAGAGGAGTTTTATCGGATTGAGTACCTTTAACTTGTAGTAATCCCATCCACCCCCTGTCTACACCATACATAAGAACATGTAAACTTGTAGCAATCCCAGTCATTGAAATTAATAATTTCCATAAAACATTGGGCAGCTTATATGCACACTTTACATTGATAACCCCTTATCTACACCATACATAAGAACATGTTGACTTGTAGCAATCCCAGCCAGTGAAATTAATAAATGAAAGTGTCAATGACACTGTAGCTCAACTTGGAAAGGGAATAATTTAATGTATTACAGTCAATGCAGCGATTAGCAATGTGGGAAGTTGAATGTCTATTACTAGTTTATGGACATGAAGAGAAAAGTAAAATCCAAGATGGCTGCTGGCGGCCATGTTTTCGGCCGAATGACCCCAAAAAGAATCGTTCCCATCTACATGTCATCGTTAACAGCCATGACAAATTTTATGATGATCAGACTAAAGGTACGACCTGTAGCCCGTGCTAAAGGATTTAGTCATTCAAAGAGTAAAATCCAAGATGGCTGGTGGCGGCCATGTTTTTTGACCGAACGACCCCAAAATGACTCGTTCCCATCTACATGTTATTATCAACATTCATGACATATTTTATGATGATCAGACTAAAGGTACGACCTGTAGCCCGTGCTAAAGGATTTAGTCATACAAAGAGTAAAATCCAAGATGGCTGCTGGCGGCCATGTTTTTGGGCCAAATGACCCCAAAATGACTCGTTCCCATCTACATGTCAATATTAACATCCATGACAAATTTCATGATGATCAGACGAACAGTACGACCTGTGGCCCGTGCTAATGGATTGAATTTTGAAATCCAAGATGGCCGCTGGCGGCCATGTTTTTTGTCCAAATGACCCCAAAATGACTCGATTCCCATCTACATTCCAATTTCAACAGCCATGACAAATTTTATGATGATCGGACTAAAGGTACAACCTGTAGCCCGTGCTAACGGATTTAGTCATACAAAGAGTAAAATCAAAGATGCCTGCTGGCGGCCATGTTTTTTTGACCGAACGACCCCAAAATGACTCGTTCCCATCTACATGTTATTATCAACATTCATGATAAATTTTATGATGATCAGACTAAAGGTACGACCTGTAGCCCGTGCTAAAGGATTTAGTCATACAAAGAGTAAAATCCAAGATGGCTGCTGGCGGCCATGTTTTTGGGCCAAATGACCCTAAAATTACTCGTTCCCATCTACATGTCAATGTTAACATCCATGACAAATTTGATGATGATCAGACTAAAGGTACGACCTGTAGCCTGTGCTAAAGAATTTAGTCATACAAAGAGTAAAATCCAAGATGGCTGCTGGCCGCCATGTTATTTGGCCGAATGACCCCAAAATTACTCGTTCCCATCTACATGTCAATATTAACAAATTTCATGATGATCAGACGAACAGTACGACCTGTGGCCCGTGCTAATGGATTGAATTTTGAAATCCAAGATGGCCACTGGCAGCCATGTTTTTTGTCCGAATGACCCCAAAATGACTCGTTCCCATCTACATTCCAATTTCAACAGCCACGACAAATTTTATGATGATCGGACTAAAGGTACGACCTGTAGCCCGTGCTAAAGGATTTAGTCATACAAAGAGTGAAATCAAAGATGCCTGCTGGCGGCCATGTTTTTTGGCCGAATGACCCCAAAATGACTCGTTCCCATCTGTAAAACATTGGGCAGCTTGAATGAACACTATACAGTGTTAATCCAATATCTACACCATGCATAAGTACATGTTGACTTGTAGCAATCCCAGTCATTGCCATTAAAGGTACTCAATCCGAATTAACGCTCGCAAATTACTATTTCCTTGGCTTCGGGGGTAAACAATATTTGATTCGAGTCGAGGAACACACCCATCAAAGCTAGGAGTGATCATATATCGATGTTTGAAATCTATTATTTTAATTTTAAAAGGCCCAGTAAACTGTCGACGAGAAGAACTTATCTGACCAGATAGAGGATGAAGATCGATAACTCTAAAATCCAGTGGCTTTTTTGTGTCAGATATTTGACAACCGGCAAAATTTTGTTGAACAAAAAGTTGATAAATAACCATGGTTCGCGCTGCCACTTGCCAAATTTGCCAATGGCAAAAATAATTCACATTTGGCAAAAAATATTTTCATTTGGCAAAAGTTTTGGCAAGTCACTTTTTAATTCCTCAAGCAATTTTTGAAATATTGGTCAATCAATAATATTAATTTCAGGAAACTCTTTCTATATAAGTGGTGTTTTATAAGGTCTAGGGAAAGTTAACACCTTTATTAAGATGCACATAATTATATTAGTGGTGTTTTATAAGGTCTAGGGAAAGTTAACACCTTTATTAAGATGCAGTTAATCTCATAGCATTAGTACTGATGGTTGGAGGGATTACTAATCCTCCTGTGATGTGCCTTCTGATTGATAAACCCTTCTACCATTGTCTTTTTCGGTGATTGGCTTTGTTGTATGATTAACCACAATAGAGATGCGAGTATAATTCATTATTAACTAACTGCTTTTCTATCGATATCAAAATTCGATCAAACCGCGATTGTCGAAACATAAGATTTAAGGTTGCAGAAAATGATACTATCAGGGATAGCAATGGCAATTGCTAAAATAATTTGACAAAACATATTTTCATTTGGCAAAAGTAAATTTCGGCCCAGCGCGGACCCTGTAAATAACAGGTTTTGGGCAATTTTATACTATAGTTGACTGTGGTTAGCATTATTTTTGGGCAATTAATCGATTCTGATAACTGAAGCGGCATTTCAAAATGTTTTGTTGTTGTTGGAATCTGATGATATGGGGACCGTCGAATCGGATTGAGTACCTTTAATAAATATATCACATACCAGTTTTTCTTGTGGCTGTCCAATCACTGTCTCTAATCTTTCAAGTCTTTCTTCCAGGTTTGCAAGCTGAAAAAAAATTAGAAATTATTATTGTTACTCTTCAGGGTTCATACTTCTCATTCCTGTGAATCAAATTTAAGCACTTTTTGAGGACTGGGTAAAGAGTTTTTAAGAACTATTTTCTTATTGTAATCTACAATATCCACATCACTCTTACGTCAGTTTACAGTGTTCAAAATGATGAAATGAACTCCAGAACGAACACGCGCTATAAAATATCCCGAATTTAGTGTATGTATATATTAAACCAGAAAATTTGAAGAAAAAAAAATCAATATTAAAAGATAGAAGCATTTTCAGACATGGGTCTTTGAATCATATTTATGTTTAATACCCAGGAAACAATGCGAGATAAATCTAAAAGTTCTAAACATAGTAACGAAAAACGTTCCATTTGATTATGGCATTATATAAAAAAATATTGATATAAAATCAATATTAATTGATATAAGTGTTTCCGGACAGGTGACTTCGACATCTAGAATTTCTTATCTCATCCGCGGAGCAGTTTTAGGGGCTATTTTAATAACCGAAATATATGCAAAAATGTTTCGAGTGTACCAAAAGCATACAAAGAAGGAGAACTCTTCTATCTTCTTAGCACTCAATCATGGCAAAATTGAATTTCAACTAGAGATTTCACCACACACATCTTTATAGATTTAGAAGTAACTTCACCAATGCGAATTCCCAAAATTACAGCCTTATGGTAAATATGACCACTGGATATCTGGATATAAGGGCAAAGTATGCAATGATATCAAAAGAGTAGCTAACTTAGTCCTCTAGACTGGCCCTAAAAATTGGAGGAACAGGAGACGGACTGTCGTCTGATGCATACACCCATGTGGCATACAGCCTGGTGTGGGCATACCTATAAGCCTATGACTGAAATACTCAGGCAGACGGACCCAAAAATCAGCATATTCAGATAAACAAAGATGAATAACTCCAGAATGAAAACCTCAACAAAACGATTGAACATTCCATTGAATAGCGGTAAACATCCATAATAAATTTCATGAAGATCCGACACAAGATATGATTGAGATATCTGCTTGGACAGACAAAAGGCCAACATTACCAGATAAACAAAGATGAATAACTCTAGAACGGATAAATCCGAACAAAACGATTAAACACTCCATTGAATGTCCTCATAGTGGTGAACATCCTTACCAAATTTCATTAAGATCCGAGCACTAATGTTCAAGTTATGACCTGAAAAGACATCAGACAGACGGATTCCCCCAAGCACCCCGATGCAAAACAGTATGGCATTGATTAGTCATTACTTGGTATACCTTAGCATTCTTGCTAAATTGTGCCTGTTCTGGTCTGTAGTACAGTTCATATGTCACATGATCGCCATCAGCACCAGATTTAGCAGGAATGTTTTTAGCAGAAGAAGGTAGAGATGATTTATATGATTCTAACTCTGTGAGCAGCCTCCTGAAAACAATAGAGGGAAGAATTTATGATTCAGGAATTATATTTAAATCTGTTTTAGGCCTCAATATATGGTGCTGGACATTTGCAGAATGAGGTCCCGAGCTAACCCCACACAGCAAGCTAGCATCACTAAATTCACCCTCTGGAGACCTCATTCTGCTTAGGCCTCATCTTGTGGAAAACATCTGTAGTCTCAAATTAACATTGTGTTTAGTTACTTTTTCCCTTATGTTCAGTTTCTATATCCCTCTAATTTGCAGAAGATAAAATCCATTATCGAGGTGACTAATGGGTGAACATCATCACCATCTTCAACTGGGGAACTTCGATCTGATCCTAGGTTTCCCGTAGCAGTTGAGGTCTCAGATGAATGAAGTTCCCAGAAGGTGAACTTGGTGATGCTAGCCTGCAATGCGGGTAGTGTTGAAACGATTAGCGATTTTAAGGAATCGACTAGTCGCCAGAGGTAATCGACTACTAGTCGACTAGTCGGACCCTTCTAAGAGTTCCCATTTCTATGCCCATATGACATATAAAATGGGCCATGTGGCATCGCAGTTTTGAGTATCCAACTCTTCGTTTCAGAACGTTCAAACAGAAAGCACGTGAACTATATAATCTCCCGTTTTGCCCGTAGGTCTCCCAATTTGATGTCTTAACCCTTTGAACCCGAGAGACCGTAATACCGGTCCAATCCTTATATTCCTATATCACGGGAGACCAGAATACCAGTCTGGAAATCAGACGATATTTGACACGAAATTACAGCTCAATAATGCACATATCAACTAGAGTTGTACAGACGATCCCACTTATTAACATAACGGATAAAAACATATCCCGTTTACAACCATATTATGTTCCTGCACCAAACCATTTACACTGTATTATATGTTAATTTCTACCCTCTATGTACACATGCCAGTTAATCAAGAGGCCATTACAGTTAATTATATAATTCAATCAATGCAAAGACAGCAAACAAAGAGAAACAAGCTGTGAACGACCACATGGGCGCTTAAGATACTGATAGGCCTGTCAGCTAATTGGTTTTTATCAATTACAATCCCGCATGTGTGCTCTTTTTAATCCATTTGCAATGGGACTTTAATGTACTTTGACAGCCTGGCTTCGAATTCCGTGTCCGAAACGTTCCAATGTCGCGACATTGCATCACCGCGATCACGCTCAAAATAAGAACCTAATTTGTATCAATAGGAAACGGATGAGTATGTTTACTTAAACCCGGGTACCATAGTCCCACGCTGTCTGATTCATATCATATAAAACTCAAGCCATACTTTCTCTCAACACAACCATCCAAAATGTCTAAACGTCGTAAACGTAACGATTTGTCACTCGGAGTTAAATACGAAAAAATGAAAGTAAAGCTTGTTTTACTTTGTGGAATTCCCAGTGGGAAATCCCCTATTCACTCCAATGTCTACAGATAGAGTTACTCCTCCTGACTTGTAACCGGATGTCGAATTTAGTGAAAATGGAAGCCGACTTGCAGCGCTTAAATTCACTTTTTCTGGTTCTTTTTCATGCATAATACTTGCATCAAGATTGATTCTCAAAGTTATGTGTGTCAAGTTTATTTTGGTGGCATAAAAAGAAGTATAATAGAAAAATAAATAAAACAACCGCCATATTCAATGATTGATGATGGCGACGGAAAACGTGGTCAAATGTCCATACAAAGTACACACAAAATGGGCCAAATATCGGAATCCCGCACATAAACATACACGCTTATTAACATAAATTCCTCTTGCACCGAGGCTATGTGATAAAGCGGGATTAACTGTACTTCTTCTTTGCACACACGTGTCACATGTTTACCCACGTGACTTTGATCGACAAACTGACGACAGAGGGTTTGTTTCTTCGCGCATGCGCAGAGGGCTTTTTCGAGAAAATAACCTGCTTTTTATCGTCGGAAAAGGGGAAGTATTTCGTTAAAATTTCACGATCAAAGCCCAAATTAACTAGAATAGTGCTTCTACACTTTCGCGAATAAGTCACATGTTCATACCTCTGATTTTAGCAGCCAAATTGGAAACAGGGGGTCTGTTTCTTCGCGCAAGCACACAGTTGCATTTTGAGAAACGCCTTCTATATTGTAGGCAAAGTGTAAGAATTTTGTTATAAATATATAGCGCGATCAAAGGAAGCCGCAATATATCTATATACATGTACATGTATATTGAACGTGGAATAGACTGTCTCATTGAAATACACTGTGACATATTTCACCGCACACTTGTTCAGTTAGCATAGTAGATTACCGTATAGCTGAGCATGTATACATGTATATATATATATACGTCCCAATTAAGAGCTTTATGAGTTACGTCGTTGGAACACTATATAACGTCAGGCGCCTCGGATTGGGGTCATTTAACGTTCAGGACGTCAGGACAACGAGATGTCGGGTGTTTTCTATTGTCTCTCTGAATAGGTGCCTCATGTCATGGGGGGGGGGGGGGGGTATGGGTATTATAATCTATTCAGTTACTGAGTTGACTTTACCAGCTTGACTTGTCGCGAATTATGTTTCGTATATCATTGAAGCTATTTTGTTGCATCATTGCTCTAGTATTACACATGCCACAGTGAGAAGTTATCACTGGTCATTGCGTCACATCGACTAGACAGTGTTCAGTCAGAAGCGACACTTCATGTCTTTGATGATCAACATAAAAGAAACCACACCTACATGTGCATACATTGGGTTCAGTCAGGTCATGGAGTTCATCACCCGTGCATGACTGATGGCAGTGGCATCGTTGAAGGAACAATGCAATAAGGCTTGAAGAAGTTAATATGTGTTATCTGTTACAGATTACGTGATAATATGGCCGTGCAATGGCACTGCTGTCATGATAGCACATAGGTAGTGCTTTTTCCCGACTAATCGACAAGCAGATTTCGGAATCGACTAATTTAATAATCGTGTCGACTTCGACTAGTCGATTAATCGTTTCAACACTACATGCGGGATAGCATTACTAAATTCACCCTCGGGACCTCATTCTGCAAATGACCGATACTATTTCAAGTTTTGAGAGGCAATTATAATTCTTGTTTCAAGTGAACTTACTTTCTTAGTTCGCCTTGAGGATCAGACAGATCAATTGATGCCTCGGGTCCGAGAATCTTCTCCAGATGGAGATCAGTGAGCTGATGTTGGAGATAATCCAGTTGCTTAGAAATGGCTACTGGTGAGAGTTTCTCCGAACTGCTTTCTTCTTTAACATTGGTCTGAAAATAGCAAAGATTAATGAAAAATGAAAAAGTACCAAATTTTGAACCATGTGAGATATAACAAAAAAACATCAAAATATTTTTTTTTTAATCAACAATACAATTCAAATAGAAATTAATGTTGATGTTTCTTTTCCAAGAACTTTCTATATACTGTAGGTTCAAGGGAATAAAACAATGAATGAGACATAAATTGCGGATCTTTTCAAACATTACACTGTTCTATTCAAAATTAATCCTTGCAGGTGAAATATTTGTAGCGCAGTATTATGTTTTGCTAGTTTTAAATTTGTGCACTTTGAATTCGTGAAGCCTGATGTGTGAATTCAAAACTGACAAAAACAATTTCCGTAAATTATATACAAAAATACAAAACACACACAGAGGATAAAAAATAACTGCTAATTATTTATTGTCAAGAAAAGTATAATTCAAGATCTACTGCACTTGCGCTGGTCTAATAATAATTATAGTATTTCAATAGTTATGGACATTTCTGTCATGAATTTAAACTACGTAAACGGCCATTGATATATAGTTTACTGACTTCAAAATATCACATATTAGTTTATCTTTATGTATATCGATTAATACACAAACCTCTTTAATTCTACCAATTGTTCACTAAACTTATGGAAAAGTTCAACTATTTTTTCGCTCAGGTTTAATTTCGCGCCTTATCGGGAATGCGAACATTAGTACTGCACGAATTTAAATACGAGCAAGGTTTACACGCTATGATTACCTTAATTTTATTTACATCTTCTGCCAGTTCGCGGATCTCATGCTGAAGTCGCTGGTATTTCTGCAGAGGCATCTCTTTAATGGCTGATCCTTCTTCAAGCTGATAATCAGAATCATTATAAGATCTCAGTTCATATATAACAGTACATTGTATTAATACATACCGTAGCTCAGTATTTCAAACTAAAAGCTCTTGGCCCATTGATCGACTGCTTCATGGGTTTCATACCCCAATAAAACACATGAATATCATATACACTGGTCCATAAAACAAGCCAGTATCAAATGACAGAGATATGGAAATGGATTTATAATTTACGATAATTAATATTGGGCAAACTTGTGGTGCTGCGTGGGTTTCAGAAGAACTAAGAAATATTCCATCTAATAAATGCCTCTTTTTAGCCTAATATTATGAAAACAACATTTGTTGATCATTACAATAACTTAATGTACCATTTCATATTATTTTTGTGAGATATAACCAGTTCTTCTGGCTCTATATCTTAACATATCATTTCATAAATTAATGAGTCCATATTGGGGAAACACATAACGCGACGGGACGACCATGGTTCGTCCCGTCTGTCGAAAATTTTGTTATTTGACACTGAAAAGATGCCATTTCCTTGCACCTGAGTGTCCCACAAAGCAATCCAAAGCTATGTATATTATGCAAGTCGATCATTTCCGTGGGTGCATTAATTCTGTTGATGGTATCCAAATAGTTAGTCATTTAATTACGTACGTAAGACTGCCGTCTGATGAAGACTACATGTATATAAATGAACGAGCTACGAGTTTAATACAATGTTTACAAATTTATAACTTACAATAAGATTCCAACAGGTATATATAATGAATCTAAACAATAAAAAGCATCTACGCATTCAAAGTTGACCAATAATACCTAGCAAGGAGAATTGAATAAAGTATTTCTTAGAATTTCAAGCAGCGTCAGTGAAAATGAAACTGACAGGATTATATATTCTGTCAATTGTAAAACTATTTGTGCGCGGTGACGTCATACTGCAGGGTTTGTCTGCAGGAGATATTTATAGGAATGGTAGCGAAATCTTTCACCTGGAACGCGTAGCTTGTTCAATAGTCTGTATTAGTCCAACAACTGATGACCACAGCTATAGAACATAGTTTTGGCCAACGTGTTATCAAATATAATTGAGTTTTTGGCGGGAAATGTGAACATGTGCGTCGTTGATTATTGTGCTTGGGGGACCAGGCAGGACAACGAAACTATTATTGACCTTACTTTGACTTTATCTCCATATGGGGGGGGGGGGGGGGGGGGGGGCATGTGTTCGTGTTTATCCTTCATGCATGTAATATGGCTCAAATGAATGGTGTTCTCATGCACTATGAATTCCCGCTATAAAGACTGATTTGGGACAGGTTCCGTATTATTGTGAAATAAATCACTTTGGGATTTTGTTAAGTATGCATGGCAATATATGCAAAATAATCAACACACGTAGAGAATCACATGTATTTTTCAGGAACTTCGCTTACCGGTACATCGAACTCCAAAACAAATGGTAATACAGCAATAAGATAAATGATCAACATTGAGTAGTTTCATCCACGAAAATCCTGTGCATAAAAATATCCCCGACTCAGCAATTGGGTGTTCTTTGATCCAATTATGTAATCGTATGATAGCACTGGGTCGTAATCGTGCGATAGCACGGGGTCTTCGAGCGTGAATAGTTTCATCCATGGAATCCCGTGCACAAAAATATCCGCACTCAACAGTCCGGCATTCTTTGATGTTACTGCGACATGTTTTACGCTGTATCTAATGTCGCTATTTGACATGCTCTTTCTTATTGTTTTTTTCGGGAGAAGGACTGCGTCGATTTCATTTTGTCAATGTTAATGAATTGAAAATAAGTGTAGATATATAGCCTGTTGACACAGACAAGACTGAAAAAGTTTTTAATAACGTCATTTATGTGTGTATGAGCGGGAATTCATGCAACTACCGACGGGGGGAATGGGTCCGTGGGATGGACCCGCAGCCGCCCTGGCGGAAACCCTGTCTTAACATACCATTTCATATTCATTTTGTGAGATATAACCAGTTCTTCTCGCTCTGCTGATGTGATCTGAAAAATCTGAAAATAAGAAATTGTTTATTTATAACAATTATCCAAATGCCAGGGCAAAGCATTGAAGGGTTTATCGCATGGACATTTATATTCAGGGGCATTATTCTCAGGCACTACATAAAGGCTGTTTATTGCACCACACGCCGATCGATCCGCACCGGTCTCTACTCGATGTGATAAAGCCGATCTCGGTGGGTAGTCTGGAATAGCTATTGTACATTACAATCTTCGTACCATCTGATTACGTAACTATCGCGGAGAACACACGCAGTTCTACAAATAGCCCCTAATTAAACTGTCCCATGAATGTCATAGATAATTCAAAATAAATAAAAGGTTGGCCGACCATAATGTCCCCTGACACGGTGGCTAACTGAAGGATTGGCTATGTTCAGAATAAAAGTCATCATCCGGAAACTACAAGAATTGAAAATCAAGAAAAATCAGCAAACTAAGGGCCATAACTACAGACACACGGACGAGGGTCATTACTATAGTCCTCCAACGGAATGTCGGGGACAAAATTTTTTCCGGACATGTGTCCTCGAATCATATCTATTAATTATATTGAGACATGTAAAAATGAAATAAAAAAATTACTATGAACACTATATTCACAGGAACCACATCAACTTGCGAATGGCAACATTCATTTTGAATTCACCTTGTGGTACACTTTTGGGTTATCATGCATTCAAGAAATAAAACTTAAATACTATGTCTCTGTTTCCGGTTGCCGAGCGACCTGCTGAAATTGGGCCGACCTGGACTTTTTTTTTTTTAAGATTTGTTTTTTATTTTCACAAAAAGTTTTCATGTGGCTCACCTGTTGTTCCACTCTCTCTGGCATTGTTTATTCATAATTCTGTTAACTTGTGGTGATGTAATTGAGAGTTCGTATTATGCCAGATGTTAGAGACGTACCGATATGTGCCCACATTGTGCTGTGGAGGGAGTGAGACCTCAGCCTGAAGGCCGGAAAGAGCCATGTGTGCGCTAGAGCCCGAAGCCGCCATCGCACGCCGCCGCCGCCAGCCATATTGGCTACAAGCCGCCGCCAGCCATATTATTTCTAACGCCAGCCACATTTAAAAATCACCGCCGCCGGAATTGTAAAATGGCTGAGCCGTGTGCGTGGGCTTATGTGTCAAGCACAACTGTATTGCAAATAACTAAACCGCATTGCCTAATATTGGCATACTCGCATGGACACCGCATATGGTTGTTATATTATCAGAACATCTGGCCCCTTAATGTGGGATAGTCTATCCCATTGCATACTTTCATATAACTGAATGGGGGCATCCATTCGGTATTGAAAGGGTTAAAATATAAATTGTTTATATCGACAACACCCAGTCTCAGACATCACTGGCATTCGTCAATATATACACATAAGAATAGAAAATAGTTTGAAATATTATATATCATTACTATCGGGTTCATGCATGCATATATCGCAAGATGGCAGTGATGATAGCAGTCTGAAGTCGACAGAAGTCCCAATGTAACTACTTATACCGATTAGATGGGAAACTACATAGTATATCCATGCCAGTCCTTCGTGAATTTTCGCCATAATGGAAAATCCCAACATCAAAAGATTATGTGTGGTCTGGAATTCTACGGGATCACCACAAACGCTAAAAAACGGCGTCTATAACCGGTAACAGGGAATTAGGAACATTTCGGAAACGAAAATACGCTGAATGATAACATCTCAGACGGCTGAGCCGCCATATTTCGTCAGCCACGAACGTCGTGACTGAGCCGGCTTAGCTAGCTTACCAGCCACGAAAATCGGTTGAGCCAGCCATGAAAACTATTTGTCGTGGCTTCGGGGTCTAGTGTGCGCTATGCCACATGGAAAGCTCAACACTTGAATTATCCTAATAGATATATTTAGACAAAAGTTTCATAGTAACTTCAGTTAAACATGGTCCATCTCTCCCAGAATACTAGTTAATATTAAAGCAACAGTTTTATAAAAGCTGCGAACTCCCACCAATGACTTAAATTGTGGTGGGTAATAACTGTTACAGCCATACATGTTTATGTACTATTAACAAGCCAAGAATAATAACAACCTCATATCTCAAACATTTTGGCCACATACTATTAACTCTATCTAGAAAGTACAAGTTGGTTTATATGCAAATTGTTTTTATAGTTGTAGCCAGGACAAGATAGATCATCTTTAACATTGATTGATATGCTCTATTTATTGTTAGAAAAAAATCTCATTTGACCATATCCACATATATTTGCCTTTGTCGCAGATAGAAATTGGTAATTGGTATAATATGAAGCAATAAATACCAAATTAAACAATGAGGATGTTGTGGTTGACCCAATAATTAGAGGGCCGTGTAGTTAAATCAGCATTTGAGCACTACTATATATTAAATGCTGATTAAACAATGAGGATTTGGGTTTCAACCAAAAGTTAATATCTTGCATACATTTCTGGAACATTGTCACTCTGAATTAACCACTGAAATAACAATTGAAAAAAAAAATGCCTCCCATCATAGAACATACCTGGAATCTTTCAGCCAACTAATCGGAAACTAACATGTTTTTTTTTGTGGCCAACGTGTTTTCAGTAAAACGAGTTGTACATTAATTATATTAACTTCTGCTGAAGGGACTTTGAACAGTCAAGAGTTTGTGTTGGTGCCAACCTGGTGGGATACAGTAATATGTATTATGCATGCTACAAGTTCAAATTATTGGGTGAAATATAATAAATAGAGTATGTCTCGTCGTCATTGACTATGTGGGTATAGTGCCCAGTCGTGTAGGTACAGTTCACTCCTCTATTTATTAACTACCGGTAGATACTAGATACCATGTATCCTCAACTCATTGAGTGAATCAACCTAAGTTGAGGATGCAAGGTATCTAGTCATCGTATATTTTTCATTGAATACAGCAGTAAGTAACCTATAAAATGGTTGAGATTCATTAGTGTCACATACCTGTAGCCTGGCCATCCACATTCTTTCCTTTGAATTTGTTATAAGCATCACTTGTGTTAACTGTCAAGCTTTCGATACATTCACTCTCATCCTAAAACAAAAGCAGATTATTGATATTTGTCAGGCTTCGGTAACTTCAGCTCATGAAATATTGAAATACCGGCTTCATATGCTCTGAAAAAACTTATCATGGTCACAGTCATTTTCCACCTGTTTTCTATTTTTCGCACATAAGTGAAACAAATCCTCTTTATTTCTACACAAACACCGTATTCACAATTGTATTTTTATGACTTCAATGACAATGCGTCTTTCTGGGACATATAATGCCCATAGAAAGGTAGTTCTAGTATTTATCAAACTATTTCGATACTGTGAAAAATTCAGAAGCGAATATTATCAGATGCATTTTGGAGCGCAAATCGCCATGTGAAATAAAACTCTTACTGAAATAAAGAAATATTTCATGGTTTGTACATCAGAGAACAATTTGACAGATATAAATTTCATTATCGTTCCAAAATATAATTCAACATTATACATTGTATCTACATCGATATTCTGAATATGTACCATAACTACTATTTGAGTACAAATCAGAGGATGATAATTCCAACTTACCTGCATGGATGATGTAGTTTGATCTTCTTCCGGTAGATCATCGGTTTGATATAAGTCAGGTGCATTCCAATCCTGAAAACATATGAGAAGTGATAGTGATAATTGAATTGTAGCACTACTTGTGGTAATCATGGTCCACAACAATCCAAAATTTTATTTCACTTGCCAAATGATCTCTGATCATAATTACCAAATCTTTTTTGTAGTTTGGCTACAGGTTTTAACATGTGTGTATGGGTACAATTTGTGTACAAATTGCATATGTCAATGGGGGGGGGGGGGTCATAACAAAATATGCAGACATAGGGCAGATACAAATAATTTCCGTTACCTGACAACCCTCTGTACAAATGTTTTTTTTCCAGGCCAACTTTTTGGGACCCACCACCCAAAAATTAGTAAATAAATCAGAACAATAAGAAACAAAATTATATCAGCCTGGTTCTTTCCATAAATTACTATTTAGAATATTCCAACATACTAGTACAACCCAAAACAGGGAAATTTTAGTAGCATGATAGGAAGCAAAATCATAAAAACAGTTCCCATGGATATCTGCTTCCCATCGTGTTGCCAACATTGAAATACTTATGAGTGAATACATAAAGCTATGCATAATTATGTACACATGTACATGTATGTAAATACCAGCCTGGGTGCCAACCTGCCTCGATGAGCGGTGTGTTCCGCTACATTTTCATACTAATTTGATTTCAGTGTCATTTCTGGTTCTCTCTTAAATTAAGATTGAACCTCCTATTTTCATGTTAAAAACATGCCACATTTGCGATCAAAAGCACATTTCCCAAACTATACGATGTCGCATTTAATAAAAAGGACATGATTCACGAGTTACGAGAGACTTTCAATGGGATATTAAGCCATCCAAACCATGTTTCCTGTGATTTTCGATATAAGAGCCGATTTCAAATCGTGGTGCTCCAACAAAATTGAACGTCTGATAAAATCTGTCAGACAGACATTGAACGCCTGGTATTGTTTTCTTATTTTTATTGAACCCCTGGTAATCTTTCGAGTACACCCTGTAAACTGCCTATACGGCTTGTAAATCAGATTGCACGCTTAAGTTCTAACTTTATTTTCATATGCCACAAATGCTGATTTAGACATTTCCACAAATGAAATGTCATGCTGGTCATGGCTTTAATTTGTGGGCCACTATCTATTTTGGAAAATATTTTGATGGAAAAATAATCCAAAAAATATGC
This sequence comes from Siphonodentalium dalli, assembly GCA_032622095.1. Taxonomy (NCBI): domain Eukaryota; kingdom Metazoa; phylum Mollusca; class Scaphopoda; order Gadilida; family Siphonodentaliidae; genus Siphonodentalium; species Siphonodentalium dalli. The sequence continues at coordinate 118,855,389 of CP136068.1, read as the reverse complement.
CCCATGCAATGCTGCATAGTGCAGATGTACATGTATATTTCTCTTAAAAAAGAACCAGCCGACATGGTCCGAGGTCAAGGTAGCTACATGTACATTGCTACAGAGGCTCAGCTGGGGCACGTGCAATGATAGACACTTGTAGATTTAACCATTTTGCAATTAAATAAAATAAAATAATATTGGTAGCTCCAAATTTTTCAAGAAATGTGAACGCGCCATAGTTGAGCATATAAATCTGTGTGTTACTAGTCGAATCACCTGATAGGAACTTAGGAAGTTTTATATCCCTGTATAGATCCCCATAGATCTGTTGTACAATCAATTGATTGTTGGGACATGTTTTGATGGAAGCATGACATAGTGCTTTTGCTTACTGTATGTCGAGAATAGTGTCAATTAGCAACCAATGCTGAATGTCGGGAATAGTGTCAATTAGCAGCCAATGGTGTCTATTAATTGAGACCGGAATACTAGGTTTTTTGGTGAGTCACCTATCGGTTTAGGTTTTGATATGAAACCGAAACCAAACAGAGAAATCGGTAAACTACACAGCACTAAAAGACATACTCTTGGGCTCCAAATAAACATGCATGCACGTTTATTATTTTCTTGGGAAATTTCCCCCCCCCCTGAACAGTGCTTATTTGGGTCTGCATGTTTATTAATTTTGAGGCTATGAAAATTTAAATCAGCACAAACTCAAGATTTCTATATGAATCTGACATCAAAATGATGAGCTTACTGATAACTTTATGCATGTAAATATTCAAGTATATGGCATACCAAAACACGACATGATACATACTATGTTGACTCCTATACTTGACCTTCTATAAAAATAATTTGTTTAACAACAGTTGATGTTTTGCTCAGAGTTCCCCTGCACTGTTATATGGGTCTGCACTTTTATTAACTTTCAAGGGAATTCCCCCTCTGCACTATTATTTGGGTCTGCACTTTTATTTGGAGCCCAAGAGTAATAGTACACAAACTCAAGATTTCTATATGATTCTGATACCAAAATGATGAGCTTGTAACTTTTATATGCATGTACATATTCAAGTATATGGCATACATCTGAACATTTAAATATTGAAGTAAACACCACATGACACATACTACATGTATGTTGATCCCTATACTTGACCTGCATGTGCTATACAAATAATTTGTTTAACAGTTGATGTTTTGCCCTGCACTATTATTTGGGTCTGCACTTTTATTAACTTTCAATGGAATTTCCCCCCTGCACTATTATTTGGAGCCCGAGAGTACATGTATGTGGATTGATATGACAGTGGTTGCATCACTCTGGTTAACAGTGAAATAAAATTGTAGCAATAGGAGTATTAGACAAACATCAAAGGTTTGCTGTGGGCTGTAAACGACATGGTATTGACCAAGTCGCTTATTGCTGCATGACGTGCACTATTGAAATAAGTAATTAACATTGAGTTCACTAAGGTCAGATCCATGCTTCGATCAGTGGATCACTAGCGACAGTTTGTTCTATTATTAATACAGTGTGTTTCGTGAAGATGGCCTCGCATTGTCTACACATGCAAATTGATACAATACTGTCTGATGCCAATGATGGCCTCACTGTTACTCCGTGATAAATAGGGAATGGTTATCAGTTTTACGATCTATTGTTGGGGATTACCTTAAATTTATGTTACTAGTAGATACTGATTCAACATTGAGCTTTCTTGTTTACTTACCTCACAGGCCTTCTAAACAGTGACTGAGATCTTAATAAATAGAAATTTAGAATGCATCTACCGGTATTCTCTATCACTTATATAAGAAGGTATAGTGGACTAATTACTTCAAAAATATATAATATCACTCAATTATCACTGAACATTTAGATCGAAGGCCTGTGAATAGGTAATAACAACATGCAATTTGTGAATGGAGATATCTATCGTTTTTAACGCCCGCATCCATGACCTTATTGTCAGTGCTGTATCGCAGATGAATCGATAGACAATACATCGATACACCCCTAAATTTTGATGTGCAAATTAGCGCTTCTAGTTCCACATTACTACAACTTAGTACAAGTTCTAGATTATTAATATTATCGAAAACAGCCAGTCTGAGACAGTGAGAGTAAACAGCCGAGAGGCTCATGCGCCGGATTATTAGATACTGTAAAATATATACATGTAGCTGAATTCAGCTATTGTAGCTGTATTCTCACATTTGCCAGACCTGGTGAAAAGCGATGTCAAAAACAACAATTTCAAGAATTTGCCTGACGTCGTTGCGAAAATATGTGAAAAGAATAACCGAACTGGATTGTTGTTTTATTTAATGAATTGTGTTATCTTGGTGGTTAAAATGGGTACTCTTTATGTCAATAGAGATTATTTTGTCATTTTTGGTCCTGGTGCATGAATAATAGACTCACAATCCCCGGTAAATTAGCATATTTAGGATCTGCCATTTTGAATAAAATATCTGGATGTCTGATTCTAGTTGTTGTTTCCCATTTGCAGATTCGATGTTGAGTCACCAAAAACTAAATTCAAAAATAGTAAACGGAACTACTCCAGCTAAATTCCGGAAAATGGCTAAATCATTTGCACTTTCAAGACAAATATTATTTCGTCGGCAAGCCGTATTCCTGATCTAGGCATATTAACATATTACATAATATAGCGATGTGTTTGTTAAAGGGGTCCGCTCGTGTTTAATATAGATTGTTTTTATTTATATGTGTAATGTTACTCGTTTTTAACGACACGTCTCTGTTTTGTTATAAATGTGGTCGACACAGATGGATCGCCGACTTCAGGAGTCCTCTTTCATGTTCAATTAATATCGCAAACGCCACTCAACTCCATTGCTACACGTAGTGCATTTATTTTATTTTTGAACATATTGTCGCATACCCAGTAGCATGCAAATATTCGCACAAGATCTCTCAAACGTGCAAAAAATCACCCATGTATATACAGGATCTCCCAAATGTGCCAAAAAGTCAGCCAGCATATCTAAAATTCTCGTTCGTCTGCTATGTACAGTCAAATTCCACGCGCAGGTAGAAAACCCATTAAAATTCCGTTGAAATTTCACTCGAAAATCACAAACAAAAAATAATTGTAAAAATATTAACATGCGACTAATTTAGGCCTATTATCGATTTTTTTTTTATGAGAGTTGTTGTTGTTGTTGAAATCCGCTGTTCACTATTTGTTGAATAAGGACTCAACTGCTTTGTTCCCTCAGGTATTGTAACTGCAAGTACAGGTACTCTCTACTTCATAACGGAAAGGTCAGAGTTTCAAATTCGTTTCAATGTATAATAGCCGAAAGGAAGCCATGAACAGTACTGCCTTTATGATAATTTGCTGCATAGTCATGTTTAGATAAGAGCTGTTTCCAATCAGTGATATGGCATTAATCATTCTTTGATCAACCTCTACTTCAGTCTGCACGAATCCCATCTCGATCTCATTTATCATTTCTTCCCTTTCGACAGAGTACATGCAATGGACAGTCCAGAATGAAATGGCACACCGTTTCCTTCTTACCACATTCACAGCTTGTGATGGTATCCTTGATGAACTTCCCGATGTGGCCTTTCAAGCTGTAGTGGCCTGATCTCAATCTGTTCATCTTATGTTGTATGTGCTCGTCGCCGCTGATATGGTTCTTTACATATTTTACAGCCTCCACTATATTGGGGAATAGCTCTTCCGTGTGACTTGCGTTTTGCAGATTTGACCATTGAAACTGCCATTTCATCAGTATTTTTCTGCATCGCCTTCTTCAAATCTGTTGCTGTATTGTTGGTCTCTTTTAAGTCCGAGTCGATCATCTCTGATAATCAAAAAGTCTGATTCATGTGCTGCCTCTTTGGCCGCACCATCAGCTACATCATTTCCCTTGATTTTGATATGACCTCCAAGTTCCAACCCATTTAATGTGTACATCCGCTCCACTGCTGTTGATTGTGTTGTGTTTCCTGCGGCACTCTGATATGGTTTGGACATATTTGTCAGGAAGCCTGTTACCAGTCACCGCATCTATAGCCGATTGGCAATCACAAATGATGCAGCTGTTCCTAACTCCTCTGGGTATGATCAAGTTCTCAATGAGAGTTTGAGATGCTGGGTGACTTTTATATTTTTGCACATTAGGGTGATCCTGATGTCTTTTGCACGTTTGTGAGATCGGAGATCCTTGGTGTTGTTTTGTTTGTGCACGAAACCATGCAATAATGACAAATTCAGCCATATAATATTATTGTCTGAAAAGGACGTCATTTATACAGCTTGCATGATCTCTCTGAAACAAGATGTGGAATAATAAGTCTGAAGGGGTCACTCTCACCACAAAAAGTACTGAAGGGTACACATGTTTTGAAAATGTGCTGAAGGGTACATAGGGTATGTGATCTGGAATAATGTTATTGTCCAGAGTTACTTTTACTGTGTTTCTGAAAGTCTGGCGCCCACCAGTTGTTCGTTTTCAGTTCATTTTAGTTTTCCATGGAACATATACAAATATTTTCTAACAGAAATTATGGCAGACGTGAAAACTAAAAGTCATTTAGAATGGGAGTTCAAACCATGTGTACCCTTCAGCACATTTTCAAATTTAACCTGTGTACACTTCAGCACTTTTTTGTGTGAGAGTGACCCTTCAGGCTTCAGCGATAATAAGCGAGATCATGCACTGAGTCGCGGCCATATTGGATTCATCCAGCCCCCGTTCTTCGGTTTATGTGCTATACATGCAGGTCAAAGTTCTGGAGGTGCATTCCATATTATGGAACTTTTGAATATTCATCATTCCATATAGCGTGTCATATACATCGACTGATAATGTAGTATATTATGCGAATATAAATTCAACACTTCGATAGCGACGTAATTTGTCGATAACTCTGAAATATTTTTGTTTCTCATCTACATTATTTAAAGACATAATTATGGACTTGTTCGTGTCCTAATTGAGGGAAATTGATGAGTTAGTATAACCATGCGCTATGCCAACTGGAGGAATGTATTCTATAGCATTCTATAAGACTGTAATAATATCGCTGAAATTTCAAGCAAATCGACCACATGGGCCTGTATATAACGCGCTCCGCTGCATGCCCGCCCCCTTTTCACTGCCCATATACGCCGGCTCTATATATATAGTATATACGTGTCTGCTTCACGTTAATGGTACTATAACAAGGACGTCCTTATTATAATATATAGAAGTGGCGTATATGCATGGGCAGTGCAAAATGGGGCGGGTAGCGGAGCGCGTTATATACATGCAGGTCCCTGTGAAATCGACATATACCACTCCATAGAAAACATCGTCTGAACTATATCAATTGTATATATTTACTTCTTGAATCTTGATTCGAGACGCAACTATATAATTATATCGGCGATAAACTAATGAAAATGATTTCGCAACCGAGAGGCATTGCATTTAATTAATACATAAGAAGGGTGGTGCACATGTGTGTTGTCAATTTTTGTGAAAATAACTTCTTTGAGCAAAATTATCTCCATTTCTATATATTATCAAATACCAACCGGAGTGTTTCGCATCGCATGCATGCATGACCCGACTTGCATGGATTCTGCAGGTGAGATGGCTTGGATAAGTATTCACGTCGATCATGTTTAATATTTTATAGTTGCATGGGGTCACGAAGCCTTTGTGAAAGCGGAAATATGAAGAGATATTTATGAATTAATTATATGACAATGCATGCGTTGATAAAATATCAGCAAATTTAGTTTAGCGATGAGCGTTTAAAAACATATATATTATGGATTAATTTTATTGAATAATACCAATCAGTTAGCATCCAAACACATTGTCCACATTGGAAGAACGTAGCAATGAACTAAGATTGTCAAAACTTTCTTTGGAACGCATATATATAGGAATAAACATTATGGCAAGTTTTAATGATTATGCCATTTATATAATATAGTCATAAATACTGCGTGTTATTAGTTTAAACACAATGGCGGTGTTTTCTGACTATTTGGGTTAGGTATTAAATTTATTAAAATAAATAAGTTATTTTGGCATAATTATTTGTTATTTTGTTCGGAAACACATCATGCAGCGCAGTGTTTCGCATCACTTTAATTGTACTATTATAACTGTAACGTGTTTTGTCGATTTTGTTTATTTGAAAAGACTATATCTACAGGAGAGAGACCTCGATATACTGTAGATATCTGTGAATTATCTCACATCTTGTTTGAGAGAGAGATCAACCTGCATATATATACGACATCATTTGAAGACGATATTCTGTATTCAAAAACAAATAAAATTAAATGAGATATATATATATATATATATATATATAGCTATATATATATATATATATATATATATATATATATATATATATATATATATATATATATATATATATATATATATATATATATAATAGGCCCTATGGATAGAACTGGAGTTGAGTGGCGTTTGTGGTATTACAGCACCTTTCATCTCGCGGGAGCTACGCTGGTGCAGCATTACAAACCATAGCGAGCCTCCCATATATAACTGACTGCATGCACTGGCTTACAATGTCAAAGTTGTAGGAGAGGGCTGACAGCCCTTTCAAATCTTCCCGGGGATCATCCCAAACTCCAAACCAATACAATGTCAAAGTAAATATTGTTTGGCCAATGCATTCTCAAAATTTCTCTTATATATATATGTGAGGCGCCCTATTGGAACAGGGTTTTGGCAAAATTTCAGGAAGCTCTAGTCATGAAAGGGTTAATTGAAAGAGGAATCCTTCACCGATCGATGTGGATGGAATAAACACTTCCTGCGACTACGCAAATTATTCATTCATGAACAAGTAATGTCCGCAGACTTCCGTTACCGGATTTCAAAATATATTTCGTTCCGTTCCCAAATGCTCAATGCGAGTTTTTAAACAACCGTTACACGCACTTGCGCGAAGTTAGGAAAGTTGTTTAGTGAATGTTTTTCTCCATAAAATGTCGTCTGTTGAAACATTAGAAAAGTCGGACATGGACCAATATGTTATTACTTATCTGAACCACGAAATTGGTGCTGATAGAGGTTCCCTCGGCAAATTAAAACAACTTTTTGAAAGAATAAAGTTGGAAAAAGATTCCATCGAAAAACAGCTTACCCTTGCCAGTCATGATGTCCCCAGCGAAATTGAAAGCGCCATAAAAGAGGCCGAAGAAGCAAAAGTAAAGATAAAAAAGATTGCAAATGAACAAGGAACGCTCCACCATGACACCCTTGATCATCTTCATACAGTTGAGTCTGTTGTTGATTCATTCGGAAAAATGTCAACACAAATTGAAGAACTTGAAAAACATACTGCGTACTTGAGGCTTATTATGGACATGGAAGAGCTCAATTCTATGATTCAAACATGTTTAATGACAAATGATGTTGATGCAGCTGCTGATGCTTTCAAAAAGATGACTTCACTCTATTTGAAAACTGAGTCGACTGATTGTTCCCACTTATTGAACTATTTGAAAGAGACTATACAATTCTGGTACAACATTCTTAACAAGCAAGTTGGTGGTGAATTTGAAAATATTTTGAAAGCTGTTAGATGGCCTTTCATTGCACTTTCAATCAAATCACCACCAGTTCAGGATTTTGCGGAAACACAATTAATCATGGAAAAATTGTTTGTTCAACTTCTTCAACTTCAGTTGCCAGAGGGAATATGTGATACACTTCCTGCATCTCCAATTCTATCCCAGATACCACGGATGAAGACACAAACTGTCCCTCTTCAATTAATGCTTAAGCCATTCAAGAAGAGATTCAGATACCATTTTTGTGAAAAGCGCAAAACTAACTTACTTGACAAACCAGAGTGGTATCTAACACAAATATTGACTTGGATCAGAGATCATGCAGAATTCCTTGACAAAAAAATACAACCTGTGGTTGAATCAGCTGGTATGGAGTCTCTTGATGCAAGGACTGAGATAAGTAAAGGGCTAGTTACTCTGGCGATGGAGAAAATGGCAGATGACTTACAAGAGATAATGTATGATGAAATTCTTTTTTCCCACCTTGTTGATGAAACTTTGTTGTTTGACAAAGAACTCAAAACCACGTATGGCTTCCCATCTGCATATCCTGGTTGCCTTTATGTACTCTCTGAAGGAAAATCATTTGAAAAATGGTTGCTGATTGAGAGAAAGTTTGCAATTGAGAAAATGGATTTAATGTTGTCTTCTCCCACAGCATGGGTTTCCCAGTATAAAGATGTTTTGGAGGACGTTGATGAGCTAAAAGTCCCAGAATGTGCCGAAACCTTCATGATGATGGTACAAACTATAACAGATCGATACAGACTTCTACCGCAACCACTTCACAAATTGCGATTTCTTGACCTGCAACTTGAGTTACTTGATGACTTTAGAATCCGACTTGTGCAGGTTATGAAGGAGGTATCAAATGACCCGCTAGGTAATTGTTTTTCTTCTGTCCTGAATGCAATATTCTATGTCGGAGAAGTGCTGAAGGAATGGAGTGAGTTGGTGTTCTTCATTCAGTTACAGTACTACAAGACCAAATACAACTTATCACAGAAAACAACAAGTGATCGACTGTTCAGTGATATCAATGAAGATGCCATGTCTTCAAGTGAGAGCCCTTTCAACTTCAAAATAGTTTCTGAAGATGTTGAAGGTCCAGGTGCTGCGTCTTTAGATACTACCGTCTTTGATCAACTGATTCAGCTACTGAATAGAATGAAGCTTGATATGTTGAAAAATATCAACAACTATGTGTTCAAGGATGTACAGAACAGGAGCGATGCTTATATTAACGACAGATGGATTTCGCTGCCTTATCAGAAAAAGGACATAGTCGCAATGGGAATGTCAGAATCAGCATGTGAAATGATGATAGTGTTGAAGGATCACCTCTCTGATGTGGAGAAGAAAATAAATAAAGCTATGTTTACAATTTTCTGGCAGCATTTAGCTGAAAAATTGAATAAATTTTTCCTCAATGAGGTAATATTAAAGAATCATTTCAATGAGGGTGGTGCTCTTCAAATACAGTTTGATATGACAAGAAATCTACTGCCTCTCTTTGGCGAGTACACGCCAAAACCGGAAAGCTACTTCAGAAATGTCAAAGAAGGTTGTATGATATTAACTTTGAGAGCAGGATCGGCCATACTGTTGAAAGAACTTCTCGAAGCTTCTGCGGAAAATACAGAAAAGAAAAAGGAAGGGGAAGCAGCCCTCCATGAAATAAAGGTCAGCAGACTGAATCAGAGCCAAGCCCTGACAATACTTTGTAAAAGAACCGATTTGAAGAAACTGTGATATGTACATGTAGTACCATGTAGTCATGTACATGTAGTGTTAAAGATGTGTTGTTTTTTCCTGTTGCTTCCTTACTGACTGGTATACTGACTGGTATTGAACAATTGTTGTGTTATTTATTTAGAAAAAGGTCAAACATACCGGTAGTACTAGTACAGGTACTTTAATATCCATATTGAAATGAAAAAATTTTCCAAGTACCAGTATACATGTACATGTAGCGTGCATTAATTATACTAGTACTGGTATTTTTACTTTCTCCTCAAGAATGACAATAAGAAAAAAGTTGATAACGTCTCCAGAGATGTAGGTACTATTAATAGTCCTGTTAGGATTCATTGTATAGTCGACCACAATTTTTTATAGTTGAACATAAATTGATCAATACACCTACATGTACATGTATTAACTGCCTTGGGGTGGAACAGCGAGAACCATTTTCCCTGAGATGGTGTCTTTTGAACAGTAATCAGGACTGCTTACTGTTCAGAAGACGCCATCGAGGGAGGGAAACTACATGTAGCACTCGCTATTCAACCCAAGGCACTCAATACATAGATATTTTATTATATACGCTATGACAAAAATCTCGCCTCATGCCAACTGTGACTTCAGCAGGCGATAAATAGTTCAAAGACTATACCCAGGCCGATACTACTTCACAATTTTATTGCCTCGCACCAGAATCGTGACAATTTTGGCATACATGTACATGTAGCGCCAAATTATGCTTCACACTAGCTGTGTTAGACGTCAGCAAGCGAGAAGACTATAGGCCAGGTGATACTGGTAGTTCGCAAAATTCGTACATTTACCTCGCACCAGAATCGTAACAATTCTGATGTCAAATTCTTGACTCGTGCCAGATTGCGAAGTCGGCAGACGGGAATAGTTTAAAGACTATAGCCCCGTCAAAACTACTCTCTTACACTTGATGGCGCTTCATCCAATCAAAGGCAGTATGACCCTCTGTCCATTGCTGTACAAGCATAGGGTTCTGATATTATACTGGTATGAAGAATGTGAGGAATGCACCTTGTCACATGTTATAATTTGAATTGAAAATAACTACTAGTAACTTGCTATGCTGTCATGTCATTTGATAACTGCCACTGGAATGGTTGAAAGCTTGTGTGATTAAATTATAATAAAGCTCAAGGTGTATCTTCATATTATTCATATTCCAGTATCTGTCTCATAGAAAATACAGTACTCTCAGGTATTCGAATAATTGTGACGGCCTGATGATAGCGATAGGTGGGGATATACGGTAGGCTAAACTTAATAAGTGTGATGCTGAAAGTGTTGTCTTCATAGGTTTTTCAAGAGTTATCTATCCTGGAAAGGTGCTAGCCTACGAGATAATCGTCTGCGCCTTTCCGCGCGCATTTTGTTTAACTGTAAATATGTTTATTCCTTGCAGTCCTATTTCATCATTGATATACACATTTGTGTTTAAACTGTTTAAGTAAGCAAAAATAGAGGAATCTACAAATCTTCCATACATGCATCATGCATGTACATGTAGCTGTGTATCAGTGTTCGGATCAATGGGAACTATTAAATAAAAAATTAAAAACCTCGCAGAAACGTGCAGATGGTTATCCCACAGGTTAGCACGTTTTCATGATAGATAACTCTTAAAAAATATTGATGGCAATTTCACTCTGTCTTAATGCCAAATAATAATGCCAAATAATACTGATTGTTGGGAATTTTCTCCAAAATTAATAATCATGCTGACACACTTATTAGGCAACTGAGAGTAGTTGATAGAACTATTAAGAGTCCAGATAAAAATTCCAGGAAGCTCCAGTCATTGAAGGGTTATACCGTAGATGGCCTATCTCTTCCGATAACAAGTTTTATATGATAGATTCCTATTTATAAAATAATAAATAAGCATTGAAGTCCCCTGTCTGGAAACACTTCTATCAATTAATTTTGATTTTATTTCAGATTTTCTAGTATACATGTAATATACATGTACATACAACCAGTTTGGGACATTTTACTGCTTGCGTTCATTCGGAGCATACCATGCAGGATAACTCTACTAGCAGTTCTAAAAATAGTAACAGATAAATTTTATGTCTCACTTGATTATCACATTTCCATTATATAAGAAAATATTGATATAAAATCAAAATTACTTGATAGAAGCGTTTCTGACAGGTGCCTTCGACTCTTATTTTATACCCCGGAAACTATATAAATCTTTAAAGACATCAAATATGAAATGGTTTATTTATGACGTTACTAGTAAATTCTTTCACACCCTCGTGACCCTCCTCTTGTTTGCTTTAACTTTAGCATTTCTGGTTTTAACAAATTGACTGCAGACTACGAGTTACCGGTATCTCATACTTTTTGCATGTAAATGAATGGGAGTCGACAGTAAGCCTTGAAATAGTGTGCCTGTCATTTGCAGAATGAGGTCCCCAGAGGATGAATTTAGTGATGTTACCCCGCATAGCGGGCTAGCATTACCAAATTCATCCTCTGGGAACCTCATTCTGCTGAGTTGTAAGCAGAATGAGATCCCCAGAGGGTGAATTTGGTGATGCTAGCCCGCTATGCGGGGTAGCATAACTAAATTCACCCTCTGGGGACCTCATTCTGCAAATGACAGACACACTATTTCAAGGCTTGGTCGACAGTCAACTTATTAAAGGTCCACTTAATTTTCGAACCCCCAAATCACATCATATAAAATATATGCCATATTATATACCATTTGAAAGAGGAAGCTCCAAAACATTGTATTATCAACTTATCCGGTGTAATAAACTGAACATGTTGTTTTTGTTGAGGACGTGTTTTCTGTGCTTATGTTCCATCTGGACATATACTGCAAAGTATATTATTTTCAATGGAAGGGAAATACATGTACATGTAGCTCTATATTTTAGTTTGAATTCTGGGAGCCAAACGGGGGGGGGGGGGGGGGGGGGGGCAATGTTTCTATGATTTTAGCTATTTTCTATTACTCTATGGACACCTTCTGAGACAGACGTTCCATTTTCATTGGTCTGACCTTTTGTGATAAAAGATTAAAACATTCATGATTTTATCAGAATTTGCTTAACTCTTTGTTGGAGAGTTATCAATAATTAAAATATGAACACACTCTAAATGCAAATTAAATTGGTTTTTTATGACTTCTTTCTGATAGAACTCTGATTGGACATGCAATTGTTGTTATTGGTTTAACACATTCCACACAGAGTACGATTTAATCCAAAACAATTTTCTATTTAAAAAAAATAAAATGTAATAATACCGGTATGTTTAAAGGCCCATTCAGTTTTCGATTGCATAGATCAAATTATATACAATTTATTACATATTATAAATATACCATTTGGAAAAGTAACCAAAAATATATATATTTCACCAGAATCTGGAACAGCTGTTGTCTAGGAGTGTCCACCAAGTGATAGAGATTCTCCGATTTACCTCAACACCCCCCCCCCCCCCCCCCCCTATTATTTAACCCATAATTCATAATTCACAATTAAAAGCTAGTTATTCCCATTCCATTGAGAATAATAAACTGCCAGTACAGACCAGATCGAAATTAAGCACAGAACACATGTCGATACCTTGACAAAATCAACATGTTGACAGTTTATTCAACCAGATACATTGATAATACAATGTTTTGGAGCCTCCACTTTCAAATGGTATATAATATAGAATATGCTGTATCCAATGTGATCTGGTGATTCAAAAATTAAATGTTTTCTTTGTCAGACAATGGTGAGATCAACCTATCAGCCATTGGTAGTTTTGATTGTCAGACATCAACTTACAAGAGCAGACTTTCGACTTTCTGTCAAGCACATAAGGCCATGGTTCAAGGTGGTCTATCACTTCCTATTACAAGTTTTATCTACAGTAATGCCCTAAATAATTGACTCCTTTACCACAGCAGAAGTATGGGTAATTTTTAAGGATTTAGTCAGAAATATGGCTTGTTGCCATTCATCGGAAAGCTCTCAGTGAGAGCTTTCCGATGAATGGCAACAAGCCATATTTCCATATAAAATTATAAATATGAATCAAAGGCCATTGCCTGGAAATGCTTCCATTAGTTAAAGTGATGTGAAACACTCCTGCAGGGTGATCAAATCAAATGTAGAATAATCTTGCTCAAAGTAGATATTTTTATGAATATAAAATCAAAATTTACATCACACACCGTCATTCTAATATCAATTAAACTCAATGACTCTCGATGGCGAAATCATTTGCGCTGGTTTATCGCCGTTTGTTGCGTCCCGAATCGAGATGTAAATATTTACAATTGCGCATTCGGGCGATGTGTTCTATGGAGTGGTGTGGTTGATTTCATTGAGATTTTCGGCGATGTTAGTAGAATTCTACATTCCTCCAGTTGGCACAGCGCCTGAGTACTAACTTATTAGTGTCATGCGCGCGAAAAATTCCATAATATGTCTTTAATATTGATTTTATTTTCAGCCAAATAAGGAAATGCGTCGACTGACGCTAAACATAAAATTACTTAACCAATGGCCTAAATAGTCAAATGTTAAGCTATGATGAATTTATGCTTTTCTTGACAATAGCATTGAATATAATTACAGAGGAATATATACTTTTTGATATTTTTATCTTTTAATTTGATAGGATGAATTTCACCGGGTTGTAACTGTTGCATGAGAAAAGATTCTCTTGTGATTTTCGGTCCAGTTCTTATCCGATCTGGTCAAGGTCACTCAGGATTTTCCCATGGTAAATAACGCATGTTTTCCGCAACATGTAGAGAAATATATGCTGTTCATTCAGGTTCATTTGTTGAATATACCTTTCATGCAGGCTACGTCAACTATAAAAACAATCTAGTTGGAAATTGTTAAGTAAACGTGGAATAGTAGAATTTATCCATTTTCAAAAATGTTCCAGTTCACTGGTGATGGGCCCCAGTTCACCATTGATAAGATCGGTTCACTACCCGAACAACCAAGTACGTTCTGAACGTACTTGGAACAACTATGTAACAGATTTTTGGTAAAATAAGTGTATATGTTGGAACTAAAACTTCACAATGGACTCACTTTTGTTTGAAATTAATCACTAATGGTTATTGCGATATGGTAAATGGTGTAAAGAACGACTGTTTTGTACCAAGTTATTTAATAGTAAACGTTTCTCCGTTTTAAATATAATCTTAAGTATCAAAATAAGTTCATTCTCGTGCTATTTGCATACGTGGTCTATTTATGGAAATTCTATGGAATAACCGCTGGAATTGTAGTAAATGTCGTCATTTTGCACAAAACTCGCAAGTGAACTGGACCGAAAATCACAAGAAGATCTTTTCTCATGGAACAGTTACTGCCCCGTGAATTTGCTGTGAAATCGGATGGGGTATCTTTGAATTTGAATTTGAATTGGGTGGTAGATAATATATTATAATATTTATAAGATAAGCTCTAACACTATAATATTATAGTGGCTTCATGGGAATAAAATATACATCAATCAAAGAGTTTTGAATTACTCAATGGTCCTATGACCTAAAATAAAAACAAGTGTGTTTCCCCTGACACGACCAAAAATTCGCCTGTCACACTGTGTCAGTGGTCGAGAGAAAATGTTTATAAGCATATTAGTGGAATAATTAATCTTTCAAACGTCAGTTACCGTAT
Organism: Siphonodentalium dalli; assembly: GCA_032622095.1. Lineage (NCBI taxonomy): Eukaryota > Metazoa > Mollusca > Scaphopoda > Gadilida > Siphonodentaliidae > Siphonodentalium > Siphonodentalium dalli. Next base: position 118,840,379 of record CP136068.1, on the reverse strand, counting down.
ACATACATGTACAACGGTCAGACAATGCATGCATGTGATCGACAGACATTCTCACTTGCATATAGATAAAGAGGGACCATATTTGTTCATATACGAAAATGGAGGTTGGAATTAGAGTCAATCTGGCGACTCTGCAGCTAACAGTGACGCAGACAGGATCAGGTTACTACGTTTTCAACTTTTCGGTGAACGAAGACAACGACCAGTCAATCGCGCAAAATTCGACAACTGTTTAAATTTCAAGTTCATGGAAGTAAATTTACATTTTAATGAACGATTTTCGTCTCAAAGTTGATATAACTGTTTAGTAAATGAAAATTGCTATCTAACTGTCGTCTGTCTCGTGAATGTCTGTTTATTTGTCTCTTGTTGAATAGACTGGTTGGTTCCTGATCGAAAGCTGCAAAAATCTGAAAACGTAGTAACCTGACCCACAGCAACAGTGACTGGCCACTTCGTCGACTTGGCGAAAACATGTCACTTTTTAAAGGGGGACTGTAAACTAAATCCTGCCAGTTATGGGACCATGTCATTTTATAACCAACAGAATATATGCATCAAATGAATGAATTTGAGCCATGGATTAGTGCAAAATACACTCATGTGCTATATTATCGATGAAAACAACATGGTAATAATAGGTAATTATAATCAAAATGAGTTTATGACTCGAGTTTGCATATATTCTGTTGAGTAATATGAATCGTACGTGACACGTAGTGGAGCAACCACACATGATGTGCCTCAAATTTGCCTTTTTTTGGCGACATAACGCTAAGAATAATTTATGTAACATCATGCAGTGGTCACGACGGAGACGACATGCCAAATTGACAAGACGTGTCGTGGATTGTAATAACTTGTCTGGATTATCGTCATCACTTCTTCATTTTTCGTTTTCATTAAGCTGACCAACGAAATTAGTCTAAATGAAATTAATAGACTTAAATCACATGTGAATTCTTCGTAAGTTGTGTCAAAGTAGTTATATACTTTCATTTTTATCGCGACGCTTCATTTCCAATTCCGCTTTTTTTTTTGCAATCTCAACACGGTTGCTAACCGGAAGTCACTTGACAATTTCTCCAAAATCTATACCCGCAATCTTGAAAAATCACTGATGGATATAGAAAAAATTATATGACGTCATTCACCAGTCTGGAGTAAACTACATACCCACATATAAAAAATAGTATCATTATGAATCTGAGTGTATGTTTACATAGACTGGTCATTCACCTGCCTTAGGTATAAGCAGATTAAGCACCCTTGGTGGTTGCTATAATAGGAGATGGTCCCATAAACGGCCGGATTTAGTGCGCAATCCCACTTTAACTCTTTGAGCTATTGCCATGGGTTGGTATCGGTCGTCGTCTGCGTGTGTACGTCAACAATTTCCGTTAGCATGGGATACAGGTCGTTCCTTTGGTCGGATCATTATGCAATTTTTCATGGCTGTTAACATTGACATGTAGATGGGAACAAGTCATTTTGGGGTCATTGTTCCAAAAACATGGCCGCAATCGGCCATCTTGGATTCCACAATTCAATCCATTAGTACGGACTACATTTTGTCCTGTTCGTCTGATAAACATCATGACCATGGCCGTTGTAATAAATGAAGATAACAGTGTTATTGCTGCAATTCCTGCAGTGAAATGAAGTTGGCTTCATGGTTTTACACACTTCGTCATTCCATAGTCCATATACACTTGCTGAATCTCGAACTTCACACATCTCTTCATGATGGCATTTAGTCTTAATTAGCCATTTCAAGTTCCCGCAATCCTAAGCACTCCATTGACTATAACACATGAAATTATCCCTCTCAATTGAGCTACAGTGTCATTGAGACTTTAATTTAATAGGCCCTTTGTGGATGTCAGTTTATAGCCTTTCTGAGAATATCAATATTTACAATGCCTGTGAGAAATCCATTGGGTTGAAAACCATGAATAATTTCATCCAATCATCCATTGTCGCACATACTTCATGCCTAGGTTATAAATTCGACCAGATGGTTTCCGGATGATATATTCAGAAATAATTAATGACATTAAACATTGTTTGGTATGTGCATGAGCTTATTGTTATGGGGCACATGAAAGTTCAAATATGTTTGCGGTCTGCATTTCAAAGGAGTTTAAGTCATGCCATCAGAGACGTGGCGACAGGGGGTTGGGTTTGGGGTGTTGTCTCACCCCCAACTTTGGTCAAAATTTTCAACAGTTGGAAATTTCATACCTGCCAAAACATTAGTTAGAAATTTCACACCAACAATAGGTTGAAAATGTTCTTGTAGTTTGATTTTCAAACAATTTATTGTGGGAATTAATTGTTTTTGGACCAATATTTGCATATTTTCCTATTTTTTTTTAAAATTTGGGACTGAAATGGTCATCAGTTGGACATTTTCCAACCTTAGGGGGATGACAGGTTGGACATTTCCAACCATTGGAAAGCTTGTGTCCTGGTCCCTCCCCCCGTGGCCAGTAAAAAACTGCTAGTTAATTTGAGAAAACAATATTGTCATACATTTGAGCAACATTTTCATTGGAATTGTCATCTGTTGGAAAATTTCCAACCTAAGTGGGGGTGTCAGGTTTGAAATTTCCAACTCTAGGAAGGCTTGAGGCTAGGATTTTGCGATTTTCTTGTTCAGATTTCAAAATTTTCGCACACCGGGACGAACCATGGTCGGCCCGGTGTGTCATTCATTGTCCCTCCCCCGTGGCCAATAAAAAACTGCTAATTAGTCTAACAAAACAATATTTTAATACATTTGGTCAAACTTGTGAACTGAAATGGTCATCAGTTGGAGAATTTTCCAACCTGAGGGGGAGTATGAGGTTCAAAATTTCCAACACTACAGGAAAGCTTCAGTTGAGGCCAGTCTATAGATGCTAGGATTTGCGATTTTCTTGGATAGTTTTTCAAATTTTCTCATACCGGGCCGAATAACAATGGTCAGCCCGGTGTGTCTTGGTCTCTTGTCCGTATAGTCGTGTGCATTTGTCTGGAGTTAGACCACTAGATGTTATGATTTATGCATTTTTTCAGGTTAAAATATCGGAATGATCTCATACCGGGACTATAGAACCATGGTTTATGAATATATAGCCCTGAGCACTGAGATGCAAGGGGGTGCAAATGGAATTATGCAAAACTTGTGTTTGGTCTGATTCTGATTCAATGGGGGGGGGGGTGTGTTTCCAAATGTGGACATCCCCAACGGAGACTCTATAGCCATGTCCATGCATGCCATAAATATCTACTCTGGCTAAGGGTCCTGAATAAATGAGTTACTATACTATAGCTATAGCTGAACATTTCTTCCGAACATTTCAGCTTGTAACTCGGGTGTTAATTGTCGGATTTCGTTGTCTCATTTAGAATAATGATGCATGGTACATGGACGGAAAGGATACCCACAGACTGCGGGTTTCGTCCCTTAATTGTCCACATAATTATTTTCTGGCAACTATAGAACAAAATCAGCGGTGTCCGTCCGTCGGGTGTGGGTGTCTGTCTTAGATAGGGGGTCCGGGCGTCCGTCTGTCCGTCTCAGATGGTTTTTGGGTGATAACTTTAAGTTAGTTATAGTTATCTGATTGTTTTCAAATTTGGTATATTGATTATTCATCTTTGAAAATAGAGGTTAAGTTCGAATTTGGGTTCCCTCCGACTATATTTACCGGAATAATGACCCTTTTTTACTTATAATTTGCCGATTATTTTGGTTTCCGGGATATAGCTTTAGTTATAGCTATCTGATTTTTTTTCAAATCGTGTATGTGGCTTTCTCATATATATATATGAAAATACAGATCAAGTTGGAATTTAGGTTCGGTCCGTCCATATTTACCACAATTATGGTCATTGTCGACCATAGCTTGCTCTCATCCCGGTACATTTGAAAATTCCGGATCATTTCCGATTTTCTATTATATATTTTGGAACATCCGGACCTTGTATCCTTGTTTTCCTGCCCCACACATCCCCCCCACCCCCGGACCGCCCCAATTTATTTGGGCTCCGCGTTACGAGAAACACATTCATTTTAATTTGGCCTATATAATAATAGCTGGTGCATGGGAAATTAAACATTCAGTAAGCTCGGGTGTCGTGTTTATTGTATTTTGTGAATCACAATTCCAAATCGATTACAATGCACGAAAATCGATCAGTCTAATTGAAAATCTGTAGCGCGTATCGTAATCACTCGCCATGAATTTATAATCAGAAGTTCCGAGTAATCTCTGATCGCTGATTTCCCTGTATGATTTATATTCTGCTGGAATAGTTCAAAACCGGTTTTTTAAAGTCGCTGCTGTGTTGTAACCAGACAGCCCTGTTTGTTGTATGTAGGGTTTAAACTTGCGACACAATCTGCGGGTTCGTGCTGCGGAGCCAATGAGTGGGTTCACAGCCTGGACCCTCAAACTCTGATCTCTATTGTAGACCAACGCATGCCAATGTTTAAGTGACCTTTTATCTATGGTGCAATTTTTGTAGGTCTATAGTCTGGGGAAGTGGGGCCATCTCGGTGGTCGTATGATCAATGTGTAAATATGTTCGTTTCTACTGAACTGTTCTTTTTTCTATATGTATTTTTGTTATGTTACTTGTAACTCTTCATATGATGGAGGATAGAAATAAATAAATAAATATATATATATATATAATGATATTGGCGTATTTAGATTGTGAGTATCTTCTGGGGGGTATACTACTATAGTAAATTAAACTGTAGCCGCACCATGATGATTATATATATCAGGGGAATTATCATGTGAAAGCTATTTGCCCAAACATAGCTGGATACTCGTAAAAGAAACAAAAATTTTAACCTTGATGTCTGAATGTAGAATATATTTAGTTTGTTAATTTATTGAATTAGGTTAATTGTATAATAATAAGTCATCGTTAGAAACATAAATTGTCAGTAAATTAATACGAAAGAAATGTGTGTTTTTTAAACATATAGTTTTTATGACTTTAACTAACTTGAACAATGATTTTAACTAGACATTGTATAGTGACAGTGATCAATGGTCATGAAAAAATAGAAAATTCATATATATACCGGTATAGTTTGGCAGAAATCGGTAACAGAGTGGTTCTATTAATGTTTGTGCTCCGTCGCTAACACAATCCCAAACTCGGGGCGGCACCTATATAGGTATATTTAAACCACACTATAACATTCCCCATATCATCGCAATGACTAGTACTATATATACATAATTTTGGTGGAAATCAGGAGGGGGGGGGGGGGGTCATCCACTTTTTTCCATACAGTAGGCCGGGGTGTGTGGGTGGTTCAGCTGCGAAAAAGTTACTTTTTTCCTGAGTGGTCGCAATTTTTTCCTCTTACAACATTTCTGCAATATAATTGCCTCAAAGTGTTCAGCATCATTGTTAAGGTGTGTTGGCACTTAGGTCAGTGCTTAGGGGGTAGTTAGTGTGGATATGGGCATGATGCTTCTCAGAAATCCAGATTACGAACCAACTCTCAGGAATTCGCCTTTAAGATCCGATCACATTGCCATGTACCAATGCTACGGGTTCCAGATGAAAATGGACAGTTATGTAGCACATGAATAAACTTTAATGTAAATAAAATGAAAAAAGCTATTCATTTATAGCATTAATATTTACTCATTATACCTGATCAGACCAGATGACCCAGTCAAAATTGAATCGGAACTCGGGCATGAGATTGTAGACTGCAACAATGCATATCACTGAGATAACAATCTTGAGATGGTGGGACCCAGATAAAAGATTGGGCGAGCATACATATAACTTGAATGTGTAGATATGGAGAAGGCTGCTAAGTGGAATAAACAAAATCAGAACAGACGAGTGAAAAGAAGGGAGAGAAAATATAATATAACTTAATATATATGCAAGTCTAAAAATAATGTGCTGGTCATCAGCAAAATGATCGAGGTCAGCAGAGGGCGATACTACCCGGCATAGCATCAACAAATTCAACCTCTGACGACCTCATTCAATTTTGGTCTCGACCAACCGTGGAGAACTAGCTACAGAATGAGGGTCACATATGGTGAATTTGTTGATGCTATAGGCCACTATGCTGGGCAGCATCACTAAACTAACCCTCCTTGGAGCTTATTATGCAGACTGCATATGACCGTCTTATTTTCAAGTTTCTATTTACACGTATATGTATGTGTCTGAATGCTTGACCTGGGTCTGGCCTTAGCATAGTACCTAGCTCAAGAACTCAGCTCTTGGAAATGAAAATTAGTTTTGTGATACATGGTGGATTACAGCTGAATACCTGTATTGTTGGAGAGTTAATTGCCAGGTGGTGTTGCCCTAATATTCTTTCAAAAATCATAGTTGACATAAATTCATGTGATACTATGGGACACATCTAAAGTTACACTTGCTGTGGTGAAAAGAAGGTACACTAATGCTTTTATACTTGTTTACGTGTATTATGAGCTACCTCAGACAATATTTGGGGACGAAACAATCAATAATTTACTGATCAGCACATGTATTCTGTGTGTTATTTTTGGGTTTTTCCATGTTTGTTTTTAGATCCTGTTTCGTGTTATTACAAAAGTTGGAATGACTTAGAAGAACCAGAAACGGAAATAGGGTAACCGTAATACTGACCATAAAGCTTAAATGGTGTGAGACTACATATTTGGAGGTAAAAAAAGGGGTGAAATTGGAAAAAAAAAAAAATTCCTTTAAATATGGGCACCCAAGAGCCGGAAAAAAGTTTTTTCAGCCTACTGTCATGTCACTTTTTTCCACCCCCCCCCCTGTGGACATAGGAAAAACGGTAAGTTTCATGTATAGTCTAATTAGAAATTCGAATACAAGGACAGTGCGGTGCAAATGGATTATAACGGAATTGGGAATTTGAAATTTGAAATTATAAGCTGGATACCATCGCCTGCGAAGACTTGCTGGCCACGCCCCTTCGTGGGATGGCGTCTCACACTCCCTATCACTTAAAACAATCAACAGTCGCAAAAAGTTAGTTTTATCTGGTTTTTCAATTTGGTCTTGCGTCCAAACATGCTGTTGAAAAATCACATGTGATAGAGAGCGTTTATGGTTTCCTTGCACATTAAAGGTGAACATTAAAGATAGATAATAAAACATTCTTTTATGGTTATTCTTCTCGTATTATTTTGGATGCTAGTGTGTGTGTTTTCGGATGTGTATATTGTGAGTAGTCCTCACAAATATCCTGAAATCCTCTAAAATAACCGTAATTTCGCGTACCACAAAATGCTGAATTTGTCACTCACGTCGTATTTATAAATTTATTCAAACTTTAGATGCCCATTTAATTTTCGAATCGCCGACTATTTTTTTTATAACAACCTATGCCATAAACTATTATTAAAATACTATGATTCATCACCATTTGAACCGTCTGTGTATCAGAAGGTGCCCATAGAGTAATAGAAAATAGCTGAAATCGTAGAAACATTTACCCCGTTTCGCTCCCAGAATGCAACATAATTCAAACTAAGATACATATATATATATTCCCCTTCCATTGCAAATAATAGCATTTGCATTATATCTCCAGATGAAACTTAAGCACAGAAAACACGTCGGTACCTCAAGAAAAACACAGTTTATTACACCGGGTAAGTTGATAATACCATTTGTTGGAGCTTCCTTTTTCAAATGGTATAGGGCCTAAAATTCCTTACGCTGAAAATCAAGGAAAATGTTGTCTTACCTTCCTTGTTAGAATATACCAACCCAATGCTAAACGAGTCATGAGTTATATTAACACACGGAATGTATTTAAATAGAATATAAGTTATAATAGATATGTGGAGAGCCTAATTTGGTGGTTACAAGTCGAGGTACATACTACTTATTTGCCAATTTCCCGATGTCCGTGCATGTGTGCACATTTTAGAAGCTTTGTATACTGAGCTAATTGTATTGCAAACGGTGTGGATATGGTCTCAAGTCTTTGAACTTGTATGTATCGACAGTCCATATATTCAGCTTCTGTATGAAAAACATTTCTCCGAGAAAATAATCAGATGCCAAGGTGTCCACACAATCGCGGTTTTCTCCGTTACCACCATTGAAGGCAACGGTAAACATTGAAGAAATCCTAATATATTTTTGAGTATGTGATAGTGCAACTCTCAAATGCTTTGTCACAATGAAAAACTTATGTCTTGTGTCCTCGTCGCCGTTTAATGGATTTGCCAACAGCATCGATATCAGTCTCTAATAGTTTATTTAAGGTTGTTTTCTCCGTTACCATCGTAGCTCGTTACAAATAATGAGACTTGACTGCAGAATATGCCCATTCAATGGCAAGTGTGGCCAACTCAAAATAACCTAAATATTATACAAATTGGTTTCAGACAGCTATAGGCATATAGCCTATATATAGTGTCATTCGATAATTGTTATGCCTATAACTGACAGCTCTGCATGGGGAAATGCTCCATCTGATGACATTGGGAATGCGCTTACTATATCTGTTTACCTGTATATAGCATATAATATAGCATATACAGTATAAAACAAAAATATATTTAACGCGAATGCCATTAAAATTATATCCACATTTATTTATTCGGCAAATAAATATATAGATAATTCTTGTTTTAAATGTCTCTGCCAGGATTTGAACCATGGCCGCCAGGATGAGAGCCCATGACGAAAAACACACGGCTATTGATCTTAGTTTGAAACGCCTTCTATTTATGTTTAAGTGTGACCAGTTTCATTTAAATTATATTGCCGTACTGGACATTTTGTTGATTGGATCCAGTGTCAAGTTGTCAACTATATGCATGCATGGGGTGGGCGCACGAGGACTGTTCACGTGGAATCGATGGCATTTATATATGCGACATGCGCTCCTAATTTATTAATTATTTAGTCACCTGGGGTCAGCATCACCTAGTGCATGACACTCATTGGATAAAGTTACCTCTATCTTTTTACCAGTGCCTCATTACGTCACCTGGTGTCAACGCGCGACACCTATTCCATTACTCCCCGTGTCAAATACCTATATGTGTACCAATTTTCACACATATTTTCTGAGCTGATAATAAATGGTCTCCATTGATAACCTATGTATGTATGTTAATATAGATTATTAGTCCCCATTGCAGTCACCTGGGGTCAACGGTGCCTATCCCATGGTACCCCCCGGCCAGGTGACCCCATGTGTACCAGTTTTCCTACACATCGTTTTAGCTGATAAGGAACCATCTTTATTATCACATATTTGTCCCCGTTTATGTCACCTGCAGGTCAAAGACGCCTGTCCCATGATATTCCCTTGATCAGGTGACTCCTGTCTACCATTGTCCCCACATATTGCTTAAGATGACAAGGAACGCTCTTTGTTGTCCACATATTAGCCGCCGTTTAAATCACCCGAGGTAAAAGGCGCCTATCCCATGATATGTCCCTGGTCAGGTGACCCCTGTGTACCAATTGTCGTACATAACGTCTAAGCTGAAAAGGAACGCTCTTTGTTGCTCATATATGATAATATATTTTTTTCCTGTTATTAGTGTTGGTAAATAAAAATTAATATCAGCTTTATATAGAATCCGATAGTGCATTATATATGAGAAGATATCCAGTTTTCTCTGGACTCGAAACACTCTGTGCACGCCGAGGTCAAATGAGCCAGATCGAAGTGGGCTCTCTCTATATATAAACTGAAGTACATTCTGAGAAGAGAACCTGTTTACTTGGAACTCGAAACACCCTTTGTATGTCGAGATTAAATGAACCAGAGTGGCTTACGATTATATAAATTGTGGTGTTCCCTCCAATTTTAAGACATCTGATGTCAACGGTACCTACACCATGACACTCCCCGGATCAATTGACCAATTTGTACATTTGTAAATGTTCAGCTCCGAGGGTCCAGCTGTTCGGTTATAGCCCGATAGACAAACAAACATCATTTAGTTTTATTAGTATAGATAGTCAAGTTAGTCAACACAACTTATAGTTGAAATTTTGCACATGGTTTGTTTTCTCCGTTACTGCATACATATAGACAGTGTTTGTATGCACCGGTTTCATATCCTGCGGCCATGTATAGTGACTGGACTGTTACTGCATGTACGGTATATACGTAAATGTTATGTGGTCACGTTTCGTGCAGAACAGTCCTAGTGGGATTGTACATTATAGCTGACATGCTAAAGTGCATGGAGAAACTACCCCATACATATATACAGTTATACACAGGAACTTATATACCAGTATATATAACATACGGAACGGACTCTTATACATTTGATTTGCATACAACACACGATATTTTGATCACTGATGCAGCTATATGACTCCGATATCTGCCAAAATACTTTGAAACATGTCTTAATGTAGCAAAATATAACTTGAAAATGGCATCGTATGATCGTTATATGGATATATGAAAAATATAATTTCGAATTTAAAACGAGACCCGTCCATTTAAGGAATTTCAGGCCATATAATGTGGCATATATTTTATATAATGTGATCTTGGGGTTCGAGAATTAAGTGGGTCTTTAAAGGCGAATATTAAAGAAAGTTAGACTCCTCTCATTATTCTGAAAGTTCATGTGCGTGTTTTCTGATGTGTATGCGGCGAACATTTAATGCCATTTATTTTCCTGTTTTGTTCTCCTCACAAATATCCTGAAACCCTCTAAATTCACCAGAATCTCGCGTATCATGCACAACAGGCTGAATTTGTCACTCTCGTCGTATTGTATAAATTTATTCAGACTTTAAATATTAAGAAAAAAGATACCCAGGTCAGGGAAAGTTGTTTAGAATGGATTCCGGCTCTATATGTACATTATTAACATTCTCTGATATGGATCAGTGCACAGACACGCGCGGGTGCTTAAATATCAACTAACATGAGTAGTAAAGTTGAGCTTCAGGCACTTTATTTCGATGTTGAACATAATTTATTGTGACCTACTTTATAAATGCAGAAAAAAAAATAGGCACGCACAATAGTTTAAGGGGGGAGACGCACGTTTTGCATAAATCCACCAAAAATGGCAAGCGATTTTCAACAAAGAAGTTCTCTGGATCTATCTGACGAAAAATCTTGAATTTCACATATCATCACCTTCATTGTATGTAGACTCTAGACTCTGAGCAACTATTTACCCTTTACCCAACAAACCGGCCAAAAACGCCCAAATAAAGCTGCAACAGCCTAAAATATCTTCGGTCTGTCTCAATAACACCATACAAATATGGATATCATTGGAACCGGTTCATTGACCACATTGTGATGGTTACAGTTATGCCCTGTGCCAATGCATTCTCTTATATATGCGAGTCGACCATAGGTCGCCTCGCATATATAAGAGAATGCATTTACCATTTTTTCTTACATTCTTTAACAATTTTAGAATTTTTTCTTACATTTTTAAACAATTTTTATAATATTTTTCTACATTCTTTGACAATTTTAGAATTTTTAATATGTGTTAAGCCAATGCATTCTCTTATATATGCGAGGCGACCTATGGTCGACTCGCATATATAAGAGAATGCATTGGCACAGGGCCATTATGTTGGGTAAAGGGTTAAGAGACGACACAACAATGGAATTTAATACGAGAGGTTGAAAATATGATTTTATATTTTGTCCCTTTCGGTATTAATTTATAGGCTACAACGTTAAGAGATGTGGTGGTCAGCTTTAACTTGGTTATTAACCCATGACCCAGAACTCATATCAGCCCAAGTTTTCATTGATAAACAGGCATGAAATGAACATTCTCAATTATAGAAAATTATTTATGGGTAGTTGCCTTTTCTATTAGAACTATAATCACTAAATTTCACGAATCAAGAAAATTTGAGTCTCCTCTCATGATCTTCAGATTTATAATATGATATCATGGATATATGAACTTTTGAAAATAATCTATTTTACAGAAGTTCTTGGAACCGGAAAACAGTGATATTTTAAATATTTTTCATGCCATAAAAGTAAAGTCAATGAGGTTACAATATCCAATATCCATTAAATAATGTGTCACAATAATCGCTTGTACCAAATTTCACAAAGAAATTCCTGACAGATTTTGAGAAAATCCATTTTGAGATACCAGGACATTTTGGCAAAACGTGCGTCTGACCCTTAAAATTTAGAGATAATGTGATGATTGAATATGTCCACAATGTAACAACGGTCAAATCGGTGGCGAAACTCACTATTTTGTTTGCTGTCAATCATAATCAACAGAACGAAAAATACTGGCGCACAAGTCAAATTGGAATTGCCCAAGCCCAAAATGAAACTGAGAAACAGAAAACCACCGATAGCTAGGAGCTAGGTCAGACTGTGGCCGATCAGACACGGGATACGGTCGGAGGAGTGCCGCATACTATATCCCCATGGTTGTGCCCATGTGTGGTATGGTGCTTGGTCCTCATTGGTCTTACCCATCATGCAGTCACTACCCTGCCCACTCATTGGCTGCAACTAGAATAATATATTATTAATTCGATTATTTCTTGTATTCGTCTCCCAATGCCTCTGTCATGTCTATCGGCTGTAAACTTGTTTTATTTCAAGTATTGATGTACGATAACAGGTATCTATCTATCCGTGTAAATTTAACATCAAAACTGTTTTTGACTGTTAATGTATATTGTTTCATGTTGTAAAATCATAGCCTTAGGGACTTGTGGGGGGGGGGGGGGCAACGGGACACCACCCCTCCATAAATTTCCAGAATTTTGTTATGTTATTTGACAAAATTTATGGATAGCATTTGGCAAATTTGCTTAAACTTGATATAATAACTAATATGTGATTAAAGAGGCGATCAGTACCCTATTGATAATGTATAACATTAGAATGTGTGCTATATGATAGATACAAACGTGGGTGAATCTGGTGATGAAAACAGAAGACATTCCATTGGGCCAATACTATACTTACACAATCCAACAGGTGGTAATTTGTATAAATTTCATCTCATTCACAGACTTTGATATTTTTCCTGATGAGTTTGTTGTACCTTCTCCCACTGTATATAGAGAATTACGAAGTTGGATATAGTAAATTTAATCAGATCAACATGTCTCAGGGACTATCTAAAATCTGTATTAATACCTATATGTCATACTGGAACATATAGTTCATTTTATAATTTGTGTGCGCCTGCGTGGAGATTTTGCTCAAATTATTTGTTGATGATTAACCGAACTATCCTAAATTTATTGCCCCGGTGAGTATTAATGCACATTTCATTATTTTCTCCCAGCATGTATAATGTAACATTTGCAATGCCAAAGTACACAAGAGAGCGTCATTTCAATATTGAAAATTCTAAAATGTCCACTCTGCAAGGAGGCACCCCATATTAGTCCCCATCTCGGCGCTACGCGCCTCGGAGCCGCGCAACACATTTATCATTCGTCGCCCCCAATATCACATACCTTCCTACAGGCCTATGTAAAGTTACTAAATACCCAGCTTCATATATATTTTTAGTTAGACACACATGTATTATCGGCACGCACAGTGACGTAAGAGTTTAGTGCAATGTTATCGATGGCAATGCCGGAACTTTAGTGTTATGTTAATTAGAATATAATTATGATATTCAATTTGTGTTGGGTTATTAGTGTTGATTGTAAGAGAGAAACATTGGTCATAAGTGTGGTTGAAATTTTTTTGTCAACATTTAAAATACACATTTAGAACGGAAATATATGTTTTCTTGAAGGTGTCTTTACTTCCTCTGCGGTTGTAATAAGGAATTAAATCACCGCCGCAATTCTATACGAAATGTATTAACCTCGTCCACTACATTCGATTCGAGCTTCATTCGATTAATAATTTCCGTATAGAATTGCGACTCAATAAAGATCCTTTATATAAAATATTAAGTTATAGCATTTGGAATTGTGACCCTGATGTCCCTCCATAGTTTATAGGATTTATGTCAGCAGTGGAGTTGGCCACATCGCTGCCACCTTAATGGGTTTCCGTTCAAGTCAATAATTGTAGCAATCGGACGATTGTAATTGTAGGCGTTCGCTCGTTGATGAGTACGTTTTGCTTGTCATTCATGTTGACTCAATTGCAGGAACATTTAGCCGATGACTCCATGGCAACATGACCAACAGCCGAAGCATGCGTTTGTGAAATTTGCATGTTATCTGAACAATAACCTAATATACACACACGAAGACTGAACCATTCTGGGGTGTGTATTCAGGGGGGGGGGGGGTAGGGCCGAAAAAAACTGCAGACACAGGGTGGAAAAAACTGTTTTCTTCGGTTTGGGTACCCCCCCCCCCAAAACAGCAAAAACTGCAGTTTTTTTTCCACTGACCATTGCCCCCCCCCCCCCCCCTCCCCCCCCCCCCCATAAAAAAAATATCAAATCTACCCCAGCCGGACAACAACTCGGTTTGACCGGAAACCGAAAAAACACCGGAGCATACAATTCACGAGAAGGTGCTTGGTAACTTAGTTTAGATTATTATGACTAAAATGGTCATTGTCTACCAGTAGAGCGCAGATTTGTACCTCGTGATGTCATGACATGTACAAACATGTATATATATATATATATATTGGTGATCGCAACGCTTTGTATGCACTTTAAAAAATGACAACTAGTCATTACCTCGACTTTGAAAAAGATGCAAATGAGATGAGTGAGATGCCAGCATATAACTGTTTTCTGATACCATTGGAGGAGAAATTGTTTAATGCATGGGATAGTTCTGCAGTAAATATTTGCCAGATAAGCGATCGCAGGGTAGAATTCTGCATTCGACTGGTAGACACTGACATAGTCGGCATTATTATGAGGGTTAATGGGGTCAATATCACATGTAAACCAAGACAGTGGTTATCCAAAATTGTTTTAGGTGGATTGTACTACTCATGTATATATATGATTTGGATATTAAGGTTAACCCATATTCTATAAAATGAGAGAAAATTGAAGTTGTGAGTCTGAAAATACATATTTGGAAAAAAATTACATGCAAATTTTTTCCGACAACCCCCCCTAAATGAATAAGGAAAAATTTACGTGTAAAATTTTTACGCCTAGGTACCCCCCCACCCCCCGGTACGTTGTGTCCCGCAGTCCCCCCCCCCCCCTGGTGTATTACGCATATTTATGTCAGAGTTATGGAGGCTGGACTCAGTATGAGTGTTCATTCATACGATTACTGGTTCTGGCGAATAGATATATCAGAGTTATGGAGGCTCGTACGATTACTGGTACTGGCGTATAGATATTCCCTTTTCATCATCAGATACGGTACCACGTGTACTTGGTAATCAGGGTTACTGTTTGTTTGGTCAGAGGAATTGCTTAAAGTGATGTGAAACACTCCGGTAGGGTGGTCAAATATAAATGGAGAATAATCTTGTTCAAAGTAGTAATTTTTTACAAATATTATATCCAAATTGACAACACACACCGTCATTCTTATATATTAATTAAATGCAGTGACTCTCGGTGGCGAAATAGTTTTCGTATCGCCGATAGATGCGTCCCGAATCGAGGAGTAAATATTTACGTTTGAGCGTAGTTAACACGGTGTTTTCTATGGAGTGGTAAACACGGTCGATTTACTTCAGATTTCCGGCGATGTTAGTAGAATGGTACATTTCTCCAGTTGGCATAGCGCCTGGGTACTAACTGATCAGTTTTACGCACTCGAACAAGTACATAATATGTCTTTAATCATCCGAGGGCGGGAACACCCCCAATCAAGTGGTCCTGCTAATTAATATGTGGGTCCTGCTTATTTAGCGAAGTTGTCTAATTTGTTTTATAAAACATGGTGAATACATGTATATAACACAAACAATTGTATACAGACAATGGTAATATAGGACAAGTGATGGTCTCACTTATGCCATCTCAGCATAATGTTAATTGGTGGGGAAATGATGGCGATGTTAAAGGACCACTTAAAGGCCCACTTAATTTTCGAATCCCCAGATCACACTTTATAAAATATATGCCATACTATATACCATTTGAAAGAGGAAGCTCCAAAACATTGTATTCTCAACTTATTCGATGTAAAAACCGTGAACATGTTGTTTTTGTTGAGATACCGACGTCAGTTCTATGCTCATGTTACTGCACAAAGTCTATTATTTTCAATGGAATGGGAATAACTCTCTATATCTCTATTTACAGTTATTCCCCATTGAAAATAAAAGTATAGTTCGAATTCTGTTGCATTCTGGGAGCCATAATGGGGAAAATGATTTTATTATTTCAGCTATTTTCTATTACTCCATGGGCACCTTCTGAGAAACAAACGCTCCAAATGGTGATGAATTGTAGTATATTTTAATCATATTTTATGGCACAGATTGTTATTAAAACCGTATATCAAGGGAGTATAAAAATTATTCGTTGACTCGAAAATTAAGCCAAAGTTAAAGGCCTTTAACTTTCTAACCCCCAGTTCACATAAAATAGATGCAATTGTATATACCATTTGAAAGAGGAAGCTCCAAAACTTTGTATTATCAAGTTATTCAGTGTATAACCTGTGGACATGTTGAATTTGTATGCGGTACCGACGTGTTTTCTGTGCTTAAGTTTCATCTGGGCATATACTGCGCAATCTATTATTTTCAGTGGAAGGGGAATAACTCTATATATTAGTTTGTGTTGCATTCTGGGAACGAAACGGGGGAAATGTTTCTGTGATTTCAGCTATTTTCTGTTACTCTATGGACACATTCTGAGACACAGATGTTCCAAATGGTTATGTAGAATAGGTGACTCGAAACTTAAATGGGCCTTTAATTTTTATAAATCATGGTGTGTGTGTGTGTATGGCACAACCTATTTTATACAGAGGACAAGCGTTGGTCACACTTATGCCATCTTATCATGATGTTAATTGGTGGGGGCAAAGATGGTGATGTAGCATTATTTTGTTAATGGAATGTCTACTTAGATGTGTATTTGCATGGCAAATCCGGATTCGAAAAGGCACATTGAAGTACACGAGACTGTATCGTATTAGGTACTAAAGGGCAACGTATAACGAATACAGTTGGTCACCCCCATAGTCAAATTTAGTTTGTATAAGCCGGTGTAGAACGCGCTTTATAGAGAACATTCGTTGTATGGAAAAAGTAACTAAAACAATATTAATTTGAGATTATATATACTTCCCAGGAGACGAGGCCTGTAAGCAGACCGAGGTCCACATAGGGTGAAGTTGTGCGGGGTAGCCTAACTAAATTCACTCTCGGGTGATCTCATTCTGCAAATTTTTTAACAACTAACGTTTACATACTCATAACCATAATATATACATGTTCTATGTGATCAAATATTTATATTCCCAAATGTATATACGTACCCTATTTAAATTATTGAATTGCAATACTTTTTCTTCACAATGTAAGGGGCCTCGGTGGCTCAGTCGGTTAGGGGTACAACTCCAAGCCGTCTCGCCCTCCAGCGCTGACAATGAGGGTTCAAATCCACATGTCTCCATTTTTGTAACTCGAAATCGTATATGACGGAGTTGCCAATTACTCGCCGATGGCCGGCGGTTTGCCGCACATGGTCGACGAGTTTATCAGCCATTGGAATCACTGTTAGATTAGCCGTCTGTGTGCGGATTTCCTCGACCATTAAAACTGTCAATGTCGTGATATGACCTTAGTTGCTGAAAGCGACATTAAACCCCAAGTCAATAAAGCAATCAATCTGCAGTATGTATGTCACGTTCTCACGACGAGATAAACAATACAGTGAATGGAATTTCGCCACATGAAACCCATGCATTGTCCATGCAATGAACAATGTTTTATTTATGTTCCAATTGATACATCACTAGATGTAGATGTTTGTTATTGTGGGCAGGTGTTGGAAGTGAACTGTTTCTCGAATAGAGGTCCCCGTGGTAGTTCGTTGTGCATACATTGGGAGACATGACCATTCTAGATTACGAATGTATAACGAATGGTATAAAGCACAAGTCGAATAAATCATAGTATAAAATGCCCATCGCAGATCATGCCATGATATATAAAGTCGAAAATATAACGCGAGTAATATATTTCTTAGTGATTATCTGTTCCTTAATAGTGTACTTCGCTGTGTATGAAGGTCCCAACTCATAATTGCATGCTTATCTGTAACTTTTGTGAGCCGATATCGCAATAAATGTTGAATTAATTACCCATGAGAAATCCCATAATTGCAAGCAACGCAAAGAAATATCGCTCACAAAGTCACTTAAATCGAAAAAATTTGAGTTGCACCCTCGACCACCTACAGTGAAGTACATTATTAATGAACAAATAATAACTAAGAGATATATTCCCCGCGTTAATATTTTTCGACTTTATAAGGTTCCTTGTCAAAACTTCAAAAAGTTCCCAGGTTTTGTACTGGTGGAATATGATCCCAACGGGCGTTAGCCAGTGTAGAGATTCATGGCATCATCCAGTCGACATAAATTTCGACTCAGTATATCGTATAAATTCATATTATAATTATTACGGAGATGTTTACGTCGACTGGCATCATCTAGCCCATTCGGAGAAATAAAAATTCGAGGTAGAAGAAATGAGACGTGTTTTAAGTCCACAAGAACACGATTCAGTACAAACTAATCACAGCTAACACAATTTCATCACCTTATGCGAATTACAGTAATGCTCTAATTAATCGACTCCTTAACCACAGCATAATTATGGGTAACTTTTTAGGATTTAGTCGGAAATATGGCTTGTTGCCTGCCATTCATCGGAAAGCTCTCGGGGAGAGCTTTCCGATGAATGACAACAAGCCATATTTCCGACAAAATCCTAAAAAGTTACTAATAATTCTGCCGTGGTTAAGGAGTCGATTACTTAGGGCATTACTGTATATTAGTATATGCTATTCGTAATTCTTATATTTGTCGTAGTTCATTATGCGAAAGTTATTAAAGATGCAAATCATTGATTGAGACGGTCGCGATATTAAATCTACTCAATCAGATCAGACGCTCCAAATTACTATTTCTTTGGCTTCGGGGGGAAATATTTGATTCGAGTCGAGGAACCCACCCATTAAAGCTCAGAGTGATCAGATATCGATTTTTGAATTTTTTTTATTTCTCGAAATGTGTACTTATTTGTGTCCCAGAAAAAAATCGTCAAACCGACTATCTCGAAAAGAATTGCGGATGAAGGTGGAATTATTTTAAAATCAAATGGTAATACGGCCAAATTTCGTGATAATACTCAAGTGATAATGCGGCCATATTTCGTTGAACAACATGTTGATAAATAACACGTTTTGGGAAATTTTATACCATAATTGACAGTCACGTGGTTAGCATTATTTTGTTGTAATTAATCGATTCTGATAACTAAAGCGTATTTTGTAGAAATGTTGTTGTTGTTGTAACTTGATGATATGGGACCGTCTGATCGGATTGAGTACCTTTAATTGTGCGTAACGCTTCCGTGAACGTGAACCAATTCTATATATAGAGGATGGATTGTATTGCTAATTTATTGTTGAACTTCAAATATATAGCAACTTAATTGTCGATCCACGCATTGAATACTTAATAGACCATGTCCTCGGTTTACTACACAACACAAAGAATTAACGTTTCTGCCGAAGGCTATACTAATGCTATAATGTACATTAGTGTATCATTAAAGTTCCCTGTCCGATATTTGACACCATAAAACCAACATATGCAAGTGCACTGTAGCAGAAAATAATTAGAGCGGACATTTTTGAATATTTATGAGACTAGAAAAATATTCGAATGAGCTTCTCTGATAAACTGACCATCTTGTTTGGGACTGAATTTTATCCATTCATTTCATACTAGAATTACAGTAATGCCCTAAATAATCTACTCCTTAACCACAGCAGAATTATTGGTAATTTTTCAGGATTTAGTCGGAAATATGGCTTGTTGCCATTCATCGGAAAGCTCTCAGTGAGAGCTTTCCGATGAATGGCAACAAGCCATATTTCCGACTAAATCCTGAAAAATTACCAATAATTCTGCTGTGGTTAAGGAGTCGATTATTTAGGGCATTACTGTACGAGGAAAACAACACTAATGCAGTTGTTAAATTATCAGTGAGCGGAAGTCGAAATAAGATCGCATATACTCTATACTGGACGATTTGTAGTCGGTACAACAAAAGGGGCAGATAATTTATGTTAATAATAAAATCTAACTGGATCAATTATATTTACTCTTTATTTAATGAACTTGTGCTCAAAGGCACATATGGGCTACACACTCTTATGACCGCCTGAAAATATTCCGCGAGGCTACAAAAGATCAACTTAAAATTCAATATCTGTATATTCAAAACTGGTGGCAAACATTGTATTCATCAAATAAGTATATTACATATCAATGCATCAAAACAATCTACCGAGAAGATGTATACTTCTCGAAATTGCAAACGAACGATTCTATTACTTTTTTAAATTTCGTTCTCGAAATCATCGGTAACCAATAGAAACCATCGGTAACCAATAGAAACAGGAGACTGAATAGATTTACCTGATGATGATAAAAATTGCTAATCATGCGACAAGGACGCTCCAGGTGATGAATTACACACCCTTAATTCTTTAACCCTTTACCCAACAAACCGGCCAAAACCGGCCAAATAAAGCTTCAACAGCCTAAAATATCTTCGGTCTGTCTCAATAGAACCATACAAATATGGATATCATTGGAACCGGCTCCTTGACCACATTGTGATAGTTACAGTTATACCCTGTGCCAATGCATTCTCTTATATATGCGAGTCGACCATAGGTCGCCTCGCATATATAAGAGAATGCATTGGCCTAAAAAAAAATCTTTTTTTAACACTTTTTACCATTTTTTCTTACATTCTTTAACAATTTTAGAATTTTTAATGTGTTAAGCCAATGCATTCTCTTATATATGCGAGGCGACCTATGGTCGACTCGCATATATAAGAGAATGCATTGGCATAGGGCCCTTCTGTTGGGTAAAGGGTTAATGCGGTGCCTTGGTCGATTTAAGGCGAACACTTAGAGCAAAATATTACCTCACTCACCCCAAGAACTATTTAACAACCCAAAAGGCGAAGGTGATGGGTGGGATCTGCAAACTAATCGCTCAAATAAACAAGTTGTACTATAATATTAAGATATTATACAATGGTGTGTACAGTTTGTGTTTTCTTGTACCAGTCCAGGTTGTGGTGAATAGTCATATTGGACAAGACACGCAGTGTCGAGTCCAATATGACTTTCACCACAACCTGGACGAGTACAAGAAAAAGACATTCTATGCACAACATTGTATAATGACATTTTTGTTATCCGTCTGTATGTTTATCCAAATTTTTGGAATAAAACTTTTGTGGGTTTTTGTTTGGTATTTGTCGGCATTTGATTCTCTATAAAAGCCTGTATTTGATCATCAGAAAGCATGCTTTGGAACAGTAAACACGGAAGTGAAAACAAAACTCAATGCGGAAGTGAAACGTTTGCTAAATGCGCGCCCATCACAATTTCACCGATTCATTTGGCAATTGAGTTACTTCGTGACGTCACGGAGTCCAGATAAAAAAAAGGCATATTGGAGTTTATTTCCCTTTCATAACTGCATATATGTTATCTTGGATATATAATATGCATGTACCTATGACAAAATCAATTTTAAAAGAAGCTTTTGGTACCCGAAGACAATGAAATGTTAAAGGTACTCAACCCGTAAAGAGGGTCCCCATCTCAACAGATTCCAACAACAACAATCCGATCAGAGGGTCCTATATTACTATTTCTTTGGCTTTGGGGGTAAAAAATATTTGATTCGAGTCGAGGAACCCATCAAACAAAGCTCAGAGTTATTAGATATTGATTTTTCAAATTTGTTATGTTCTCGAGATGAGTACCAATAACTGCCGTAATATGCTCTGGATGTGTACCTCAAATCTATTCAAACAGACAAGGATGAATAACTCTAAAATCAAGTGGTAATTTTAACTCAATTTTGACTGAGTTCTGGGCCAGATAGTATTCCCGATAATGAAAAATAATAGATTTATAAAATCGATATCTAACAATTCTGAGCTT
Source organism: Siphonodentalium dalli (assembly GCA_032622095.1). Classification (NCBI taxonomy): domain Eukaryota; kingdom Metazoa; phylum Mollusca; class Scaphopoda; order Gadilida; family Siphonodentaliidae; genus Siphonodentalium; species Siphonodentalium dalli. Next base: position 118,818,255 of record CP136068.1, on the reverse strand, counting down.
TGATGGGTGACTTCCTCGACTCGAATCAAATATTTTTGACCCCCGAAGCCATTGAAATAGTAATTGAGAGGAGTTTTATCGGGTTGAGTACCTTTAAGGATGTTCAGTGACATATACTGTTCTAATTATTGTGATCTTAAAATATGTTCCGCAATAATATGTACCTATATTCGAGGGCCTTTATATATATATATATATATATATATATATATATATATATATATATATATATATATATATATATATATATATATATATATATATATATATATATAGATTCTAATTTCTGAAATATTTTGATTATATATATTTTGATTGTTGCTGTGTTTGTTTCATTTTTTCGGGGGGGGGGGGGTAAACGTATATTATTTCAGAGGGGGGGGGGGGCGACTAAACGTACGTGCATCTAATAGTGAGTTATAGTCTTTGCAAGTGGGGATATATAATCCAATTCCTTGATGCTCACGTTTATATAGACTGCAATGGTGTCAATGACTACATCGAAATGTGTATGATTCGTACATGTAGGTTTACACAGTTATATAACTTGGAAACGTCAACATACTAGATACAAACTGCAAGACAAGAGTTCAGTTCCCTCGTTACCCTGGTCTGACCACTGACATAACGTATACAATATATACGGAAATCTAAATGTGTTGGTCGGACACAATTCATTGTGCATTGTTCTGAGAAACAGGACCCTGTTTCATGAAGCAAGGTCATAAGATTATCTTAGGATGGACTTAATCTAAGATATAAGGTTGATCTTATGATGTAACTTTTCCGTTTCAAGAACGCGTTTCCCAAAACAAGATTAAGTCCTACTTAAGTAGTAAGTTAAGTTCCCGCTCATTTAGACTGGTTATCGACTATTTTCTACAGTCCGGAACAAAAAAATGTGGGCTTGTGCAATCTGTATGTACGGCATTGAGAGGTTATCGAGAAAGAGCCGAGTCCGAGTTGACATTATTCTGTGACAGGGATGCTGGATAGGGGTGGTGGTGGGCAAATCAGCACACATATCTTAGTGTCTATAGTCAGTGGCTTTATATTCGCATATGGATCTTAGACTTGCATGGGTTCACGATGTAAATTCGAAAATGAGTACATCACAGGCTCTTAAAATGACGAGCTTTGCGTTTACTGGTGAGTGGCGGTGTCAGAAATGGATCGATGCATGACTTCGACCATGCATTTACGCAGAGTTAATCCACTGAGAGCAATGATCAGGCGGCGATTTGTTTTATGTGAGCCGACATAACACGTGTATTATCGACCATCGCTCTCTACGTGTAGCAATAATCAAAATAAATCGGCGATGTCATCAGGACACACATAGGTCATTTTTCGATTCAAAGGGAAATGAAAAATATTTGTTAGAGTAACTTTTTTATTATTTTTATGCAGATGTATATCTATCTGTTGTCAAACCATGGATATATATTATAACTACGTTTTCATTAGCACACTCGCATTAAGGGGTGTCATCGTTACGGGTGAGTATATATCATATATACAATATGCTGCACAATGGCCATCCCACCCCTGAAAAAAAAACATGACAAAATTTTTTACAGCCTTGAAAATCACGACATGGGCATGGGCATTTAATATCCAAAAAACCACCACGTGATAATGTTCCAACAATTTCGAATAGGATAACATTGTCACTAGACGCATTGCTTCCGAAATGTCAGCAACGAAAAGAAATCCTAAGTTTTCCAATCAATAACTGGAGGCAGTAACAGAAGCTGTCCATGCAAATAAAGATGTTTTGTTTTCTAAATTCAAAAGCACAGTTACAAATTTACGGCAGCGTAGAACCGCCACACCATTGTATATTTCAACAGATTGGTAATCTGTTTTTACAGATTACTCCGGTGGGGGTACCACCCGAGGGGTGTACATGGGGTATGGATCATTTTCGAAAACGATAAAGATTTCGAACGAGTTGACGGCATGTGTGGGTGGCCCGCCCCAAATATCCCCTAGAAACATCCCGACCCCCACCCATCACCCCCGGGGGGTACCACCCGAGGGGGTGAAAATGGGGTATGGACCATTTTCGAGAACGGAAATTATTTCGACCGATTTGACGGCATGGGTAGGTGGCCCGCCCAAATACCCCACAGAAACACTCCGACCCCGCCCACCTATCACCCGTGGTGGTGAAAATGCGGTATGGACCATTTTCGGAAACGGTAAGAATTTCGGTCAATTTGATGGCAGGAGTGTGTGTCCCGCCCTAAATACTCACTAGAAACGCATCAAACCTCCCACCCGGTGGTACCATCCCAAGGGAGTGAAAATCTGGTTTGGATCTTTTTATTCCTTATTCGAAAAAAAATGTCTTTTTCGGTCAATTTGACAGCATGGGTGTGGGACCCGCACCAAATACCACATAGACCCCCCCCCCCCACCACACCCATCCCAACTAAACAAAGAATAAAAAGATCCAGAAAGACACAGAAAGCGAACGTGATCTTCTCGTCGAATGTTGGACTCCACCACGCACCATATCGCACAATTCCATAAAGAAATCACGGAACTAAATGGTTTCCCATAGGCGACAGTGTTAACGTTTCGGCCAAATTCATTGAATTGAAGCCTGCAGGCCATATCAGTAATGTTTACCCGGCTAGATTGACACCAGTTGATCACGAAAATGGTAGAAAAATGATAGGTCATGTGTTTACCTTTTAAAATAAATCCCCAAGTGTACGACAGGGCTATCCCACAGCCAAATTTGATCTGGACAAATCCAGAACTACAGCAGCTAGTTAAATAAATTTCCCGCTCACAAAAATCCATTCCCCCATTCATTCACCAGTTTAAATTATTTAGATATGATGTACAAATCAAATAAACGCGATGTCATCCTTTAATAACGTGTCGCATGTATCAGGTGAAGGTCATTCTTCAGTTACCTTCACCGTTAGCATTCCACGGTGTACTCGTTCCCCGACTCTAGAACACATTTAGCTCCCTGATTCCATAATCATCGGTCTGGTGAAGCGATATTTTGCTCTAATCTCTTCATCGTCCATGTAACCCAGTGGATTGCTTCTGTCCCTATAAATAGCCTTTGTCGTCGTAGATCTCTCCGTAATTGCAAAATAACATAGGCCACCATATTTGTGATCGATATGCCACTTATCACGTGGGTCTTAACTTTAAGATTATCTTAAGACACCTCACACTAGTCTTAAAGTTAAGATCAAAGTTAAAACCATCTTAAGTTAAGACCTTGTTCGTGAAACGCACTTATGACTGCAGTTTGAACTTATGACCATCTTAAGTCCCAACTATGTCATAAGTTGCTTTCATGAAACAGGGCCCAGAACTATTCATATTCATTTGGAAGTTGGTCGGATCAAATAAGAATGAATCATAATCAATAACATACTTTTTGAAAAAGAATATTACTCTTAATACATTATGTATATGTGATGGAAGTGGTCAAACCAGCGTGGCGAGGGACTGAACTCTGCCTTGCACTTTGTACGAGATATTCTATAGTAGTAAATATATAGTTATCCTTGTAGCTCTATATTTCTTGGTTGATATATGTATAAATTAAATACGCAAAAATAGAAGAATACACAAAAATTCCATCGTTGTACGTATCCAGGGGTACTAATAAATAATATGCTCGTGTTAAGGCTCAGACGGTTCTCTCGAATATTAAAATTTCCAGGATAGATGCATCCAACACTGCAAAACCTATACGAAGATATGCCCACCGCATCACTACAGGATATAACCGCATCACTGCAGGGTATAACCGCATCGATGCAGCAGGTATAACCACATCACATAATTAATTCCTCAACACGGATCGTCCGAAAGAAACCATGACAGATCAACACCACGGAAATGCACAGTCTCGTTACACCCTGTCGCAACTTGCGTTCTCCTCACAAACGAAAAAGTGTCCGAAAGCGTATCACACTTAACATAAGCCCATTTGTACAGAGCAGTCAAAAACTGAGATTTGTGGTTAAAATGCGGCGCCTGGCAATATTCTAGATCTCCGAATTGGTAAAGAGCTCCGCGAATGTCATTTGGACTGTCCATCATTATGTCTTCAAATGGTCTTTTCTTCAGAGGAAACACCACTTTCTTGTTGAACGTTTCGCTGCTGCGGAACCACCAATGGGTGTTCATTATATGAGTCTGGTTCTCCGTGAAGAAGAATATATCTATATAAGGCCACAAAAATGTTTCATAATCATCCATCTCACGGAAGGCGTAGTAAAATTTCCATTCCACAGTTTCTTGAATGAGTAACTTGTAATCTGGTCCGAGGCTGGTTAACGCCTTTGTCAGCTTGGCTTTATCAGTCGCATTGACCATGTAATCAATGTCGTCGTCCCATGGTATGAAACCATGGTGACGGTACATGCCTAGCAACGTGCCAGAAACTGGAAAGTAACTGATGTTGTTCTTCGCCATAACGTCGTGGAATGTATGCATTGTTTTCATAAAAATCGCTCGTATCTCATAATCCATGTCGACGGAAAATCGACTGACGTCATTTTTAACGCTTTCATACACTAATGTTTTCAGTATCAGAGCCGTGAAAAACAGAAAGGTGATGCCGACTAAAGTCCTTTTATGAAATACCGAGAATCTCATCTTTGATATATAAAGCTGCCCGTTTTTCTCTCTCCAGAATATGTTATTTTTTCGATTTGAATTGAAAAATTTACATCAGCTAGATATAGATCGTGGTAACGTGCGTGTTGGCAACTGCTGGTCCGGCCTTCCTGTCACCGAGCCGCAATTGATTATCTAGTGGTTACCCTGGGTTACCTAAAATAATAATAATAAACATATCACGTATTAGATCATACCATGCATTTCTACTCTGGCTACGCACGCAGACTTGTAGAGATCATATCCCATGCATCAGTTCAAAACCTGGAAACTAATTTCTCGCAGGGAACTTTAATTTATAACAGTGAAAATATAATGCAGGTAATATATGTCTTAGTTAGTATTATACATGTTTCTTAAAGGGGTACTGTACGCCATTTTCAATAAATTCCCGGTAATAACAGCGATCTAACATCGATTATTATATAGAAAAATAAGTAATTTGAGTCGATTATGTATTCTGTAAACGATGAGGTTAATACGTTATCTTAAAATCAAAGTTAATAATTTGATATAAATTTAATTTATGACTGGAGCTGATAACGTCTCTTCAATTAAGCGGTATGTTGACTATAGTACAAGTTTTCTTCGACGCAAACCAGTGAGTGAAATCGTTTGGGATAATTAATGCTTCTTTACGTCGGAGCCCCGATGATATATTGTGCTATAGCATACTTTACGCCCAGATCCAGTGGCGGGATTTTTCGTAAATTTTAATTGATTTTAACCGACAAACCAAAACATGATGCTATATATGATTCATTGTTCATTCACCTCGCAACTATTGTGCTATTGGACGTGCATACACTTAGTAAGTCAATTTAGGCCATGCGGTAATTTCATATATAGATAGCGTATATAGACCAGTTTATATCAGTGTTGTAATGCAGAACTTATATAATGCTTAATGTAACTGTTTTATATCCACGAATCGACGGTATACAACTAAATTCAAAAGGCGTGACTGCATGCCCTTGATCCATGCAGCTAAAAATAACCAAATCATGGCGTTGTATTAAAGTCGAGTCTGAAACGGTACGGAATCGGACGAGGTTTGCCGATTTAATGCAGGGTAGCTTCAAATGTATATAGTGTGACCACTCTATAATAATTGTTATTCCTTTAAAACGAGGGTATAAAATGCCCACTTCTATATATAAGAAGATAATATGGAATGAACGCTAGAAATAATAGAAGATTGGTTTATACATGTTTATAAAGTTTCATTTCCTGTCTCCGTATTGGTCTATCGCTGTTGTCTGTTATATAAAACACACATCCTGTGATTAAACAAACCCAGATTATTCCAAATCGAAATCACTTTGTAATATCTCAATTCCACTTTATGTGGGTCCGGTGTGAAATCTGAGGCAATATTTTTGGACGGCGCGAGACTATATGCTACCACTTCTTATACGTCACAGTTCGTTCTATAGAGAAACACATTTAAATCTGATATACGCATGAATAGTGTATTATCTCACCATCAAACTAACTTTATACAATCATAAATCAAAACGCCGTGGGGCATCGAGATTATATACCCAGTATAGGCCTAAATTCATTCCGGTAAGCTTTAATCGCAAACTATAGCCGCGGTAAGCTTCGTGACATTATTATACATATATACTAGAATCACTGCATGTGGGCCACCGATACTGCCAAATCCGTCCGAAATTGGATCATCGTTCAGTGCGCATTGATTGTAATGCTAGGTTTCCCTCTCAGCATTGTTGTAATTATTAGCGTGACGGCATTAATGAAAGTATCAATGACACTGTAGCTCAACTTGAGAGGGCATAATTTCATGTTTTACAATCAATGGAGCGATTAGGAATGCGGAAAGTTGAAATGTCTACTAGATATCAACATGAAGAGATGTATAGAAAGTTAAATCCAAGATGGCCACCGGTCAAAATATTTGATAGCTCCGATCTATACCCGAAGATCAATATGAAGTTTGGTGACGGTCAGATGCAGGATGTGATCTGTAGGTGCATGTGCATGCTAAAAGATTTAGTCATGCAAAGAGTAAAATCCAAAATGGCTGACGGTGGCCATTTTTTATGGCCGAATGACCCCAAAATGACTCTTTCACATCTACATGTCAATGTCAACAGATATGAGAAATTTCATAATGATCAGACCAAAGGTACGCCTGTAGCCCGTGATAAGGAAATTTTTGACGGACGTACACACGTTAGCACACGACGCACACACGGACGGCGGATACCAAGCCATGGCAATTGCTCAAACTTTACAAAGTAAAGTTGAGCTAAAAATGGTAAGTATTTTTGCAGTATGACCGCCTGTATATATAGTGGTAGTTGGCGGATATGTGTACAATCGTGCATTTTAGTGAATAAATCAAAAAAATTGGCATATACGTTCCTCGTGGTAATTTATACTTTACTTTAAGCATTTTTAAATGATATTTACAAATACAAATGGACTGAGGCATACGTTTTTATAACTTACATGTAGCCTCGCTCCTGAAAAATATAATTTATAAGAATATGTTTGGTAGACAATGAATGAGATCTGGCCACAATTAGGGCGTTTTTTGTGGTTGCCATAGCAACGGGTGCAAACTCAGCATACATATCATGCATGGTACAATGGGTTTAATTCCATGTAATATGGAAAATCGCAGGTGTTTTTGCTGTCAATATAGTGTACGTAAATCATTTGAAAAACCACACAACTTAGATATGCATGGGTAGCATATTTCATGTTGCTAACATACTAGATCGTGTGACCAAACTACAAATGTCATCTCAGCCTGAGTTATATGAATGAAAGAACAACGATTACACATATATATCCAGAGTTTGCGTATGGTCCTAAATTTCCAATCGGTATTTACCAAAGTAGACTATTTGGGCCGTATGTGGATGAAAATGCAAAAAGTGCCACACTTCATGCAAAATATGTACAAACCATGGGGAAATATGAAAATAGGGAATTAGGAATGCCTTTTGTCTGTCCATTAAGTGCTTTTAAACCAAGTCATGTTGGTTTAATAACCATCAAATGAGTCAATAATAATACAAATGGCTGTAAATGTACGTATGGATAGTTTTCTTAGGGATGGATACCAATATGGTCACCAAAGTATTATCTGAGCATTGTATAATACTTTCACATCACTTATCTGCAGTGCCTGGCTGTATATATAAAGGGCAAGATTAAGAAACACAACATGGAGCGATGTGCCTTTACAGTGTTTTATATCGCTCCACTGCTTGGTAAAAGTATAACCAAATTTTTATTCTGAAAGTACAGATGTTGACTCAGACTTGTTAAGCATTAACGTTTGGAGATGAACAGTATTATTAATATTTATTATAGTGTGCGTATAGCAAATATAAGAATTTGACTATATACTGACTATTGTGGAAGGATGTTAGTATTCCCTAAAATTTCCCTTACACGCGACGATGTGTGTGGTATACATACTGACCCCTGGTGCTTGCTGTATCTGGCCGCCGGTGTCAGGAATCAGTAATATAAATAAACTTGTAACACCTTTATAGACTTATTGTGAAATTTATTCACGAGCTTCTAACCCTTCTACCGTAATGCCCAAAGTAATTGACCACTTAACCACCGCAGAATTGTGGGTAATTTTTCAGGATTTAGTCGGAGATATGGCTTGTTGTCATTTATCGGAAAGCTCTCGCCGAGAGCTTTCCGATGAATGGCAACAAGCCATATTTCCGACTAAATCCTGAAAAATTACCCATAATTCTGCTGTGGTTAAGTGGTCAATTACTTTGGGTATCACTGTATAGTGTCATTCTCAAGTGTAATGGCAGTTTGCGTACCTAAATCAGGAATCAGTTGTTACCTCTAAAATATATAGGAGAATATCGGGTGACTCATCTAAATACAATTTCAAGTATAGTGAGGAAGTTACCAGACTAATTGGATATAAATGTCTTTGGTAAAAAAAATCTGACAACATACAGTAATGCCCAAAGTAATTGACCACTTAACCACAGCAGAATTCTGGGTAATTTTCCAGGATTTAGTCGGAAATATGGCTTGTTGCCATTCAACGGAAAGCTCTCGGCGAGAGCTTTCCGATAAATGACAACAAGCCATATTTCCGACTAAATCCTGAAAAATTACCCATAATTCTGCTGTGGTTAAGTGGTCAATTACTTTGGGTATTACGGTATACATACATTTCTAGCCAATCTCACACCAGAAGGATTTCTCATTTATTTGATGCGACAAAATTCTAGTAAACCATGATCTACAGCAAATTGTGGACAGTTCTCGAATATATATATTGTATGATATTAACATATAGTAATATGGATAACTTAGCCTTGAGTTGAAAACAATTATTCAAATTTAGAGAGCGTTTGGTGATTAATAATTTTTCCATATTATTTGCATTTGTATTTGACTCTGCATCATACATTCACTGAAAAATATATTGATTATCTATTATTCGAGAAATATCGTCAGCTGATATCTAGTTTCGTGCTTATTTCGAAACATAAGTCACTCCAGTTACGCTAAGAGCTATGTACACTGTACAATGCATGCATTTGAAAATTGGTCCTGGATTGTTCACAAAATATTTCCCAAAATTTCTATACTTACCAATGTTTCAGAAGAATTGAAATGCTTTTAACATAATCAGCGGTTACCGATATTAACATAATTATCGCGAAGCTAAAACATGAAACTCTATATGAGTTATATATAAGATGCTACTAACTTGAGCGACTGTTGCTACATTCATTTGTTGCACATGTTCAGTTTAGTATAAAAGTAGATGTTCCATAAATGGCCGGATTTAGTGTACAGTCCCCCTTTAACTTGTTGCGTATACGTGATATATCCGGGTAGCCAGGGTAGAGATTCATGTCATGATCTACCACCACAATGGAATTTGAACTGTTAAGATACGTTATGGGTGACATGTGAGTCAATGCAAATAAACCGGATCTCGAAGTACATACCTGTATAGCAACTATATATATAAGGTATCGCACTGGGTCTGTTGTGTGATAAGATCCGAGTTCTTTATCCTCGTAAATTGGAAATGAATGTCATATCATCCATCTAACTTGTTCCTATAAAAAGTGACCATCGGTGATGTGTTCTTCCAATTAATACATACAATAGTCATACGAGTGCATGGGTGTGCACGTGAGCGATCCGTTCCCGCGCGCAGATAAAACGTACTGCAGAGCCTGTCATATGCCGCATGTCGAGCAAATATTTGTTTTATGTCAAAGGTACACATCGATTGGTGTGGCATTTTAATAACACGGAGTTTCCATTCCAAGCTGTACGCATGCACTCACAACCAAGACGGTCGGGTGACCCCATTCATATATGGTATTGTTATGGCGATAAAGAGGTTTCAGCGATAAATATTTTGACGACGGACAATGTATTAATTGTTTCCTGTGTATTAATATTGAGAGCTCATTTCTTGGAATATATCAGACCCTCACCCCTTACTACGACTCGGGTTTATGCAATTGATTAAAAATGCAATGAGCTCTCACAAATCCATATATAGTTACTTTCAAGATATTGTGCTGACTGTATCAGTCTATATTGTTCAGATACAGACAAAAGAGAGGTTTGGCAGCCGGACGGTTATCGATTTAACTTATAAGGTGCATGGCACTGAGACATTTATCACAATTTCCCATGGTTTACTGTAGTAGATATATTGTAACCACAGTTACCGTGGTAATGTTGTGGTATTTGCATACCATGTTTGGATTTACCAAAGTTTTTGTGGCAAAACTTTATTTATTGTGTGGTAAAAAATATGGTGAATGTAATCAATCTCACAACTGCACAATGGTAACGTGGTTTAACCCTTTCAGTGCCAGGTCCGATTTTTGTATCAACCCATATACCCTGTACCAATGCATTCTCTTATATATGCGAGTCGACCATAGATCGCCTCGCATATATAAGAGAATGCATTGGCCGAACAATTTTTCATCATTTGTTATTATTTTTTACAATTTTTTACAATTTTAATAATTTTTTCTTATATTCTTTAACAGACTTATTTTGTAGGTTTAGTGCCAGGGAATCTTACGTTTTTCATGGGCATCAAAATTATTACTATGAATAATTGGTGATAGTTTTGAGTTATAACATGCCCCTAAGGTTTTATCCAGTTTGTTTTTAAATTCGCTATAGCATGCTTAAGCATACCCAAACAAAATTCAACCCCAAAAAAACAAAAACAAAAAATACTTTTTTATTTTGTTTAGGGCCGATTTTACAGACCGCAAAATAGGGCCGATACAATCGGCCCCTGGCACTGAAAGGGTTAACTATAGAATAACCATGGTTTTAATTTGCCATGTGTAATTTTGCCATAGATTCTATGGTAAAACCATGTTTCGAATTATAGTGAATCACCAGTTCACCATATAGTTGAAGGCCCATTTAATTTTTGAGTCACCGATTATTTTTGTTATAGTGCCTTGATATACGGTTTTACTAACACTATATGACATAAAATATGATTTAAAACTATAAATCATCACCATCATTGGAACGTCTGTATCTCAGGTCCATAGCTGAAATCACAAAAATATTTCCCCCCGTCTCGCTCCCAGAATGCAACATTATTCAAACTAAGATATAGATTTCGAAAATTAGAGTTTACTGTAGCTCACTGTGGCAATACCGGTTCCATGTTGTAACCGATTTGCTGAGGTGGTAAATTTTTCACACTCACAAAATCACAGTTTCTCAGAGATGGAAATTTAAAAGATTTGATGCCACTTAACTGCATTCATTGTAAACGAGTCACTGTTTTAGGAATTACAGGTACGTTGTTATTTAATTAAAGATGCATAATCCGAATTAACGCTCGCAAATTACTATTTCCTTGGCTTCGGGGGTAAACAGTATTTGATTCGAGTCGAGCACTGTCGAGGAACCCACCCACCAAAGCTCAGAGTGATCAGATATCGATGTTTGAAATCTATTATTTTTATTTATAAATCGGCAGCCGTTGAACAAAATGTTGATAAATAACAGGTTTTGGGAAATGGTATGCTATAGTTGACCGTGGTTAGCATTATTTTGGGGCAATTACTCGATTCTGATAACTGAAGCGGCATTTCAAAAAATGTTGCTGTTGTTGGAATCTGATCATATGTGGACCATCGGAGTATCTTTAATTAATATATATCTCAGACTTAGGTGACATATTTCTGAACAGAAAAAAGAAGTATTTCTGACAACTAAATTCAATCAAATTGTAATTAAAGGCCCACTTAATGTTCGAAACCCCAGATCACATATATAAAATATATGCTATATTATATACCATTTAAAAGTGGAAGCTTCAAAACATTGTATTATCAACTTTTCCGGTGTAATAAACTGTGAACAAGTTGTTTCTGTTGAGTTACCAACGTGCTTGTGTGCTTAAGTTTTATCTAGATTGTAGTAAAAAGTGTATTATTTTCAATAGAAGAGGAAAACTAATATAGTTTTATTCCCCTTCCATTGAAAATACATCTTTAGTTTGAATTCTATTGCATTATGGGAGCCATAACGGAGGAATCTTTCCATTATTTCAGCTGTTTTCTATTTCTCTATGGGCATCTTCTGAGACACAGATGTTTCAAATGGTGATGAATTGTAGTATTTTAATAATATTATATGGCATAGATTGTTATTAAAACCGTATATCAAGTCACTATAAAACAAATAATCTTTGACTCGAAAATTACGTGTGCCTTTAAATCCTTATGGAAAATAAAAACAGAAAACCTCTATTGTAATCTGGTAAACTCACGGTTTATTATAATTTGACCCTTCCACGACTGGAACTTCCTCAAATTTAGCAAAAATTCATGTGCCAATGCATTTTCTTATATATGCGAGTCTTCCACATGGAGCCTCGCATATATAAGAGAACATATTGGCCTAACAATATTTACCTTAAGATGTAAGTCAGCGCATTCTCTTATATAAGCGCTACTTCCGTCATGAAAGGGTTAAATATATTCACCTTGGTATAGAATATAGATTTTCGTTTGAAGACCAGGAAGTGTTGTTTTAAGGTGGAGACGCTAACATATAGATTTTTATGTTGCATATTTTGATTTTATTTCGACGAATATTTTGGCTAAAAGGCCGCCCATACCATGCATAAGAATAGTTCCGGCTTGTATTCCGCTCGAGGTGTATGCTAATAATTATGTATCCACTGAGGGATTCCGTTTAATTATAATACATCATTCCATGTATACCTATACACATTACCCGTAACCATAAAATCACTCCCTATTTATCCACACACCACATCCATGATCATACAGACAACATATGTACATCCCACCCATGACCTTACAGTCACTCCATATATACATAATCAGCACACAGATGACCATGTAGAAATATCCATACACCACACCAATGCCTATACAGGCACACCGGTGCACCCGTACTGGATATACACAACCATACACCATACAGTCACTCCATACATACCGATTCACTTCACACCTGACCATGACCTCTCCCTGCATACCTATGCATCTTACCATGGACAACCCACTCATAACCATATAGTCACTCATTGTATACCTATTCACATAAGTCATGACATACAATAACTCCCTGTATACCTATTCACCTCACATATGATCATAGAGTAACTCCCTGGCTACGATCTTGGCATCCACACTGTATCCAGTTGACATTTTTTTTTATCATAATGGACCAGAATAACCACAGATTATGGTCCATCTCAGTTCCGTCTCAAAGTTCTGCCCATTTCCTTTCAATAAATCCAAAATCACAAAAAAAGGTTCTCGGCAAAATTACATACTTTAAAATGAATTTGTCATGCTCCACACTGAACTGGGACAACCAGAATAGAACATGTAGTTGTCAGTTAATTAAATAACCAAGTCAAGTGGGTCACAATTTGCTACCTTTTCGGATAACGCAGAGAATAATGTTCGGGATATAATGTTTGGTTGCCATTTTGGAAGCCATCTTGAGCAATTTGGTCTGTACACACCGTAGTGTGACACATTTAAGATAGACCAAAACAATAAACACCTTTCAATCCAAAGATAGTTACATTTTACCTGAGAAAAATCGTCCAAACATGAAAAGTGAATTTTTGCAGATATTTATGTCAAGTTTTTGAGAGAAAAGTCCAATATTTTCGGTGATGTCAGTGGTGACAAATATACATGGGTATAATTAAATGGGAGTGGAATAAAAATAGTAGGGAGATGGACACCCTTCTCCAATGAAAAACCATCTATCCGTGTCCTTGTACAACGTTATAATTACGCTCTACTACTCATCTTAGAATATATCCCAAGAAAAATATTGGATGTCACATTTTGTGTTATATTGTGAGAATAGGATATTACCCTTCGTTCTACTACAATTTCCTAAAATAACCCGCATCTTGTGAAACCAGAAATGTTGGTCCATTGGAGCGGTGATAGGCAGCACATTGATGGGGTTTGAAGCAGCTTCTCGTTATGAACACATCTTTATTCGCCAAACCTATTATATATTATTCGTCGTTTTTTTTGTATTTCAATAGAGCCGAACTCGACAACCGATATGAAATGCATTATTGAAAATACGAACTTTTGGTGTCAAATTAATATTTAAATTTAATATCGCGACCGTCTCAATCAATGACTTGCTGTTTGACATAACACACACTATATAGCGTGTTTTTTTAGACAGCCCAGTGTATACATCTCCTACGGAAGCACAGCAGCGCCACAAATAAAATAATAATTACGGCGTTATAACGCCGTAATACGGTGTTTAAACGCCCTAATTACGGAGTTTAAACGCACTAATACGGCGTTATAACGCCGTAAACGGCGTTTAAACGCCCTAATACGGCATTTAAACGCCCTAATATAGGCATAATAAACGCCCTAATACGGCAGTTAAACGCCTAATATAGGCCTAATAAACGCACTAAGATAGGCCTACACTATAGGCCCTAATATACAATATAGGCCCTAATATACAATATAGGCCCTAATATAATATAGGCCCTAATACAATATAGGCCCTAATATAGGCCTACAATATAGGCCTTAATACAATAGGCCCTAATACAATATAGGCTCTAATACAATATAGGCCCTAATATAGGCCTACAACATAGGCCCTAGTATAGGCCTACAATATATGCCTAATGCGGCGTTTAAACGCCCTAATTACGGCGTTATAACGCCTAATACGGCGTTTAAACGCCCTAATACGGCGTTTAAACGCCCTAATTACGGCGTTATAACGCCGTAATATGGCGTTTAAACGCCCTAATTACGGCGTTATAACGCCCCAATATGGCGTTTAAACGCCCTAATTACGGCGTTATAACGCCCCAATACGTCGTTTAAATGCCCTAATACGGCGTTTAAACGCCGTATTAGGCATATAGTGTAGGCCTATATTGTAGGTCTATATTGTATTAGGGCCTATATTGCATTAGGGCCTATATTGTATTAGGGCCTATTGTATTAGGGCCTATAATGTAGGCCTATAGTAGGGCCTATATTGTATGCCTATATTAGGGCATATATTGTATTTGGGCCTATATTGTAGGCCTATATTAGGGCCTATATTGTAGGCCTATATTAGGGCCTATATTGTATTAGGGCCTATATTGTATTAGGGCCTATTGTATTAGGGCCTATATTGTAGGCCTATATTGTAGGCCTATATTAGGGCCTATATTGTATTACGGCCTATATATTTATGTCAAGTTTTTGAGAGAAAAGTCCAATATTTTCGGTGATGTCAGTGGTGACAAATATACATGGGTATAATTCAATGGGAGTGGAATAAAAATAGTAGGGAGATGGACACCCTTCTCCAATGAAAAACCATCTATCCGTGTCTTTGTTCAACGTTATAATTACACTCTACTACTCATCTTAGAATATATTCCAAGAAAATATTGGATGTCACCTTTTGTGTTATATTGTGAGAATAGGATATTACCCTTCGTTCTACTACAATTTCCTAAAATAACCCGCATCTTGTGAAATCAGAAATGTTGGTCCATTGGAGCGGTGATAGGCAGCACAATGATGGGGCTTGAAGCAGCTTCTCGTTATGAACACATCTTTATTCGCCAAACCTATTATATATTATTCGTCGTTTTTGTTGTATTTCAATAGAGCCGAACTCGACAACCGATATGAAATGCATTATTGAAAATACGAACTTTTGGTGTCAAATTAATATTTAAATTTAATATCGCGACCGTCTCAATCAATGACTTGCTGTTTGACATAACACACACTATATAGTGTGTTTTTTAGACAGCCCAGTGTATACATCTCCTACGGAAGCACAGCAGCGCCACAAATAAAATAATAATTACGGCGTTATAACGCCGTAATACGGCGTTTAAACGCCCTAATTACGGAGTTTAAACGCACTAATACGGCGTTATAACGCCGTAAACGGCGTTTAAACGCCCTAATACGGCATTTAAACGCCCTAATATAGGCATAATAAACGCCCTAATACGGCAGTTAAACGCCTAATATAGGCCTAATAAACGCACTAAGATAGGCCTACACTATAGGCCCTAATATACAATATAGGCCCTAATATACAATATAGGCCCTAAAACAGTATAGGCCCTAATATAATATAGGTCCTAATACAATATAGGCCCTAATATAGGCCTACACTATAGGCCTACAATATAGGCCGTAATACGATAGGCCCTAATACAATATAGGCCCTAATACAATATAGGCCCTAATACAATATAGGCCCTAATATAGGCCTACACTATAGGCCTAATACGGCGTTTAAGCGCCCTAATTACGGCGTTATAACGCCGTAATATGGCGTTTAAACGCCCTAATTACGGCGTTATAACGCCCTAATACGGCGTTTAAACGCCCTGATACGGCGTTTAACGCCCTAATTACGGCGTTATAACGCCCTAATACGGCATTTAAACGCCCTAATACAGGCCTAATAAACGCCCTACAATATATAGGCATACAATATAGGCCCTAATATACAATATAGGCCCTAATACAATATAGGCCCTAATATAATATAGGCCCTAATACAATATAGGCCCTAATATAGGCCTACAATATAGGCCTTAATACAATAGGCCCTAATACAATATAGGCTCTAATACAATATAGGCCCTAATATAGGCCTACAACATAGGCCCTAGTATAGGCCTACAATATATGCCTAATGCGGCGTTTAAACGCCCTAATTACGGGGTTATAACGCCTAATACGGCGTTTAAACGCCCTAATACGGCGTTTAAACGCCTTAATTACGGCGTTATAACGCCGTACTATGGCGTTTAAACGCCCTAATTACGGCGTTATAACGCCCTAATACGTCGTTTAAATGCCCTAATACGGCGTTTAAACGCCGTATTAGGCATATAGTATAGGCCTATATTGTAGGTCTATATTGTATTATGGCCTATATTGTATTAGGGCCTATATTGTATTAGGGCCTATTGTATTAGGGCCTATAATGTAGGCCTATATTGTAGGCCTATAGTAGGGCCTATATTGTATGCCTATATTAGGGCATATATTGTATTAGGGCCTATATTGTAGGCCTATATTAGGGCCTATATTGTAGGCCTATATTAGGGCCTATATTGTATTAGGGCCTATATTGTATTAGGGCCTATTGTATTAGGGCCTATATTGCAGGCCTATATTGTAGGCCTATATTAGGGCCTATATTGTATTACGGCCTATATATTTATGTCAAATTTTTGAGAGAAAAGTCCAATATTTTCGGTGATGTCAGTGGTGACAAATATACATGGGTATAATAATTCAATGGGAGTGGAATAAAAATAGTAGGGAGATGGACACCCTTCTCCAATGAAAAACCATCTATCCGTGTCCTTGTACAACGTTATAATTACACTCTACTACTCATCTTAGAATATATCCCAAGAAATATATTGGATGTCACCTTTTGTGTTATATTGTGAGAATAGGATATTACCCTTCGTTCTACTACAATTTCCTAAAATAACCCGCATCTTGTGAAACCCGAAATGTTGGTCCATTGGAGCGGTGATAGGCAGCACAATGATGGGGTTTGAAGCAGCTTCTCGTTATGAACACATCTTTATTCGCCAAACCTATTATATATTATTCGTCGTTTTTTTTTGGTATTTCAATAGAGCCGAACTCGACAACCGATATGAAATGCATTATTGAAAATACGAACATTTGGTGTCAAATTAATATTTAAATTTAATATCGCGACCGTCTCAATCAATGACTTGCTGTTTGACATAACACACACTATATAGTGTGTTTTTTAGACAGCCCAGTGTATACATTTCCTACGGAAGCACAGTAGCGCCACAAATAAAATAATAATTACGGCGTTATAACGCCGTAATACGGTGTTTAAACGCCCTAATTACGGAGTTTAAACGCACTAATACGGCGTTATAACGCCCTAATACGGCGTTTAAACGCCCTAATATAGACATAATAAACGCCCTAATTCGGCATTTAAACGCCCTAATATAGGCCCAATAAACGCCCTAATATAGGCCTACAATATAGGCCCTAATATACAATATAGGCCCTAATATACAATATAGGCCCTAATACAATATAGGCCCTAATATAATATAGGTCCTAATACAATACAGGCCCTAATATAGGCCTAAAATATAGGCCTACAATATAGGCCGTAATACAATAGGCCCTAATACAATATAGGCCCTAATACAATATAGGCGCTAATACAATATAGGCCTGCACTATAGGCCTGCACTATAGGCCTAATACGGCGTTTAAGCGCCCTAATTACGGCGTTATAACGCCGTAATATGGCGTTTAAATGCCCTAATTACGGCGTTATAACGCCCTAATACGGCGTTTAAACGCCCTGATACGGCGTTTAACGCCCTAATTACGGCGTTATAACGCCCTAATACGGCATTTAAACGCCCTAATATAGGCCTACAAGGCTACAATATAGGCCCTAATATACAATATATGCACTAATATACATTATAGGCCATAATACAATATAGGCCCTAATATAATATAGGCCCTAATACAATATAGGCCCTAATATAGGCCTATAATATAGGCCCTAATATAGGCCTACAATATATGCCCTAATACAATAGGCCCTAATACAATATATGCCCTAATACAATATAGGCCCTAATATAGGCCTACAATATAGGCCCTAGTATAGGCCTACAATATAGGCCTAATACGGCGTTTTAACGCCCTAATTACGGCGTTATAACGCCTAATACGACGTTTAAACGCCCTAATACGGCGTTTAAACGCCCTAATGACGGCGTTATAACGCCGTAATATGGCGTTTAAACGCCCTAATTACGGCGTTATAACGCCCTAACACGTCGTTTAAACGCCCCAATACGACGTTTAAACGCCGTATTAGGCCTATAGTGTAGTCCTATATTGTATTAGGGCCTATATTGTATTAGGGCCTATATTGTATTAGGGCCTATTGTATTAGGGCCTATATTGTATGCCTATATTAGGGCATATATTGTATTAGGGCCTATATTGTAGGCATATATTAGGGCCTATGTTGTAGGCCTATATTAGGGCATATATTGTATTATGGCCTATATTGTATTAGGGCCTATATTGTATTAGGGCTATTGTAGTAGGGTCTATATTGTAGGCCTATATTAGGGCCTATATTGTAGGCCTATATTAGGGCCTATATTGTATAAGGGCCTATTGTATTAGGGCCTATATTGTATAAGGGCCTATTGTATTAGGGCTATATTGTAGGCCTATATTAGGGCCTATATTGTATTAGGGCCTATATTGTATTAGGGCCTATATCGTATTAGGGCCTATTGTATTAGGGTCTATATTGTAGGCCTATATTGTAGGCCAATATTAGGGCCTATATTTTATTAGGGCCTATATTTTATTAGGGCCTATATTGTATTAGGGCCTATATTGTATTAGGGCCTATTGTATTATTACTTATATTGTAGGCCTATATTAGGGCCTATATTAGGGCCTATATTGTTGGCCTATATTGTGGCCTATATTGTATTAGGGCCTATATTGTAGGCCTATATTAGGGCATTGTAGGCCTATATTAGGGTCTATATTGTATGAGGGCCTATAGTGTATTAGGGCCTATATTGTAGGCATACATTGTAGGCCTATATTAGGGTCTATGTTGTATTAGGGCCTATATTATATTAGGGCCTATATTGTATTAGGGCCTATATTGTAGACCTATATTAGGGCGTTTATTAGGCCTATATTAGGGCGTTTAACTCCGTAATTATTATTTATTTGTGGCGCTACTGTGCTTCCGTAATCTCCTCCACATACGGGTTATCATAGTTTTAATTAATTTATCGCTTTCACCCACCAGTCCTGCCCGGAACTATGATTGTTTCTCAGCGACAGCCACATCTTACACCTTAGTCCGGGTTGGGGGTGGGGTGGGGGTGCACATTGCGCGTGAATCGATATCATGGACACCTGGGGCACCACCCCCAGCGAACCCTAATTACAGTAACTGTTGTTGGCCGCCGCACAAAGGGGTGTAAATGAGGGACCAATATCATTTTTCGGCCCCTTGTATTGACCGATTTCTATCAAACAAAGGGTATTGTAGGGTAAAACTTTCCATACACCCCACCTAGATCCAAATTGGCCGCCGACCTAATTAAGGGGTACAAATATGAGACCCATGTCATTTATCGGCCCATTGCTCGCTTTTTTCTACATAAAATCCTGTGCCAACGCATTCTCTTATATATGCGAGTCTCCCGTATATGGAACCTCGCTTATACAAGTGAATACATTGGGCTAACA
Organism: Siphonodentalium dalli; assembly: GCA_032622095.1. Classification (NCBI taxonomy): domain Eukaryota; kingdom Metazoa; phylum Mollusca; class Scaphopoda; order Gadilida; family Siphonodentaliidae; genus Siphonodentalium; species Siphonodentalium dalli. The sequence goes on along the minus strand of CP136068.1, from coordinate 118,797,727 downwards.
ATATTTACCTTGACTTTAATTGTAAGCCAGGGCATTCTCTCCCATGGGAGACTCGCATATATCAGAGAATGCAGTGTCACGTGATACTTAATGCTGCACCAGCGCAGCTCTCGGTATGAAAGGGTTAAGGTCGGTCCACGCCGATAATGGGGATTACACTAATTAACTGTCGGTTGCCTGGAATAGCACAGTCAGCAAGTCTATGGCGAGGACAATTGATTTTCGAATACAATGGGCGACAAATATAGCTTTGCAGTAGCTAACGACCACGCACCCTAAGGGTACGTTCATACGCTGGCAATATTGCACTGCAAACTGCAAAAATGCCAGCTGCAAAATTGCCAAAACGGATTAATTTCTGCCCGCTGTCAACAAATCAGCGTTAGTAGTGATCAATGAACGACAGCCGTTTTGCGTGATTGATGAGCTGTTTGCAATATATCAGAACACGATGCGTGTTGGTATTCTTAGGCCAGTCAAAATAATGTCACTTGACATGTTGGAATGTGATATCGCCACGGCCAGCTCTCTCGATGGGATGCTGCTCATATATGAGTACAATAAACGTCACCTAGACAGGAGATGGTGCGTCCGCACTTGGCTCAACGAAGATAACCGACGAATTCAAATCTTCTCGGATATCATCACAAACTCCAAACTTGTCATTCCAATAATTTTAGTCACATACTCGTTGGTCTTCATGTTAAGCAAAACAATAAGTTAAGAAAAACGGGGGGGGGGGGAGGGGGACGTGGTGCTGATGTTAAACAAAACAAAGAAATCAAATAAATAGTAATACAAGTTAATCAAAAGCACACAATATATTGTTATTCAAATGGCATGAATAATAATATTGGCCCATATATGCTTTATCAATGCCAAAGACTAATATCCCATTATCCCTACTGTTAGACCCCCACCCCACCACCACGACGACACAACCAGTCACCTTTAAACCACTTCAATTACATCGATATCGCAGTCTGTGTAGATGGTGTTGGCACGTATTCGAACCCCAGCTTGATCTGAATTGAGTGATATTTCAATGTGCCATTCTGATCGATACATGACCATTTCGATAACAATTGAAAATTTGTACACTGAAGTAAGCACATTTGAAGCAATGCATGGATACTCATAGTGAGTCCTGCCACCACCTCCCACATTTATGACTCGGGAGGCATCACTTTTGGTACTATTTGTATCACGCCATATCATCATATCCTCATATAACGGAGATCCACATGTATAAGTATGTGTGCATGAGAATCACAGAGAACACACCCCGATCCCATTCGATCGTATCAGGACGGTACAGACACAATCAATTATTACGCCACCGTAGTGTGGTGTTTCTAGCTTTTGGTTTTTTGATATCGCATGGTCGATCGATAATTCACTGGGTGATTGTACATTCGGCAAACCTCGTCAGATTCCGTCACCGTTTCATCGTACCGATAATTACGAGAGTACAACTAAGATTGGCACATGTGTTTACGTCACCGGTGTAATTGTGGGGACATGCTTCTATTATGAAGGTTTGCTATCCCGAAGGTCCGCTATTCCGAAGGTTCTCTATTCCGAAGGTTTTTGTTATTTTTAGGTTAATTCTATATTTTAAAGTATTGAGACTAATTTGAGAGGGTTCATTTTCACAAAGATTCTTTATATGGAGTGTGCGCTCACATCCGAACTGATCATGCGCGCACACCGATACAGATACAGGAGGAAATAACTTAACTTAGAACATTAAATGTGATTTTGTTTTGTTTTCGCTGGTTTTCTTGAGATTTTATGTCATTACGTGGGCCCATACCTTTGAATTCTTGGCATATACTATGAATGTTGTGGTATATATGGACCCTCCCGCATTGGGACATGACATAGGTTCAGTTGACTTAAGTGGTGTTCTGTGTGTGCTCCAATTTGGAGTTCAATATTTTAAGGGCCAAGTTTAGAATTTTATGGGTCCATACCTTTGAACTCTGGGCATATAATATGAATATTGGGGGGCATGTCTCTATTCCGAAGGTTCACTATCCCGAAGGTCCACTATTCCGAAATTTCTCTGAATGTTCGCTATTCCGAAGGTTCACCAATCCGAAGGTTCGTTATTCCGAAGGTTCTGTGTTCCAAAGATTTTTTTTATTTTAGGGTTAATTCTATATTCTAAAGTAACGAGAGGGTTCATTATCACGAAGATTCTTTTTATGAAGGAAATAACATAAAACATTAAATGTGATTTTGTTTTGTTTTCGAGGGTTTTCTTGAGTTTAATGTCATTACGTATGACCTTATTTCTCATTACATATTCACGCCAAGGAGCCCACACAATTGCTATGTTACGATGCGATTTAATGTGATTATGTGTGACCTAATATCTCAATAATCTGAGGCAAGAGTACGCCTGCTAAAGGCGAATTATAACAGTTGGGGGTATAACGCTCAATAAATACTGGAGGCTATAACAAACTGCGCAGTAGAATATCGCTGAATGGACGAGTATGAGATGAGCCTAAATGCAATTGTGACTTTGTTTAAAGGCCCACTTAATTTTCGAGTCATTAATTTTTTATAGTATATACGGTTTTAATAACAATTTATGCCATAAAATTTGAATAAACTACTATAATTCATCACCATTTGAAACGCAGAATACTTCTATCTCCTAGTTTGAAACACCTTCAAAATACCGCGTCGTATATCTAGCAATTAGCAACCAACATGTCCTCCTCGGCTTTCCATAGAATTCAACGTAATTTGATACTTATGGGTATTTGTGTCCGGGAAGTGTTTTGAACGGGTCAAATCGTGACCCCGACCTGACCTTGACCATTAAAACTGTCAATGCAAGGTCAATTTGGGTAAAACGGACAAATTTCGGCGAAATTTGATACCTAGGGATACTTTGGTCCGAGGAGAGTTTTGAACGGGTCAAATCGTGACCTCGGCCTGACCTTGACCTTCAATATGGCCAATCAAAGGTCAACTCGGATAAAACGGATAGATTTCGACGAAATTTGATACCTATGGGTACTTTTGTCGGGGGGGGGGGGGTGTTTTGGACGGGTCAAATCATGACTCTGACCTTACCTTGACCTTCAAAATTGTTAATTAAAGGTCAAGTTGGGTAAACGGACGGATTTCGACGAAATTTGATACCTATGGGTAGTTTTCTACGGGTGGGGGTGTTTTGGACTGGACAAATCATGACCCTGACCTGACCTTGACTTTCGAAATAGTCAATTGAAGGTCAAATCGCACCTTTCACCGGAAAGCAGATGGGAAACAGCCCGGGTGAAGTCGGGCCTATCAGCTTGTGTAATAAAGAAGACAGTTTGATGAAAGTAATGTATGCCACGAGAAACGGGAAAACTTGAAATATGGAAGTACGCAAATTTCCCGCATAAAATTTGAAAGCTAGTTTATAGAATAATTGTATTATTATTTATATTTATGGCTAATAATACGATCTTGGTGGCGTTACCATTTCTGACTATGGTTTTCTTGTTGTTAGTGGCCTTGTGCTGTGGCCACCGACAGAGAGGTATACACCCGTTATCATATAACACCGTTGATTGTTGACGACCAGCCACGACACAGCACGAGCTCGTCGGTAGCTGGCAAAAATGCCAGCTAACAAAACAAAACAAAACAACCTTTGCAGCTGGCATTTTTGCAGTTTGCAGTGCAATATTGCCAGCGTATGAACGTACCCTAAGGGTACGTTCATACACCGTCGGTGGGCTTCTAAAAGGTCGTACCCCAGGAAAATCAAACTGTTCAGGAGACACAAAAAACTATTTATCTCTGGAACTAGAATAGGTATCTGCCAATAACTTTGCACAATAACGATTTATATCACAGTTGTTATAATAGAAACACTTTCATATTTTTATTATGTTCTAGTTGATGAGAAATTATGATTGTATGGTGTCATTTGACACTTTAGAAGTAACAAGTAGAAATCTTGTCTATACGACATTTTAATTTTGACAATTTCCGCGGCTTCGTTGGTCACTGTCACTCAGGATAAGTAGGATAATGAGGATACACACACCGGTAATACTTCTTCAAAACAGTCAAATCAGAATTACCAGGAACGGTTTAGAAACTAACAATTACGACATTTCAGAACTAACGATTTTTTTTGTTCGCGGGGAACCCAGATACGACATTTTAGAATACGAATTTCCGCGGAAAAAAAATGAAAAATGGTAGATATACTTGAAATATTGATGAACTTAATATCCGAAAAGGCAATACAAATTTCGCGCAAAAATGGCAGGTTCGACCTTTTAAAAACCCACCGACGATACAATGATAAGTTTGCATGCTATTTGTGCAGGCATTTCGTTACAGACAACCATATCACGGTGATGAATCACGTGGTTTCGAGGTTGGTGAGTACCACGTATTCAAAATGGCCGAGGCGATTGCAAAAACACACAATAACATACTATATAGCATAATATATGAGGAACTGACACAATGCATAGCATTTTGGCTTTTACTAGCATAATTATGCTAGTCTATTTTAAAAACAAGTTCATGCATACCTTATGTGTTAGGAAATACTCAATAGTTTTCTATAACAAGCTGACCAAGTTGCCAGTAGGAGGTTCGTGTAATACACCTGTCCTTACATCTAGGAGAATCCTTTGGTCAGAATAGGAGCAAACGACTGTGAGTTTGGACACACATGGAGTCTCAACTTGTTTGAAAAAAGGTATAGCGTACGCTCATAGCTGCCAAAAATACTATGTAATATATTATCATAGTTTATTACATTTTTCCTCGTTTCTTGTGGCGTTTGTGATCGCCTCGGCCATTTTGAAATTTTGAATGCACGAAACTCATCAACTCGAAACCACGTGATTCCCCAGCGAGCATACATGTATGGAACCAGAATATGCACGGCAACATACATATACAATGCATCTTAATTTCTTTACCAAAGCTAACGACATAATAAAGTAAAATTGCTGCAGTTCCACACGTATAGTGGTGCTACACACATTTGCCTTCAAAATACCTGTATATATCGGGGGGGGGGGTCGCACAAAAGTTTTATCATACAGGGCCGGGGTGTGTGTGTCCGAAGAGGCCCGAAAAAATGAGTTTGTGCAAAAAATTTTCTATTCACATTTTTGCCCTTGTTTTAAGTAGTTTTCAAATATATTCATTAATAATTGTGTTCTAAGGCAGGTTATGGCCTTTACAGACACTTAGGGACAGTGTAGGTATAAGATATAAGTAATACAGGGGAGATCTTCCAAAAACATACCTATACCAGGCGGGGTGGGTGCATCTCAGAGGCCTGAACAAAATTGTTTTATGCAAATATTTTTCAACCCACATTATGGACATTGTTTTAAGTTGTTTTCACTAATAAATGTGTTCTAACATAGATTATGACCTTAACCAACACTTAAGAACATATGTAGGTATAAGATAAAGCACTCTCTGGTGCCAAATAAAAGTGATGACTGAATAGGAGTGCTGGTTTGCATTTCACCTCAAATTAATATTGAATAGTGCCTGATAGTGCTGGCATTTTCACTCTGGCATGTCTAATGACCAAATAATACTAGTGCTGCAGAGTGCTGGCTAACAAATTACCTCAAATTAAAAAATAAACATGCCAGCCTGTTTATTTGGCTCCAAATAGTGATACTTATATACTATATAACTGTCATTGCAGGTATGGATATAAGGTGTTCTGATATGATGGTTGGTGGCACCTTTTTGGAAACAACAGTGAAAAAGTCATTAATTAGTAACTGGACTATTTATGTAAAAATTAAACACAATGTTGGCTTATTGGCACTATAAATATTACCTCACAATATCTGTGCATACTGTAGAATAAAACACTTTTTATTTCAAAATGTATTTTTCAATGTCGAAAACAACATCATAACCGTTGATAGTTTTTCAATTGTTTGAACACTTGGAATCTGCCAGAAACTGACCAATTTAAAACTTACCTTTGATTTGGTCTTGAATAAATATTTTGCACAAAAAGGGTGGGTGGGCAGCAAAAGGGCTGTAATTTGTTTTTTTTTGGGCCATGTATGTGTACATTTTCTCACGACCCCCCCCCCGTATATATGACGATATTCTTGCCAGGTAATTGCATGTTATTTATTTATTTCGGTAGCATCACTATACATGTGGAACTACAGGGTTTTTTTTTATTTCTCACAGAGTTGGCATCTTATAAGCATTTTTGCGTTCGTTTTCTGCCCTGGCACAGTATAGCATTATGTATCGAAATGCCTGCAAATACAATGTCGGGCAAATCTGCGAATATGTGTACGTCACATAAGGGTACGTTCACAAACTCGCAACTTTGTACTGTAATTTTCGAAGGCATTTCGTCGTAGAAAACCATATGTCGACAGAACAGAAACATGCCTGTATAATTGATTTGTGAACATATCGGCAGCATCGTTTCAGGTGGAACTAAAGAGATTTTATTGTGGTACAAGTGCATTGTACACGCATGATCCCATTCATATATATTCTGGCACCACATGGTTTTATATTCTGGCACCATATTGTTTTATATTCTGGCACCATATTGTTTTATATTCTGGCACCATATGGTTTTATATTCTGGCACCATATTGTTTTATATTCTGGCACCATATGGTTTTATATTCTGGCACCATATGGTTTTATATTCTGGCACCATATGGTTTTATATTCTGGCACCACATGGTTTTCTACGACGTATAATGCCTGCAAAACATACCTGATAACTTGCGAGTGAGTGAACGCATCCTCGATATTGCGGTGTAGTCGCATGGGCGTCCGTAGATGGGATATACCCCAACACGGTGTGATTGATCGATTATGACTGAAATTCAAAAATCCAAAGTTATCACCTCTATATTAAAAAATACAAATTAAAGACCCACTTAATTTTTGAACCCCCATAAAACATGTTCCACATTATATACCATTTGAAAGAGGAAGCGACAAAACATTGTATTATCAACTTGTAATTATCCGGTGTAATAAACTGTGAACATGTTGTTTTTGTTGAGGTATCGGCGTGTTTTCTGTGCTTAAGATTCATCTGGACATATACTACTACTATTATTTTCAATGGAAGGAGAATGTTTCTATGATTTCAGCTATTTTCTATTACTCTGTGAGTACCTTCTGAGACACATACGTTCCAAAATGGTGATGAATTATAATATTTTAATCATATTTTATGTCATATATTGTTATTAACTCCGTATATCAAGGCACTATAACAAAATAATCGGTGATTCGAAAATGAAATGGGCCTAGTCTAGCGCTCGTTCATTTGGATTCTTTTTAATTTATAGATTTACTCGCTTTTAACTACATGCCCTTGCGGTTCTCAATGAGTCCCATATGCAAACGCAATTTTTTTTCACAACTCCAAATAGATTTCCTCAGTATTTTTATTAAATATATTTGGCCTTAAAACTCAAAACAAAAACAACATTCATACAGATTGTAGACAGTCTATACTTAATATGTTGTCGAAGTTGCTGTCACTGTTAACAGTTTCCTTTCCGCTATAGCATCTATATGTGGATATATACACAGGTATTAGGCACACAATGGTTTTTTTTTTTAATTTATTAAAAATCTCGGAAAGGTATCTATCTCATTTTTGATAGAGGTCAGCATTTTTCTCTACAAAAGCAACATTATTGATCTGTAATTGCAGCACTATGAGACCAAATAATCATAGTTTTCAAAAAAGTTTGGTTCGCCGTCGTATTTGAGATTAGTGAACATAGAAAAACATTTAAAGTTGATAAATCAAATTTATTTGGTTGGTACCCGAAACGTCCGTCCAATGAAAAATAAAAAAAATCAAACAATCCAACCCCTAAATCACCGAAATCTATACTCTAATCATCAAACTAAATAGCCCTATTGTCAAACAGACGTTTTTCACGAAGGACAGCTAATTTGGGTGTGGTACTCAACATACATCGAGTTTAATAACGATTTTTGTCTTTTTTTTCCGTCAGTTTTACAGATTTCTTTTCGCGGGAGGCCATTTTTAAAGTGCGAAACAAACTCGAGAAACGCTGCAGTAAATGACTCCAAAATAAAATAATTTTACATCGATAAAAAAAATGTTTTATCTAATTCCTTATCTAGTGGGTATTGTATATCCACCGCATGATTTTTCAATAATTTTTGTCATTAAGAATACCGGATATCAATTAAAAGAGAGATATTAAAATTAATTTAATAAAGTTCAAGTTAGTTTCGCTTTCAGTTTTGCAAAATGGCCTCCCGCGAAAAGATATCTGTAAAACTGACGAAAAAAAAGGACATAAATCGTTATTAAACTCGATATATGTTGAGTACCACCCCCAAATTAGTTGTACTTCGTGAAACAACGCCTGTTTGACAATAGGACTATTTAGTTTGATGATAATATAATAGATTTCGGTGATTTAGGGGTTGGATTATCTGATTTTTGGAATTTTCATTGGACGGATGTTTCGGGTACCAAAAAATACATTTCATTGACAACTTCGAATGATGTTCTATGCTCACTTGTTTAAAGTACGACGGAAAGCTAAACTTTAACCAAAAATATGATTACTTGGGCACATAACGCTAGAATTCCAGATCAATTTGATAAAACATTTTGCTTTTGTGAGGATGATTTTTTACCTCCTATTTTCACTATCAGCCTTCATACTTACCTTTATATATATTTTGTTTGTTTTTTTGGCCAAATACCTGTGGATATATAGTGATTGCATATGCAATTGAACTTTCCACAGCTGTCAATGAAATGAATAAGATCAGACATATTCTACCAATCAGAGACTGGGCCGCTCGTGTGATGCATTAAAATATATGACCATCTTTGTCCATGAAAGCGTTTTAAATGCGGATTCATGGACAAAGATGACATCAGTACAGTAATGCCATATTATATACCACTTGAAAGAGGAAGCTCCAAAACATTGTATTATCAACTTATCCGGTGTAATAAACTGTGAAAATGTTGTTTTTGTTGAGTTACCGACGTATGTTGTGCTTAAGTTTCATCTGGATTGCAATGCAATGTTTATTATTTTTAAATATAAATTAAATATAATGTTATTCCCCTCCATTGAAAATACATTTTTAGTTTGAATTATGTTGCATTCTGGGAGCCATAACGGGGAAAATCTTTCTATGAAATCTGATTTCTGTCGACGTTTCCTTGTCAATTTCTCATGAATGATACTTTGTTTTAGAACATTTTTGGAAGAGCATGCCGCTCAAACAATCTTCTCTGCCCGCGGTCCCTGACGGTCGAATCCAGATTGTAGCCCGAGAGACCGAGTGCATTTTTGGCGAACTACTTCCTTGAACGAACACAGCATGTAACTCTATATAAAATAAACACATAATGTACTAGTCACCAAGACGACTACTACACTTTTCTCTCTTGTTTTATATCTTTTTTCACATCTGCCATACACGTGGTCCGCGTACTATTATTTCTTTTCGTAGTCACGTGATCGTGTTCATGGCGACGCCCGGCCATTTATACCCACGATTTCATTGTAAATGTTAGAACCTTACTCCTGCCAAATAACACGTATATAAGCCATAATACTAGTTTAGAACTAGAAGTGATCTATAGCATTTTGGCAACAATACCGCTGGGTATTTTATCAAAATTATGCATCTTAAAGGATTTGAAGTATTGTCATGACAAAATTAAAATAGCATTTTCTCCATCAAACAATTTGTTAAAAGTTATTTCAGTCGAGGCTATGACTTCAGCATATCGATATAGGGAAAGAGTTGTGTCCCTGGGTCACCCTTAATTGATCTGGTGATTACATTTGAAGAAATCTGAACCCCGGTCACATATATAGGTAACATTAAAACCAAATATGAACCCATTCGGTCTTATGGTTCTGGAGAAGAAGATGTTTAAAGAATTGTTGACGGATGGACGGACGATGGACGGGGAGTGATGACTATAGCTCCACCAGTGACTTCGTCTCAGGTGAGCGAACATTAGGGAAGGGAATGCTTTTATAAACAAAAACAATTGTAATAAAAATAATTTGTTTTAGTATAATTTACTTATGAAAATATGACAACCTCAGCATAATTTTAAAACTCAGGTGTAAAACTAAGAAAATGAGCAGTTCATCACTGAAAATCACATACATGCATTCATTATAATTATGTAATGCAGGGAAATACATTCAAATTGGTTTTTATTTTCGCAATTGTTTTGTATTAGTGTAGTCCAAGTCTTCTCGTACTAAAACTAGCTAAGATTTTGGGATGGAGATGCTAGTGTTTAAACACTAGCATCTCCATCCCAAAATCTTAGCTAGTTTTAGTACGAGAAGACTTGGACTAGTATTAGTGCTGCCTTAGGGGTTGTAAAAAGGATCGGAAAAAGGGATGGGTCACACAAATGGCCAAATTCAAAAACGTATATCATACGTGTCTAAAATAATTTTCGACCCATTGCTTTATTCGCAATAAAACTCAACCGTACGCTGGAATATGGATTGCTTGAGAAGACCATGCACCACTGGTCATTAATTTTTTTGACAAACTTCGTCGGAAAGGCCAAGGCCGAAGACTCCAGAATACAGCGCTAATTTTCACACTGAGATTTCTTCCTATACACATGTATATCTAACTCAGCTGGCACACGCACCGAATTCTTGTTTCGTCAGATTTGGATGACGGCACTTCTTTTTCTCGAACGCACACCTGGAAATGGAGCAAACATTGTATGAACAAAGTAAATTGACTTAAAGTGACGTGAACCTCTTTGGTGTAGGGGTGTATTCGAATCCGCGTTCTCGAATGTTCGCGAGCGACAGGTTACAAGACCAGGGGTCCGGGACACCGTGAATAGCGAGCGACGGATTACAAGGCCAGGGGCCCGGAACACTGTGAATATAGCGAGCGACAGGTTACAAGGCCGGGGACCCAGAACACTGTGAATGGCGAGCGACAGGTTACAAGGCAAGGGGCCCGGAACACTGTGCATAGCCAGTGACAGGTTACAAGGCCAGGGGCCCGGAACACTGTGAATAGCGAGCGACAGGTTAAAGATCATGGGCCCGGGAACACTGTGAATAGGAGGGAGTAAGAATTCAGATGTGACACAATCATAACGGCATTCTTATACATGTATTAAGCTGGTTTTGCGTATGTACAGAGTATATAGTAATTATAAGAACCAAACTTATATGGCTCGATCGTACTCTAATAAATTGATGATTGTCTGATTGAAATTTCGTATAAAACTATTCAACATCAATATAGATAATCCGATTTAACGCCCCTAAATTACGACTTCTTCGGATTCGGGGGTAAATCATATTGTAATTGAGTCGAGGAACCCGCTCAGAGTTATCAGATTTCGACTTTTGAAGTCTGTTATTTTTCACCACCTGAAATATTTGGCAGCCTTCCAAAAAATCCGCTGACTTCTTCCATAATTAGCGCGCGGACGCCGCCACGAGGGGTCACACAAGGTCACGGTTCCCTGTACGATCAGTGCATCGGTAGCGGTCGCAAATTAATTTTGGAATATAGGACGATGAAAAGCACTATCATCAAAAAGAATACGGTATGTTGTAATAGTTGACGTGCGGATACATACACATACTTATTTACGAATAGGTAATCATGTCTTATTCGTTCAAATAGACATGGTATATATGGCACCATGCTGGCTAATTACACATGTAAGTAACATGGGTTTACATTTGTGATAACACGTGTTGGGGAAATCCAATTTGAACTAGGAATCACCATATATGGAAGTTGTAAACCACACTCGCTCATCAAACACACTGCCGGGAAAAAACTCTTTCGGCAGATATGATATCGTGACTGGTATTGTTGTGAATATTTATTGGTAATAAACTAATTTGGATAACTGAATAGGCTTTTGATGAAATTCCATTGTTTTTGTAATTGGATGATACGAGAACCAACGAATTCCAATGTATCTCTGTAGTAATACAAAACTATTAGTTAAAAGGCCTCAGTGGTAAAGGGTATGTGGCAAGCCACGCCAGCCGTTGAAGCATGCCACAGGCTCTTTAAAAAGCTAAAATCCTAACATTGCCAAAGGGTAATAACTCTATAAAGAATGTACCTTTACGAACTAACGGCGATTTGTATGAGAAATTACAACACCACAATAGATCAACTCTGGTGGAATATAAATCTAATTCTTCTAAAGGGTGGGTGTGCTTGGGGAGGTTTGGGTTATGCTCTTTAAAACACTTCTTCAAATATTTCGTCAAAAACACTTCTTCAAATATCTCCGTTATTTAGTTAATAAAAATGATTTCTTATTTCTATAATTCGCGCTATTTTATTCTTATTTCTATAATTCGCGCTATTTCGTCACTTCGATGCATTTTTTATTCCGCTATTTCGCTGTATTTTCCTATTTCGCTTTTTCGTTGTATTTAATATTTCGATAATTCGCTGTATTTGACATATTATGGGATATTGGCATGCCTCAACGGCTGGCGTGGCATGCCACATACCCTTTACCACTGAGGCCTTTTAACTAATAGTTTTGTATTACTACAGAGTAACATTGGTCTGTATCAGGTGCGAATCGGATTATGTATCTTTAAAAACACTCACTCGTTATACATGTATATCCCGTCGCTGCCGCATATAGGTTGGAAGGTCTTATCACACGTTTTGTCGACTAAATCCTCACATTTTGGAGATAGTGTAGTTATTGGTCTTGTAACTCCTGTTGTTGTCCCAGTCGGAGACGTCTGTTGTGTGGTGGGCGTGGGTGTCGGGGTTGCCGGACAGTGTCCCACATGGGCTAGGTGTGTGCTTCCCTGGCATCTAGCTAAGCTATACTCACAGCTGTATGGATATAATGTAACAGGAGAGCAGTGATACTTGCATATCAGGGGCGTGGCTAGAAGCAATTGAGCCCTGTTGAGGGACGCGTATAAATATAAATTTTAACTGCACGAACGCTTTCACATAAAAAAAAAAACCCAGCCCTGGGAAAATTTGCACCCAATTAAACTTTGCACCCATTGAAAATGTGCACACGTGATTAGTCGTTTTCCGTTATATAGGGACCCACTTGTCGGCGCATCGATTTGGAATTCCAACGGTTAGAAACGGCCTAAAATTCAGTTAGAAAGCAGGACAATATTGTTTGTCTCGACTCTTCGTTAAAACGACAATTTTACTTTTGGTTAGAAAATTCATGTATTAGAAAAAATATCAACCTATAATTTATAGAATAATTTCAATCTGAAATTAGAAACTGATGTTGATTTAAGTCATTAAAAAGATACCCATTGGCTTGAAATTAAGTCTGGGATATCTGTTTTAATTTGTACCCTATATATGAACACGTGTACCCTGAGATTTCGAACAGCACAATGAACAATAATGTAACATTCAGACTCAGGTTGAAATTGAAAAGTAAGCATAAGTAACAATGTGCATACACTGCGTGTGTAGACCTACGCACGTGTTATTATAGGTATATATGTGAATATCTATTTTAATTTGTACCCAGTGTACCCTTAACTGCATAAATTTCATAAAAGTAATCAATGCAACATATAGTTGAAGGCGAAGTAACCATAAGTAACCATGTGTATTATTAGTCAAAGTTTACTTCGACATAAACCATCCAGTGAAAGCGTATATATACGTCCAAGTATATATACCATTGCTTTACTCTCCTATGGCGGACTTTATGCTCGAATTACCTCCCCTACATCGAAAATCACCAATGACGGTAATAAAAAGTAACAATTATGACAGTAACCCGGCTTATTTCATAGAAAACATTATATTTGCCCTGAACTCCACACGAGTAAACTGTTGTCAATAGAAAGTAGTAGTTTAGAGTCAACAAATATTTGATCACAATGTTTACATAATTTAAAAAGAATACGAACTCATTTAAACACTTCTCTGAACTTAAAGGTACTCAACCCGATACAACTCCTCTCAATTACTATTTCAATGGCTTCGGGGGTCAAAAATATTTGATTCGAGTCGAGGAAGTCACCCATCAAAGCTCAGATTTGTTAGATATCGATTTTAGAAATCTATTATTTTTCATTATCGGGAATTCTTTCTGGCCCAGTACGTAGTCAATTATTACCACTTGATTATAGAGTTATCCATCCTTGTCTGTTTGAATAGAATTTTGGCGTAAAATCTCGAGCATGTTACCAAATTGACGGCAGTTATAAGTACTCATCTCGAGAACATAAGAATTTTCAAAAATCAATATCTAATAACTCTGAGCTTTGTTTGATGGGTTCCTCGACTCGAATCAAATATTTTTTACACCCAAAGCCAAAGAAATAGTAATATAGGACCCTCTGATCGGATTGTTGTTGTTGGAATCTGTTGAGATGGGGACCCTCTTTACGGGTTGAGTATCTTTAAACAAGCACATATTAAATGTGAGTTACTACTAATTACACGACATAGTAGGTGTGTAATTCAACACGGATGTTAGATTATTGTGTGTTAAATTACATCATTTTGACCGAAAGATAATCACTCTTTCTGAGAAATATAGCATTTTGTACTGATTTGTATATGAAAAAGAAGATTAAAATGGATGAAAAATCCCGCCTCAGGATTTGGGCGTACAGTCAGCTATAGAAGAGTAAGGCAACCGCACTTCGACGTAAGTCAGTATTATTTCTACCCATATCACTAGCTGGATTACATCGAGTGAACTGGGACTAGTACACGGAGACCCTCTAGCCACATCCCTGTATCCATTATACCCTTATAACATTGGATTTCCAATGAAAGCAACAAAATGTGTACCATGTGTACATGAATAATCTGAGTACTCGCGGGCTTGAACCTATTCTTGAATCATATTTTTTGTATCTTAGGTACTTCTGAAATGTAACCAATGCACAAACACAACACCAGGCTGCAAATGTTTCGACAATTTGTACCGCACCTAATTTAGACAAAACACAATTTATAAGAAATATTGGTGCAATACAACATAGCCGTAAGAGCGACGTATTTTTCCCCAAAGGATTAACTATGCGAGTGACTTTAAAGAATATGTTTCTCCAAACGCGAACATGTTTGATATCGAGATATCACTACGCCATAACGCATCGCATTTCACAAAATAATATATACAGTTGGGTTGCCAAGTATTTAGATGAAAGTACCTCATCGCGCAATAATATAAAGTACAAGAATTTTGGCTTGCAAGAATATTATACATGTAAGTTTCTGAATATATTGGAATAATTCCCAAGCAAGAATCTGGGAAACTATATTTTTGCCGGCATGGTTACTTGAAACGGGTTGAGTTAAACATTCTTTTCAATAAAATGAATCCGGTGTCTCTTTTTGAGTCCCCCATTTCTCCCTTTTGGAACTAACTTAGGAGAAACATTGTTTCATTCATATTATGTCATGGTTAATGGACAAGCTACTGGGCATCCGTATAAACTAGATGGTCGAGAGCGTAGCCCGAGATCATTTATATTACTGAATGTCCAACAGCGAGTCGAATTAACCGACTTAACCTTTTCATGACGGGAGCTGCGCTACTGCAGCATTAAAGTTCATGTGCCAGTGCATTCTCTTATATATGCGAGAATAATAATAGGGAGCCTCGCATATATAAGAGAGTGCACTGGCTTACTGAATTCTCTTATATATATATACGAGGATCCCTATGGGAGACACGCTTATATAAGAGAATGCATTGGCACAGGGTTTTCACAAAAAATCAGGAATCTCCAGTCATTGAAGGAATTAAACTTCGATATACGCAAACATATATATAAATGAAATATATTTGTTTTCGCTGTAAATATAGCTTATTATATATACGTTATTATGTACTGTCGACGCAATTATCTGTATTGTGTGCACGAATGAATTTTAGGATAGTTTTGAGAATTATCAAAGTAATATCGTTGGGTGCAGAAGAACAGTAACTCTATTATGATGACTTATATTTGAATGTGATATTTATACAACTGGTATGCCATTTAACATGTTGCCTTTTGTGACAAGGAATTGTATTATACGTGTAGTTTATAAGCACTATGCAGATGTTTGTTATTGTTGGCGGGAGTTAAAAGTGAACTAGTTTTCGAATTAGAGGTCCCCGTGGGAGTTCGTTATGCATACATTGGGAAATATGACCATTCCAAATTACGAATGTTGATTTGTGGTATAAAGCATAGTATAAAATCCTTACTCGGAGAAATAGGTAGAACAAAGGAGCTGGGTTTTAAAGGCCCACTTAATTTTCGAGTCACCAATTATTTTTGTTATACTGCTTTGATTTTTGGTTTCAATAACAATCTATGGTAGCAATACACGATTTCCAGCAATTTTGACAACCTGGGCGGGTGCTGTACTTCAAATCAATGCTGAGCCATCATCTTTGGCATAGGTCCCATCAAGCATGTTTTAATTTCGACAGAAATTTTAGGTGTAATCATATGTCTGTACTTTAGCTTCTTCGTACAATTTGTCATTGAGTTATGCCCCTTGGTTTGCACACACAAAACGCTCAATTTTACCCATTTTTGGACTAAAATTGACCATTTTCAACCCAAAAACAGACCATTATAGAGCGAATGTCAGTAAATAAGCTTCTTCTACCCGGTAGAGCTATGTTAGAGCTGAGAAATATTTGAAATTTGTTATCGTATCAATTAAAAAAAAATGTCTTGCGAGCCCAGATGACAGAATCCAGGGGAGAGAAATCGGGCTATTTTCCTGTAACCAATAACACAGAGTTGGCCTTCACTGAATACGAAAACCCTGTTGCGTATCCAAATTTGTCACTTTTTTGAGAACTTTCCCAGTTTTGTAAAATAATTAAACCTTCAAACCAGTAATGACAAAGTTAACACAGGCTACACTGGCTGTTGTGCCCCCCAGATACTTATTTTTCTATTTTTCAGACCCCCTACAACCCGTGAAATCGTGTACTGCTACCTATGCCATAACATATGATCAAAATACTATAATCCATCACCATTTGAAATGTCTGTGTCTCAGAAGATGCCCATAGAGAACTAGAAAACAGCTATAATCATAGAAATATTTCCCAAGTTATGGCTCCCTGAACGCAACATAATTCAAACTAAAATGTATTTCAATGGAAGGGGAATAACTCTATATTTAAGATAGACTATTTAGAGTTATTCCCCAACCATTGAAAATAATACACTTTGCACTTCAATCCAGATGAAACTTAAGCAAAAAAACACGTCGGTAACTCAACAAAAACATGTTCACAGTTCATTACACCGGATAAGTTGATAATACCATATTTTTGACGTTCCTCTTTCAAATGGTATATAATATGGCATATATTTTATAAATGTGAGTTGGGGGTTCGAAAATTTACGATAGGCCACAATATCTACTCACAAGTTGTTGTACATTCTGCCATCTGTCCCGCACACTATTTCGTCCGCCAGAGTATGGACGTAGCCTGTACATCCAACAGCTGTTAATTTGGCGCACGTCGTGGCCAAATCAAGCGAGGCAACTCTATTATTGGCATGCCTTTCGTCGGAAACAACTGTGAACATAATGGAGAAATACGTTGAGTCGCGGCCATATTGGATCCATCCACCCCGTTCCGTTTTTTTTTAGCATTGCAGGTCAAAGTTCTGGAGTAGCATTCCTTATATACGGAGCTTTTGAATATCCATGAATTTCACATATGGAATGCTACTCCAAAACTTTGACCTGTGGCACTAAAAAACGGAACGGAACGCGGGCTGGATGGATCCAATATGGCCACGACTTAGTGACGAGGCGTACATTGAATGCGGGATCCCGACTAAATTCGTAAGCAATGAATAACAAGAAAACCATAGTCAGAAATGGTAACGCCCTCAAGATCATATTATTAGGCATATATACAATATATTGGAGCTTTAGAATTCTTTTGTTTTCGTATGTGTGTATGGTGTGTGTGATTGGTGATGACGCATGTGAACACATTTTAAAAATCGGACGTGCTAAACTAAAGTTATGATAATTATGAAATATTCACACACCATGCGTCACGTATGAAATGTGCTCACAAAGGGCGCAAACGTTACAATTGTTTGAAAGGTTCATCGGTTAACATGCAACGCCCATTGCATTGACAAACCAATGCCGTTGATAAAAAAAAAGCTGATGACACCACGAATAACACTTATTTTAACTACCCGACATAGACAATTCGAATGGGAAGCCTTATCAATGGAGCTAATCGACAATAATGTAGACCTTATGCATATACCCCCTCACTTGTTATGCGATGACATTGATGGTATTCTCCCACTTGTTAGCCCCACAATAAAACAAGTACGCAATATACCGAGTACGTTTTAATCACATTTACTCCACCACCTCACACGACAAGGCGAAATAGGCTTATCAATATACACCGTAGGAGGGCGTAATTGGAATGTTTACATATTGCGTTGTTTGAGGGAGAGATAGCTACGGAGAGGCAGACAAATATACAGATGTTGTCCCTCTTGCCCTCTGCCAATGTATATGAGATGTGAGTATAATTATTAACTAACTGCGTTCCTATCGATAACAAACGTCGTTCAATCCGCGAGTGTCAAAACATAGAACTCAATCAAGGTTGCAGAAAATGATACTATCAGGGATAACATTTGGCAACTTCTAATAGAATTTGGCAAAAAGATTTTCGTTTGGCAAATTATTGGCAAAGTATATTTATAAGTAAATTTCGGTCCAGCGCGGACCCTGAGCTTCTGGCACTAGAACATTATTTTTTCTATGAATTATATACTATGAATAGGAAAGAAAATGTTTGAGTCCCAAAATGTTGTGTATATGATTGTATTATAGAGTTAAATATCCCCGGACTAAAAAATTTCCTTTTTTAGTTTGTGCCCCTTACCCTCGGTTGGTTCCGGTGCCATTGGAAGTGATAAGATTTACATTGCTCGAATATATCAGTATATGGAGGTGCGAAATTGTTAAGACTCTGGTTAAATACTGACCTGATGACAGTCGGAATTGACACAAGAATAGCCATATAAATAGCCGAACTGCATCCAAGATAGACGGACTTTTCGCTATTGTGTGCCACATATTTGTGGGAATTGACACGTTGTAAGCTGGTGGTGGCAGATAAGGGTCTATATTGCCATCTGCGGGCGCGCCGCGTGTGTCTAGACGCGGCAACTGTTAATTAACCCTTTCATGGCCTGAGCTGCGGTTAAATTGATTAAAGATCCTGTACCAGTGCATTCTCTTATATATGCCAGTCTACCATAGGGAGCATCACATATATAAGAGAATGCTCTAGCCTACATGGTCAAGGTAAAGATTGTTAGACCAATGTATTCGCTTATATATGCGAGGCTCCCTATGGGGAACTCGCATATATAAGATGTCACATTAAAATACATAATCCGATTTATCGCCCCCAAATTACTATTTCGTTGGCTTCGTGGGTAACAAATATTAGATTTGAGTCGAGGAATCAACCCATCAAAGCCCAGAGTTATCAAATTTCGAGTTTTGAAATATGTTATTATTCACCACTTCGAATATTTGGCGGCCTGAACATATTCGAAGAATACCGACCGATATACTCTCGATATCAAATTGCGTTGCATAAAATTTTGATACATAACACTTTTTGGCCAATTTTACACTATAGTTGACAGTGGTTAGAATTATTTTTGTTGACAATTAATCGATTCTGATAATTGAAGCGGCATTTCATAAATGTTGTTATTGTTATATAATATGGGCACCGTCGAATCGGATTGTGCACCTTTAAATTGCTCAATGCCGGTCAGTCGTCCAGTAAGTTTTTTTTCTTTACAGGGGATGTTTAAACCTCTTTATACCGGGGGGGGGGGGGGTATTCACATTTTTTCCGAACACAAGGCGGGGTGGGTTCAGGAGCCCGGCTTACGCATTTTTCCCTGGCCCTGTAAATTTTTTCATAGAGTCATTTTTCTTTAAAATAATGGGACAAAAGGTTTTAAGAATGCCTCTATTCTATTATGTAATACGTATGTACTTTATTCTTGGTAGGGGTTTGAGTTCACCATCAGTAAATAATGAGGGATGACATCAAGGGGTAATACAAATGTCAGCTTGCTAAATGTTTTCATCAAGGATCTACCAATGCACATTGACATGGAAAGGCTCAGACTTAAATAGTTCTATTAAAAATCATTTATTCAACCTGATATAAATGAAAACACAACACAATAATAGATTCTTCAAATAAATGTAACTCTTCACTGAACTCTTCAAATACAAATTATTAAAAACCATAATAAAATAAAACAAAGGTGTTAAAACAAACTTAACGATTTCAACGATATTCGGTATATGGGTCTAGGATCACCTCTAGATGGGAGCTGTCAAATTTGAATTATTTTTTATGAAAAATATGGCCGCTGGCTTGGATTTTACTCTTTGCATCACTAAATCCTTTAACACACCCTGTAGGGCTTATCCCTCATCCGATCATCACCAACATTAATGGATCTTCGGTGTGACCTCTCGGTGGGTGGCTACCATCTTGTCCCAATTTTGTTTAAAAAATGGCTTGGAGTTTACTCTTTGTATGATCAAATCCTTTAGCACACCTTACATGTCACATTTCTCATCCAATCATCACCAAACTTCATATGGATTTTCGAAGTGACCTCTAGATTGGAGCCTACACCCCCCCCCCCGAATTCATTTAAAACAAACATGGCCACCAGCAGCCATCTTTGATTTCAAATGTCAGTCATTCAGCATGTATAGAGGGAAATACATTTTTGGACGTCTCTGCTATTTCTTTTCGATTATTGTTGTGGTTTATCAAGAGGGGTGTGAAAATATGCATATTTTGGCTCCTCCGCTATATATAACCCGCCCCTGTACAATAGGAAGGGAGGGATGATATATTGCTTACTGTAATTCGACCATATATCGAAAAAATGTGGCAAATTCATGCATTATTGTTGGCATTGGTTATGTTTTAGCAAGCTGTTCCTATATATATTATAGTGTATCAAAATCCTCCCTGCAAAGTGAGATGAGATGAATTCCATTTGTGGTAATAAACCAATGATAATATTTTAACGCAATAATTTCGCATCTCCAGTGGCATGACATGTCAATTGAATGTCATCTGGTAGACACACTCATTCTGTTTCATCAAAATAACAACGCGAAAACTAATAGCTCACTCAAAGATTTGATACACGTAGCTGGCACCTAATGCTAAGGTTCAGAGAAGTAAAATAATTATTGTAATATATACCCACGCCGTAAAATCCCTCGCCACATACATATATTATATCGACATGACCGGCTTAGCATGACCACACTCATGCAGTAACACGGGGTACGACAAATTCAAATGGATTTGTCTTTCAAGTCGATAAATTGCGCCATGCAGATCATATTAAAGGCCCACTTAATTTTCGAACCCCCACATAACATATATAAAACATATGCCATATTATATACCATGAACCCCCACATCACATATATAAAACATATGCCATATTATATACCATGAACCCCCACATAACATATATAAAACATATGCCATATTATATACCATGAACCCCCACATAACATATATAAAACATATGCCATATTATATACCATGAACCCCCACATAACATATATAAAACATATGCCATATTATATACCATGAACCCCCACATCACATATATAAAACATATGCCATATTATATACCATGAACCCCCACATCACATATATAAAACATATGCCATATTATATACCATGAACCCCCACATCACATATATAAAACATATGCCATATTATATACCAGTTGAAAAAGGAAGCTCTAAAACATTGTATTATCAACTTAACCGGTGTAATAAACTATGAACATGTTGTTTTTGTTTAGTTACCGACGTGTTTTTGTGCTTCAGTTTCATCTAGATTGTGGTAAAAAGTGTATTATTTTCAACAGAAGGGGAATAACTCTATATTCCCCGTTCATTGAAAATACATCTTTAGTTTGAATTCTGTTGCATTAACGTGGGGAATCTTTCAGCTCTTTTCTATCCCTCTATGGACATCTTCTGAGACACACGCGTTTCAAATGGTGATGAATTATAGTATTTTAATAATATTTTATGGCATAGATTGTTATTAAAACCTTATATCAAGTCACTATTCTCACTATACAAAAATAATCGGTGGCTCGAAATTTAAGTGGGCCTTTAAAATAGTAGGATACGAAATTCCGGTGATCCGCTGCTGGCATCAACTTGAGTGTTATTATAGTTCGAAGTATCTACATTGTCAAGGACGATATGGACTATATATTAGGACATGCAAGGAGTCTTGCAAAAATAACACTCGCAGAGAAATCAAGAATATGAACTATGACTAAAATTTATTTTGAAATTGTGTGTCAGGAAGCATGAAACTTTGCAATTGGAACCCTTTCCCCTCATTTAATATCAAAGTCAGACCATGCTCATGCATATAGCTGTTGTTGGCTCCGCTCCCATTCATTCGTTTGTGTGACGCACACATGAATGCCACTGTAACAGTACACATGTCAGTAATTCGATTCAGAATACCACGATTGGTCGACGATGTCATGTCGATTCAAAGACGGAACATAATTTATAATAAGAAAACAGTTTTTGACAAACGTAACGTGACAGCATAATACGAAAATAATAATTACATACCAGACATTCCTCATAACATTTTAGTTATGGCCAGGCAGTTTACATGGACACGCCACAACCAGTTAAGATGAGAATGTGCGTTTCCTCCTTTGAGGACCCAAGATGACATGAAAGTCCCTGATGCATATAATATAAAATGACAATTTTCGTTGTTATGTTATAGCGGACTAATCTGATGTTGTGTAAAATGAATTTTTTTCAACTTACATGTTCCTCGTGTATTTTGTGAAAAATCTTGAAATACGGACGACTTATTGTCAAGTGCCAAAGGAACGCTCCGAAACTGACAGTCAACTTCAAAAGAAAACTCCACCAACATGCACTTTCGACCCCTGAAACACGTGAAGTTTACATCATCAACGATGTCACATACAAATAACGCGGAACCTGAGATAGACAGTCGGCGAATAACGCTAGCAGTTGCTCAGTCTCATAGTTATTATAATTTACGTGCGTCGTCGGTCCAACGGCGATTTCAAAGCTAGAATTCAGACGTATTTAGTGGTCCTAATCTGGTTGCTAATTACTGGTCATAAATATATTTAATAGCATGCGTACATTCGTGATGTACAATAAGAATTATAAAGCGCACATATTCATAATTTTAGGGAATTAAATGACACAGAAACAGCTAAGATCGACGTGTGTACGTGTTCGTAAGCAGCTAATAATTTCATCCATATATATTCGAAATTTCGAGTTGGAAACTTCGACTCGAATTCGAATCGAATTTGACTTTCGAATCGAATCTCGAATCGAATATCGAATATTCGCAGGACCCTACTCCAGTGGCATGACATGTCAATTGAATGTCATCTGGTAGACACACTCATTCTGTTTCATCAAAATAACAACGCGAAAACTAATAGCTCACTCAAAGATTTGATACATGTAGCTGGCACCTAATGCTAAGGTTCAGAGAAGTAAAATAATTATTGTAATATATACCCACGCCGTAAAATCCCTCGCCACATACATATATTATATCGACATGACCGGCTTAGCATGACCATACTCATGCAGTAACACGGGGTACGACAAATTCAAATGGATTTGTCTTTCAAGTCGATAAATTGCGCCATGCAGATCATATTAAAGGCCCACTTAATTTTCGAACCCCCACATAACATATATAAAACATATGCCATATTATATACCATGAACCCCCACATCACATATATAAAACATATGCCATATTATATACCATGAACCCCCACATCACATATATAAAACATATGCCATATTATATACCATGAACCCCCACATCACATATATAAAACATATGCCATATTATATACCATGAACCCCCACATCACATATATAAAACATATGCCATATTATATACCATGAACCCCCACATCACATATATAAAACATATGCCATATTATATACCATGAACCCCCACATCACATATATAAAACATATGCCATATTATATACCATGAACCCCCACATCACATATATAAAACATATGCCATATTATATACCATGAACCCCCACATCACATATATAAAACATATGCCATATTATATACCATGAACCCCCACATCACATATATAAAACATATGCCATATTATATACCATGAACCCCCACATAACATATATAAAACATATGCCATATTATATACCATGAACCCCCACATCACATATATAAAACATATGCCATATTATATACCATGAACCCCCACATCACATATATAAAACATATGCCATATTATATACCATGAACCCCCACATCACATATATAAAACATATGCCATATTATATACCATGAACCCCCACATCACATATATAAAACATATGCCATATTATATACCATGAACCCCCACATCACATATATAAAACATATGCCATATTATATACCATGAACCCCCACATCACATATATAAAACATATGCCATATTATATACCATGAACCCCCACATCACATATATAAAACATATGCCATATTATATACCATGAACCCCCACATCACATATATAAAACATATGCCATATTATATACCATGAACCCCCACATCACATATATAAAACATATGCCATATTATATACCATGAACCCCCACATCACATATATAAAACATATGCCATATTATATACCATGAACCCCCACATCACATATATAAAACATATGCCATATTATATACCATGAACCCCCACATCACATATATAAAACATATGCCATATTATATACCATGAACCCCCACATCACATATATAAAACATATGCCATATTATATACCATGAACCCCCACATCACATATATAAAACATATGCCATATTATATACCATGAACCCCCACATCACATATATAAAACATATGCCATATTATATACCATGAACCCCCACATCACATATATAAAACATATGCCATATTATATACCATGAACCCCCACATCACATATATAAAACATATGCCATATTATATATACCATGAACCCCCACATCACATATATAAAACATATGCCATATTGATATTATATACCAGTTGAAAAAGGAAGCTCCAAAACATTGTATTATCAACTTAACCGGTGTAATAAACTGTGAACATGTTGTTTTTGTTGAGTTACCGACGTGTTTTTGTGCTGACGTTTCATCTAGATTGTAGTAAAAAGTGTATTATTTTCAACGGAAGGGGAATAACTCTATATCTTAAATATAGAGTTATTCCCCGTTCATTCAAAATACATCTTTAGTTTGAATTCTGTTGCATTAACGTGGGGAATCTTTCAGCTGTTTTCTATCCCTCTATGGGCATCTTCTGAGACACACTCGTTTCAAATGGTGATGAATTATAGTATTTTAATTATATTTTATGGCATAGATTGTTATTAAAACCTTATATCAAGTCACTATTCTCACTATACAAAAATAGTGGCTCGAAATTTAAGTGGGCCTTTAAAATAGTAGGATACGAAATTCCGGTGATCCGCTGCTGGCATCAACTTGAATGTTATTATAGTTAGAAGTATCTACATTGTCAAGGACGATATGACCTATATATTAGGACATGCACGGAGTCTTGCAAAATAACACTCGCAGAGAAATCAAGAATATGAACTATGACTAAAATTTATTTTGAAATTGTGTGTCAGGAAGCATGAAACTTTGCAATTGGGACCCTTTCCCCTCATTTAATATCAAAGTCAGACCATGCTCATGCATATAGCTGTTGTTGTCTCCGCTCCCATTCATTCGTTTGTGTGACACACACATGAATGGCACTTTAATAGTACACATGTCAGTAATTCGATTCAGAATACCACGATTGGTCGACGATGTCATGTCGATTCAAAGACGGAACATAATTTATAATAAGAAAACAGTTTTTGACAAACGTAACGTGACAGCATAATACGAACACAATAATTGCATACCAGATAACATTTTAGTTATGGCCAGGCAGTTTACATGGACACGCCACAACCAGTTAAGATGAGAATGTGCGTTTTCTCCTTTGACGACCCAAGATGACATGAAAGTCCCTGATGCATATAATATAAAATGACAATTTTCGTTGTTATGTTATAGCGGACTTATCTGATGTTGTGTAAAATGAAATTTTTTCAACTTACATGTTCATCGTGTATTTTGTGAAAAATCTCGAAATACTAAAAATTGCACCCTGTGAAATTGGAACAATCTACTCGATCGGATAAAGTGTACCATGGAACATCCTAGATTTAGCGACCGGGTTTATTGCAGTGTGATACACCTGCCTTTTACCAGAGTCGTTATTTGGTGAGAATCTGGATTCAGAATCCGAATCCGATGACGGGGGCGGGGCTAATTCCCGATTCTAGGTCAGATTTTGAAATCCACGTGGTCTCCGATACTATGTTTAATGTTCTCCCAGCGTCAAACATGGCTCATGTATTTGACACAAGTATCATTTGTATCTTATATTTATAAAGTTCATGTTTGTTGTGAAAGTCATGCGGGAAACAGACGCAATTAATGCAAACGAGATACACGCCAAGAAAATGGATTGCGTGGGTTTCATAAGAACTATGCAAACGTTCTTCGTTGCAGGCGTTGTCACGTGCGCTATGTATATATCTGTCAGAGGTCTCACTTAGGACTCGTTAGTGATAGGAACTATCAGATTACGAAGTGGACATTCGGGAAAATAGAAGATCGAAGTAGAACAAAGGAGCTGTGTTTTAAAGATACATAATCCGAACTAACGCTCCTAAATTACTATCTATTTGGCGTTGGGGGTAAAACTATATTTGATTCGAGTCGAGGAATCCACCCAACAAAGCTGAGAGTAATCAGGTAGCGATTTTTTAAATCTGTTATTTTTCACCACCTGGAATATTTGGCGGCCTGGCAAATATTCGACGAGCCGACCGACATGCTCTCGATCTACCAAATTGCGTTGAACAAAAAATGTTGATATATAACACGTTTTGTAAAAAAATTATACTAGAGTTTTTTTGGTAATTAATCGATTCTGATAACTAAAGCCTCTTTTGAAGAAGTGTTGTTGTTTTTGGAATCTGATGATAAGGGGCCCATGACTATTTTTATAATGGCTAAGTGTGTTGTTGCAAAATGACCCTAATCAAATGTCTATTCCTATCGTTTTGCAACCACCAGCGCAGCCATTTAAATTTATTAAAATTATTATCCACTACTTTACTAACACTCTTTCTGATTGTGCAATTATATAGCCGTCACATGATAATCCGGGAAAAAGTCATACTGGACGCCGAAAGTGTCAATAATATATTGCCTGACTTCAGAGAAGTCCAATTTAACAATTCATATTGACTCAGTCCAATGTGACTTTTATAAAAAATATCGGGATTTCTAATCAAAGCCCAGTAACTCTATTGGCAAGTGAATGAGTGAAATTGCGGGCGGACCAAGTTCGTGGGTGGCTCCAGCTTTTGCTGCAGAGGGTCATCGTTGATGGATGTCCAATTTTGTATTTCCAACTGCACCCGCCAGTGCAAGTTCAAGACCAAAGGCCGGGAAACTTCATTTGAACCAGTTCACCAAAGTAGACTTGTCGGGAAATAATTTATTTTATATTTGAACATCGTCAGTACAGATAGTACATGACAATAATTATCTTAGCAATCGACAAACGTACAACATTGGACATTATATGTACGGGATTTTAGACTTAGAGAAAAGTTGGTATTTCTCATCGGGGGTTTTCTTGAAATTACAACTATTCTATATGGGACATTGCATCCGCGTAAATGTCTGCTTTTTCCGAAATTCCACTTTGGTGGATTACATAAATTTGCACATGTGCGCTTTATATATTTATTTCTATCCTCCATCGTATGACGAGTTACATGATGAATGGCATAACACAAACATATAGAAAAAAGAACAGTTGAAACATACTTACACATTGGTCATTCCACCACCGAGATGGTCCCACTTCTCTAGCCTAGACATACGAAACATGCACCATGGTTAATTGCCCACTTAATTTTCGAGTCCCCAATTATAGTGGCTTGATATACGGGTTTAATAACTGTCTATGCCATAAAATATGATTAAAATACTATAATACATCACCGTTTGAAAATGTTGTGTCTCAGAAGATGCCCATAGAGAAATAGAAAAACTGAAATCACAGAAAGATTTCCCCCCATTATGACTCCTGGAATGCAACATGATTCAAACTAAAAATGTATTTTCAATGGAAGGGGAATAACTCTATATTTAAGATATAGAGTTATTCCCCCTCCATTGAAAATAATACACTTTACAGTGCAATCCAGATGAAACTGAAACACGTCGGTAACTCAACAAAAACAGCATGTTCACAGTTTATTACACAGGATAAATTGATAATACAATATTTTGCATATATTTATATATGTGATCTGTAGTTCGAAAATTAAGTGCGCCTTTAAATGGCCACTTAAACATTATCCTACGTTGGTTTACAAGTATACCATACATATCAGAGTTTGCGGGTCCAATTTGCATGTGTCCATTTTAACTCTGTCTTTACGGAACGAAGTCTTCCATTCAGTTATAAAATTAGCCTATAAATTTTCATGGTCTATTTTTCAGCTGAATGGATGCTCAAAAATATAAAAAGACGATCGACAGACGAACAGATAATACATAAAGCTCATACTTTCAAGCTGTCCATAAACACACCCACTATCTTTGTTGGAAACATTGCGATTGATGACCGTTTCAGTACAAACGTTTTGAAATAGTCGGATCTTAATCGATTTAAAAACGAGGAGTTAATAAACTAGATATTTGTTGGACAATTGTCAGAACATATCAACATACCTCCGGTCCACTGGTCAGAATGTTATAGAAAACTACTGAGTATTTCCAAACAAATGAGGTATCAAATTATTTTTTAAATAAACTAGCATATGCTCGTAACGGTTAAAATGCTATGTTTTTGTCAGTTATGTCATTGTGCGTTTGCACGTATGAATGTGTGATACTCACCAACCTCGAAACCACGTGATTCCCAATCGTGACTATGCTTTATACCACAAGCCGACGTCGTAATCTAGAATGGTCATGTCTACCAAGGTGTGCACAATGAACTCCCACGGGGACCTCTATTCGAGACATAGCTCAGTTCTAACACCCGCCCACAATAAAAATCATCTGCACAGTGCTTACAAGAAAACCATAGTCAGAAATGGTAACACCACCAAGATCATATCATTAGCCACAAATATAAATTATAATATAAAATATATTGGTTACATGAATTCACCGCCTCAGAATTCCGTTAAAACAACTAATCCTTCAAATTATTACAAAAAAACTACGGCTTATTACTGCAGGTTTCTCATTCACCACACCAGAAAGCTTCTAAATGCGGATAAAAAATCGGAAGTATTGTGTTCCCGCCAAGAGTGCATGGTCCAGCCATTGTTCACACCTAAAGATCGAAAGCAATTAACGCGGTCATAATTATTACATACTGGAACTATAAAACCATAACAACACAACCATCAGTGGGCTGCAGAACGAAAAATATCTATAAAAGTTGAAATATAAGACTTACAAATTATCTTTTAAATTTCTTTTGTTGGCAATTGACATAGCTTGTCACAACTCAAAAAATCAACATTATTCACATAATAATGTAAAGGACAATAAACGAAATTGAAATTCCCAACTACACCGTTTATCGGTGACCGGCCTCCTGATCGCGCAGTTCGACTTTTAAACTAATAAACCTGAAAACCCATAAAACCTACATGGGACCACGGAATTTTATAATTTGGGCCACAGTATACACCTGGTGGAGTTAATAAACCCCACGTAATACAATTCCTGGTCAGAAAAGCCAGCATGTTAATTTGCATACCAGTTTTATCTATCACATTCAAACATAACATAACCCTTCATCATAATCTTCTGCGCCGAACGATATTAATTTGATAATTCGCGAGTCGAAACTATCCTAAATTATATTTGAGTCGACAGTTATATTTGCAGCGAAAACAAATATTGTATTATATGTTTGCGTATATGGAAGTTATGCCCTGTGCCAATGCATTCTCTTATATATGCGAGTCGACCATAGGTCGCCTCGCATATCGCATATATAAGAGAATGCATTGGCCTAAAAAAAAATCTTTTTTTTAACACTTTTACCATTTTTTCTTACATTCTTTAACAATTTTATAATTTTTTCTTACATTTTTTAACATTTTTTATAATATTTTTCTACATTCTTTGACAATTTTATCATTTTAAAAATGTGTTAAGCCAATGCATTCTCTTATATATGCGAGGCGACCTATGGTCGACTCGCATATATAAGAGAATGCATTGGCACAGGGTATATGGGTGGATACAAAAACTATCCTAAATAATAATTGAGTCGAGAGTTATATTTGCAGCGAAAACAAATATTGTATTATATGTTTGCGTATATCGAAGTTTAATTTCGAACAGATATGTACTGGACAATTGTCACCACGACATAATCCACGTGCAGTTTGCACTCACACGAGCCATGTCAAGGGGCGTGGTTTTGCTGTCTGTCAGGGACTATTCCCCCCCCCCCCCCCCAAAAAAAGGTTCGTGAACGTCTCATTTATCGATATTTATTGGAATTTTTCATCTGTATCAATGTAATTTCTCCTTGTATATTATAACACTGTGTTTTAAGTTGTCTAATGAACTCGCTACTGGACATTTGTGAACTACGCCCTCGACCATCTAGTTCACGAATGTCCAGTAGCGAGTCCATTAACCATGTCATAAAACCGGAGAATACGAAATGACTCAGCTGATGGTTACGAGTTGACCGGGTCAGGGTACGAAATGACATGCTCCCCCTTAACTTATTACACTGTATCTCAAGAATCCTGAGGCCTATTGTCGGGATTTTTTTATATGTATATTCAGTATCTTAGGACTGATGGAGTGAGTGGGTGTCCACCTTGGGGAAATTCCAACTGCACCCCCTTGAATCAGAATCAGACCAAACACAAGTTTTGCATTATTCATTTTGCACCCCACCCTTGCACATCATTGGTCAGGCCTAATATCCTATATATTCATAACCATGGTTCTATATTCCCGGTATGAGAACATTAAGATATTTTAACCTAAAAAATTGCATAAATCCTAACAGCTAGTGGTCTAACTCCAGAAAAATGCACAAGGCTACGGGCTAAAAATCCAAGACACACCGGGCTGACCATCGTTCGGCCCGGTGTGCGAAAATTTGGAAATGTGAATAAGAAAATCGCAATATCCTAGCATTTAGACTAGCCTCAATCCTTCCTAGAGTTCGAAATTTCAAACTTGACACCCCCACTTAGGTTGAAAAATTTCCAACTGATGACGATTCCAATGCCAATGTTGACGACCAAATGTATGACAATATTGTTTTCTTAAATTAACTAGCAGTTTTTGACTGGCCACGGTGGAGGAACCAGGACACAAGCTTTCCAAGTGTTGAAAATTTCCAACCTGTCACCACCCCTGAGGTTGGACAATAAATTCCAACTGATGACAATTTCAATCCAAAATTTTTACCAAAAATAGGAAAATATGCAAATATTGGTCCAAAAACAATTAATTCCCTCCAATAAATTGTTTGAAAATCAAACTACAAGAACATTTTCAACCTATTGTTGGTGTGAAATTACCAACTGTTGAAAAATTTGACCAAATTTGGGGGGGGGGGGGGGTGAGAGACACCAACCCCCCCCCCCCTGTCGCCACGTATCTGCTTGCATTCTTGGGTTAGCACCTTTTGGATCTTGTGTACCAAGACAACCCCATGGACAGAATCGTCGACACAGGAAAACAGACAATCTCCAGTTCATAGGGGCTACACGATTTACTATACATATCGACACCCTTGTTGACATGCGAAACACTGGATACCGAACCAGCTTAGTGGACACGTAGTACATACCTAACGCGGCGTGATGGTGAATAACAACCTGGGAGTAAACAGAACAATTTCGGGATTAGCGATACTAGATATCTCGGAGAAGATGACTATTGGAATCTAATGCAGCACGATGTACGAGAAGAGAAATATAAAGAAGACATAGAAGAACAACGCTAGCTTGATTAACCCAGGAACGCTCATATTGATGTGCCGTGAAAGGCGCATTGGACCGTCATAATCTCCTAGGCGTATTTATGAAGAAGCAAACTGAGACTCGATACCCAGTTCCCAGCGAGCTACAAGATGTGACCAACGACTCTCGTGGCGCTAAGAAGACAGCTAGGATCTCCAGCCGGAACATTGATCGGAATACAAGGTAAACATTACAATCTTGTATTTCTAACAACGCTACCCCGATGGACCAACAAAGAAGCGAAGCAGACGACAGGCCGACGAACTCAACCGGATATCAACCACGCAGATGACGAGTGGACACGCCCTATGCATAAGGACATGAGAAGACCCAATCCGAGCAGACGACAGGAAGACAAACACTAGGAGAAACCAGATGCCGACGATTGAATACCATTGACTTTGTTGTAATTAAATAATCAAATCGTTTTGACTGTCTAAGCGTTATATGTACCCGTATTGGCACACTTGTTGTTGGAGATAATGCTCACAAAACGCATTATGAGTGTATAAAACGTATTTCAACATTCATGACTGTTCAGAAGAGTGTATACACCCCTGGTCAAGTGGTCCTGCTAATGTACTATGATGCTGGTGGGTTCTGTTGGACTGCTACGATGCTGTCAGGGCAAACTGATGCTTTTAACAAAGTACCGTTATATGTTATTAATTTGTTATTGTATGCGTATCTATGCGTATCAAACATTTAAAAAAATATATTTTTAATACTGGTCGTGTTAGTTGTAATGAAGATGGTATTAACTGCGTTTTAGAAACACCAGCGCAGGCATTATTATATTTTTCAAAAATATATGTTCTTGAATTTTTCATACACACCCTGAATTTTTCTCAAATTGCTCGGATTAACCAAACACCGCGAAAATGACAACTTTAGAAAAAATAACGGTACTTTTTCGTATAACGGCATCAGTTTGCTACACCCGCATCATAGCAATTCAGCAGGATCACCAGCATCATAGCATATTAGCAGGACCACTTGGCCAGAGGTGTTATAGTCCTGCATGTAGCCCCATGTCACGACAAGAATATGAGATACCATGGCCTCATTGCAATGAGTATATCACTGAAACCAACAATGCCAATTCCGCTTGGAGTATAGTAGGAATGTAACATCGTTTGGTGTCCATATCCACAGGTCCCCAGAACAAAAATTGACCCCACCCCCAATAGTACTTAATCCCATGATTAAGTACTATTGGGGTGGGGTCAATTTTTGTTCTGGTGACCTGTGTCCATATCCACACGTTTGTTGAATCCCGGCACAATTTTAGCCACAGGTGCTAAGTCATCAACAAGAGGTCCACTTGCCGTTAACCAAGATTTCTGACATTTGAACATGACCATATGTCGAATATACGTGAACATACGTCCCCTCTGAGTGAATCCATGCAGTGATTTTCTGATTTATGTTAACTAGTATTCCCATCCAATATGTGGGGAGTGCCTAAAACGCTCAATCAGCAGCTGATCAACAGGTTATAAACTAAAATGCTTATCAGCAGATTTCCCGATTTCAGTTTATCTCAAATATAACGACGATGGCCGGTTGTAGGTTGTGTAAATGACATGTAATATAAGTGTTATATGCCAATACAGGAAGGGGGACATATTTTGACCACCCGCCATGCCCGTTCAGCAGTTCAGTACACCGTTCTGCAATACGGCGGCTGCAGTTCAGCAGATTATCGCGAACGCAGTTTAACTCAATTGTAATGAAGTTAGCAGAGTTTAGGTTGTGCAAATAACTTGTAATTAATGGGCCATATAACCAGGTACGTTGATAGAAAACCATTAGGCCGACCTCCACCCCAGTTCAGCAGTTCAAAATCCCGTTCAGCAGTTCATGTCGA
This sequence comes from Siphonodentalium dalli, assembly GCA_032622095.1. Classification (NCBI taxonomy): domain Eukaryota; kingdom Metazoa; phylum Mollusca; class Scaphopoda; order Gadilida; family Siphonodentaliidae; genus Siphonodentalium; species Siphonodentalium dalli. The sequence continues at coordinate 118,763,552 of CP136068.1, read as the reverse complement.
GCAGTTCAGCAGATTCCCCGAACGCAGTTTAATCAATTTTTAACGAGGATAGTCGGGTATATGTTGTGCAAATGACTTTTTATCAATGGTGGTCAATAAGGAAATAGGGGAATAAAACACGATTGGACCGACCTATACAGTGCTACATCCCACTTCAGCAGTTTAATATCCCGTTCAGCACTTTATCTGGAGCATTTGAGCAGAATCTCCAAAACTCAGTTTAAATGATTTTTAACGAAGATATTCGGGTGTGTTGGTGATGCAAATGACCTGTGATCGATGTGCCATAAACCAGGTACGTTGATAGAAAACTATTTGACCGACCTCCACCCCAGTTCAGCAGTTCAAAATCCCGTTCAGCAGTTCATATCGAGCAGTTCAGCAGATTATCACCTAAAATACTGATCAGCAGATTTCCCGATTTTAGTTTAACTCAAATATAACGATGATGGCGGGTTGTAGAAAACCATTTGGCCGACGTCCACACCAGTTCAGCAGTTCAAAATCCCGTTCAGCACTTTACATGGAACAGTTCAGCAGAATCTACCGAACTCAGTTTAACCGATTTTTGACGAGAATAGTCGGGTATATGTTTTGCAGATGACCATAAAATATTATATTTATTGAGTGTTCTTTGAAAAAATTACTTTGAACCAGTTGTTGACAAATGATATATACTTGCTTAAACAGATGTGTGGATGCCAGCAAGTATGGGTTAGCTGTGACCAATGTAACTGCTGTGAACTATGTTGACAATAGACTGTTAGGCTTCAATCTAACCATACCAGGGCATAACACTATTTCTAGTAAGTAGGTCACCACTCACTCATAGGATAATCACTCATGTGGAAGTTGACACCAGCTAAAAGCCATTCACACCAGACTGGACATAAGCCATGAAAAGGTGACCCATAAACTGCTGGCTCTCAGTCAACCATATTCTGAAGTTAGTATATCATTTGGCAGCTACTGGTTCAAAGTAATTGTTTCAAAGAAGACTCAAGACATATAATATATTTTTTTATATTACATCATTCATCAGTGTTCAGTACATATGCGACGTACATGGGTCATCCTGAAAAATGCTCTTAAAGTAACAAATAACACTCCAAAAATACCAACAAATATATCATATGGAAACACTATAATATCGCAACCAGAAAAAAATAGCTCAAGAATTTAACGATTATTTTGCGACAATAGGTAAAAAAACTGGTGACCAGGTGCCTTGTAACATCGCAATGACATTTTCAGACTATCTAACTGATTCCAATGCAAAAAAAAAATTCATGTTCCCAACAGATACATATGCAGTTTTGAAACTATCGAATGACATCACTGGAAAAGGAACCAAAGATATAGATAACTTGTCATCAAAATTAATGAAACAAACCATACCCGAAACGTCACCAGCGCTAACGCATATATTCAATCTATCATTTAAACAAGGCATTTTCCCCGATAGGATGAAAATATCAAAAGTAATTCCACTTTATAAAAGTGAATCTCCCGATAAAATAACGAACTATAGGCCAATAAGCATTCTGCCCGTTTTCTCGAAGTTGTTAGAGAAACTCATTCATAAAAGGCTTTTTTCGTTTCTCGAAAAACATGAAATTTTGCATAAAAATCAATATGGCTTCCGTAAGAATCACTCTACCATACATCTTTTGATGCACCTTCTAAATCATGTAGCAACAAATAATGACAAACCAACTAAGGATTCTACATTAGCGGTTTTCATAGACTTATCAAAAGCATTCGATACAATTAACCATGATATTTTATTGAAAAGATTAGAACACTACGGAATTCGGGGGGTTTCCAATGAATGGTTTAAAAGTTATTTAAAGGGAAGAAAACAATACGCTGATTGTCTTGGTGAAATGTCCGATTTTACGAAGATAACGTGTGGTGTGCCCCAAGGGTCCGTTCTTGGTCCGATAATTTTTCTTCTGTATGTTAACGATATGCCCAAATGTACCTCGATGAACTTACTATCATTTGCCGATGATACCACGCTTTAATTTTCTGGTCATGATAGGAAAGAGTTGAAAAAATCATCAACGGCTGAACTAAAATATATTTTTGAATGGTGTTGTTGCAATAAACTATCTATCAACGCAACTAAAAGTAAATTGATATTGATCCACCCTAGAGGCAATGAGGACAAGTGGAGAAATTTTACACTGAAATTGAATAACATGGAACTAATTAGAGTTGGTAATCAAATGCGAGAAAAATCAATACAATTCTTAGGCATTTTGATCGATGAAAACTTGACTTTTAATAACCATATATCAATGATACAACGTAAACTGTACCACACTCTCTACTTATTGAACAAAGTTAAAACTTCTTACAAAAAAAATCACGAAAAACACTATGTCAATCGTTAATCCATAGTCAACTTATTTATGGTCTCCCGATATGGGGACACTCGGTTCACGCGGGCGTACTATCTACCTTACAAAAAAGGGCAGTTCGTATTATATGCAACACAAAATATAGGAGTCACACAGAACCGCTCTTCAGAAAAGAAAATATCCTAATGTTCAAAGACATATACACAGTGAATGCATCTGTCTTCATGTACAACTGGTCCAGAAATAATCTCCCCCAATCGTTTAAGAATATGTTCACGTATTCCCTTGGTGTTAACACTAGACAGGCGGATAAATTAAGAAGCAAAAAGGCTAGAACATGTTTTTCAGAAGTCCTACCAAATCATTCATTTCCTAAAGTGTGGAACTCGATAAATTCCAAAATAAAAAAATGTAAATTTAGTTACACATTCAAAAAGTTATTGTCTATGGAACTAATAAGTAAATATACTCAAATGGTTATCTGTGCAAACAAATTATGCTACATTTGCAGTCGGCAAAAATCCACTTGACTCAATGATCTACCAAGGTTAACTTTTTAACTCATAATATTATTCACTCCAGTTATTACCCTGAACATCCTAGATAGCCATGTGTCACATGCACGGTGCTGTCTGCGAATGTGACACAGGACTGTCGCAACAACCTCACTATTTTTGTTACAAACTCTTAAACTTGTCCAAAAAAAAAATAAAAAAAATCTCTATTATAGTAAAGTATTATTCAAAATTCAACCCAGTCTTGATTAAAATTATCACATAAAATATTAGTAGGCACCAACCGGCCATCCAAATACCAAATAGTCTGTGTCAAATTCTATACACGCTATCATATATTCATATTGCACTTATCATTCAGGAGCAGCAGGAAGACGGCCATCTTGGTCATGCTGCTCCTGTGCAATAATACAATTTTGTTCACTACTTTGTCAATGTATCGTATATTATTGTGCAAATAAAGATCTATCTATCTATTCCCATATTTGATTCGTAGATATGGACTTTGTTTTTTTTTTTTGGACCATTGCCTGTAAATTTAATGTTTTTAAATCTCAATAAAGTTCACATTTTGTATTTCTAACATAATCCACCATGACGCTCTTAAACTGTTGCATCAATGGGCATGGTTTCTGTCATTACTAATATAGATGTCAAACAGAATCCTTTATTTGGACTCTATACAATTTAGGAAAAACTGGGTCCACAAAGACCATAACCAATTTTTACACGCGTTACATCAAATTGAAGAGTAATAATATATCTTTCTACCTATATATGAGGCATTTATGTAACAAACATTATTTTTGTGTATTTTGAACCTGATTGTGGACTTTGTGAAAATGATAAAAAAAATTAGACCAGGCCAAGTTGGATACCTTTCTATAGCATTAAGTACTATAGGGGGTGGGGTCAATTTTTGTTTTGGGGACATGTGGTCATTTGCATAACATAAACTCTGCTAACTTCTTTACAATTGAGTTAAACTGCGTTCGCGATAATCTGCTGAACTGCAGCCGCCGTACCGCTGAACGGGATTTTGAACTGCTGAACGGGCATGGCGGGCAGTCAAAATGTGTCCCCTTCCTATATTGGCATGTAACACTTATATTACATGTCATTTACACAACCTACAACCCGCCATCGTCGTTATATTTGAGTTAAACTGAAATCGGGAAATCTGCTGATCAGCATTCTAGATGATAACTGCTGATCAGCTGCTGATTCAGCGTTTTAGGTACTCACACGCTGCTGATTCAGCGTTTTAGGTACTCCCCCAATATGTGTTTATAAATCTACATAATCGAGCACGTATTTCCTTCTAACTGTGTCCCTGCTAGCTCCATTAATATATGGCATTATAAGCAGTTTAGTCAGAATTTGAACTGTCTTGTTCAAGAATATTGCCAAATCCTTGATTTCTTCGTGGTACACATGTAAGTCATAAACATATAATATAATCATAGGCGTGTTTCTCAGAATGTGTTCCATGTGGCAGATAAAATACCCCCTTTTAAAACCATTTTAAGACTGTAGCTGCTTGAAATTTTGCGAAAACCCTGTGCCAATGCATTCTCTTATATACACGAGCCTCATATTGGGAACCACGCATCTATAAGAGAATACACTGGCCTAACAACATTTACATTGATATTTTAAGCCATTGCATTATCTTATACATAATATATAATGCAATGGCACCGGATCTTTAATGCTGTACCAGCCCAGCCCCCGTCACTAAAATGTTAAGCGTCTGTGGCATCGGCGATGGCTTTGGAATAAAGTTGATATTCTTCAGAGATTAAAACCACAAGTTTTTATGACTGCAATTTTTGTGAATGCTAAATTGACAGTTGTTTTGACAGCAAATTGCTCGATTCTGGCATATCACACCCGATCTGAATGCGCGCTTCATTGGACATCTGATTTATTCTGAATATATGCAATGCAGTGGGTCCAGTTCCTAAAACCATGTTCAACCATTCAACGGTGAGTGTGGCATGCACGATTATAACATAAGACAAGAATCGAAAATGTGGAAACATAATGTGAGCAAAGTACGCGAATCACGAGCAGGTCCATGGTGAGATGGGGTGAGGGTGAGGTTTGGGGGATGCTGTTATGTCACCTCGTAACTTGGACCCAATTGTGCAACAGTTGAACAATTTATTCATGGCACAAAATTAGTTGGTAATTTAAGACCAAATTCAGCTTGAAATAGTTCTTCTTCTTCCGATTACAGTCCATAACCAACAGGCTGATGATTACAGTCCATAACAGGCTGATGATTATGACTAAATTTATTGTGGCAACAGCTGGCGATTATTTATCTCAATGATTAGGATTTGTAATAATATAATTTAATTGAGTCGAATTTTAATTTGGAGTGACATGATTAGTTGATTCGATTCTTTACTGGGTCGAATGGGTTTTCTGGGATGTCCATCGTGGATTTAGTAAGTTGATCATCCTGGTCCTGATCTCATCGACTGAAATGATGGTGACTATTTCATTCTCTGATGGTGTTCACTCAAGTATGTAATCACCCAACATATCATTAGTTATATATGTTGGTGACATAAAAGAGATTATCTTCCCAAATTTGAGACCAATATCAGATTGAAATAGTTCTTCCGATTACAGTCACCGTCATCATCAGACTTTCATTCTGATAGTTTGATATTCCTACCACTCTTTAATGTGAAATGTCTTGGGGTTGGGAAGCTTGATGTACCAGTTAGACAATTCTTACCCAGGGGGTGTACTGAATGGAATTTTGAACTTTGAAATTTTTGTCTGGTTGTTCAAAGGGGTGCAGTTGATATTCCAAGTTGGAGTTGAAGGACACCAACCCACCCCCTTTCCAGCAGATGCAACTTCCATGTTTGCTGGTACCACCAACTGAGGCTGAACTGGTCATTGTCACATGGTATTGTGAAAAATGTCATACAGGATCTCTCAAACCTGCAAAAAAGTCACACAGCATCGAGAAATCTCATCAAAGAACGTGATTTTAGATACACTTTGAGATGCTGGGTGTCATTTTGCACGAAACAATGTGACAATGACCAGAAATGCGATAAGCAAGCGATTGATCACACGTGAAGTCCTTGTTTGCAATGTCATCCATACTGATATAACTCAATTTTGTTTGTCTGTATGTTTGCTTGTCTGCTTATCGGCGATCAAACGACTGGACCATCATAGCTGAAAATGTGTATATTGGGGTAATTTGACTCGTGGAGCATTATTAGATAGGTCCCGTTTACCTCAAATGTCTTAAAAGGGCACTAATAATAATTATTTATATATATTTTGGCTGGGGTTGGATCATCGGAGCTGAATCTTTTAATACATATAAGTAATTTACCTGGGGAATCTTATTACATATGTCCCGTTGACCTCATATGTATAAAAATGGCACTAATAATTAATTTAACTAAATAATTGATTTTGTACCCAAATGGTTGCAATTTGGTTAGTTGAAATTGAAACACGGGGACAAATTGACTCGTAGCGTGTCATGAGATATATGGCGTTGACACCAGGCGACTTAAGGGGGCAAATATGAGCAATAAAGGGCGTTCCTTCTCAGCTCAGATGATGTGTAGTAAAATTGGTACATATGGGTCACCTGACCAGGGGATTGTCATGGGATAGGCGCATTTAACCTCAGATGACTTATATTGGGACTAATAAATGATATGATCAATAAAAAGCGTTTATGAACAGCCCAGACGAGATGTGGGAAATTTGGTGCACAAAAGTAAAATGACGCGGGGACTGTCACAGGATATGTGCTGTTACCATCAAATGACTTAAAAGAGGCAGTAGTAATTAGCAATAAAGAGCGTTTATTATCAATTTAAAATATAGATATAACAATGTCCGGATAATCATGCAATGGGTGTTGATTACCCCAGATGGCTAATAATTATTTAAAATGACTTGAAGGGCACTAATAAATTACGCATTCTTAACCCCAGCAACGCCGGGTAACTGCCAAAATTATTTTCAAATGGCGCGAAGGTGAAGGCTGTTCTGGTTTGTGCGATGGAATTTCTGGAATCCTTAATGCAGGGCAGTCGCTGGACGGGAATAATTCATTATTATGTTTATAATATCCCGCTTATCAGACAAGGCATCATGTAAGGTTTTGCTCACGAGATGATTAATGCCAAGGTAAATTTAGAAATAGACGTTGAAAATGCCCAAGACAGTTTAGATGGCAATGCTCACGTTGCATGCTCTCTGGAAAGGATGTTAACCCTTTCTATACTAAATGGATTATCCCACCAAGTTAATATTGATTTCGATGTATGTACAGGTAATTTAACAAGACGACAGAGTAACACTGCAGAAGGAGTCCTATGTATTGAAGGATATGTTCCGATAATATGGTCGTTTGTTGAACTTATTCTATGAGTATTTAGTATAGAAAAGGCTAATTGGGCACAGACTTTTATTATAAAATTTACCAATATCCCTTGGAAAATGACATTTTACAATACAGACATTAATTTTGCTGGTTGTTCGTGTATGTGTTTACTGCCATTGTCTTTAATTGTCTCCTTATTAAAACCATTTTCAAAATCTGTCATTGGGAATATGTAGCAATATTATTTCCGGGGTGCTAATTATACACAGAGACGAAAGATGACGAGACACTTTGAAGGAGATTAGTTTATATACTAGTATAATAAAACATAATTTTCATTAAAACATATATATATATATTTATTACCTATCTGTAAATCTTTGCAGGCAAAAGTAGTGATAACAAATTTCAAAGAATCAACTAAAAAATGTATTCATACTGGACTACGAAAAGGTTTGAAGCCAAATTATATATAAATGATATATATATATATTATATATATATAGAGGATATCCACACTTGTTCAGTGGATATGGGTTATATCTCATGAGTGATGGCAAAACATTGAATTCAGATGTTTTGTCATCACGAATGAGATTTAACCCATATCCACTGAAAAAGTGTGGATATTCTGTTTATTATATACTTTAGTTACTTGCCTATGGCCCACAATGAATGTCAATACATCAGAAATTTCAAGCTGATATCACTCAGTAGTGGGATATCACTCTAGAGTGGGATATCACTTATATCGCACTGCTAAAACCTTATAATTCATGGGCAAGTATATAATAAAAACTTATATCTATTATATATATCAATTTATATATATTATATATCAACTTTTATGTAATAAAGAGAGGATATCTAAACTTTTTTGAGTGATGACAAACAATGAATTTCCATGAGTGGCTCTTCTTAGGTCACCACGAATGAGATAATTACCATATCCAACCAAAAATTGTAGATGTTCTGTTTATTATATGCTCCGCTCAGTTGGCTCATGGCTGAACTCGAAAGAAGAGTAAAAAGTATAAATTTATATACCCAAGCACAGCCATGGTAATGAGCTTGTGCATATCAAAATAGTACAATATTTCAGACAGATTGGTTGAGTGATAAAGGGGCTAACATCATAGTATGTTTAAAAAAAATAATTGATCACATCTTGCAATTTTTTCAACCTGAACACTCAGGAACTTTTAGCACAGTCTTCCACCAAGAACCGAATCACATTGCGGATCGATGCGAGTGAGATATCGATATCTCACTAGACGGATAACGTTTTTTATCTAATGCAAAATACTACTATTTGATAGTTTAACATATAATAAAAATTAATACTCAAGATGACTGCCCAACATGCATTTGCGATAGGTAATAAATATAAAAGACAAAGGTCTCAAAGGTGTCATGTTAAGAGCGAGGTCAAGTGATCAATTTTGAATAGGATTTCCATGCAAATCTCCAGAGCAAAATTTACGTGGCAAAAATGTACGGGTGTGTCCTAATCCAGTATTGGATAATGTTCAATCATAAGTAGTTCCTTTTCATAGTTTTTAATTTTACATTGATTTTTAAAAAGTAGGTACCATTTTGGTAGAAAATATTTTTTTAGTGAGAATTAATAATTTACCTAGCCGACCATGGCAACCTGTTAAATGACACTATTCTTCAATAATATACCTAATTTTGTTCCCACACAATCGCTCGTGTGCATCTTTGCTTCAGAGATTTGCATGGAAACCCCATTTCAAAATTGGTCACTTGACCTCCCTCCCAATTCAGTATAGACATTTCCATGATTCAGAGTTTTTTCTGCACACCCCTAATATCAAGAATTGAACAATTGAAATCATGAAGATTCGTACTAAATACACAATTGCTTAGTACTGTGAGACCAGTTGGTTGATTGCTCTCTACATTGTAAAGATGGTGTATCTCTTCCAGGCCACAATTCCAATAACAACATCATCATTTAAAAAAACAGGATTTCAAGACTACAAACAGCTTTTTTGTGTGAATAAAATACAGTTAAAACTGACTATAGGATATATTATTTTATTTGTCTATTATAAAAGTCATAATAAAGTAAATTATTTCTGAAACATCTCAGCAATAAGATCTTTTATTTGCCACGATTGATGGTTCTCACAAGAGTCATCCCTCTTGGTAAGTTCCGTGAGTATCCAAACGTTTTCGCGAGATTTCTGTTCTGAATATAGCACCTAAAACTATCAAGCTAGAAGTTAGCTTTGTGTGAGAAATAATTCTACACAAAACCGCATACAATTTATATTAATTATTAGAAGCTTTACCAGACAGGTGTCCTCGATTCATATCTATTATTTTGTACCCTGGAATCTAAATAAAACTTGGTGGGAAGAGACACACTATCTTTCAGATTACCTCTGTTTCGAGGCCAATGTGATGCTAAATAACTGAGTCAGTATTATATTCTAGGAAGAGACACACTATATATATCTTTAAGATACCTGTTTCGAGGCTCATATGGTGTTAAATAACTGAGTCAGTATTATATGCTAGGGAGAGACACACTATATATATATACATATATATACATATATATATATATATATATATATATATATATATATATATATATATATATATCTTTAAGATACCTGTTTTGAGGCCCATATGATGCTAAATAACTGAGTCAGTATTATATACCAATAAAACACAAGGCTGGATATAATGTGTCTAACATTTGCAGAATAAGGTCCCAGCGGGCTACCATCTCAAAGTTCGCCATCTGGGTACCTCATTCTGCTTAGGCCTCATATTCTGGGAAGCATATAGAATCTTAAATTAACATTGTTTTAGTTACTTCCCCCTTCTATTCAGTTGGTATACCCCTGAATTCGCAGAAGATAAAATGCACAATCGAGGTCACTAATGGGTGAACATCACCAACTTCAACTGGAAAACTCATCCAAGGTCTCCCATACCAGTTGGGGACTAAGCAGTATACTGTTGGACATGTGCATTCATTTTATAAGCAGTATGCCATGTGTGTCCCAGCACACACCAGCCATCTGCAACGAATTACCAGAAAAATTGCCAGAAGGTGTACACACCCCTATGAACTCAGCTCCATATGGAATTTGAAATGGAGAGAGCAATTCAACAATACACACAATTTATCTAAGAAAACACAACAAGAAAATAGCACTATGATTAAAATAATGATTAGCGTTTTGAGCGGAAGATGTATCATATTTCCCTTGGACCAAAGTTACTTTGTTATGATGAGGTTTATACGAAGTTCTCATCTAACTGTAAAGCTTAAAAGATAAATTATAAAAGAAAGCCAGTTTGTTTCCAGACACCTACGGTAATGATTAAATACATGTTAATATCTGTGGGTAACTGAATATAAAGATTTAAAAAACAATCTATGTGAGATGAAGATCATCACTGAATAGTGACGCATACGGCCTCTCGTAGTTCTCTGAAACTTTAATTGATCTCGATTAAAAATCCTATTTTTGCAGCAACCTCTGCATCCAATCAGATTAAAGCTTATGCATTTTAAGGAAATGAGTTACCACGAAGAGTTGGCAAGAGAAATGTTTGAGGAGTTTGGTGTCTTTTTATCCAAAAAGACACAGAAAGTGGTCAAATCTGCGACAATCGTAAAATTAATTGTTAAAATAATTAAAATTAAAATAGTACACAATGATTTGCAGTCCCTGCAACAACGTAGTTGGCAGTCAAATTGCATGCGACTGCAAACCTGACTCGATTTAGAACTTGAATGTGGAAATGAGCGGAACACAGCGTTCATCCATTCCCCATAGTAAAGTTCAGCTTATTACGCTGAATATCCAGTTGTGCCTGACCTGATTACCTCATATGTTCTCTACGTGAGACTCGCATATATAAGAGAATACACTGGCACAGGATCTTTAATGCTACACCAGCACCGCTCCCATCATGAAAGGGTTAAAATAAAATAACATAGCGAGAGAGAAAATATAATATAGGGAAAGAAAATATAAATGACAAAACAGTGGCAACGATTCTTTAAAATATTCAGTTGTGAGAAACTAATATCTCTGCGAGTGTGGCAAACCTTGAAATATTGTGTCTGTCATTTGCAGAATGAGGTCACCAGGGGGTATATTTTGTGACACTATCCTGCATGGCAGATTAGCATTACCAAATTCACCTTAATTCTACTGAGGCCTCAAATGTTATGGGAGAACTAGGATCAGATTGAAGTTGCAAATGACAGGCACACCATTTCAAGGATTGGAGTGTGGAAAAATTGGCCACATCAAAACTCTGCCACTATTTAACAGAGTAAAAGGTCGCAGAGCCCATGTCCCCAGAAATGAGGTAGCAGTCGATCTCCGTCAACTTTGCCAAATTGAAAACAATTCAAAATATTAGGTCAATGAGAACATCCAAACTAAACAAAACACATAAAATACATGCGCAAAAATAATAACCAACAAATTCCGAGCAATCTATTGCCCATCTAGTTTTTAAGTATCAAACTGCAGAGAATTGTCTTTTTGTAAGCCGATCACTGACTCTACCAAATGGCCTGCAACTGAATATTTTTAAATCCGTTATTCAGCTAATATTCGAATGTTAGGAACATGGCCATTAATCTCCACATGACCTCTATTAGTCTTCGAATACTAAGCGAATTGACTCACGGTCTTCACAGTCGGTAAATATGAAAGATCATAAAACGCTGTAAAATAATACTTATCAAGAAGAACTTCAAAACAACTTCTGATATTCAATACATAATTACCCAAAAAACGTGATTTCGCATGTTAAATCCATTGTTATGTGAACATCAACTGTTACCGTTTTGTCATTAAATGTCACCAAAGCAACTGTGAATCTAATATCCAGTTGAAAATCTATGTTTTGCAGAACATTTTCAATCGTTGACTTTTTCTTCTTATGTTCACTTTCATGATTTAATCGTCTTGTTTAAAAAAAATTGTACTCTGTGCAGTAAACATAGCTAAAATGTAAATCTACTGTAAAAGTTGATGTTCATATGACAATGGTTCCAAAACAAGACATAACATTATCAGAGCAACATTGATACTGAAAATAGTAACAAAATACATCTATTGTTTCATGTTTTTCTTGATAACGATTATTTTACAGACTCTTATGTTAAGTCGCATGTACCCACTTCGAAGGCCTTGGGTGCCCTTGAGAACTTATTATGTCATATTACGTGCTGAACAGCCTGTCTAGTGGCAGTCCATCATCTGATCATCTGCCTGGTATTCTGGGAATTCTTTCTTCAGTTCCCTTAGAATAGCTGCTGATAGATATTCCGTATCTGAAATAAATATTGGTTAAATTGTAATGCATGCCTGTAACATGTGTTACGGAAACGCACCGAAAAACGACAAAACTCCTGTGTAAAACAGTGAATTTGAAATAAATGGCTGTGACCTGTTCGTCGATAAAAATCCTAGTGGGGGTGTGTATTCTGATATATATTTCCCAAATATATACGGGCTCAAAAATGCAATAATGTGGATACCACACGCAGTTTGTGGAATCAGTGTGGTGCGAATGGAAACTGAAGAACACAATGAAATAATTGTTGGATGTGTATAAAGAAGTCCAAATTCAGACACAGAAAATGATGGAAACCTCATCAAATTGATTAACAGCTAAAACAAAAGGGGGTGGGGAACAGGAAAGCAATTTTCATTCTCGGAGACTTTAATTTCACCAATATATCGTGGGATACAGGCATATCATCCAATGATTCTACTGTCGCTTTCCATGTTTGCTTGGAAACGAAGATGCTATATCAATTAGTAAACAATCCTACTAGGCACAGACCGGACAAAGTCGCTAACATTTTGTACTCAATTATAATGAACAACCCTGATTCTGAGTATAGTATTGAGCATGAACATCCTCTATATAGGGACAAGCGATCAGAATAAAATTCAGCCTCAAGTTAATTAGAAGCGTACAAGAAAAAGAAAACTGCGATATCGATTACATAAAGGAGACTTCGAGAACACTCAAAAGAACTTATATAACATGACTGGGGAAATCTTTTGGAACTAGATTTTGATCAGACATGGAAACTTTTTTACAACGTTCTTTGCAAAACAATGGATAAACATATTCCAAAAGTCAAGACAGAAAAAACTAAATGAGAAATTGATACGAGCAACAAAATATTGGAAAAACAATGGAAAAAGAAGAGCTAAATACAGGAAATCACGCTCACATCAGGAGTGTGTACATTACAAGAACTGTAGAGATAACACAAATATGGAGATAAAAATGGCGAAAATACTATTTGAAAAAAGTTATCAGATGAACAAATAAATGAGTTTAATGTGAAAAGCCACACATTAATGTGGAACATGCATGGAAACATATAAACTCTATTTACATAGGTACGAATAAATATAGTATTTTCATTAGAATTTCACGTCCAAACACAATAACATTTATATAATACTTGTATAAATATAATATATATACTGTATACATATATCTACATACGTGTATAATAGTGATGCGGACCGGCCGCAAAAAACCGGTCCGGTACTGGTCCACGACTGTTCCGACTTACATGGATATCTGGGTCATTTCACAATCAGGTTGAGCATTTCAGTTTTCTCACTCTAATGAAGGTTGTTGCCATACTGTAGATGTATAGGACAGCTACTGTCGTCTTTCCGATGTATACATTTAGCTGAACATTTGAAATGGTCATTTTATCGATAATAAATAGAACATGGATGTCTTTTGCCCTGTCAAATACCAAAATCCAGTAAAATTGCTTTCTCAAAATTTGCAATGCAGAACTCACATATGAGATAAATAAATTATGCACTGTGAATATAAAAATATTATGTTACTTTCCAGACTAGAAATCACCAACTGATTCAAATGCAGAACATGGTGTTAAAAATAACCAAATAATAATCGAGTAACACTTGTTTGATTGTACAGACAATTAATGTCCAAAATTAGATTTTTATGATGTCCACTTTGAAATGGGGTTCAGTTGTGAATGATATATACTGTTCATGGTCTTAATATAGCAAAGAGTAACCATTCTTGTTGATAAATATGACACAATAATTCAGATCTTTCCCATTGTATGTTTTAGTCTGCGGAACTGATATGTCAAACAAAATGTCCACTCCGAAACACACTCTGAAACGTGCTTTGCATCATGAAATTTAATAAGAAAATCTATACGTTTACTGCCTCTACATCCAGGTAGTGGGGCTATTCACACATTCACTATATGTGTACTCACCATCAATGATCATGGAGCTCCATAGCCACTTAAATTCTAAGAAAATATAAAATGTCCACTCCAAAACACGTGCATATAATTGGGTTAAAAATAGACGATTGCAAGAATATTGAAGGAAATCAAGTACAATTTTACTGTATGTGCTCCAGTTGACTTGTAGAAGACAAAATCCATCAAAGAAACTCGGAAATTTTTGACATTGGGCGCTACTGTTTGGAAATTGGGTAATTTCGTTTAATTGGTGACAAAATTTATTTAAGAACAATTGATGGATGGCTGATATTGCAATGAAATGACTATTTTCCAACTTTGCATCAGCTACTGACAGTCAGTGTGTACAATGCTTAATATATTGCCATGGGTTCAGTAAATCGCCCCCTACTCAACCATTTGCATGCCATAAAATACAGAATTTGATTCTAGGGAGGGTAATATGGCATATTTTTCATCAACAATGACTTATGAGAATGAAAATTTGAATATGAACAAATAATTTCGAAAAAAATAAATTGTGGTCGGTGAGAAAAAGTGCTCTTCTTGATTGTGAAATGACCCATCTAGTTTAAACAGTATTTATTTTTCCCTCTATGGACATTCAGATAAATAATTACAATAGATACAAATTTAGAAGAAAAATGACCCATCTAGAGGTTAGTAAACTATATCAACTATGCAGAAGACAGAAGATGCAGTACTTGTTTAATTTTGCTGCTTCTTAATAACAAGATGGCAGGAACAATAAGTAACAAACTTTGCCAAAGCTTTTGGTCGTCAAGGCCTTTATCAACGGTATAACACAGTTGTGGTCTACATACTCAGAGGCTCAAGTCATTAATGTTCAGCTCCTCACTCGACGTATCACCAAATAGTGATGACTAAAGCCTCTAATTATGTAGACCGCAACTGTGTTATACCGTTGATATAGGCCGTGACGACCGAAAGCTTCGGCAAAGTTTGTTACTTATTGTTCATGTTATGCTGACGCGTCCCTTAATATATATAGACATGCTATTATTATTGTTAACCTCTTGGCTGATGAATGACGTTATGACGTCGTGTTCTGGGCTGTTGACGTTATTGTCATTTTCCAGTGGAAAAATATAACAGGAATATCATAAGAACCATAAAACTGACTCAGTTGAAAGGCTGTTATCGTTCACAATCTTTGAACATCATACACTGATTGAAACTTCGAAATACAGTTATTCCGATGCACCAATCTCTGAGGTCCAGTTAATATTAATGGTCTACTGCTAGTGTGTCGAAGTATGTCCGTAGTACCTAAGGACCATATAGCCCACGACGTGAACTTTTCATCCGTAATAGTTACGGACGTCATAGCAGCGAAGAAGTTAATAACAAGATAATTTTTATTTCAGCTTGAAGTTCCCAATTTTCGTGCAAACAAGAAGGCGGATTACTGACAGTCATCGATTTGCCGGCATAATGTCGAGCTACGAAGTATGTAAACACGAAATGAACGTCAGGCTCAAAGGAGGTGACCACAACATTTGTTTTCATCATGTGAAAATAAACGGTTTGAAAGTGGGGGTAATTTCTCCAGGAGCCAGGATAAAGATGATAAATTCAACGTGAAAGCGGGTGCATGTGTCATAGTTCTATTATGACCAATGAATTGATTTGATTTATGGTCAATAACTTTGTCAAGCTGACAAAAGATGTGATAATTAAACTAAGTTCCGAAACATTTAACGACACTGACATTCGGCGGAATGGAAACTATATTAATGTAAACAATTTGCATGTTATAACTGAATTATTGCATGAAACATATTTTGACGATCTTCCACTCTTTGTGGTATTCGACATATCCAAACAGCCACATATCTGCACGGATATTGTGTATATGACATTTCTATCGATGATATGGTGAATATCAAAAAGGAGTAGTTGGATCTCGAAAATATAGTTGACGAGAACAGAGAAGTCGCAAAGTTTTAAAGAAATTTTAAAATGACATTTTGTCGTCATTAATATGTGAGGTGGTAGTAGAGGTCAACACGGGTGTTGAAACATCGAATATCGAAGACTGTTACGAAAAATGACAACGTGGACAGTTGTTCGTGTGGGTTCATTTAATTTTCAGATTAAATTTTATATATTTAAATTTGAATTTAGATAAGATTCTTAGATTAGAATAAACAAATATATGTAAAATGCATGGATACGCAATGGTCAGTTTTCTCAATATCAAGTTTTGGAGTATATTTTGGCTGAATATATAAAGGGAAATTAATAAGACGTTTTTGCTCACACACTGGAGGAAATCCGCTCAGCAGACAACTCACCACAGAGGGATATCACATGTAACAACGTAACTGAAGTACTTTAATAATGAGGTGCTTAACGTTTGAAGGTGTGTGAATAATCTAGTCATGTAATTTCCAACTATTGCCAGGTAAATTCGCCAGTGTGTGAACAAACCCTAACCCGCTAATAATTATACTAACTGTAGTGTGTGTTTAATAATTGACGCAGTCACATTCCGTTAGTATTCTCAGCCATGCATTGGACGAGATTTACAGGCTTTGCATATTCGAACTCTGGTAATTGTGAGGCAATTTATGGCATTTTCGGAACGGAGCCACTAGACTATGTTAAATATTCAATATATATTTATGATTTATGTGTACAATCAGGACAGTATTTGTTTTTGCATTCTATTTTACTTGAGTACTGGTTGATCAATTTAACACGCATCAGTTGTTTGTAGCTTCCTCGACTCCTATTTGCTTTTTGTATTTTATTAACTGAGTTCCAGATATACGTAAAAGAATGTTCTAGGAGATTGTCCGAAGATATCGTTCTTGGCGTTGATTTAGGTCTAATGTTTCCTGCGGTGGCCAATCTGCTGTTGGTTCCTAATTTGACACCAAATGAGTTGGTGAAGGTTACTGGCAGTCTATTTATTATAAGACCAGTCATCCATGTATACTGATGTTTGGTACGTATAGAGGTCACATAATTTCAGAATATTCATTTTTTTTAAAGGGTTCAGTGTGACTAATGTATTTGGCATTGGTTATTGTCCTAATCGCTCTTTTTTGCAATAACAATATCTTGCTTGGCCTTAGTTGTCGAAAATATTCATATTTGTTTCAATCACAGTAAACAGAAAAACATTAAAACGCATACAGTTTTGTTCATATATACCATGACCATCGCGTAAACAGCATGCTATCATAAAGACCTACTATATTTTACCTAAGCACGAGCCTGATTGTGTTACAGAAGGCAGCACAGTGTTACTGGCTAATCACACACAGATGATATAAACGCTCTTTATTCGTTCCATATAAGGAATTCAGCAACAAAGAACGCTCTAAACCATCGTAATATAAACAAACACCAGGAAAGTAACTTTCTATGCTTTTCTTTACATAACAATGGTCAAACATCTGACAATACCATACTGTTTATGCGATATTTCTTATTTGTATACGGACAAAGTCTGTCTACATTTTAATATTCTTTCTGTTTGTGGCGGTTTTTGACCGGTGGAGATAGTTTCACAGCATACCCACCGCCAAGGCCTCCCGTACCTTTAATTCAGCTGTTTTTATATATAGTTTCAACTCTTCAACTCATTTATGATCATTATTTTCTGGATGAATTAGCATATAATTACTTTTATTCTTATTTGTGGAGAGCTTATTAAAACAGCACCAGTCGTGAATGTTTTTTAATTCTAAGTTCACCCGGTTTCAACATAATTGCTATCACTTCCTGATGTGTATAGGGTTGTATCATCTGCGAATGATAATACATTTAGAAATGTGGATACTGACATATCATTGACATAAATTAAAAAAATTGTCGGTCCGAGTATGGATCCCTGAGGGACACCACATGAAACTTTGGATCGACTGGAAATGTTTCCATTGTAATCTGTGTATTGACACCTTTCTGATAGATAGTCTCTAAACCAATGATTAGCAGCTCCCCTAATGCCACAGTGTTCCATCTTATTCAGTAGGATTTCATGATTTATTGAATAAATATTGCTAGTGTTGAGTCTTTGGTTTTTTATCATTTTGTTCAACAACATGTTTTAAATGATGCATTACTGGATGGATGGTGGAGTACCCCTTCCTAAATCCATATATATGTTTATAGAAACGGTCATGGTCGTTAAAGAATTTAAATCTAATTCGCTTTTGCAGAACGTTTTCGAGTATTTTAGAAAAACACGGTAATATGCTGATGGGCCGATAATTCAAGATTTTTTTCTTTTTGTCCACCCTTGAAGATCGGTATTACTTTCGATATTTTCATTTTCTTCGGAAAATCTCCTTCTTTAATATATTGGAAATGTGCTTAAGAGCTCTGGCTGTTTCATAAATAGATGATTTCATCAATCGATTTGACATACCATGTACATCTTTACTACTTTAACTTTAAAAGAGCAGCATGTGAGTATTATTTCCAGTTCTGTTGGAATTATTTCCAGATCATCCGATTCTCTATATTGACCAGATAATCGGTGTAATGTGTGTTTACTTCATCAACAGTTTCACTGGTTTGTTTTCCAATTTTTAGAAGTACTCGTTGAATCGTTCAGCTATTTGCTTTTTATGTGTTATCTTTATTTTACCATCGATAAATGTCATTGGAAGACTATGGGTTTCATTGGTTTTATTCATCGCTCTTTTTAAAATTGTCCAGGTCGCTTTTATGTCAGATTTCGCTTTGTTAATTATGCCACAATAATATTGTTTGTTTTTCGGTTTCTTATTATTCTCTTATATACATGGCAGTACTCTTTGTATGCATTTATATTAGCATTTGTTGGATATTTTAATTTACGAATGTATAATTTATTTTTCTATAGTGAAGATTTTAAAAGTCCCTTTGTCATCCACGTCTGGTGCCTTAAATATTTATTTGGTGGTTTGTGGTATTTTAGTGGTAAAGCCGTTTGGTATGCGGACATATATATTTCTAGAAAGTTGTCATAGGCTTCATTGGCTGCTCGCAGTTTAACGCATCTTCATAACTTGAATTTGACAATATATCTTTGAATTTGTTAATATTTTTTTCACTAAAAATTCTGAATGGTTCCACGAGGGATTTTTCACTGCTAGTTTGTTTTAAATTTGAACGTTCAATATAAAATGTCGCCAAATGATCCGAGACGTCTATAATGATAATGTCTGATGTACTATTAGACAAGTTGTTAGTGCATATATTGCCAATTAAGGTAGCAGAGTGTTCCTTTATCCTGGTTGGTTTCCTAATGCTAGGGGTGAATCCTAGTGTGAAAAAGTTATCGAGTAATTTGCTCGTTTTTCATGATTATATTGAATTCAATTGAAGTCACATATAAGATATGATTTACAGTTTCTTTGATTTAGTCTACCCATAATGCTATCAAATTCTTTCATAATTCTATCAATATCTGCTCTCGGAGATGTGTTTGGTCTATATATGCTGCCAATTATGCATGCATTTGGTTTGCCAGGATTAAGTTCTACAAAAATCGTTTCTGTTACATGTGGAATAATTATAGAGAAGAGGTACACTGTCGCCTGGCATTTGCCCCCGACTGTAGCAATTCGGATTAAGCATGGACGAAACTGCGGATATCCGAGGAGGTCTATATGACCATTCCAAAAGAAGTTCGTACAGAAATGTTGACTAAAAACCCACGACTAAAGTCAGGAGACTTTAAAATGCAATGCATCCTCACCTGTGAAGTTGTTGGCACCTGCAATCGAACTGTCAAAGCTCACGGTATCATAAATTCTAGAAATTCCGGAAACCCAAAAACAATCATCACTTCTAGAAACCCAAAAAACAAACGATCCGGGAACCCAAAAACAAGTGAAAATTCAAATTTTCTAAGTTGAAAAAAGGGCCATAACTCTGGCAAAAATCTGATCGACAAAAATACGGAATTTGCAATCGTACAACCAAAGCTCACGCTATCATCTGGAAACCAAAAAAACAAGAGAAAAATTTAATTTTCTAAGTAAAAAAAGGGCCATAACTCTGGTGAAAATGGGTGGACGAAACCCGCGCTATGCATGTAGCTGTTCCCCCATGCTGCTCTATCACAATACCAAATATCAGCTAAATCTGCCCAGCGGTTGCTGAACAATAATGCAAAATGTTTGTACGGACGGACAAAATTGAATTTTCTAAGTAAAAAAAGGGCCATAACTCTGGTGAAAATGGATGGACATTGAATTCGCGCTATGCATGTATCTGTTTCCCCCATGCTGCTCTATCACCATACCAAATATCAGCTAAATCTGCCCAGCATTTGCTGAACAATAATGCAAAATGTTTGTACGGACGGACAAAATTGAATTTTCTAAGTAAAAAAAGGGCCATAACTCTGGTGAAAATAGATGGACGAAACCGGCGCTCTGCATGTAGCTGTTCCCCCATGCTGCTCTATCACCATACCAAATCACAGCTAAATCTGCAAAGCGGTTGCTGAACAATAATGCAAAATGTTTGTACGGACGGACGGACGGACGGAGACGTCGACTATATACCCGCCGACTTCAAGTCGGGGGCATAATAAGTCAGGTCTTGTACAATGTGAAATAGTTTCCCGAAGAGCCGGACCACCCCCTCTACCATCATCGTTCTCTGGTAATGTTTTGTACTCGATATTCTGATATCCGGATAGGGAGAATTGCGTTGTGTTATTGATTTTAAAAACTTCGCTTAGTGCGATTATATCAAAGGCATTTTCATTACTGTGTGTTTCAACAAAAAATTGTGTTAATGAATCCCAATTTGCATTTAGGCTCCGACAAGTTAGACCAATCATCGATAAGTCGCATGCTTCTTTTCTTATTTCTGTTCGAAATTGATCAGGTGAGAAATATTTACAGTTTTTTGTTTACTAGGCTAAGGTCCATAGGGGAGTATCTTGATCATCAAATTCTTGATCGAGTTTGGCGCTCAGATTATATTTTCGCAAATCCTGATTCTCGTCCACGTTTAATTCACCTGCAGTCGACATCATTTGATTAATATTTCGTTGATAATAATAGACCGTGCGTTTATATGAAGCCTTTTTATTTTCATCGTTGAATCAGGAATATTATTTATATTTTGAGATTTTCACCGTGGTTCAATAACAGATGGTTATTCAGTCGACGATTAGGTTATAAGGGCTGAATTATTTTGTGTTAAGTATTACATAATACATTGCCACACCAACAGCAAAGAACTACAATACAAAAGTATACATGAGAATTATAAAATAATAGAAAATATTAGCAACACGCATTTTTAGTAATTGCTATTCAGTATTCATATGTGCACTCGACGTCCACGCCACTTTACAGCGGGATAGCGTCACTAAATTCACCCTTGTCACAAAACACTTGCTATTATATTGGATTCAGTCTGTTGGAGGTACCTCTAATTTATCCAGTAAGCTTGTCGAGAGAATAAAGGAAAAAAGAATTGTCTACCATGATTAACACGGAAAATCAGTTGACATTCGACAGATTTCTGAGGTTTATAATATCAATATGTTCGATACTGACTCGCACATGATATTTGTGTATATTCGTAATTTTTGGAAATTTTCCGGCTGAGGTTTGTAAAGGTTTTTTAGCGGCATGCATTATGCTGCAGAAATTCAAACACATTATAACGTATTACCTGATCAAAGACCCAGTCCACGGCGACCATACATCAAGCACAGTATATTAGAGATACGCATAAGAATCGACCGACCATGAACAATGCAAACCCCGAGTATCATGCATCCGATAATGGGCTGACATTCGAGACCCACAACGCCCACGGCAACCAAACGCCAACAGGAGCACAGATGATATACATCCCCACACAAACCGTATCGGACAAACTGTGGCAATGGAATTATCAACCAAAAAATGAATACATAGAAGGTGTATGAATGAAATAGAGTAAAGGGATTCTTATATAACACTGAAAATTGTCTAATTGTGGAAATATTCGTTTGGAAGCTTCATGAGTTCGATATAAATATAGACGCAAGAAGAGGAATGTCCATTAAAAGGTACTCAATCTGATAAGAAGTTCCCCATACCATCAAGATACAACAACAGCAACATTTCTTTAAAAAAAAACGCTTTAGTTATCATAATTGATTTATTGCAACAAAATAATGCTAACCATTGTCAACTATGGTATAAAATGTCCCAAACTTATTATTTATCAACATTTTGTTCAACAAAATATGGCCGTATTAACACCAAAGTATCACAAAATTTGACCATATTACAACTTGATTTTAGAGTTATCAATCTTCATCCGCAATTTTGACCGAGACCGTCCGTTGGACCACGTGTTTCTGGGCCACTTATTATTACACATTCTGGGAAATAACAAACTTCAAAAATCGATATAAGATCACTCTGAGATTTGGTAGGTGGGTTCCTCGACTCGAATCAAATATTTTTTATCCCCGAAGCCAAAGAAATAGTAATTTAGGAGCGTCTGAAAGGATTGAGAACCTTTAACATTATATCCATTCACAAGTTGACCACATGAAATGACAACTCATCAACTACATACATCGCAAGTTAGCAGTTATCACCGTTCATGATGTATTAACGCCACTGGAGCAGAAAGGCCGCCCTTCCCCATAAGGCACCGCATCCCAGATCTATTACTTATGCGCGTCTCCAGTCTATTTTTGTGAGGGTGGACTAGGTCACTATATCGTGACATTTATTTATAGATTTTGACACACATGTGATGGTGATATATGAGGCAATACGTTTAGTTACCACCAATAAAGCAGTATTGACGCATTATTTTCTCCATATACAGTCGAGTTTAGTCTAAATGTCTACTAATAATGATAAGAATAATTGAAATTAATATGGTTGGTGTACGGATGTTAACATTCCATTTGTCCGTGTATTATATAGCTAAATTGAACAACGGATTTTGTTTGGCTGTTATATATATTATAATAAGAACTAAATACTTTTCGGATCGTCATTAGAGTTCGAATGCATGCTCACTAGGTACGGGTACGGTGCACCGATTGTGTAACACCGGTGCTGATTTTGCATCATGATGAGAAACTCACGTCCAATGACCTGTGAGTTAGCGGGTTTCCTCGAATAAACAGAGGGTTTTGTAAATTAGGAATTATGAAGGTTATGTGCTTAAAACTAAGGGGTGAACACGGGTCCCTTCGTAATAACAAACATATCCAATATCGCTGATGAAAAAGCATTACAGACAGAGATGTCAATTACCAGTGTTTATGAACATAACCAAACTCCAAATAGGCTACAAGAAGTTGATAAAACCCATGGTTTGTGTGTTTAAGCTTGTATAGCGTTATTCTTTTTAAATAATAAAGTGTAATTGACCTCAGTTCCTATAATCGATTTAGTCATAAATGTATCCCATATGCTAAAAATAACTTACCATCGGGAATATTGGCCTTCTGTGATTTAACCAAAAACCTAGTTTATTAGAAGCCGTGTTACGTATAGTGTTGCATATGACCACTCCGAATAAAAATATATGCAATAAGCGGTTGCCGATTAAAAACCCTTGAAATAAACTGTTGATACATCAGGGTGCCACTTTACCGCACTGTCTCTAGTCAATTACGCAAACATTGTGTATCGTTCCCACTAGCTTTCTCTTTACAATGGTTAGATTGAACTCTAATAAATTATATCGAATTGGGTTTACATTGACCCTTATGGCGATTCAAAACCTATTAATGGTGCGCCGATGAAGGTGTATAACTTTAATAATTAATGTTTATAGGCCAGTCACAGGGGAACCCTTTGCTCCCCTGTATGTACCTCAGATATATCGCTATAGGATGTCGTTCTACCTAGCTCTCAGTATGCTTAGCTGGCTTTCTCTACCCTCACTATCCTATTTACACACTTTCAACTAGAGTATGAACACCTGTTGGTTAGATTATATGTCCAAATAAGGTCACAGGGACCTATCATATTCCAGGTACATAACATTTACGGGTGAAGCATAGTTTTAAAGTGGTATAACTTGAAATGAAATTGTCCGCATATATAACTAATACGACTGATTTAGACCCGATTTTGACATTCTAAATTATACAAATGCTTGCATATTAGTCAAAGTGAAGAGTGATGTCGCATTTAGAACCTTTTCTAAAATAAATAACACCATATCATTAACAGAAACAAACAATTCCATTCGAAATACATTCATAATGCATATAATTGAGTTGCCTATTTACTGGTAATTTACAGGTATAAGTGATGGTTACCATTAAGGTAAGGGACCCCACGGTTACAATAGTAAGGAACCATTTCTGAAGTAAATAATGAACCACCATTACTAGAAAACCTTCATTCCTACAGGTTTGCCTCTTGCATCGAATGTACATGCATATAACTTGAAGGCCTATTTGTTACAATGATGTGGCTAGTGGGTAATTTTATATGAACGAAAGCATGTAGCTTGCTAAAAATCTATGGTAAAACGAGGGGGAATGAGACAATTTTGAATGTAAAGATCGTTTTTATTGATGGATACGTTGCATTAGGTTTAGATGCATAAGTGACACGTACCTGTAAGGTATGCGACCCAAATAAGGTCAGATATATGAACCATTTTTGCAGTAATGACGTATACCTTAAGGTATGTGACCACGGGTTCAATAGTATGCTATAGGAACCATTTCTAAACTAAATAACATCTTATTATCAAAAGTAACATTATGCCAATGCATTATCTTATATATGTGAGTCTCCCACAAATGTACATGCAGGGTATAACTTGAAACGAAATTAACCGTATATATATAACTAATTCGACTGATTTACACCAGATTTTGACATTCTACACATTTTGAAAATAAAGAGCGTTTGTGATGATAGATACGCTGAACTAGATTTAAATGCTTAAGTGACGTGTACCTTTAGAGTATGTGACCAAAATGCGGTCAATTGGATGCTATATGAACCATTTGTGAAGTAATGACCCTCCATAAATAGAACACCTTCATTACTACAATGTTGCATCGAATGTATATGCAGCGTATAACTTGAAGGCCATTTTGTTACAATGATGTTGTCAAACTATACAAGAAGGTTGTATTGCAAATGCTGGGGCAAGCACATTGTGTTCCTTTAATATTCACACACCAATATTGCATCACATCCTTTAACTTTCACATGTACATCGAATGTACATGCATATGTAACGTATAACTTGAAGTTCAAGTTGTTACAATGTGGGTAGTGCATCAATTTTATATGAATGAAAGCATGTAGATTGCTAAAATATATGTCAAAAATGAGGGACATTTAGACAATTTTGAAAATAAAGAGCGTTTCTATTGATGGATACGATGAATTAGCATCAAATGCTTAATTTTAAATATAAATTTGGTAAACAATTCAAACAATTTTGAAAATAAAGAGCGTTTTTATTTATGGATTTGATGAATTATGTTTAAATGCAAAAGTAATGTGTACCTTTAAGGTATGTGACCAAAATGTGATAAATTTTATGCTATATGAACCATTTCTGAAGTAATGACAATTCAATACCTTCATTTCCTACAGTGTTGCCTCGTGCATTGAATGTATATGCATAAATGACGTGTACCTTTAAGGTTTAAAAAAACCTAAACAGGCAAACAGTATTGCTGATAACGACCAAGAGAGGCACTGGTGACATTTACATCACGAAATTACAAATTGGATGTAATTAAAGAAAGAACACAACTAGCAGGCATTGGATATTCTATCACATAAGACCTGACTATCTTGAACCAGTTCTTACTAAGGAAGGCATTCAGAGACCCAAAAGTGACAAATTCGTGGAGCGTTGGATGTAAACTATATGTGAAGTTCAGTAAACTAGGTAAGCTGCTGAAATTCGAAACTGAGGAGGACTTGGACGAAATACTTGAAACAAATGAAGAAGAAATGGAAAAGTTATATGGAACATAAACAGTGGTTAAAAGGGGAAACCCAAAGGTTGACTGAAGCTTCGTAAAATTTTGAGAAAACCCTGTACCGGTGCATTGTCTTATATATGCGAGTCTCCTATGGGACTCGCATATATGACAGAATGCATTGGCCTAACATTGTCATGTTGTGAGTGGGTAAACGATGTTCATTGATGTCACCGTTCGGTAATCCAAATACATAGTGACTAATATAGGGCTATAACAGACACCGATACTTTCATTCCTAACTGTTCTTAAATATTCAAAAATTTGATATTCCAAGTACAACATATGCTGAAATGTTTACCTGATTACATGCACATAGAATATGATTAGATATGACTAGATAAGAAATAATTTATAAATATCTTATCATGACTTATCATGTCAATCGATATGACTTTTCGTATCGTGTGGCAAAACTTTTCATGTAGTGCGACATGACTTATTGTGTCGAGCAACATGACTTTTAGTTTTAGTGTTACGCGGCATTATTTTTCAGGTCACATAGCACGACTTGTAGAGTCAGCACTGTTTCATAGAGGATACTTGTAGAGCATACTATAACGACTATGTATCACTTTTAAGGAAATAATTAATACACAACAAAGCCATACATGTATTCATGGAAAATATTTTGATCCGAGACAGAAAAACATGTTAACAGACTATCTCTTGAAATGGCTATTGGCAATTCATATTCTAAAAACAAAAAGTGAAAACATAGATATATACATATAATTCCCTACACCAATAAGAATAACAAAATAGAAATCAAGGGAAATATTTGTATTTGAACAATGTGTTCAAAAATACATCTCGAAGGTGTAAACTGGGCACCGATAATCTTAAAAAAATGAAAACTTAGATTCTACATATAATTCCCTACAGGAATCATAAAGTTGAAAATCAATAGACATATCACAAATTTCGCAACTAGACCCTCAAAATATCTTTTGACAAATTTTTTGCAAATAGAAACACACCGGGAGTAAATAAAGAGAATGGGGGGGGGGGGGGGTAGGATGGGTCCACAGCTGTGACATGTATCCAGGCCTTTTTCAAAATTGCATTAACTATTGTACATTGCATGTTATATTAAATTTCAGCAGCAAAACACTTTGATCATTATCAATGAGCAAGCTATTCTTCGGGAATAACCATTGACGGGTAAAACAGTTTGACCAATGAGAGACCAGTATTTTAATTGGCTCAAGCGCACTCTAAATTTATATCGATATCTTTAGATGCCATGACATCACGGGCTAACCTAACAGCTGATGATAATCTTCACATGATGATCTATAAATAGAGTTCGGACAAAAACATGGACAAAAATGTGTAGCCATGAAACGTCTCAATTGCTGACATTTAATGATGGTCCATCTTCGTAATCATCTGCTATAAAATCTCTAGATCTTGTGATTCGGGGACGCCGGTCCGGGTGAGCTTCAATCGATTAACGTTGAATTTGTATCGATATTGATTGAGTAATGCGAATTTCGGGCGATACATTCATGACGTCGTTAGAGTTTTTCAGATATTTAGATAGAGTTATCACGCTTACATCACTCCGAAGAAACTCGTCTGCTGGTTGAGGCTTTTCCGGCTGGGGTCCTTGAGTCGATTTTGTTATTTAGTACACAGGAGGCGGTGTAGCATTTGTTATGGGAAGAGATGGTCCATCATTGATCATACCTAATTAGACATAATTATAACCTTGTGTTTTCCAGGGCGCTATCCCGAAAATGGGGTACGCCATATTGTGTATTGTACTTATACATGTTATATTAATTGTTAATTGTATGAAGAGTTTGTGTGCTAGAGTGGAGTCTGAGAAAAAATGATGTGGTACACAAGTATGATCAAGAACCCTAACGTGAAAAAAATGCTAAATTGCGTGAACAGATTTTATTGTTTCTTTGCTAGCGTTCATGTTTATGTAAATTATGCAGTCTTTTAAAATGCTTTACTTCAACTGTAGGGAATTGGGCCAGGGGACAAACAGGGCGATACGTCTTGAAATTTCTCAAACAAAAGAACTATTCAATATACTGTCTCCATGACACTCACTTAATTAATTAACTAGAAAATGTCGGAATGGGGATATACATCCTATTTCGCCTCATTCAATGGGAAGTCAAGGGGAGTAGCAGTTCTGCTCAACAACAATTTCCAATTTCAATTACACAATATAAAACGTGATCCAAATGGGAATTATATAATTCTAGACCTAACAGTAGAAGGAGAATGACTTATTTTAAATTTATATGGTCCAAATGACGACGACCGAAATTTTATGAAAAAATTACTGAAATTCTAGAATCATTTGAAAGTAAAAAATTATACGCTGTGGAGACTGGAACCTGGTAAGGAACATACAAATAGACACAATAAACCACAAGCAGGCACCAAATCCTAAAGCAATGGAGGATAAAAAATGAAACTCTGAAACGTTATACTTGGAGGAAGGTGTCACCAGTGAAAATGTCACGCCTTGATTATTTTCTAATATCAGACGAACTATTGGACTTCATAGATACCGAGTCACTTCTGAACGTTATTCCAGGCTACTGATCAGATCACTCTAGCATAACAATGTCATTAACATTTCATAATACAAAAAGAGGAAGAAGTTTCTGGAAGTTTAATAATTCTCTCTTAAAAAATCCCGATTATGCAAAAATGGTAAAACAAATAATAGAAAATATAAATAGGTACGCATGTATGGTATATGACAAAGACTATATAAGTGGCCCAGAACTCAACGTAAATTATGTACAACTCGTAATAAATTATAACCTGTTCTTCGAAGCGCTAATTTTAGACATACAGGGACATACAATAGCTTTTTCGTCTAAACAAAAGAAAAAAACCCAAATCGAGATGGAAGACATGGAGAATAAGAAAAAATCACTTGAAATCAGACTAGCGGAAAATGCCGACACAGAAGACTGTGAAAGTCTGATCAGCAACATATATCAAGTTGGAAAAAAACGAAGTGAATTCAGGGAAAAACAAATTAAAGGTTCAATGATCAGATCAAAATCAAGGTGGATAGAAGGAGAAAAACATAGCAAATATTTTCTAAATATGGAAAAGCGTCATTTCACAGAAAAAACATTATCTAAAATTATACAAGAAAATGGAGAAACAATAACTGACACCAACAAAATAGTCAATGCATCTAGAACTTTCTATGAATCTCTATATTCGAAAAAAAGAATCTAAGCTGTTTGATCTAAACACAATACTGAAGGACTGCGACTTCCCACATCTCATTGCAGAACAAGCAATAAGCATCGAAGGGCTAATTACAAAAGATGAATTACTTACTGCACTCAAAGCAATGTCGAACGAAAAAAGCCATGGTCTGAGTGGATACAGAGTAGAGTTTTCATAAATTTTTCTGGAGAGATATAGGGTCTTTTTCTGGCGCTCAATTAATCACGGATACACAATTGGTGAAGTATCTATAACTCAAAGACAGGGGGTGATCACTCTATTGCCAAAACCAAATAAAGACAAAATGTACTTAAAGAACTGGAGGCCTATCACTTTACTGAACTGTTCGTATAAACTAGCAAGTACTTGTATAGCAAGAAGAATAAGTTTGCTACCAAGTATAATCCACTCAGACCAGAAAGGGTTCATGAGCGACAGATATATTGGAGAAAATACTCGATTATGTTCATCACACAACAGAAAAATATCAAGGGAATGCTACTCCTGATAGATTTTGAAAAAGAGTTTGACTCTATCTCATGGAATTTATGAATCAAGTATTAGAAATTTGGAGATTTGGAAATTAAATTAAACGATGGGTGAATACATTTTATTTTAACTGTACTGAAACTGTTACAACAAACGGATTTCTCTCAGAAAACTTCAAATTAGGAAGAGGATGTCGTCAAGGAGACCCATTATCCCCTTACATTTTTCTTATATGTGCAGAACTACTATGCATACTAATGAGAAATAGTAAAACAATTAGAGGTAATAAGATTGGAGAAACCGAATTTAAAATTTCCATGTATGTAGATGATACAAGTCTCATCTTAGATGGGAGTAAATATAGCCCTGCACAGTCCCTATTACAGTTGAAGGAATTTGGAGCAATGTTTGGTCTTAATATAAATATGTACAAATGCAGAGTGGTATGCATCGGGTCAGAACGGCATAACGAAACTCCGCAAAGAAAGATAGAGAATATTAATGTCACAAACGATTTTGAAATGCTAGGAATAAAATTCCATACGAACCTAAAGAATATTCCAATTCTGAATTATGCTGATAAATTAAAAGTATGAAAAATGAGATAGATTCCTGGTCAAAGAGAAACCTGACTCCAAATGGCAGACTCACGATAGTAAAATCGCTCATAATACCAAAAATAAGTCACCTATTAATGGCTCTTCCAAACCCAAATCAAGCTATAATGAAACAGATCAATACAATGTGTTATAATTTCATATGTAACTCAAAAACTGATCGAATAAAACGTGATATATGGTGCAACCAATATAAATTCGGTGGACTAAAATGATAGACATACAAGCCTTTAATAATTCCGTAAAGAGTACCTGTAGACGATTACTCATGAACAAAACAAGTTGGCAAACTTTATTTAACGAACAGGTCTCGAAGGACACACTGTTTTTGGCTATACGATTGTAAATATATTAATGGTCTGACCAATGGCATAACAAACCCATTCTGGAAAGATGTGTTGGGAGCATGGACTAAATTCAAAAAAGCTCTTTATAAAAACTAATACTGAACTTTACCTTTCGCAGTGTATACGGGATAAAGATGATATAATGTTTAATGGAAAACAAATCAACTTCAAAAGTTGGAAATCAAAAGTAATGTTATTTATTAGAGACCTGATCAAAGACAATGGCGAATTCCATACACATTTAACTCTTCAGGATAAGTATGGAATAACAACATATTTTATGACTATGATAACGATACATCAAGTTAAGAAACACATAACCTTTCCAACACAATAAAACACATTTTTGAAAGACCTAGTATACCTAACGAATTTAGAATTTTTCTCAAATCTCGAAAAGGAGGAAAAGATTTTTTATAACATACTTACCAATCATCTAGAAAAAACTACAAAGCCAATTTCAAAATGGGAGACAGAATTACAAATAACTCACGATAACCCCTTAAATTTGGAACAAATATTTGTTACTCCGATTTATACCACCAAAGACAGCACTTTAAGATGGCTCCAATACAGAATATTACAGAGAATAATAAGTACGAATACATATCTTGAAAAAATACGCATACGTTGAAAAGTCTATGACGTAGATGTAATCAATATGACGAGACAATAAAGCACATTTTCTGGGGCTGTTCGAAAGTCAAAGAATTCCTGAAAAAACTCAATAAAAAGTCAATAAATATAAGATTTTCAGCAGATATGTTTATTTTTGGTTCTATTGGAAAATAAAACAAGATGCTAAACTACTTAAACCTACTTACAAACAGATATATATACAGCAATAAATTTTCAGAAACAGATCTATATTTGGAAGCAGTTCTAGCACTAGTAAAAAATCAATATGAAGCAGAAAGAGTCTCCGCAATATTAAATTTCAGAAAAGATGTATTTGAGGCGGAATGGAAAATAATTCCAATCGTATTGTATCCGAAAATAGATAAATGAGCGCATAAGATTACCACTGCACATGTGTTGATGTTACATTGTACATTTAAGTAAGCACGTGGCGATGCCCGACAACAAATTACTGGAATCCTGGCTACTGCCCTGTATTACCATAGATCACCCATAAATACGAAAATAATTAGTTTATGTGCCCGAAAGATATTGAGATGTATGACAGAATCCATTATATTTTACTATAGCTGTGCTATTACATTTGTCGAAAAATTCGACTCTGTATATGTATACGTATTATTATTATATATTATATATGTGTATATGCATGTGCATATGTGTGTATATATGTGTGTATATGCACATATATACACATGTGTATGATTGTGTATATGTGTACACTGATATAAGACCACACTAATGCTCCAAATATACCTTATTTATCTATATACAGAAATGTGGGTAAAGTGACAATACATATGTGATAATATCAAACAAGCGGCGAATCTACATTAAAATAAATAAATGAAGATGAACTAAAGTAACTATATGTATTCACGTATTATAATTATAAGCCACATTCAAATTGTGAAGCTGATTGGTAAACACTTTTAAATCTACGATCCTAAATAACTAATTAAACAACACAAAAATAAAATCATATGAAACAACATTAAAACAAAAATCAAGTAAAAACAAACCTAAAACTGTTGGCTGACCTCTTCTGGATCTTGTGCACATTTACTTGGCAAATCAGTTGTCAAAAAATAACATAAATTGTTTGCCAATCGATGGTTTCAAACAAGTATACCATCAAACTTGTAAACTCAGACGGCCAGTGTGAATGGAGAGAGTGAAGAACCATAGTACTGATTTTTTTGTACACTGTATCATATAATTGTTTCTCCAATAAAAACATAAATAAAAGTTACCATGCCTTTCAATTTCTTCTCACTTTGATATGAATTAATTTAATACGAGTGTCTGTCCATGAATTTCCAAAAAAATTATAATGGCCAATTGATTGTATCAATTACCCATTTGGGAAAAAAATTTGCTGTGACAATGTGGTGTATAACAAATATTAGTATCATATGGTAGAACTTTGCTGTTAATGAGGTATTCTATTTTCTAGATAAATAAGAACTGTTGCTGGTGTGAATTAATAGCATAGCATTATTACGCATTAACACAGACAAATAGGTCTGAGTTAGGTAATATAATATTGATACAATTTATTGACTAATACATATTTATATGTCAATTGAGGACTTGACTTTTTTCTTGTTGCCAGTCTCAGCATATTTCACTACAATATTGCCACCAGTTGTCCAGGCATCTTCTACTCTGTTGTGTGCCTTTGCTGTTTTAAGGAGATCAACATTCATTAATGTAAGTTCCTTTTAGTAACTTCCTCAGCTTTATAATATTCAACTTGTCCATTCGGTTAACAAATTCCACAATGATGGGCCTTGGCTTCTTTGCTGCAATAGGTGGCCCAACTCTATGGGCAATAGACACACCTCTTGATTCAAGATTAATTCCAAGTTTGTTCTTACATGTATTTATAATTTTATTGATACAGTCATCAATAGA
The DNA here is from genome assembly GCA_032622095.1 of Siphonodentalium dalli. NCBI lineage: Eukaryota > Metazoa > Mollusca > Scaphopoda > Gadilida > Siphonodentaliidae > Siphonodentalium > Siphonodentalium dalli. The sequence goes on along the minus strand of CP136068.1, from coordinate 118,729,803 downwards.
TTCATCTTCACAATCACCACCAATACCTATAAATCTCAGACTGTCCTGTCTTTACTGCTCTAAGATGTTTAGTTCATGTTTTAGTTTATTTATTTCTTCTTCCATGGCATTGATTTTGCCTTCTCTGTCCTCATTTCCTCTCATGACCACTTCCTCTAGTTTATGGTTTAGTTGGTCGTATTTGTTTTGCATTTCAAACACATCAGAATCTGTTTTTCTGTCATTTTTATCTGTAATTCAGATTTTGCGCTTTCAATAAGGTTGTTCACTGTTTCCTTTGTTACCAGTTGTTTAATTGCCTCTTTCAAGTCTTGTTTAGTTACTATGTTGTCTAATTTAGTGTTCATTGCTTTAAACGTTTCCCTCAATTCTGCCATACGTGACCTAGTGTCGTGATTAGAGTGGACAAAGCGAGCTGACTGTTGTAATTCTACTCAATGCGCTATGATCATGAACTGTGAAGCGGTCAGCTTACCAGGAGAACAATAACATTCGCTCTCTCGGCTATAGACCGCCGTCGGATGAGGACGCATATATACATCACTGTTCCATCATGCAGATACCAACAGACATTGACGGTGATATTGTTACCATCTTCTAATTCTTCATATTATTAAATATTTCATCATTTTAAACACATCGATGCCTTTTCAGTACGTTGACCCCAATATAACACAATTAGAACTTGGTTGACATCGCAGAACTCATAGACCAAAGTTCTAATAATGGAACTGCGAGCATGCAATTCGAATTCTGCATAATATTTGCTCGGTTTTTGTGATAGTTGGGGTAAATGATCAATGGTAGTATACGAGTGTGCCAAGCAAGTTCCACGAAATTTATTTGGAAATAATTATAAATGTCTTATTTTTTCGATTTTCTGGTGTTTGAAAATATCACTGAAGAAATTACGTTTTGGTTGTCTTTTTTCTGAATATCCTGCTCGAAATTATTGCTGACTTTGTGAAATGCCGAATGTGATGTATATTCTGAATTTCGGGATTTGTTTTCTTTTAACAAATATATTTTATTGAGTCTGTGGTTGCATTATATTTTTTGACTGAAAAGTACCCGGATGCAAATTGTTTTTCGAATGGATGCAAGTGGTCATTTGGAATAGTGTTGAGATCGAGTATGCTGTTGTGTGTTAAAATTGTAATGATTATTGAACTCAATTGAGATTGTTGTTGGATGCAGTAGTCTTATTGTGTTACAAAAGTGACAGGTGTTTCGGGTTTTGAGATGCTGTTGTCGATGTGTATTTATTTCAGGTGATTGGGTTCGAGAAACGACATTGTGTATCCTTATACTAGGTTTACCATCTAAAGTTTATAAATTGTGAGGGATGTGGGTGTAGGGCAGAGGTTTGTTTTTGACGTGAAAAGCAGTTCACGGGGCACCGACATACATATATGAAACTTCGTGGGTTGGATACAGTTAACTAAGTATGGGAAATATCTGTCTGGTTTGATCTAGTGTATGGTGCATGTGCAATGAACAGTAATTTGTTTGCTAACGTTTGTGGCCATTATTTTGGTGAAGTAAATGTGCTATTGTTAATTTGTTAATATAACCCATTTGAAGTAATACTTGAACCACTGTGGAGTTTGTGTTTACTATCACTGGAAAATACTAGTTGGTGATATTAGAACAGGTATTGTTTCAGGGTACAGTTTGTTGGTTTTACAAACCAGAAGTGTTACTTACAGTTGACTTGTGTCTCACATGGGAATTGTTAGAGTTTAAGTCAGTGTTAAATTGGTTATGGTTCAAATATGTCATTATAGTGGTAAACATTTGTGTCGGCAACTATATACATGTTCATGTCAATTTATACAGGCATTCGATCGCGGCGTAATTTGTGATTTATTCACTTGAAGTTACGGTTTCGGTTTTTTTTGGAAGAAAATATTGATTTTCAGAAAAAAGCGCGTCAATAACCTGTGTTAATGGCTGAACAGTTTCAGTTTCTTCAGCATGGGAGTAATTGTCAAAACACCGAATCATTGGCATATGTCAATGGCTTGGACCACGTGACCACGCGGATTCAACAAAAATGACGAACGAAGCGCGTGATTTGAGGCACGATTCGTTGCACAATTGTTTCCTTTCTGGTCTAGTTAAACGGGATGGAGGGAGAGTCGGGTAAATTAAGATCCCTCCGTGCGGGGTCATTTGCAAAGCGAGAACGAGGTTCTGCGTGTCCAGATTGTAAGACTCAATTCTTTGTGCGAAAGTAACTCCTTGTCAAATGGCACATTGCTATCAGAATCTGGAAGAAACTCTCAAGGCGATTCGTGCGCGGACATTGTCTGCGCGGAACCGACGAACGATATCGAAAGTAAGAGTGACTTGGGTGGTCGGTTCGAAGATTTCGGATTTGAATATACAGAACAAAATCGTACGGACTCGGGTCAACGCGGCTTTAAGCAAAGCGCGAAGGGAAGTTATGTTCCAATGACGCCGATAAATTGGAACGACGGATCTACTAAGGGGATTGTACTGTCGGTTTCTGAACGACTTGAGCGAGTTAATTTTTCTATCTCCGATCAATGTCCTGAGTACGCATAATGTTCCCACAAATGACCTTAAACTTTGAAAGGTTATACGAGAACGCGCGTCAAACCAATCGTGTTATGCAAACAATGTTGCAACATCACAGTGTTATGCAGGGCCAATTGTTTCTCACTCATATTCGCCAAGTGTATATCGAGTCAGTCGCGAAGATACATGTATCCAGAGTAGCCCATGTTCTGTCAGAACCAATCGGCGCTCAGACGTAACATATAATTCCGATTTCGAGTCACACAATCGGATAAATCATGTTGATGAGAGATCAATCAATAAATACAATTATTCTTCGTCTTCCAGAGTTGTTCAGAGTTGTTCTGATTTAAACCAGAATATGGGTTTTGATAACTATGGTGTGCAATATTATGTGACTCTAATTCAAAGCGACCATGACAGTCAAAGTGGTTATACACACGGTACCGGTACAGACGACTCATATACTGATTATGACTCCGATTATGTCCCCCTAATTCAAAGCTATCATGACAGTGAACGTGCACATGGTTATACACCTGGTATAGATGATAAATTAGATGAGTTGGGCGTTTCTAAAAGATTGGTGGCCTCAAGGTCATTAGGGTTATTAAAGCCACCAGATGCCTCAAGGTCATCGGGTGTATCAAAGTCATCGGGTGCATCAAGGTCATCGAGTGCATCAAGGTCATCGAGTGCATCAAGGTCATCGGGTGCATCAAGGTCATCGGGTGCATCGATGTCATCTGGTTCATCAAGGGGTTCCGCATCATCTTGGTTATCATCGGAGCATGACACTTCGGGAACTCTCACCTGCTCCTCTTTTAGCTCAAAGGGTAATTGTTTATCGTCCTCGGAGAGTGAACGTGACGGTGACATTATGGCCAAGGAATTTTCGGGGTTAGACATTATTTGGGCACGGGCAGATACGGTCAGGCCGGACACCCAGGGGCTTTATCCCGACTCCAAGAACTGGGAACAATTACAAGCGGGCAGACTGGGTTGGGACGAATTTGCCACTTCGGGCAACACCAGTCCAGGAATTGACAAAACCATTCGTCATCAGTAGCATTCGCGGATGGCTTTGGCTGGCTCGACCGGTTTTCGTCCCGAGCGAGTGCCTTCAGATAGATACCCGACACAACTGTTCCGCATAGGGAGGAACATTCGCGATGGGGTTTGGCTGGCTCGCCCGGTTTTCGCCCCGAGCAGATGTCTTCCGACGTGTATACTGACACCACTGTTCCGCACATGGAGGAACATTCGCGGAGGTCTTTGGCTGGCTCGTCTGGTTATCGCCCCGAGCGAGTGCTTCAGATAGATAGCTCGACACCACTGTTCCGCATAGGGAGGAACGTTCGCGTAGGGCTTTGGCTGGCTCGCCCGGTTTTCGTCCCGAGCGTATGTCTTCCGACATGTACATTGACACCACTGTTCCACTCAGGGAGCAACATTCGCGGAGGGCTTTGGCTGGCTCTTCCGGTTTTCGCCCGAGTGAGTGTATTCTGATGGGTACTCAGACACAACCAGTTCACATAGGGAAAGACATGTTCGTGTTGACACTGGGCAGGTTTCTTCAGCCTCTATGGGGGAATTTGATTAAATTAGCCGACAAATAAGGAAATTGAAAGAACGCGACATCAGCCGGAGATTCATTGACGACGTTCAACCGGAGTCATTGTATATGGGGGTCCAATCCCAAAAAGGAAGTGAATCTCGTAGTGTCTCATCACCCCCAGTGCGGAGTAGAAAACATAGAAAGAGTCGAAAAGATAGCACTGCTAGTTCAAGTAGCAGTAGCTCGTCGCCATCACCGGTTCGTCACCAGGGGATTGATTCCTCAGTTTCCCAGGGACAGAATGGTCGTAACCACGAATCCTACGGGGGAGAAAGGTATAAGGCCCCAATGTATTCTACAATAGGACGGCAAAGGAAAATTTGCGGCCTTCCGTGATAAAATCATGGTTTTTGTCAAAACGGAACGCATGATCGATTCAGAAAGACGCGTCACACTTTATTTGGCCCTGGAGGGGAAGGCCTCCGATTATTTCTCCATGATGAAAGAACAAAACCCAGAGGAGGGTTTCGAATGGATGATGGGGAGATTTCCCAGCCGATTTGGTGAAACCTTGCCACCTGACACTTTGTGCAATCTCTTCCATAATGCCTGTCAGAAACCCCAAGAGTCCCTTGATGATTGGGCTGATCGAAATCAAGATCGGGGGGTAAGGTTTTCGTGGGTATGCCAACCAAATTGTTGGAGGGTCATCTGGCGTCGAGGTTTTGCCATGGATTGAGGGATAGAGAGGCAGCAAGATTCCATCAAGGCATTATGCATGAGTCATTGGAGGAAGCAAAGAGTAGTGTCCAGTACATGTTGTCGAACCGGGTTGAGGAAAAGACGGAAGCCAGGCAAGACTCATTCGGAATGTCGCCCGTGTCACTTACTTGGGAGGAAGACGACAGAATAACCAGGCTCCAGGGGGATATTGATCAATTTAAATCGAAAATTTTCAGTGATATCTCCCAATTGACAACGGACATGGGTCGACTATCAACTTATCTAATGAAATCCACTAACGACATTATGCGGTCACACGGCCAGGGAAAACAACTCAACCAACGGCCCACCACCCACTAACAATCACACATCTAACCAGAAGATCCCACCATTTAATCAGAAGTGTCAATATAATAACCAGAAAAAAACCCAAATTACAATGAGTTCAATAGAAATAAGAACCCAAACACTGCACAATTCTCAAAGAGTTTGGCTAATATAAGGGCAATCTATCCAGAAGCCAGGAACCAACAAAATAAATATGCACAGGGAAACTCCAGCACGACTTCCCCAGGGACCAGAGCTTAAGTCGCGTGCGTGTTAATGGCTCCCCGGAACGCACACAGAGTGATGGCGACAGGTAGTCGTGCGAGTATGGGGAATGTCCAGGTGGCACCATAGAGTCAGTGACATCCACACCCCTCGCAGCACAGTCATAGGTTAAATGTTAGGAATCTCAGAGTTTAAGGTTGATTCATGCATTATTGTTGATTCCATAAATTTCGGAAGTGCATGAACCATTATGAACAACCCAATAGTTATCGGAAAATATGGAACGCCATATAATTTTTTAACCTGGTGTGAATAAATGACACTACTGTGAGGCTTCCAAACTATTAGTAGAGTCGCTTCTGTACTTCCGTGGGAATTATTTGAACAAATGTAGAGACTATGATATTATGATAGGGTATCACTTACTTTGTCCGAAAAAGTTTGTTAGACTTCATAGGTCCGCGACTGGAGGGAATTATGACGTCACAAAGATGACGTCATTATCAGTTCAGTTCAGATGTAGGGTTGTCATAAGAACTGATGGATTCTGCGCATATTTCTTAATTGTTATACATTTTTTTCAGTAAGGGCAATTCATCAATAGTAGTTCTCAAAGTACAGTACCCAAACTCACGGGAAAATGTTATTCTAGGTCAAAGATGGCTGCCAAAATGGCACCAGAAAATCAACGATTTTGCGATTTTCAAGAATCTCATGTAAATGATCTTCCGTTTGGTAGCGACTGCGAATTGTGACAATTCAGTGTTGTTTTCTTATTACTTCAACAGTGTAGTGCATCAATTTTATTGTACAAAACGTGTTCGATCTGTCAAAAATCCACTTTAGACAACCGAATTATTTATTGCATTTTGTCAAAAATCAATTCCGATATTCTAGCAATAGATTTCAAGATATGAGCGGAATTCAGTGAGAGGGAAATATTCGTGCCACATACGGAATTATTATCAAACATCAACAGAACTGTTCATTTTATCGGCTACTTTTCAGTAAATGCGCATAGCTTTAATTTCTTATGCAAATTAACGGATGTCCTATACGGCATACGTGTCACCTCTTCAAATTTCCTGATATTAAGTGAGGTGGGAGTTAAATAGGAAATCCAACTCTCTATGTGAAATTAGAAAGTATGTGTAGACCTCCATCTTAGCTTGAGGGACAAATTTTACCATCTCAATGTCTAGCCTTCTGTGCTATACTCTAGGCCAGAGAACTAATAGAGAAATAATGGTGGTTACCATATAAAATGCAATTGATGATGCAGATAAGCTTTGGTGTTAGTTCTTTCCATGATATCTCCTCAGTAGAAAATGCCTATAGTGTATCATATATGATAGCAACACATAACTATTTATTGTGATATCTATGAGGTGGGATTGTACTTCTCAGCTATACAATTATTCTTGGCAAACAAGAAACAACACATCCTTGTTTACAAAACGCAACCAATAGTAGAATTAATTATATGGCTGTCATTTGGCATGCTTGTCTCGCCGATAGATGCCGTGTAACCTTGAATTAAATTTGCACGGTAACACCATTTGAACCTCGTTTTGCTGAACTTGGCAGGTTCCATTCGTAATGATAACCATGCCATATCAAAATAGAATAGACCCCCACAGGTGGATACTATATTCGTATAAGGGGTAGCGTCCGTATCAAGATTAAAGTGATATATTGTGAATATTATGGATGATGATATTCAACAAAGTAGTCGAACCACTCTCATGCCATGTGTGAAGTTCTTATGTGACGTTACTATAGGTTATTGACATCTCAGGACATGTTTATTCAGTTGAAATAAACATTATCATAAACCAAGCGAAGTGTGTGTCTGGTTCTTGTTTTTCCTCGTGTTCAGTTAATCTAATACGAAAGATGTCTTGGTAAGAAGACAGTAGGCATGTTATGGTACATTGATAGTATACAGCAAATTGATTTCTATGATTTAGGCATAGAAGTTTAGTGGGACAATGCATTGCGTTTGTACAGTTCAAAAGGAAAGTGGTTATTGGCAATGGTAATGATTTTGCTGCCGATTGATTAATGATTATTTTGAAGTTAATCGAAATCAACAGGTGACTGCGCAACTGCTCTGCATGTCCAACCCTGCAGTTTAGATTACGAACGAATATGAATGGTAAACGTAATAGATATCAGCCAAAAATAGACAGGCGATACTTATTATATTACTAATTCATGTGTTTTGACGAACTGTGCGGCCACACGGTGTAGAATCCATTGGTAATGATGGGTCTTCTGGTGGCAAGTCATCAGTTTGATTTATTATGTCCAATATACTCTGGAATCCAGGTTCTGAATACTGATCAAAATGACATAATGGGGCAAAGTAGTCCACTAATTTCTTACAACACAATGTGAAGTAATAGTGTAGTTAATAACAGCTCGTGTCGGGCCATGTTGATTCTGAGGCAGAATATTATCATGAACCAAAGGAAATGAAGGAAGTTGAATTAGCACGCGTAACTATGAAGGTGGCCATGGTTCACTATAATAATGGCATCTTTCAGATCATATTATATATGCCGCTCCATCTATATCATAATTCATCAAACTGTTGTAATTCTGTTCGACTAGGAATTATCACATCAGTCTGGCTATATCCTATAAATTGTATATATCATGCTGCATTCATTCATCATGATAATCAACCCCAACCAAGGGAATATATGGATCAACTTCAGCAGAAATCTAAACGGTCATGGGGCGGCTATTGCACGAAGAGCTCCATATATATTCACTTGATAAGCAATCCAGTTTGATCAGATAGGCTTTAGTTTAAACAATATGTATTCCATGAATAATACAATAATAAGTGTACGTTTCATCGTGGACTGGAGTCGACATCAACTGTGCAGGCTTATGTGAGTCATTTCCGGGAATCATTCTACATTCACCCCATCTAAGGGAGAGTGTGATGGTCTAGAAACACATCAGCGCTACTTGTATATTAAACTAATTATATGCATACATGTAGTAATACAAACATATGCTAATATCGCTGTAATTCAAGTGAATATATTGCTTGAGTTCTGGTTCAAAATTTTCACGATACAATCTTGGTCGTCATATTAATGCACACGTGGAAATGTACCGGTACTTAGTATGAACTGGTGACAAGTAGCAGTCTAAGCAAGAGGCAATCATCAACATTTCTTCCTCCAGATATATCTTTGCCAGAATGGTAGAAGCGATAATTTTGTGTCGATTTTCCATTACAATTACCAAGAGTACCCATACAAGGATTCATGTACCATGGTGAAATGGACAAAATTAAAGTATAGTTATACTATCCGAATAAGGCCCCGGGCGATCTCCTGGTTTAAGCCAGTCACTGTTAGCTATACACAGTAATCTGATTGTGTCCGCCGCTAGACCTTTTAATATAAGAGTAGATATACTCAATCGTTATCGATATGCATGAACGTATGGCGATCAAATGCATCATTTGAGCTCTGGTAGGTGATATCACCTGAAGTTGGCAGCTTCATTGTTATCTCCATATACCATATTGGTCTCTATTAAAATATTTATATAATATCAGAATCGAATTTGGCACAAGTCCATATACTTATCGTGCTTGAACATATATTTCGGTTTTATATAGTAAATGGTATGTTCTCATCGAAAGCCCATGTAAATAACGATTTGCATATGGGTAATTCTTACACGGTGGGATATATTGCCGCCACATTGGTGGCCATCTCGGTTACAATAAGATATTAATAACTTCGGATTATCTAAATAGGAGTATATATCTGATTGAGTCCGTAGCTAGACCTTTAGGTATACGAGTAGATATACTCAATCGTTATCGATATGCATGAACGTATGGCGATCAAATGCATCATTTGAGCTCTGATAGCTGACATCGCCTGACGTTGGCAGCTTCATTATTATCTCCATATACCATATTGGTCTCTATTAAAATATTTATATAATATCAGAATAGAATTTGGCACAAGTCCATATACGTATCATGCTTGAACATATATTTCGGTTTTATATAGTGAATGGTATGTTCTCACCGAAAGCCCATGTACGATAACGATTTGCATATGTATAATTCTTACAAGGTGGGATATATTGCCGCCATGGCGGCCATCTCGATTACAATAAGATATTATTAACTTCGGACTATCTAAATAGGAGTACATTCATTCATAAATCTAATACCGAAATATCGTTCTCCTGTAGTGGACATGTTATTTGATGTATAAACAATTCTAACGTTCGGCGAATTTTCACGATGCTTATTTTAGAAAATAATTGTCATATGAACTCCCATTTTGAGTCATTGCGATAAGAAAACTAATAGGAATGTGTCATAACATGGTGATTATTTATTTGGAAGAAGCAAATTAGTCTACTCCATTCTCCTTCTACATGACAGAAACGTAATTGGGTGAAAGAGGCTAAAATTTGCGTATTATCGAATTTTGGCCGCCATTTTGGAAGCCATCTTGGATTAAGTTGATAGTGTCTGGATCCAGTTAGATGTAGATGCCTCATGTCAAGATCCCACTCATTTCCAACACCGATTATTTCCAATATTATTCTTTGAGGAAATAGTTAGAAAATAAAAAAGTATATTTTGGTGAAAATTCATACCATTTCCTTTAAACTATCGAATTCGGAGAAGAAAATCAAGGTTATGATCCAAGAAATAAATTATTTTGATGCCTACGTGATTCGTTATCAAGATTGAGGAGGTATTTGTTCTCTAATCGTCACCAGTTAGATACAATCGGAAATGACGTAGGCGACTTATATGGAAAATCATCAATTTTCCCACTTCCGGACGCCATATTGGCGGCCATCTTTGATCGAGAGAACAAATTTTTATTTGTAAATATAACATGGCGTCACACCATACACTTTACAAAAGGATTGTCATATATTTTATATCACAATTATATTTTTATCATGAAATCCAACAATAGCGAATTTAAGAAAATGAGCATGGCGGCCATCTTTGTGACGTCATCAGACAACCCAGTCCCGACCCCAGGGGTTCTAACAATTTTTTTTCTGAAGTAGAGACCATATACTGGCTCATGAGCATGGTCTCTATATTTGTTCATGATTTTCCCACGGGAGCCCAAAATCGGACATAAGCGACTCTACTAATACAGATAAGAGATCGATGGATATTTTATCGAAACAGTATATTGCACCATCTGTACAATAGACATATACCACTAATGTGATGATATTCAGAAGTAACAAGACAGTATTAATAAAATATTCATGCAGCTCGTCGTCATAAATAAAGATGGGTGTACTACAATAAGTAATGGAATAAACCATTTCTATCATTTTTAACTCCTTACCCAGTAGACGTATACGGAGCGGAGGGTGGCGAAGTTTGCCGAATGGTTTTATAATCAATTCCCGTCTGACTCAGTTGAGTGACCCACAATTCTTGGAATACAGCAGTCATTATTGCAGAGATTGTGCAGTCTATTTGTAGATCAATTGTGAAACTGTTTCCATCTGCACGCGGAAACCACGAGAATGTACCTAGTGCAAATTATTCAATACAATGTGAATCAGGACAGCCGATTTCAAATTGAATCGGGCTGATTTCAAATTGAATCAGAAAAAAAATGTACATAATGACAGACGGCTAGATGGATAGACAGAGCTCATAACTATAACCCAAGGTTGGGGAATAATAACTAACAGTCTTACCATCATGGATAATCAAGGAATATGTCCTTTCAAGAGTTTTGTCTTTGCTGAGAGTTTTTTCCAACTCATCCCTAAATTGCAGGACTTGTTTCTGCATCTCAACTTTACCCATGTCTGTAATTGTTCCTTTCATCATGTCTTGGAGAGCCACTACTGGCGTTGCGTAATGTCCACCGAAGTAGTAGGTCTGAAAGCATAATATTATGACCACTTTACTGGACATGCCCTTGAGTACTAACATAGTTCTACTGGTACAATGGAATTCCATAAAAGGTCGCAGGCCCCATGTCGCCCAAACGAGGTAGTTTTTTTTAAAACAAAGAAGTGAAATATGTATGAAATATTTTTGAATATATATGATATTTTTGAATATATATGATATAGTCTGTATTTCGGAAACAAAATTTTTGCCGATGAATTAGTTGATATCTCAAACTTTGAAATTATATCAAATTTATATATGTAAGCCCACTTCAAGCAGTAGTCGAGATGGTGGTAGTTTAATTGATAAGTACACCCGTTTGTGTGCTAACACTATTAGCACTCAGCGAATTGAACAAATAGTGGCAGATGCCTGATTGTAGGGGCAGTGATATACCTCCTGAAAATACAAATAAGAAGGCCGGTGACCAAAATCTCCCCTGACTAAGGTGGCAGCGAAGAGCTGATTACACCAATAGCTATGACACACAGTACATTGGGTTAATATGATACGAGCTATAGGAGAATGTTACAAGAGAATGTTACTGCGGGAAGCTTTACTGCATTTACTTATGTTATTACTTTGTTCGTTCCATTCTATCTGGTTTCGAATTCCTCGAAATCGGAACAACCCGGAAATGTTTGTACCGATGAGTAAAGCACGCTGCTTTAAGTCGAGATATCATACACCCATTACAATTGAAAACATGGTAAGTGATCTCCATGATAGATAGTGACACTGGGCCAAATGACCAACAGCATATTCAGCGGGGAGTTGGCCATTACATTACATATCTCTAGTATTTCAGTTTAGGCCCCTTATACAGGATTGCAATAGTCATTCATCACTGAGATTGGGAATAAACAATAATAACAAAATCCTCCCTCCCGCACTGATCTGATAAAAAATTGAATAAGAAACAATTAATTAATTTCCGATGGCCTAAGTAACTATGTATGAAAACATTGAAAAGTAATTGGTTTGACTCAGAGTGTCATATGCGAAATGCATTCAACCGAGCCAGAACGAAGTGCTATCTGGATAAGTCTTCATACTATAGAACTAAACTGAGTAATTCCAATAACGAATATAAACTAACATGATATGAAACGAGCTGCGATCCTAGAAAAGTGCAACCAAAAATTGAGGGAAATTCTGAAAAATTCACCTGATTGTTTCTGGAAAACTTCACAAACGACAGTGTGCTAGTACCACACGAACCACTTGACCTTGGTAAGTCATTTTAAAACGTTGAATGACACAAACAATTATTCTAAACTATCTGCTTAATATAATTTGGAATAAAATTGACAGCTACCATCTGGAGGCCTGCCTGAATATCCATATGGAGTTTGGTGATGATCGAATGAGGGATGTGGCCTGTGGGGAGTGCAGAATTATTTAGTCACGCAAAGAGAAAAATCCATTTTAAGTCCCATAACTCAACAAAACTAAAATGTTCAGAATGAGCTGATAGCAGCATACTGTAGCAATATAGGAGCAATATCGACAAGTAGACAATTACCCTTTCATCCTCTCTGACGGAATAGACCTGAACAGCGTATGGTCGCCCTGCCGCACCAGCAGTGGTGACCACGAGTTTTCTTATTTCTGAGCACTCTTCTAAAGATGGCGGTGTAACGCAAGACTTTGGTATAATGATATGGAACCTTTCTGAAACATATCTATATTTAGCAGGATCTGTTTTATTCCAAATTGAAATTTTTCCTCGGAAAGCTGAAAATATAAGAATAATATAGTCACATTGGTTGAAGTAGTCAAGAAAACATTTGGATTTTAAGAGCGGGTTAATAATTTCTGAAACAAACAGTCAATTTTGGACAACACTTCAATCAGGTGGCCCTTTCCACATGTATTACTTATGTTATGCGCAAATATGAGTCTATTACTAGCATAGCTACATGCCACCTCATATTGTTCTGTTATTTTAAAATAATATGTATAATTGATTAGTAATAATTATTTAATTGAAACTCATTCCATGGCAGCATATATAGCCTTCCTGATTGTCAGCGTTGCCTCACGTTAAATCATCTTGTATTTCATTACACGTTCGCACATTAACAAGCTTTTTATCACTTTACTCAGTTCAAATTACACTTTGTAATATTCATAATGTTACCTATAGTTGTGAGATAACTAACTCACAATTTGCATATTCATCTAATTACTACCCAACTAACTGCTATCATTCTTATGGTATTCGCATCCATTCCCGTTACCGTGTATTTATATCAGTCTGGGAATTTATCAGTCTTCGTTTCAAGCTATAAAATAGGGAATATTCAACAAGAATCTCTACAAAATTCCTTGGAGTCCATATTGATTAGAACCTGACATTTAGAAAACATATTCATAGTTTGTTCGAAAATGTCACACGCAGTATACTGCATTAATAAAGTGAAGCATTTTTCCCAAGTAAAGTTATGAAAACATATTATGCATTGATCCAAAGCCACTTAGTTTATGATATTCAAGTCTGGGGACATGTCCCCGAAGTAAAGAATATGTTTATTCTTCAAAAAAACTAGCGTTACGGACAATATGCAACAAAACATATGGAAGCCATACTGAACCACTCTTCAAAAGAGAGAATATATTGAATATATACGACATCTGCATGTATCGTTCATCATTCGTTATGCCTGACTGGTATTATGACCATTGCCTGAATCTTTTGAAATTATATTCACAAAGCGAACTAATAAAATACAAGACAACAAACCCCATAGTCCTAGAAAAAACAAGAACCAACAAATTCTACCCCATCATGCCTTCGAAACCATATGGAACAATCTAGACGAGGAATACACTTCGGGTCAAACACGACATTAATGTAGGAAGTTACTAAAAAACAAACATGGTAAAAAGTATTCTGAAAATGTCAAATGTAAAAATGTTGGATGCCCAGACTGCACTGTTTAATATGCTTCAATCATATCGATCGTGTACCTATTGTAAATTATATACGTATATTAACCAACGCACCACCACCCTGCAATCGTGACAATTAATAAATCCCAGATACGTGATATTTCCACAAGTGGTCACTCACAAATTGCCTGCCCGGTGAACCACGCAAAATATTTTAGTTATTGTTATGAACAATGGCCCGGGTTGGTACCCATAAAATTCAACATCTCTATAACACAACCTTCATAATATTTCCTGATGCGCTCGCATGGAGATAAACGCTCACATACAATGTACGCCATCATTAAACAATCATAGCGATACCTATACCACCGGGGATGGCAGGAAGACAGTCTGACAGGGCTATGTTATCCCCGAGCAATGTACAATAAGCAATTATTTCATGTGTGTTTTGGGAACAGTCAAAATTGTTGTCCCTCGGTATCAGGAATGACTATCGAACTGTTGCCCAAGGCCGAAGGCCGAGGTCAACAGTTCGATAGTCATTCCTGATACCGAGGGACAACAATTTTGCCTGTTCCCAAAAGACACATGAAATAATTGCTTTGTTACCCAATACATTTACTTATTGATGTCATCCTCGGAAATATCAGAAAATCGAGACATATTCAGCGCTTAATTCAAAATAATTGTGTTGTTTTTCGAGCGTGACAGTGACAATGCGGAAATCCGGTATAATTAAAAAACGAAACCGGAAATTTCCGGAAATAGCCTAAACGTCACGGAATTTGCAAACCATGCAACAGTTCACTCGCGACGTCACGAAAGCTGACCGTGATTGCAAACCAGGCAACAGTTCATTCAACAGTTCATACGAACGCGGATTTGGGGTTAACCAGTTAATTCTAAATCCCAATGATTTACGAAGTAAAACTCTACTATTGGTAACAACATTTGTTGATATACGTGTGTATATTGTGAATAAAGTTATCGTATCCTATCCTTTTGGGCAGCCATGATTTATTTGTGACCGCTGAGTTTTCCTTTATTTGTGAATATAACTTTATCCATATTATATCTTGTTATCTTTTTGCTTCATAACCAGTATTTAACTGAAATGTCTAGCGATATCGCTAAAAGAATACTCGATCAACCAGACAAGTTTCCGCATTAAAACAGGTCCCTTGGTCAGAAAGCCAATAGTGACAGCAAGGGACGAAATTTACAGCAGCAATGTGAAAGATCCAATGAAAATAATTTACAGTTTCTGCATGAATCTGGAAGAACAACCTATGACTCTTATTGTTTTTTAAAACAAAATCTTGATAACCTTGTCCTTAAATAAATTGGTCTCATTTCATTGTTCATTTGGACTGGCACATGTGATCTCACTGATTTTGACAACTATATTATTGACCTACCTGCTGAATTATCCGAGGAGAGATCGGCGAATTCCAAATATGTTTATAATCTAATTGTTTCTGTGCACGACGTTTGGCGACAGCATATTTGTAACATTTCTAGAGGTTCCACCAATGTCTACATATACTTGGAATGTCCTACAGCAGCATACAGACCCTGACATTTTCAATAATATTGATAAACCTGTTAAACCTTTATTTAGATAAATTCAACATACTTCTTCGAAATTTAAACACGCGTGTTGGTACCTCGACACCAAGATTCAATTTGGATATTCCTGTAGTCAAGTGGAAATTGACAAGAGCCTCCCGCTATTCATACCACCTGAATAATGGCTATGTTGATGGTATCCATAGTGGCCCTGAGCTAAGTAAGCTGTGGATGCAAAGGATGCCGTGTGAGGCTCAGGAAATTGGCTTTCACTAGGTAATTGACAGATTCCATGATATACTAAACACACATGGAATATTAATATATAATACAGTTCATATACGTGAATGCTCTGCAGCAATTGGTGCTTTCTGTTACTAACTAATTACCCAAAAATATAATTTTCACTATTAATTGTATGTTGGACTTCAGACTAATACATTTATCTGTACGAACTACACCGGGTGTTTTGTATCATATATACAGTAAAATAGCATGTGTTTTGTGGTGAGGTGACAATTGACTCTCTTCCGACATCAGACTCAGTTCTGGTTAAAATAGAGACAACAGCTACCGCGATGTACTGTAGTATTGCGTAGCTATTCGAGTCGGTCAGACTCAAAACAGATATGCAATTAAAATTACATTAAATAGGGCCTCTTATACATACATACCAGGTTACAGTTTGATCAATGCAGAGAACATGCACACATGTACACTAGCTTAGGAACTTTCCAGATGTGATAAGAGGGTATTTTATATTTGAGGGAATCCAAACATAGTGTGGTCGTGGTACGCAAAAAAAGGGGTCAACCCAGAAGAAATTGGTATAGAAGCGATCTCGGTGTCATTCAACGCGGGAGAATCTCTGCTACAACATATCCAAAATCCGCTAAAATCCGCTTTGGGCAAAATCCAGGATCCAAGATGGCGTCCAAAATGGCCGCCTTTAGTCAAAAGAGATTCTGACTGAGATTAATTCGACATAATTAGAACAAACGTTGCCATATTAATACAAATGTATACATTTTTCGAAGGTAAAGTATTATGCCACATATCTATAGAAAAAATGGAACCCCTCGCCCCAGATGGCTGCCAAAATGGTGGCCTAAACTCGAAAATTTGAAATTTTTGCCTAATATCTTAAAGATCAATTCCTGTTGTTTGATAATGGTTCAGACTGGTGACATTGATTAGTCATATTCAAGTTAATTCATCATTGGAGCAATGAAAGATACCATAAATGGGGTCCCAGCCTCATATACACCCTCAAAAATTTGATTTTACAGAACGCGGTATAAAATTCCACAAAAATCGCCATTGGGATTCCAGTCGTATATCAACAAGAAATGGACAGAACTGTACAATGTAAGTTGGGCATACCATTATCTATAATTACTCCAATTCAATGAAACCCAAATTGGCGCTTTGTCTTAAAATGGCTGCCAAAATGGCGGTCAAAATATGGAAAATGGCAGATATTTAGAATGGTCGTCAGAGGGTTAGACCCAGAAGGAATTGGTAAAGAAACGGTTTTGTTGTCATTCGACACGGGAGAATCTCGTGTATAACATATCCAAAATCCGCTAAAATCCGCTGTGGGGAAAATACAGAATTCAAGATGGCGTCCAACATGGTCGCCAATAATAATGAAAATGGCAAATATGTAGTTATTCACGAAAACCCATTCGACAAAACGCCAATTCGGCACTAAAACACATCATTGATTGAAATCAATGTTTTTTGTGGGTATGAGTAGCCAATCACGATTCAAAATGCTAAGATGGCTACCAAAATGGCCACCGAAAATTGTCGAAATTTAAGTTCTGCTCAGAGGAAAGCCGAAACAACACTTCGGTTGTGAGCTAACGATGACAGACCTATTAAACATGTTGCCAATAATCTACTACCACAATCAGTTCAGCCATAAATGTTCCAACTAAGCAGTATCTACTGCAGGATCCAACACGATGTCCACTTATTACGAGGGACTATCTGGAAATTAATTAAAAAGAAATTAAATTGCTACGAATCTGGATTATTTGAAAACACAGTGTCAACATTTCTACTTATAACGACTATTCGGAACATCAAATATATGGGCATCGGTGGTCTAAGTCCGGAAGCATCAGGCTATAATAGGTTTTCCAGTGCTGGCGAAAGTGAAAAGGACAGGAGGGAAAAGCGAATAATCTGGGGTTTACTTAATTGGTGGGCAAGTTGGTTATCGGAGCTGGGGAGTTTCAAAGTAAAATTATTTTCTTCAATATCAAGAGGAAAAATGAAAATTCGCACGTACATTGTATACCCTTCAAACTTTATGTGACAATTCCGTGTCATGCGATTGTGGGTATATACATGTGGATAGAAACATTCTAGTACATATATAGACGCACCTATATCTTCTACACATTTAGTGAATTTCATCAATGATATGTAGACACAATGTGCGTCACGGCTGGATCTGACCCGTGGGCGTAAAGGTATCAACCATTTAGCTTGATTAACTGGCATTTCGAGGTTGTCATTGGATAGAAATGCCACATGAACATGGTGATTAACAACATGTTTGTCTAAGAAATGTGAACAATGAACATGTTATTTTCCGGATGTTAGACAATCAAACTGCCACATAAGGCGTTCATCCATGCTCATCAGAGCACGAAATATGTGCAAATTAATTACACGAAAACTATTTCATGCGGACGACGTACTCTAGACCTACATCCAACGTCATTTCCTATTAACTTTTATTGTTTGTACGGACGGTTTCGAGGTATGAAAATCCCGCTTGTCCAAGAAAACCTCCACATACTTACGGAGTCGATGTGTAAACAATGTATGGGGATAGTTTCTTCATACATATATGTATTTGGCACACGTATTTTCTAGAACATAAGAGATCACCATTTACCGGAGAGTATCTGGGAAGAGATCAGAGTAAAACTACTTTTTTTACATGTCGAAATGGGGAATCTATGGGCTACATTTAGTTCCAGCTTGAAACTTGAAAATGATGGCCGAGCCCGAATAGTTCATATTTCGTCGCATCAGTGCTATAATGTAACCCACATTTTCAACTTTCCGAGAAAATGAAGGTTGAAGTTTTTAGACAACATTTCTCCTAATGTTGACAAAGCATGACGTATTGTTGTATTTATCCCAATGAAAACTGACATTAGCTGTTCATTGAACCACATATTGTTTTCTGTTTATTCCCTCGTTTTCTTTTAAAAAACAATAGCTTTTTTGGAGATATGACATTTTGCGTATGCCAGCGACGATTCGTTTCCGTGCTATAATGAAGTTGTGCTAATAAATGCAGATTAAGCTAAATATGGTGGCAATCGCATGTGTCAATGAACTAAAAAGTGCCTATTCTACACTATGAAAATTCACCCATGTGCATCATCATACAGAAATGTGTGGAACAATCACAAAATTTAAATCACCAAATGATCACGTGACTAACATGGAGATACTGCCATATAGCACACATTTTAGAATTCACAAACAAAAAACAGAAGTCACGTGGACAACATGAAGCGTCCGATTGGCTGCTGTTGGACATACGACCTCATAGCACGAATAATTGTAAAGATAGCTGGAGATACGACATTTGCTTCACTGGTTTGTGCGAATATTTGTTATCCAATGCAAGGACAGTTTGGCCCATCGGATTGGATTTTTTCTCACGATTCGAATGGTATCAAATACTCATTTCCCGCCATAATGGATATACGACATTATAGCACTGATGAGTCGAGATTTTGTCAACCCGCGGGAAGCCACCAAAAGATTGAAAATAAATAGTTTTGATGTATATGAGCCAACTATCAACTGCATCCACCACTCACAACTTCCATTATGTGATAAGCTGGGCAGCGTCTACCATTTTCGTTTTGGAAGCCATATTAGATAAAATTTATTGTTTCTTTTGGTCTATTTGAGATGGAATGTTCACAAATAAAAGAAACGATCAATTATTTTGTAGACAAGATCTGCTCATCCCTAAATATCAAATGTGACCAGAACCCCAAAGTCGATTTTGGTTAAATTTCATACCGCATTCGTTATAACTTATTAGTGAAGGACCGGAGTAAACTATGATCTAATCTATTAGAAATGTCATTGCTGTAATGATCATTGAAAGAATATACCCATTGTTTCCCAGTTCAGAGAGCAACAAGTGATAAACAGAAGTGATAGAAAATAGTATTTTTCACATCGGGTGGCCATTTCTGGTACTGATTTTTAAGTTTTTACATAGAGCTAGCATAATGGCATCATAAAGAGGTATACATTCGTATTTATTTAGTCAATTTTATTCATCAACCACTACTTATAATGGATTGAATGACACTGTGATCAATATCCGCCATTTTCCATATTTTTACCGCCATTTTGGCAGCCATTTTGAGACAAAGCGCCAATTTGGGTTTCATTGAATTGGAGTATTTATAGATATTGGTATGCCCAACTTACATTGTACAGTTCTGTCCATTTCTTGTTGATATATGACTGTAATCACAATGGAGAGTTTTGTGGAATTTTATACCGCGTTCTGTAAAATCGAATTTTTGAGGGTGTAGATGAGTCTGGGACCCCATTTATGGTATCTTTCATTGCTCCAATGATGAATTAACATGAATATGACTAATCAATGTCGCCAGTCTGAACCATTATCAAACAACAGGAATTGATCTTTAAGATATTAGGCAAAAACTTCAAATGTTCGAGTTTAGGCCGCCATTTTGGCGGCCATCTGGGACGATGGGTTCCATTTTTGCCATAAACAGGTGGCACAACATTTTACCTTTGCAAAAATGTATACATATGACAACATTTGTTCTCACTGTTATCGAATTAATCTCAGTCAGAGTATCTTTTGACTAACGGCAGCCATGTTGGACGCCATCTTGGATCCTGAATTTTGCCCAAAGCGGATTTTAGCGGATTTTGGATATGTTATACATGAGATTCTCCCGCGTCGAATGACACCAAAACCGCTTCTATACCAATTTCTTCCGGGTCGAACCCTCTGACGACCACACTAACACTTTGGACATGCGCGTCTACATTGTATGCACAATGTCAAGGTTGTCGCAAAATGTTCAACCTTTCCACAAGGAACGTGATTACCTCTGATACCTGACCTCTTAAAGTATGTGTATGGTATTAATTTAATGGCTGTTTGTGGTAGTATGGTGACTGGAAGTGGTGCTGCACATATTAATGAGTTGTATTCAACAATGGGGATCCCCGCCTTTGGTCAACATACCTTAACCGACATAGAGCATAACATCGGGCGACAATGGACAATTATAGCAGACGATGACACGAAACTTGCAGGTGAAGAAGAGAGAAGACTTGACATTGCCCGTAATTACTTCCATTAGGATGTACTTGTCATCACAGTCAAAGCTTACGGTGGCTGGTCTAAGGGTACATACAACATACATATAATGTTCTGGGATGGGTTGATGTCATTATTGGTCATTGCTAAAATTCTTCACATCTGTACTTTGGCACAGACTAATAGAGGAGCGGCCAAATGCCAAAAGTGGTCGGATACCCCTACCCTCGGTAGAACAAGTTGAAACCAACTTTTTCTGGAAGGTAAATCTATATCATTTATGAAAATGATTCTTGGCCTTGCCGGAATTGGTGGCAGCTATGTATGGTAAGACTATTTGTGAAGGTACCCTACCGACAAATTAGCCTGTTTTCAGCGGTTGACCAGCTATACACAATTGGTTAAAATTCAAGCACATCACCAAAAACAGAACGTTCTATTTGTTATTATGGGGTACATGGTAATATTAGATTGGAACGTTCTTATTTTTTCTGGCTTGTTTGAGATTTCACGACGTCATGGTAGTGAATGTAACGTTATGTGTCAAAATATCATGACGATTCAGAGAAACTGTCGCCCGTCAACTCTGTACAAAACTAGCATACTCAACCTAGCTTAACATGTCATATATGTTTGGAAAGACTGAAGTATTTGCTACCGGAGGTATTAACTTTATTATCCTAACCATACAAATATTGTAATGATAGACAAAAACTTAACCCTCCCCCCAATGACATAAAAAGCTGAGTATAGCCATCGCCGGGGATTGGATCCCAGAATGATAGAATAATGCCTAGTATCTGCTTTTATTTAGTGTAGAACACACATAACAAGTGTAAAATGTGAATTTCCAACCATATTCACCATTAGAAGAATACAAAAATCCAAGATGGCGTCCAATATGGCGGTCAGTTTATTTTAAGACTCTGTGAAGCGACATACGAAAAATCCCGAAAAGGAACATCGCCAGTGGTAAAATCTATATTATTGTAATGATTACATAGAATAAAATTTCATATCAAACATTAATTTGACCATTAGTACATCTTTTCAATTGGTAAAATAATAGGTAAAAATGTATCCCTCCATCCAATGTCATAAAATTCGAATTAAAGTTATCGCCTGGGATTGGAACCACGAGTGATAGCATTATGCGCAGTATTTTGTTTTATTTAATGTACAACATACATACGAAGTGACAAGTATGAATTTCCATCCATATTCACTATTAGAAGAGTATGAATCATCAAGACGGCGTCCAATATGGCGTCCAATTTTAATTATACCACTTAGCGAACGGACATTATCAGTTGGAGAATTAGTAAACAAAAACTTAACCACCACCCAGTCACAAACGTCCATATAATGGCGTCACTTGTGACTATAGTCCAAAATGCATAGAATTAAGCAAATCGTTCGGAATTACTTTGTGTTGAATGTGTTGAATACAACGAAGAAACATAAAATGTTTAATTTGCATCCACATCTGGTCTTAGGAAACAACCAAAATCCAAGATGACGCACAACATGATGGCTAATTCTAATGTCAACACGCTGCGAACAATGAATACGAAAGCCGGTCAAAATGTATCATACGGCAGGTTCCAAATGTCACACCCTTAGCTATGACACAGGTGTGACGCCAGGATTAATACTGGATGGAAATTTGCATCTGTTAAATGTTTAGGTTGTTTTGTTTAGCAAGTATCAGGAACTTTATATCAAATATTTGGAGAAAGACAAACCAACCAAAATAAAAAACACTTAGCGAAATTCCGAGAATAACTTAAATAGTTTAATTTGCCCGAATCGTGTATCGTGTATCGATCCCCAATGCGCATTTGACTATTGTTTGACACATTTGATGTCATTTTGAGACGTTAGGTAAGTAAAGCATTAACAATATGTAGACAACTGGTAATACTAGAGGATGGTCATTAACCGTTACAAATAATCACACACTCGATGCGCTACGAAGTGATGTTGTAATGGTCAATGCTAACATATGACTATCATTAATATATTGTGACATTCTTGAATGTGCAGTCCTCCTTAACATGTCCTTTTGAATGTCCACCAACATTTTCAGAGAGCCTTGCACCAGTTTTGGCCAATGAAACATTAAATAACAGAATCACCATATGCTGTTATATTATATGCAGTAACGCAAAAAACAAACATGGCATACATTTTGAAATCCAGCAAATAAGATATCTAATCGATCTCTGGTTTTGGCAAAGTGGGATATGAGCCCACGAGCAATCAAAGTTCACACATCATAGTCATTGCCTATTAACGTAACACGAGATTCACCATCGCACACACAGAAAATGCTCTTTAATGACATAACCTGGGACCACAATGTCCATATAATGCAATCAGCGTAAAAATAGGTTATAAAAGGCATTATAGTGAGAGAGAGGTTACTGCTTTGTATAATCGTCCGCGTTTCGGCTCATAGTCAAATAAGAGAACAACACCGCATACATATGCATATAAGTTGTTCTCGCCAATTGTTGCTTGATGTGCATGTTCTTCTGTACATTGATGTTTTAGTCTCGACTAATATGTGAGTTAAATTATTGTGAATGTCAATCGGATTCATATATGTTGCAAACAGAAGCTATTGAGTGTCCGGGCTAGACTAATTGAAATTGAATCTTCTATATCTCGGGCGGATATCATATCTGTATTAGTTCTTATAGACGTAGGTCCGGACTACATGTATAGTAATATATCTCATGCTAATATATTTTATTGATACATAGGTGATAGTGCGATAATCTCCACTGAACATGCACGTTGGTGTTGCATTTATGATTGCCGTTAGATTATAATCATAATCACGCAACTCACTAGCAAACCAGAATGTCACTAAAATGTTGTGTTATCCACGGTTATTTTGAGTATGGTGTCATTTGAAATGGATACAATGGTAAGTAATGAAGAACTGGAGGTTAGTAGCAATATAAACACAATTGAAATGGCAACATGCATAAGGCAATTCACAATAAACAGTAGTCATTAGTCTTGATATATAGATTCAGGTTGTGTGTATGGTTTGGTCTATGGCGATTTAGGCCATATTACGACATACATTGTATTCTTATGAGCGGCGGAAAGACAGCGCCGATCTTACTGCGGAATCAATATATTCAGTCCATACATAAGCCGCCTATCCCCAAACTGGCACATATACTCTAAAGTTATTTTCACTTAACATGGACCTCATATCAGTGTTGCTGATCGGGATTCATAACACCTTCGTCGTTGGTCTATAGTGTTTTAGGGGGATACAAGTAACTGAGTGTAAGTCAGAGTGATGTAATCAACTACATATCACTGGCATATAGTGTTCTTGTTCACCCATTACAGTCATTTGCGTTTCACAAGAAAACCTGGACATGCCATGCTCAAGTGCCCATTGATGTAAATGAATAGATTCACATTGTATGACTCATACTCAATGAAAATGTGGGAATTATAAATGTATTTCTCACATCCATCTGTCTCTATGTCTCTATAAACATGTCGTCACTGGAGTCATGTTTGACCTTAAGTCACTGAACGTTAATTGAATGGTTGGCTATCAGAGCCATGTAGTTTTTATGATTGATAAAAGCAAATGTTGCTCATCTTTATGAAGATAACATATATGTTGATGTTATTCCATTCCAAAATATTATTATTGAAAAGTTAACTTATCGACTACCTGCACTAGGGCGAACAAACAAACCATTTGAACAGTTGTTGAAAACGTCTGGCACTTCAACAACAAATCCAACGCAAAGCACCACAAAAGGGCGTCTCTTCTCTGGCTGTTGTACCTCTTCTCCAAATTGAAGTGACATCCATATTATGGGATGCCATCTTGTATTTTGAGATCCATCTGATAGCGAGTGTGATTCTCACATAATTATGCCGCACAAAATAACATCTACAACTGCGCATTTGTTGTTTTATTCTTGGTTACGATTCTCAGAGGTACCTTTGTGCGCAATGTTATAACTTTAGAGATGAGGAATGTTGAGTTTTGTGTTTATTATTCCGCAAATTAAAAGATAATTATGTTAATGACAGAACTACTATTTCATATGACTAATGTAATGAAATGAATGTAATGAATCGCCACAATATATAATTACCACTGGAGGTGTCATTTTTCCTGTTTTTCCGAAGTGTTATAAATTCGAGACATGACAAAGCTCACCTGATTTTTTTTTTATATTCTTGACCACCATATTTTGGTCTCCGTCATCACGCAAACAATAAATTGCCATTTAATAATAGAAACACACATTCTAGCTAATACATCGCATAAGTAATACCATATGAGACGTTCTTTGCCCGCATATCATATTAGTTGTTCACAAAGTGTTGACATTAAACTTAACTGCCACGTTGGCCGCAATTATGGCGCAATAGTGGATGTGACTTCAATTTTTTTGTTTTCTATCGCATTCAGCACAAATGAAATCCAAAATGTATGCTGCATTTCTTTTTGACCTGTTCTACAATCTCCAGTGGCTCATTTGTGTGGAAGTTTGTGACTGTTGGGGTGGTTAAGTTTTTTGTCCAATTATTTCGTCAATAGATAATATGGATCAATGCTGAATCTAATGTTTGATATGAAATATTCTATAAAGTCAGTACAATGATATATAATATACCACTGGGGACGTCCTTTTTCTGAATTTGTCGTATGCCCGTTCACTAAGTCTTGAAATTAAATTGGCCGCCATATTGAACGCCATCTTGGATTATGATACTCCTCAAATAACAAATCAAGATGGCAATTTTCTCTGGCCAATTTGCATGTGTATTCTACATTAAATAAAACAAATTACTGCGCATTATGCGACCATTCGTGTTCCAATCCCAGGCGACAACTTTAGTTAAAATTTTATGACATTGAACGGCGGAATAAATTTTGGACTATTATTTTACCAATTGATAAGATGTATTATTGGTGAAACTAATGTTTCATATGACATGCTATTCTATATGGTCATTAAAATAATATACATTTTACCACTGGGGGCGTTCCTTTTCTGGAATTTTCGTATGTCGCTTCACTAAGTCCTAAAATAACAACTGAATGCCATATTGGACGCCATCTTGGAGTTTGATACTCATCTAATAGTGAATATGGTTGGAAATTTGCATTTTACACTTGTTATGTGTGTTCTACACTAAATAAAAGGAAATACTACGCACTATTCTATCATTCTGGGATCCAATCCTCGGCGATGGCTATACTCAGCATTTTATGACATTGGGGAGGGTTAAGTTTTTGCCAATTATTGCAATATTTGTAGGATCAGGACAATAAAGTTAATACCTCCCGGTAGAAAATACTCCAGTCTTTCCAAACATATATGACATGATAAGCTCAATCCAGCGTGCTAGTTTAGAGTTGACGGGCAACATTTACTCTGAATCGTCATGATGTTTTGAAGCAGAATGTTATATTCTCCACCATGTCGTGGTGAAATCTCAAACAAACCAGAAAAAATAAGAACTTTCCGATCTAGTATCACCATGTATCACATAAAAACAAATAGAACGTTCTGTTTTTGGTGATGTGCCTAACTTTTAACCAATTGTGTATAGCTGGTCAACCGATGAAAACAGGCTAATTTTTCGGTAGGGTACCATCACAAATAGTCTTACCATACAAAGCTGCCACCAATTCCGGTAAGGCCAAGAATCATTTTCATAAATGAGATATATTTACCTTCCAGAAAAAGTTGGTTTCAACTTGTTCTACCGAGGGTAGGGGTATCTCGAAAACTAAGGCCTTTTTTGGATTTGGTCGCTCCTCTATAAGGGGGTCACACGAATGCTTCCTTAATTGGACAGAGTAGACAACAAATGGAGACTGATATTATTATCGATGGATTTCAACAAGCAGCGACATGTCACGGCGTGCGATATATGCGATTTGTTGGATATGGTGAATCCTCTGTTTATAGTAAACGTTTGAGTGATATTCCCGTTTGGGACCAGTATGAGAAGCAAAATGAATGTCCAAGCCATGCGTGTAAGTGTCGTCGATCATATCTTGAAAAAAACTATTGAATGATAAACCTCAGTACAATGGCATACATTTGTTTATCAAAACTTACCAGGGTGGAAATTACAACAGCTGTTCGGTGTTCCATACAACTGAGATCAAAAGAGAGTGACAAAAAGGTCGTAATTAAACAACTTGCGAGAGATATAAAAGATAACATTCACCATATATTTGGTTTCCATGATAAATGTAGTGTGAGTTTTGTACAAATCAAGTTGAATATGATAAGTAAGCTACGAAATAAGATGAAATTCAGAGTACGTGGAATGAGGGTGAATAAACTGAGAAGCAGGAGGAGGAAGTGTCTATTTACCATCGGATGGAAAATAGCGATTCTCCCGGTATGCGCTATTTGCCATTCGATGGTATTTTAAAGAAAAACAAGGATATGTTATCACCGCAGTACGCCCAAATAATGACGATTCCTACCCACCTTCCTGTAAATAGGCCCAGTTTACCCTCTGTTGACCACCTCCAGACACCCCGGGGGTATGGTATATAAGAAATCGCCCAATTTTGAAGGGTATTTCGTATAATTAGAGTATAGTGGCACAAGCTGTCGCTATATGCCCACACAATCACGACTTCTACCCGTCTTGCCGAAAACAGGGCCCAGTTGGCCCTCGGTTGACCTCCTCGAGATATCCTGGGGATGGTAGATAAGAAATCAGCCACATTTGAAGAACATTTGGTATAATTAGAGAATATAGTTGCACAAGCTGTCGTCGTCCAGATAATCAGGCCTATTTAACAATTGGTTGTCCACGTTCTGAGATCCTGTGGGGGATGGTACGTGAAAGTCGAGCAAATTTTACCTACATAATTAACAAACTCGTATACTGAGAGCGTGGGGTTAGCTTCCCTGTTTACTCGCCCATATAATTATCATTCCTACCCGTCTTCCAGATGATCAGGCCTTGTTGACCGTTGGTTGCCCACGTTCTGAGATCCTGGGGATGGTACGTAAAACATTGAGCGAATTTTACCCAACATAATTAACAAACTTGTATACTCAGAGGCTGGGGTTAGTTTATCTGTCAATACTCGCCCATATAATCATCATTCCTACCTGCCTTCCAGACAATCAGGTCTTGTTGACCCTTGGTTGCCCTCGTTGCGAGATCCTGGGGGGATGGTTCGTAAAAAATTGAGCAAATTTTACATAAAACAATTAACAAACTCGTATACTCAGAGGGCGGGGTTAGTCTATCTGTCAATACTCGCCCATATAATCATCATTACTACATGCCTTCAAGATAATCAGGCCTTGTTGACCCTTGGTTGCCCACGTACTGAGATCCTGGGGGGGGGGGGGGGTACGTAAAACATCGAGCAAAATTTACCCAAATAATCAACAAACTCGTATACTCAGGGCCAGTGGTTAGTTTATCTGTCAATACTCGCCCATATAATCATCATTCCTATCCGTCTTCCAGATAATCAGGCCTTGTTGACCGTTGGTTGCCCACGTTCTGAGATCCTGACTAAACGAGTTTGTTAATTATTTGGGTAAATTTGCTCGATTTGATGTGTACCATCCCCCAGGATCTCAGAACGTGTGCAACCAAGGATCAACAAGGCCTGATTATCTTGAACTCGGACAGGGGTGATGATTATATGAGCGACTGTTGACAAATGCACTAATCCCGGACTCTGAGTATACGAATTTGTTAATTATTTGGGTAAAATTCGCTCTATTTTTACGTACCATCCCCCAGGATCTCAGAACGTGTGTAGCCAAGGCCCAACAAGGCCTGGTTATCTGGAACACGGATGGCAATGGTGATTATATGGGCGAGTATTGACAGATAAACTAACCCGGACTCTGTGTATACGAGTTTGTTAATTATTTAGGTGAAATTTGCTCGATTGTTTTACATACCACCTCCAGGATTTCAGAACGTGTGCAACCAAGGATAAACAAGGCCTGATTAGCTTGAAGTCGGTTAGGGGGTGATGATTATATGAGCGAGTATTGACAAATAAACTAACCTCGGGCTATATATGTGTATACGAGTTTTTTATTGGGTAAATTTGCTCATTTATTTATGTAACATCCCCCAGGATCTCAGAACGTGGGCAACCAAGGGTCAACAAGGTCTGATTATCTTGAAGTCGGTTAGGGGTGATGATTATATGAGCGAGTATTGACAAATAAACTAACCTCGGGCTATATAATTATGTGTATACGAGTTTGTTACTTGGGTAAATTTGCTCATTTATTTATGTACCATCCCCCAGGATCTCAGAACGTGGGCAACCAAGGGTCAACAAGGTCTGATTATCTTGAAGTCGGTTAGGGGTGATGATTATATGAGCGAGTATTGACAAATAAACTAAACTCGGGCTATATAATTATGTGTATACGAGTTTGTTATTTGGGTAAATTTGCTCATTTATTTATGTACCATCCCCCAGGATCTCAGAACGTGGGCAACCAAGGGTTAACAAGGTCTGATTATCTTGAACTCGGATAAGAATGATGATTATATGAGCGAGTATTGACTAATAAACTAACTCCGGGCTCTGAATATACGAGTTTGTTAATTATATTGGGTAAAATTTGCTCTATTTTTTAGCAACCTTTCCCCCAGGATCTCAGAAAGTTGGCAACCAAGGGTCAACAAGGCCTGATTATCTGGAAGACGGATATGAATGATGATTATATGAGCGAGTATTGACAGTTAAATTAAGCCCGGGCTGTGTGTATACGAGTTTGTTAATTATTTAGGTAACATTTGCTCGATTTTTTACGTACCATCCCCCAGGATCTCAGAACGTGGGCAAGCAATGGTCAACAAGGCCTGATTATCTGGAAGGCAAGTAGCAATGATGATTATATGGGCGAGTATTGACACATAAACAAACCAGGCATCTAAGTATATGAGTTTGTTAATTATTTGAGGTAAAATTTGCTTAATTTTGTATGTACCATCCCCCAGGATCTGAGAACGTGGGCAACCAAGGGTCAACAAAGCCTGATTATTTGGAAGACGGATAGGAATAATGATTATATGGACGAGTATTGACAGGGAAACTAACCCCGGGCTCTGAGTATACGAGTTTGTTAATTATTTGTGTAAAATTTGCTCGACTTTCACGTACAATCCCCCAGGATCTCAGAACGTGGGCAACCAAGGATCAGCTAGGCCTGATTATCTTGAACTCGGATAAGAATGATGATTATATGAGCGATTGTTGACAAATAAACTAACTCTGGGCTCGGTGTATACGAGTTTGTTAATTATTTGGGTAAAATTTGCTCGAGTTTTTACGTACCACGCCCAGGATCTCAGTACGTGGGCAACTAACGGTTAACATGGCCTGATTATCTGGAAGACGGATGGGAGTGATGATTATGTGGGCGAGGATTGACAAAAAAATTAAAACCGGGCTTTATGTATACGAGATTGTTAATTATTTTGAGTAAAATTTGCTCGATTTTTACGTACCATCCCCCAAGGATCTATGAACGTGGCAACAAAGGATCAACAGGGCCTGATTATCAGGAAGACAGATAGGAACGATGATTATATGGGCGATTATTGACAGATAAACTAACACCGGGGTCTGTGTATACGATTTATTAAATTATTTGCGTAATTTTGCTCGATTTTTTACGTACCACCCCCCCCCCCCCAGGATCTCATAACGTGGGCAACCAAGGGTCAACAAGGCCTGATTATCTTGAACTCGGATAAGAATGATGATTATATGAGCGAGTATTGACTAATAAACTAACTCCGGGCTCTGAATATACGAGTTTGTTAATTATTTTGGGTAAAATTTGCTCTATTTTTACGTACCATTCCCCCAGGACCTCAGAAAGTTGGCAACCAAGGGTCAACAAGGCCTGATTATCTGATTATATGGGCGAGCATTGACAGACTCCGGGCTCTGTGTTTACAAGATTGTTACTTATTTGGGTAATTTTTTTTCGATTTTATTTACGTACCATCTCCCAAGGACCTATGAACGTGGGCAACAAAGGATCAGCAGGGCCTGGTTATCTGGAAGACGGATAGGAATGATGATCATATGGGCGAGCATTGACAGATAAACTAACACCGGACTCTGACTATACGAGTTTGTTAACTATTTTGGGTAAAATTTTCGCTATTTTCTTTACGTACATGTACACTAATTATACGAAATTTCCTTCAAAATTGGGCGATTTCTTATATACCACCCCCAGGATATATGGAGTTGGTCAACCGAGGGCCAACTGGGCGGGTATGAATCGTGATTATGTGGGCATATAGCGACAGCTTGTGCCACTAAATACTCTAATTATGCGAATTTCCTTCAAAATTGAGCGATTTCTTATATACCATACTCCAGGATATCTGGAGGTGGTCAACCGAGGGTCAACCGGGCCCAGTTTTCGGTAAGGCTGGTAGGAATCGTGATCATG
Source organism: Siphonodentalium dalli (assembly GCA_032622095.1). Lineage (NCBI taxonomy): Eukaryota > Metazoa > Mollusca > Scaphopoda > Gadilida > Siphonodentaliidae > Siphonodentalium > Siphonodentalium dalli. Next base: position 118,698,178 of record CP136068.1, on the reverse strand, counting down.
TGGGCATATAGTGACAGCTTGTGCCACTAAATATTCCAATTTTACGAAATGTTCTTCAAAATGGGGCGATTTCTTATATACCACCCCCGGATATCTGGAGGTGGTAACCTAAGGTCAACTGGGCCCAGTTTCGGTAAGGCGGGTAGGAATCGTGATTATGTGGGCATATAGCGACAGCTTGCGCCTCTAAATACTCTACTTACACGAAATTTCCTTCACAATTGTATACATCCCCCAGGTTATCTGAAGGTGGTCAACCAAGGGTCAACTGGGCCCAGTTTTCGATAAGGCGGGTATAAATCGTGATTATGTGCGCATATAGCGACAGATTGTGCCAATAAATATTCTAATTATACGAAATTTCCTTCCAAATTGGGCGATTTCTTAATACCATCCCCCGGGATATCTGGAGATGGTCAATAGAGGGTTAACTGAGCCTATTTACCAGGAAGGCGGTATGAATCATCATTATATGGCCGTATTTTTATGATATCATATGTTTTTTCTCTTTAAAATACCATCGGATGGCAAATAGCGGGTATCGGTAGAAGCAATATTTGCCATCCGATGGCCAATAGCCGCTGCCGCAGGAGGAATGAGGTATTATCAAAAACATCACTTTTACAACAAATTGATCCGAATATGCTGGCTGATGATATGTAATATCATTCTTGCAGACTGTTATCGAAGGCCAGTTCGCTTATTAAAAACATCACCACAAAAGCGCCAGAAAACTGGATGGTCATCCGAATGAAATTTTATGGAGGGAAAGTATTTAATTGGTGTCATCGTTGTTCATGTCATGCGATGTGCTTTGGAGGCGCATTAAGAAAAAAAAATTGGTTCTAATTATACTTCCATGGTGTAACCAGGGACGTATATTGTTTTTCTATTGGGGCCGTTTTCCGTTTAATTGGAAATACTCAGAAACTAATTGCAGTAGGAACGTAGGAATGTAGGCATCTGAGGGCTACTGAAAATGAAGGCATCGCGATTTCGGCCAAATGCTTTTTGAGGAAGTTATCTCCCTTGTACGATTATTTTTCTCTATTATTATTATACTGGACAATTTTGCAACCACTAGTTCTCGGAAAGTATGTGGAGTAGCACACTAAAGGTGTGTAAGTATGTTGGGGCTAACGAGTTCAAACTAATCGTCGTATAACGAATATTGTCCTCGCTTTCCTCCTGGATAACTCACTTTATCTAAAAAAAATGTCATTTTACTATCTCGGAAATTACGAGAAGCGGGTCATCCAAATTTGCACCAAATGCACATCTCGCTATGCCCTACTGGCCACGGGCGTCAAAATTTGTGCCCGCGCTTTCCCTGCGGAGTTACCGCCCATTGGGGTTTTATTTTTGTATAAGTCCAGCGCTATTATGTTTTTATCGCATATTCCGAATCGGTAGAGTTATTTGGACCCGAATGTAAGGGGCAAAATTCAAACATCGAGATAATTGTTTTTTTGACGAGTGCATCTGATGGGTAGCGTTCACGCGCATCTAGAGTGCGATTTTCTAATTTTCAGAGGGATCGGTTTACTCGTGACAAATATTCTTCTTTAAGTCGTTTGACCGGAGGGAATTAGAGTTAAAGTACTTTCCCCTAGCGGTGAAAGACGAATCGCCGAATGTGGCGCTTCTCGTTGACGAGATGTTTATGTTCATCTGCGTTGATTCCGTCTTAGGGTGTGGACCGACTAAATTTTGTTGAGCAGCCATATTGAATGTGCATCTTGACGGAGTAACAATATATTGAAGCCACCAAGATATTATCGCTTTACATATTCATGCATTAACTCAATAACCAAATCGAACGGACAATGGCATGTTACGCTGGTGATAAGACACGGACGTTGGTCACTGTGAGCTAAGCTGATTAGTGTGACGACTGCGTGATCGTTATTTACCGGCTTGATTGAGTGAGACATTATCAGTTCGCCTTGCGCTGTTGTGTATGAAATTCGGAAGTTATACAGTACATCAAGATAGCGGCATACGCTGATGTCTTCAAAGGGAATCGTCCGGTTGAGGAATTATGGTGGCGAATCGGCGATGAGTTATACGATTGAAGATAAGTATAATTCTTCTTTGTTAGACAATGTGCCCCAAAGGGTTTGGGAACTGATGTATATATATTATAATACATATACACATAGGCCCATGGCTCGGTCAATGAAACAAATGTATATAAATTCCGAAATTGTGAGCTAAATTGTGGTTTTACACTTAATATATATTTGTAACAGCACACAGTTATATTATTGTAAGCTACTGCGCTGAGGGTGGTAAGATCGTTTTGTCCACGAAATAATTCGAATTCTTAGTATGGTTCCGAATGTGTGAAATTGTGTAAATCACGAGAAAATTGCGATACAATGTTGGTTCCGAGTTCGACATGACGTCTGATTGAGCTGCATAACGATATTGCAGTTGGTTTGCTCCGCATTCTCACTGATGCAGGAATGCATACAATATTGGTTGTATTGTGAACATTAAAATATACATACCATATATTACATAGAGTTGTCAACTTTTCAAAATTGCGGATTCCTAAAAATTAATTAGTGAATGGTTATTCCAATTTACACAAATTGTTTTGAAAATTTGGTTGAAATATCACTGGTGACTGTGCGTACTGGTTTTGTCGATGTTCCATTCCAGGCGTATGACGAAAAGCTTGGTTTTACCGGAGTGTGTAGGCATCACAGCTTGGCTGTCATCAATCGGTGAGGATTCGTCTCCGAACAAGTGTTCAATTGGAAATGTATGGCGCTGAATTCATGTGTTCACATGTAACAGACTGATGGGACTGTGAAATCATTCTATACATCAACGGAACTCGTGTGTTCTGTATATCTTAGAACTGAACTCCAGATGGTTCTTGTTAAAATTGGAATCAGCATATAAGCTAGTAATCATATAGTGTTGCGGATATATGTTATCATTATGTGGGCTAATTGTTTAAGATTCACTGCAATGATATAGCATTATAAATTTATGACATGCGTGACCAATAGATATATTATGATATGTAAATAATCGACTGAACAGTATACTCGAAACAGATGTGTTAATCTTGAAAATTTCAATAACAGATTCAATGGCACCATTGTCGAAGTTCAGAATGTGATAAGGTACTCAGTGTGCCGCTTAGTTTTATTAGAAATTGGAGATATCTAATTATTCATCATTCTTTCTTTGTCAGTCTGTGGTCCGTGTGACGATGCAACGCGCTATCCTATATGGGTGTTGTTGTTCTTGGGAATATTCGGGATGAAGGATGGAACGCGTTTTAGGGGAACGCTATATAACATGTATATTTAATCCTTTGAACCCGACTGGCCGCAAAAGCGACCAGCCAGAAAACGTTCATACACCCGACTGGCCGCAAAAGCGGCCAGCAGCATTCAGTGACATCCTAAACCTATATGTAACATGTGTATACATGTTATAACCATTGGTATATCCACTTATATCTATGTAAATGATCCCAAGGAACTTCAGCAGTGCCATGGGTGCATGTGTATGAGTTTGTTGCCGACTAGTTGGGGTAGAAAAACATGCGCATGTGCACAGCGCAGAATTCAACAAACGTACATTATTTGAAGCGATTCGGGTAAAGCTCTACATTGTTGCGTGGTTCGCAGGATTGTAGAAAGACAGCATTTCGATCACTCTTTTTGGTTTAAATTAGTATTGCATACATAATCAGTGTTCTGTCATATGTGAGAAAGGCGCACGCAGTTTCTTATTTGAGTCGATTTGTTTCGCGCATGCGCATAGGATAAAATGATAAATGTATGGATTTTTGTGAAATGATACAATCACATCAAGGATCTCCATAGTACATACATTTGCGTTATACAGCTGCACGTTTTGACATTGCACCAGAGTAGTACTGTGGAAATGGGTTGCATGGTCACTATACCATCTAGTCCGATCTACTTGCGCGTGCACACAGGGATGTGGCTAGAGTGTCTCCGTTGGGGGGGGGGGGTGTCCACCTTTAAATTCCAATTGTCCAATTGCACCCCCCCCCCTTGAATCAGAATCAGACACCAAACACAACTTTTTGCATAATTCCATTTGCACCCCCCCCCCCGTTGAATCAGAATCACAGACCTAACACAAGTTTTGCATAATTCCATTTGCACCCCCTTGCACATCAGTCCTCAGGCCTAATATCCTATGTATTCATAAACTATGTTGTTCTATATGCCCGGTATAAGAACATTCAGATACTTTAACCTGAGAATTGCATAAATCCTAACATCTAGTAGCCTACTCCAGACAAATGCACACGGCTACGGGTAAGAGACCAGGACATTGTGTCCGTCCATGTTTGTTCAGCCCGGTGTGAGAAAATTTGGAAAACTATACAAGAAAATCGCAAATCCTAGCATCTAGACTGGCCTCAACTGAAGCTTCCCTAGTGTTGGAAATTTCAAACCTCATACTCCCTCTTAGGTTGGAAAATTCTCCAACTGATGACCATTTCAGTCCACAAGTTTGACCGAATGTACTAAACTATTGTTTTGTTAAACTAATTAGCAGTTTTGTATTGGTCACGGGGGAGGGTCAGTGACACACCGGGCCGACCATGCTTCGGCCCGGTGTTCGAAAATTTTGAAATCTGAACAAGAAAATCGCAAAATCCTAGCCTCAAGTCTTCTTAGAGTTGGAAATTTCAAACCTGACACCCCCCCCACTTAGGTTGGAAAATTTCCAAATGATGACAATTCCAATGACAATGTTGACCAAATGTATGACAATATTGTTTTCTTAAATTTAGTAGCAGTTTTGACTAGCCACGGGGGAGGACCAGGACAAAAGCTTTCCAAGAGTTGGAAATTTCCAACCTGTCACCCCCCTAAGGTTGGAAAATTTCCAACTGATGACCATTCCAACTAATGTTTTGGCAGGTATGAAATTTCCAACTGTTGAAAATTTTGACCAAAGTTGGGGGGGGGGTGAGACACCACACCCCCTCTAGCCACATCCCTGCGTGCACATTACAAACACGTGGTCAAATCGTGCATTATTGAGCAATTATGTAAAGTTTAAGACTCGTGGCACCATTTGAACATGACCATCACCGTGCCCTATAGGCGATGTCTAAAACGGGACGTAATGCCATTGAATGCATAGGGAAGTGGTGTCATTCGATCACTTGGGCTATATGCTTAGCAACCATTGATACCGTTAAATACAAACTACTTGTAGGTTCAATCTTCTGACCTGATGTATCTCCAGTTTCACAATAGGGTATTTACTGCATAGAAAATGCCGTTTTTTAGCGCGGAATTATACGACGCTATAATCTATAATTGCATTATACTTTCAGTTCCGGGTAGTTGCTTAGAAACCGTTACCAGGGAGTGATCGTGTGGCAAAGTATACCGTTCTAAAAAAAATACAGTGGCCCATGGGAACAAACCTGTAAAATTTCAGACCTGTAGCACCATTTGAACATAACCATCAGCATGTGCATGCCAATAATGTCTAAATTGGGGCATAATGCAATTGGATTCACAGGGCAATGGTGTCATTCGATCATTTGGGGTATTTGCTTAGCAACCGTTGCTACCCTTAAGTACAAGTTAGGATCAGATTTCTGGCCAGATATATCTCAAATTTCACAATAGGGTGTTGACTGCATCAAAAACGCCATTTCCTTGGGATGAATTACGACCGTAAAAGCTATAATTGTATTTTAATTTCAATATCGGGTAGATGCCTAGCAACCGTTACCAGGGAGTGACCACGTGGCAATGTAACCGGGTCGTAAAATAATCAGTTGTCCATGGGGAACATACATCTAACGTTTAAGAAATGTGACACCACTTGAACATATACAACACCATACATCCAAACACTGGCCACAATATAAAAAATACCACTGGGAGCCCAGGGTCATGGTGTCGATCGTTGTGGGGAGCCAGGGTTCAAATGGTTAAGTCGTCTATCACTAACCTATTTTAGCCCAAATCCAAACGGGCTAATAAAGGAGCGAGTTTAATGCAGGAGCATGTACGTCGGTATACTGTAGGTACGCCTCCAAAATTTGACCGCTTTACTATAAATGCAAACTGCTCAACGGAGAGCTTGCGTCGGGTGGGTTCAGACTTGACAAATTCCACCGAAAAGAAATGGGGAAAATTACTCCAAAAACCAAACATTGAGATAAACATTTTTTAACGATTGAACGTGGTTAGCAGTATCCACGCGCAACTTTAGTTCGATTTTAGAGTGGACAGTTTACTCCTGGTAGCGCGTAACGTTGTTAACTGGTGACATATATTACTCAAATTCAAACCCACTCTTCTTGATGCCAAATTCAAACGGGCTTATCAAAGAGAAAGACTATTGCACGATCAGGTAAATCGATATACCATAGGAACGCCCCCAAAGTTTCACCGCTCTAATATGAAAGTGACCCGCCAACTGAGAGCGCGCGTACGCCCAGGGGAAGGTCGAGGCTTTTGCCAAATTCCACACCGAAACTCGTAAAAGGAAAAAAATGGAAAATCGCGAATCTAGTGTTTTATATTTTGAACACTGTGTCTGTTTGGTAGTATATACGGACAACATTCAAGCAATCTTCCAAGTTTTAGAGCGGACGGGTAAGCACTCAGCTAGCGTTTACCATTGTGGTAGAGGCATCTCTCGATCACAGTTAAATCTATTACAGAGACGCTAACGAATCTGTAACGATGACGCACTGAAATGCATATTAATTAACTAAGAGGTCTTTCCTCCGCCATTAAAACTTCTAAAAGTTTCTGAATCCGAAACTGAAAGAATTATCCGTAAAATGCGAAATAACAGAGTTATTGTACACTGATATGCTTTATATACTTTTGATCTACATGTATATTACAATATAATCAGATGCGCCAAATTTCGTGACCGTTGAACGGGATTTGAACGTCATGGGAAGAGGTTGTAATCAGCCTTAAAATGTATCCCTACCGAATAAAACTGAATGCTTGGCTGGGGTGAATGGTGGCTCATTTGGTCAGGACCATAATGCATTAAACTGTCATTAACCATCCACGCTGGGTCGAACCACATGACATGAAACTTTGGAATATATATCTTATTTAGAAATGTCAATTCAAATCCACCATCAGATCACGAAGCGCCACTATGCATTCACACGAAGAGGTACACACCTATACACATAACACACACATGGAATGTGATACCATGGAAGTATATCTGATTACATGGAATCAGACCTCTAGTTGGTCTTTGGATTGGGAAAAAATAACAAAAACGTTAGGTCCATTTATGCAGGCTCTTAGTAAACAGAGCTGCTAAATTACTAGCCAACACGAAGCATCAGGAAACGCATTTCGAAAGCGTCGTTTAAAACGGAAAATATCACATAAAAAATAAACATTCCGAAGAAAGCTAAATCATTTTATGCGCCTGATGACAGATGACCTCACTTCAGATGAACTGTATATTAAATGTTCTGAGTTTATGGACTCAGAAATTATTTTAAGACAAGAGATGCGAAACTCCATATGCAGTTCAACTGGAGATCAGCCAGGGTCACATTTGTAGAAGGCAGAGCGACGGAAGAGAATAACAGTTTCTAATTTCGGTGCAGTTATGTCCAGAAAAACTACAACCACTGTAGCCCCTCTAATCCATACACTACTATTTTGCAATGTTAGAGGTAATGAGAACACAACAAGAGATTTAGCTGAAGAATAAACCTATCATCAAAGAATATAAAATACATAAAGCAAATCGTCAGTTCTGATGAGCCATATTTGGCTGCCAGTACTTATTGTATTGTCACGGGCAACAATGGATGTAAACGTCTTTTAGAAATCAGTTGTTTGTTTAACGTATTGTGAGGGATGTTGGTTTGTGGTCACACAATATTACTTCCGAAATTAAAGACCTTCTATTTTAAAGCATTGTTACCTGAGCTCGTAAATCTCAACTTCATGGCATACCAGAACCTGGCGAGTGGATGAGTTGGTATATATGGAATAACTTGGTATAACATCTACACAATCTTATCTTGTATATAAATTATCAGAATATTTAGAGGTCTTTTTACTAAATGCAAGCAGTGAAGGTCATGTTAAAGTTTGGCAAACATGTTTTACTTTTTATTTAGATACTAGTGTATAAAATAAAATGTTTTTAACAAGTGCCACCTACAAGATACTATTTTATTTGATATTATATTTTCTATGCATTTATTTCATATCAATTAATATTTTATTTTAAGGTTTTAGACGGACACCAATAATTAATTTTGTTAAATGTTTAATAACAAAATGATATAATTTGGTATTCATAGTTTATGTGATTTAGATATTAACCAGAATCGTCGAGCAGCAGGTAGTAAGAAAAATTTAAAAACACAATTATTAACTTATTTACAGTTCTGTTTTTATTTCAGAGATACACATTTGCCAGCTTCGGTTAATATTCTTGGTTACTACCCTCAATTTTTGAGCAGGTCATTTAGGTCGATGCCGTCTATTAAAAGTTATCTGCCAGGAGTTAAATTTTTGCACATCATTCATAATTTACAATGTGATGTTTAGCTCCACTCACCTTAAACGTTTATCAGATGCATTTCACGACTGAATTCACACTGTCCAAAGAGAGCATTTCACCCGATATTCTCACAGAATTTTGGGATCTTCTGCAAGTGACTTGTAAATTGGATGTTACATTTTGGGCCATATTGTTGGCTGTCTTTTTCCTTAAGTCCAGGGAATCAAATCTTGTCCCTCCCTCCCGCAAATATTCAGATACAATTAATATTGTAAAACGCTCATATATCATAGTAACTGATTCTTACCTTTTGATTACCATCCGATGGTCAAAAACAATCCAGTTTGGACAATGAATTCTTAGTATACCTATTAAAGCTATTCCGCGCTCCAAATGTTGTCCTGTCGACGCTTGTTCCAAGATGTTACGGATGGTCACTGCTTTGTCTTACTCGCCTGCAGTTGTACAAGCTATAGTACAAAACTGGTTCCTGTCACTTAAAGGAATCTTACTGATAAATTGCGATCATTATTGGCTAGGACCGGTCGGGACCTAAACAAATTTTCGTCTCACTCTTTCCACAGAGGGGGGTGACTTCAGGGCCTTCATGTCAAAAGTACGTTCGGATTTAATTATGTGCGATAAACTTTCGGTTTCCAAACATATGTATGGCAGTTTATTAAATGTGTAATTTTCTCTTCCAGGAAACTGTAAAAAAGATTTGATTCTGGGAGATTATATAGTTAAACATGTGACCCGCATATATGCTGCCCATATTGAAAGTCTAAGAGGCTATCGATCAGATCTCAGCCTACATCCAAGAGTCAGCATCCTTTGTTCGATTTATCGACTGCATCTTGGTTCATGTATAGGTACCAATGACATTGTATTCTCTTTTTCATTAGATGACTTTGGATCTGCTTTCGGTAATCGAATCGGAATTATCCTAAATCTATTAGTTAAAATGACTATTTCGTCAATTTTACCATGACCCTGTGATTATGCTGATACACAGACCCGGGTCTACCATGCTGATATAAACGGATCACATCGCTGTGCTTGCGCGGTGGCGTAATATTAGGACATTCGTTTCGCCCTTTACGTTTGCCAGGCTGTGATCCCGACGGTTATTTTTTGCCAGGAAGGATAATGGTTTGCATCTGAATTCCATGGGAACCCACATTCTTAGGAATTACTTTATTGAACTTATTAGACAGATGTGATTGTGACATTATACTTTATAATACAACTCAAGGACACTGTCTCCATTCAATCTTGAATGTCTTATGGCAATGTTTAGCCACTGACATATTTTCAATATTTCGGTGATACAGTCACTTTTTTACTTGATTCATTTAACTTTTATCACATGAATTCCGGTATAGAAGAAAGTTTTTCGTGTGTCCAGGGTTGAATTTTCCCACTTATTGTGTAGGCTTCCTTTATTTAGTCATCTTGAGCCGCACTTTCTTGGTGAGACTCGGGGGCATATTCAGAGCTATTCACACAGTTAATTATTTTATATGGGGACATGCGATAACCTAGTTTTGTAGTTTTGAATTGTTTTATATGACACTGCGTGATATATTTTTCTTTTTACTGTTCGTGTTTGTTATCTATATTATGCTAATATATGGATGTATACAATCATTTCATTTCATCATGAATTTCGTTATCTGGTATGAATATTCTGCCTCAGCAGCTATAAGATATGATACAATAATTTAACTGTTATTTTCTTTTTTGGCAGAATTGCCGTTTGGCAGATTTAGCCAAAAACTCATATAATTGCATAGTATATTATACTTTTCAATTCCTTCTATATTATGTAGTAGTATGTTGACTATAATTGTAGTTTTCAATTATAAATTCAAGACCAGATATTGATGACTGATTTTATTAATGTACAATATATTAATATCGGTATGTTGGTGTTTAACACATGTTGAGTTCTCATGTTGTAGAGTTCTCACTTGGGCAGATTGGTTACTTTTATGATGATTCGTCTTAAAGTAATTAATCTGCTTTCGGAGAGACGACAAGTAGCCACTTTGATCTCCCTCCATAGATGATTTGTTTTATGGTTTGTCATTGGCTACCTCTTACAAAAATTCAAATTGTGGACCAATCAGATCGTAGGCTTCGTCGTACATTCAATTAGTAACAAACCAAATCATTGGCTGCATACACTGCCTGCCAGGTGCGGTTTACTTCCGCGAAGAAATCTGGTAATCCTGTCATTAATGTTTTATTTTGGGAGGTTATAGCTCCAAATTTTCCCGCCCGCCAGATTTACACTTTGTTGTATTTTTATCTGATTGAATATAATTTAAATATTAGGCGGATTTAGCCAAAAAAAAACCCACATATAATTGCATAGTATATTATACATTTCAATTCCTTCTATATTATGTAGTAGTATGTTGACTATATTTGTAGTTTTCAATTATAAATTGAAGACTGATTGATGATTGAAATTGATGATCGATTTGATTAATGTGCAATATATTAATATTGGTATTTTGTTGTTTAACACATGCTATTTACATGTATCTATTGGGGAGTTATCAAGCTCCTTGATTTATGTTGGCAATAAACAATTAATGGTATACAACAACCTTTGTAGAGTTCTCCGTTAGGATGAATAAACATTGTTATTAAAGTTTTCAGTTTGCAGCACCAGCCACAGTCACGAAAATTAAGAAGATACGAGCAATAAGCAGGAAAGATTCCTGGTCATCTTTAACTCATAGTGAAGCTGTGGATACTCAAACAACTTGACCGACAACACGACCAAGCGGCACCACCACAGTTCGACAACAAGCATGTCGTGCGATAATGCAACACAGCCTACATTTATTCTGTAGGTATTTGGTGTGTAATTCTTTCTCAGCAAAAACTGATTTGTGATTGATACCAGACGCAGTTACTGTTCATGCATTTTTGATTCAAACAATAGTTTGGCAGTAGAAATTGGCCACATATTGCCAATGCATTTTCGCATATTTATATTTTAGTCAATAAACGTTGCTGTTCAACCATAAAATGACCAAACTATCTTTATTATATTAAAAGCATAATTTTAATATTGAACATGTATCAAATTTACTTTACGGTTTTTCAGATGAGAAGAAGTGGTACACAGGTGTCGCAAAAAGACTAATATCTGGGGTCAGGAAGAGATATCGAATTATGTGTATAGGGCCAAGTGTGCTGGTGAAAGCGACACATGGGACATCGACATTAAAGGATTATGATGAAGGTTGTGTGGAATTTATCTCAAATTTATTTGAAATTCTTCTCGGTAATCATATTGTCTCATTTTTTTGGTAATTATTTGCTCATCAACTGACATTAAAGCCACATGGCGGTTTGCGCTCCAAAATACACAAAATAATATTCGCTTTTGAAATTTTCCGGTTTCAAAATAGGTAGATAAATACCCAAACTACCTTTCTACGACCAATATATGTACCATAAAGACGCATTCAAGTCATGAAAATTACAACAAAATCTCAATGTTCGGGTCCCGAACATTTTTTTCCAACCTGCCATTTTGGATGATGCAATCACCGACAATAGTCGAGAATATCCGGGTGTATTCGTAAATAAGCTTCCCCAGCGTCTTAAAATTTCCGGTACGCGATAAAGGGGTTTCAATTTGATCGTATGTGTCCCTGTGAGAAAAAATGGTCTCTGTTGACAAGAATTTAATGGTAGGACGGTCATCCTGAATTTATCCGAAACGTGGCGATGGTGCGATTGGGGGAGGTGGTTCAGAAAGGAACATACTATTACTTATACATGCATAATAAGTAATTATGTTGAGATGCATTTGTATTTAAATTTCAATCCAACATCATTATCGTAGTAAATTGTATGATTTCCAGTATATTTCTTATAGAATATAGGAATGGGTCGCCAAGTAATTAGATCATGTCAATAATTTATACACTGGCTACCGTAGAGATCATATTCAACCAGTTAAAAACATGGGAACGTTTTAATATTCTGACGGAGAACTTTATACTCAGTGACTATATATATTTATTTATTACTTGTTCCTTAATAATATATTTCACAATATGGGGTGCAGGGTTGGGGTAATTGTAATTTGTAATTGTAATTGAATGTAATTAATTACATTTTCCCAAGTAATTGGATGTAATTTGTAATTGAAGGTTTTTTTAATTACATGTAATTGAATGTAATTAATTACATTGAGAAAAGGGGTGTAATTTCAATTACATTTCAATTACATTTTCAATTACATTCCAAAAATACAGACCAATATAACAAGTTAACACATCAGCATTTGTATCTGAAATGTGACATGACTATGATATGTTAATAGTATCAGGTAAAACACTTGGTTACTAACTTACTTGACTAGTGTTATACACATGGGGTCATTATCCTCATATTTTCCTTCTATGTTAGTAGTTTCATGGATACATGTTCTAAATTAAAACTTCAAAGATGGAGTCATGAAACCCTCCCACTATAGAAGTCACACAATGTTTTGATAGTCTAAATGTGGTTTGATTTAAAACAACTCACAAGTTGTGGGTCACAATAGAATTAATATGAACAATGTTTTGATAGCCCCCCCCCCCCCATAATGAGATGGTTTCATCATTTGTTGTTACAAGTTTGTATATAACTGCATCACTGACTATCAAGCAATCATTATCTCTTTGCCTCTATTAGAGTCATTAGCGATGCCTTCTCAAAGTTTTTCATTCATGAGGCAACATTTTACCTTGCCCAATGATATTTCTGACAAATTCAAAGCTACATGTAAACATTGTCCAACACTGATTTCGGGTTCAGCAAAAGCAACTTCAAATTTCATCACACATCTAAAGGTAAGTCATGTTGAATTTTATTTTATATTATTTATATATGTTATTGTTATTATTATATGTATATGTTTTAATACACCTACAATAATGTGTATATCATCATGACAATATGTACATAATTAATACAAGTACATGTATTGGATTTAAAAAAAAAAATCATAAACATTATTGTTGTTTCTGAACATTCCCGGAATATATCTTTAAAAGTAATACATTCATTTTAAAACAATAATTGTTTTATAACATTAATAATAAATGCATTTTGTCTTCATAACAAAACCTAATTTAATCTATTTGTTTTGAGCTTAACTGTATTGACCTCCATATCTGGTCAGTGTTGTGCACTTAATCTGTGTTGCTGTCCTAATTATATGACTCCACTGCAGTATTTTATCAATGCGTTAATCCCCTAACAAAGGCAGCTTTAGGCGCACCTGTGGCCTGTTTTACTTCATAATCCTGATTATGTCATTGTGTGTGATTTACAACCCTAGCTGGCTTGATTGTTTTAATCCCTGCTATTAGTATGTAGGCAAATTATACATAATGATGTATCTTAATGTTAATTATTTTTGTTTCAGCGGAAACATAGGGATCAATATGAGCGCCCTCTTCATACTGGCGACTTAATTGTACAAACTTTCCTGGGTTAAGCCTGCTAGCTGCAAAGCACCTCTGTGTCCCTCCCTCATCAGCACCCGTTGAGCGGCTCTTCAGTATTGCAGGCAAAATATCCAGATACGACATGTGTCGAATGACAGATGACACATTCGAAAGAATGATGATGGTCAGTTGTAACCACCACATCAAATGAACAATTTGTGCTCGACATGTAGTTGTTGTTTTATTGTTTTGTTTACATTGTTTCACTGTGTTACATTAATTTGCTTTTATATTTTATGTATATCAATAAAGTTCATCAAACACAAATGTCTTTCCTCCTTGAAGCTCTTCCCGATTTTCATTAACCAAAAGTAATTGTAATTGTAATTGTAATTGAACAAATGTAATTGTAATTAATTACATTGTATTTCCAATGTAATTGTAATTGTAATTGACATATTTCAATGTAATTGTAATTGTAATTAATTACATTGCAATGTAATTGACCCAACGCTGATGGGGTGTGACAATCCAGATTGCATGACTTGTCTGTGACTTTTGTGAGTCGACATCGAAATAAACATTGAATTGATTACCCGTGAGAAATTTCATGATTGTAAAGGATGCCAATCAAACTCGACTCAACAAAGTGACATATTTCATGCAACATCGAACTGCGTACACAGTGGAATACACTATTTACCGAGGAACGAGATTAACTAATAATATATTAGCTGCACTGGTTTTTTTTAAATGTTTATAAACTTCCCTATCTGAACATGAAACATTTCTCATTATTTCAACTGGTGTAGAATTATCTCTACGGGGGTAGCCAGTGTAGATATTCATGATATGATCTAGCTATGTAAATATGCATATAGTTTTTCACAATTTACAAAGATCAGTCCATTGCATGGTTATATGTTGAAATCAACTGTAAACAAGATAGAAAGGCGGGGAGAGTGTGTAAACACGCACGTAGAATTGGAACTGTGTTAACTATCTACTTGGATTAACTGTTTTGAATAAAAAAATAATTAACACACGGAAAAATTAGACATCATATGAAAGTAGAAGATGTGAGCCTTGTGTTCCGCACTGTTGTATACTTTGAAAGTTGTGTCGTGGGAACTGCGTGTAAACAATGTAGACACATTTTGAGGAAAAATATACTAAAATAAATTTAATCCTAGTCTACTACTGAAACCGATGGTGAAGACGTTTTTTTTTTTGGTGTTATTTTTCATGTCGATTTTCGAACTATTCCAATATCAAATGGGGTAACAGGTGTGATATGTCCATGTTGGGACAGACATTGTACATACTTGTATGGTTTACGACTAAGCATTGTTTGTGTATATTTCATTTTATTGCTAACTTGGCGATAGTTGGTGCACCTAAAGCCACGTGTGACAGAAAAATCAGCACTTTTCAATAACAATTGTCGTCATGGATGCCATTTTGAATAGAACATTTTGCTCTAAGCGGATTTATCGGATTTTGGATATGTTGTAGAGGATATGATTATTATTCCTCTTCAAAATGGAATAAAAACCAACTTAGTCCAAATATTTTCTAGGTCAAAACTGTTATCGACAAGACTATTTTGTCTTTTCAGCATTTATCGATTTTTGATATCTTTTATTTTTCACCACCTGGGTAGTTACTCAATCCGATCAGACGCTCCTAAATTACAATTTCTTTGGTTTCGGGGGTAAACAAATATTTGACTCGAGCTCGGAGTGATCAGATATCGATTGTTGAAGTTTGTTATTTCTCGAGATGTGTAATAATATGTGGCCCAGAAACACGTGGTCAAGCGGAGGGTCTCGGACAAAATTGCGGATGAGGATATATAGATAGATAGATCATTATTTGCACAATAATATACAATACATTAACAGAATATCAAACAAAAATATATTATTGCACAGGAGCAGCATGACCTAGCTGGCCGTCTTCCTGCTGCCCCTGAATGATAAGTGCAATATGAACATATGGATATGTCTAAAGTCAAGTGGTAATACGGTAAACTTTTGTGATACTTTAGTGATAATACGGCCATATTTTGCTGAACAAAATGTTGATAAACAACAAGTTTTGGGAAATTTGATACCATAGTTGACAGTGATTAGCATTATTTTGTTGCAATACATCGATTCTGATAACTAAAGCGTATTTTGAAGAAATGTTGTTGCTGTTGTATCTTGATGGTATGTGGACCGTCTGATCGGATTGAGTAACTTTTAAAGGAACTACGGAATTGAATTAATTGCAGTTAATCGACACACTCAACTGAAAAGTATTCCTTACAAAATTGCGATTAGAGTATATTTGAGAAAAATCAATGTTTTCCAAGGATCAATGTAAATGACTAAAATTCATGTTGACATTGTGTAACAAACTGGAAAACCGTTCTATCGTCACATCCTTGTCAACAGAGGTTATTATCTAGCATGGACAAATATGATCCAACGGAAACACCATTATCGCGTACCGAAAATGACAGAGACGCTGGGGAAACTTGGAAAATATTACGTCACAAACATGGCTGTATCGAGAATGCACTCATTTCCGAAAACACACGAGCGCTGCCGGCATCACTCGGAAAATCGGCTGATTAGAAAAATATTTAACCGGAACAGCGAAACGATATCAAATTTACGCAAAAACATAACTAACAAAACGCTTTTTTTAGCGCTATATCGACGAATTAGTTCTGGAATAGTTTGCATATGCATGCTTTGAGACCCCTTTTTTCTCGAATTACGTATACATAAATTTTAGGGTTCGAATGACCCATGTCCGTTTAAGATATCTTTGTTGTGTTTAGGAATTAGAATCACAAGTTGATCACATATTGCACAGTGAAATGTTTATGCACTTTTAAACTAAAAGTTGCCTTAACACAATTAACTATGGACTTAAATTTGTGTCATTTCACCATTGTGTGCTTTCATTCAATTACATTTAGTCTTGATTGGGTTATGAGTTTATTGTAACTCTGGTGCTCCATGCTTGGAAAAAGAGTTCCTACAGTAATGAATCATGCTGTTTTTGTTTTTTCCTTACTACCAGTCATGAACAACGAGTGGATTCTTCACAGTGGTTCACTTTGTTTGATTTTCAGCATCCCAGTGCTTCAGTTGGATTTGTTCAACCTGATATTACGCTCGGGTGGTGTGTCTGCCGTTAGTTCTTGGGGCAGTGCGGAAGACCTTCAAATATCACATGTTATGGATGAGTTTGTATCCTAAATATCATATTTCACAATATTTATGACGTAGTGCTATTATTTAGCTCACTGAATATAAAATTTCAAGTATGTGTATTTGATTAAGGAATTTGATTAATGCCGATCGTAGGTGTTTTTCTCAATTCTGCCATCTTTGCTAATCATGTAGTAAGTTCAAATATTTTACTGAATATGATTTTCAAAATATTTTTGTTTTGATTAAACTTTGGTAAGTAAGGTTTTTAATAACCATGCCAATCGTGTAAGCTTAATGAAACCCACCAGAAAATCACTCGCTAACTAAACTTATAAAAACGGTATTTTTTCAGTGCAAATTTTTCATCAGAAACCGGACCCACCCCATGATATCGTGTTATAAAACAATAAAGATTGGGCAAGTATTAAAATTGGGAGCCTCCTTATCTTGATAAGTGATCTATAATTTTATATTCATTTTAGTATTTATAATTGTATTTTGGAAAAAATACGTGACATTGAACAAATCTGCACGCCAACCCCTGCGATAATATTACATATGTGATTTATTTGGATGCCTGACTATCAAATCTGACAAGTAATTAAACCCCACCTCAATTTGAGGAAAAACATGTGTGCCTCGTGAGTACACATAAACATACAAATCAAGACTTTTGGAAATAAAACAAAGAAATATGGGATAATACTACACTTTTAAACTCTGTCCAACAGGTATTTAATATAGCATTCAACACATTGACCCATTGGATTTAATTTCTTCATAACACCTAATGTAATCTAGGCATTGATTTTATTCTGCTGGTAGAACTGTTCACGTTGGTAGCTCTAATTACTTTATACTTACCAGACAAAATGGGCAGAATGCTTTGTAGAGCTATTTACACACTGACATGTCAAAGACAGCCATACCAGCTTAGTCAGAAGGCATTGATCAGTTGAATTTGGCAGACACCTGGCGACAATGTGCAATGTGGGGGTGTCTCAAAATATCTTTTTTCTTTTAAATGGAGAAAAGAGTTAAATATTTAAAAATTCAAAAATTAAATTGAAAACAAATATTTTCATTTTTTTGTTCATTTAGATTTAATTTTGTTGGTTAACAAAGTGTTCAATCTGAACTTTTGAAAACGAGTTATGTCCCTGGCTCCACCCATATTGACCTGGTGACCATTTGTGAACAAATCTGAATCGAAAGCAACCAAGGAACCTCCATACAAAATATAAGCTAAATCGGCTTTATGGTTCTTTAGAAGTCGCCCATATTTGACTGGTGACCTCATTAAAACAAATCTGAATGTCGGTTACATGGGGATCATCCGCATCAAATATGAAACCATTTGGTATTATAATTATGGAGAAGAAGACAATTATTGACGGACGGAGGAGGAGTGATGACTATAGCTTCACCGGAGAATTCGTCTCAGGTGAATTCAACATCGGTTGAATTCTATGAAGACAGCAATATTTCCATACAAGCGGACCTATTCGGAAACCTTGAATCATTGACGTCAACTGTGCTGTGTGCTATTTTATACGCAAAATGACAAAGTTCCCCTGCCAAACTATATTTTATTCAATATTCTTTGAATGAATTGTAAGATAAATTGGTTATCACCACCCTGTAGGTTCCCAAGATGGTATTAAAGTCTCACTGCCTTTTCTGTGACATGTATGCGGACTCGTGGATAAATTGCAAAGAGAAGGTAGCTCGACTTGAAAATTTAACGGAAAACGACATGGTGATAACCAATCTATATATTCAATAAATTTTATCAGGGATAATTGACGAGCTACTTGATTTAGTTGACAAATGTCCAGTCGCGAGTCCATTAACCGACTTAAAACACAGTTGTATAAAATACAAGGAGAAATTACAATTATACAGATGAACAATTCCGATAAATCTTGATAAATGAGACGTTTACGAATGTTTTGATGGAAAAAAATAGTCCTTATAGCCGACAACAAAACCACGACCCTTAACACGGCTCGTATGAGGGGACATTGCCGTGAACACAATAGGCACAATACCAGCGGTACCACTTTGTTCGAAAAATAAACGTTGATGTACGCAAACATACGAAAATAAAATAAAATAAATATAGCATAGTATATCTTAATCTATATTTGCGATTTTCCGTATGTCCGTCTGTCTGTCCGTCTGTCTGTCTTCTATAGAAATTCACAGGGGACCATCTAGATGACATCAAAGGGGTCTACTAGTGGTAACTTTTTACGAGAAAGATGATGGTGTGGGTTAGAAATTTCTAATGTGATGCCGTTGTTGTCAGGGGCAGAACAAGGGGAGGGGCACTGAGAATTCTGTTGTCGCCGATAGCCACGAAACTTACATATAATAATTTTCATGATATGAAGAATCTAATGATCTGGTTTAAATATGTCAAAAGTGGCGTCGTTCGAGTCAGTGATGCACGGAAGGGGAGAGGGGCACCAAAATTTATAAAACTAATTTTAGCGCCGATTTCCGCAAAATTGATACATATTCTTCTTCATGATACAAGGAATCTAATTTTGCGATTTAAAGACGCCAAATCGGTGTCGTTTGGATGAGAATTTGGGGGGGGGGAGTGGACACTAAATTTGATAAGAATGGGTTTAGTCGCCGATTGCCACCACAATTACACAAAATCGTTCACATGGTATGCAGAGTCTAATGGTGTGGCTTAAATCTGCCAAAAGTGGCCTCATTCGAGTCAGGGGTGCACCAAAATTGATACACACTATTTTTAGCGCCAATTTCCACCAAATTGATACAAGTTCTTATCCATGATACGAGGAATCTAATCCTGTGATTTAAAGACGCCATACTGGCGCTGTTTGGTTAGCGATGGGGAGGGGAGGGGTTGGCACCAACTTTGATAAAAAAAAATTTAGTCGCCAATTAGTATCAAACTTATAAATAATTATCTCCATGATATCAGGAGTGTAATTGTGTGGTCTAAGGATATCACAAGTGGGGCCGATAAGAGGTGAGAGGGACACAAAAATGATAACAATAATTTTAGCGCCGATTTCCACCAGATTGATACATATTCTTCTCCGTGATACGAAGAATCTAATCGTGTGGTTTAGATACACAAAATTGGTGCCGTTTGGGTGAGAGATATAGGGACTTAAATTTCATGCAAATTTGTATACTCGCCAATTTTCACCAGTTTTATATATGCATCTCCATAATGAGTCTAAGTGTGTGGTTTAATGGTGACAAAAGTGGCACCGCTTGAGTCCTAAATAGGGACGGAAGGGTAACCAAAACTGATAACAAATATTTTTAGTACAAATTACCATCAAATTCATACGTGTTCTTCTCAAATGATACGAGCAATCAAATCGTGGTGTCTGTCTTTCTGTCTCTCTGCATGTGTTCTATATATAACTTCACGGGGTACAATCGAGATGGCACCAAGGAGGTCTAAGGGGGGGGGGGGGTAAAATTTTACGAGGAAAATAATGGTGTGGGTTAAAATTTTCTAAAGTGACGCTGGGAAGAATAGGGGGAAGGGCGGCAAAATTTAAAAAATATGGTGAAATAGTTTTGTCGCCAATTTTCACCTAACGCATACATAATCACATACGCGATATGGCGCTGTTCGAGTCAGCAGGGGCATCAACAATTGATTTAATAAACTCTTTTTAGCGCAGATTTCCACCAAATTGATATATTATTCTGCTCTATGATACGAGGAATATAATCGTCTGAATTAAAGACGCCAAGTTGCTGTGGTTTGGGTGAGAGATGGTGGGGTCATAACTATGATAAGAATGTGTTTAGTTGCTGATTACCACCAAACCTATATATAATCATCTCCAGTATATCATGCATCCATGAGTCTTATGAGCTAGCAAAACCAAATACACAGAAGAAGCATTAAAAGTATATTTATCATTCTATTTAAGAGATACATATATTCTTGCAAATTGAGAGTCCTCGAACCGTCAGAGGATTGCATATTAGAATCGCTCATGTATATATTACTAGCAGGTTAGTCCGCCACTGGCGGCAATCGTCAGAAACATGACAATTTTTAATTTTTTTAATTAATTTTTTTTATTAATGTTTTTATTTAATTTTTTGTTTTTCAATGAGTTAATTGTGCCTTTTTAATTTACTGGCTTTTAAAATATTTTGTTTTAATTAATTTTTTAATTAAATTTTTTGTTTTTCAATTTGACCCGATTTGACCTTGAATTGATCATTAATGTTTTTTTTTCATTAATTTTTTGTTTTCATTTTGACCCGATTTGACCTTGAATTGATCATTTTCAAGGTCAAGGTCAGGTCGGAGTCACAATTTAACCCGTCCATGACACTTCCCGTAGGTATCAAGTTTGAGCTCAATCGGTTCGAGTCTATAAAGGACACACACATATATATCATTTGTGGGTACCCGTTTCAAGGTGAAGATCACCTCGGGTGGAAAAACTGACCCGATGAAAATGTCCCCCGTTCCTAGGAAGCCCTAAGTACGTAAGAATCACACACAGAAAGCCGAAGGGAATAAAGAGCGTTAACCGGTTAACGAACCCAAATATGGAAGATATAAGGAGCGTTTAGCGTTATTGCGTTAAGCACTCCCGGCCAATATATAGTAGACTAGCAGGTTAGCCCGCCACTGGCGGCGTTTGTCAGAAACATGACAATTTTTAATTTTTTTAATATTGTAATTTAATTTTTAGTTTTTTACCCGATTTTACCTTGAATTCATCATTTTCACGGTCAATGTCAGGTCGGGGTCACAATTTAACCAATCCACGACACTTCCCGTAGGTAGAAAGTTTGAGCTCAATCAATATATATCATTTGTGGGTATCAGTTTCAAAGTGAAGATCACCTAGGGCGGAAAAACTTACCCGATCCGCGTTCTTAGGAAGCCCCAAGTACGTAAGAATCACACAACACGCTCATGTCTATACACGCCCAGACCCAGATGATGAAAAACTTCCCCGTTCCTAGGAACGACAGACTTTTTAATCAAGAGAAATTATGATACCCGTCCCTAAAAGAGGTATGATTTTTTTTAACCTGCCCGTGGCCATTGAGCAGCCCCTGACAGAGGTTGTCCACCGTTACGAGATGGTCAATAGTTACCGCAAAGAGCGGACAGTCGATTAATCCCGTCGTGAACCCCATCACCAACGCGACGTAATTTTGTTTGATATCATGTGTTGCGTTCTAAAAATAGGTCGATTACAGTGGATTCGTAAATGACGAAATATGAGTGCGACAGAGAATATTGTTTGATCTAAAGCAACTCGAACGAATGGCAGTCTTGCTATTCACAAAGAATTGTAAATGAACTGCCTCTGATCCAATTGTAAAAGTATTATGACTTCCAATAAATATCTCCGCATAGGAAAGCACTCAAAAGTATTGTTCCCGTATATCTCTCTGCATAATAAAATTTTTCGATGCTAAATTTCGAGCGATAACGTTGCGTTGAATTGTAAACAAACGCTCTTTTATAGCGACGCGTCATATACAAACGCTCATTAAATTATCACTTGATTAACCACCGCAGTGCCGTTTTTTGTGACTGAGAGTGGAGAACGAGTGCCCTGAGCTTCTCCAAAACGCCGCGACGACGATTCCCGTGGGTTTTTACCCTTAGATGGGAAGTTTGAACTCAATCGAGCTAGCCGCTTTAGAGTCTATAGAGGACACATATATTTATATATATACGGAGTTCTCAAAATATATAGTAGACTAGCAGGTTAGCCCGCCACTAGCGGCGTTGGTCCGAAACATGACATTGTTTTCGCTTTTCAATGAGTTAATCGTGCCTTTTTCAGAGAAATTATTGTACCCTCCCTAAAAGAGGTATGATTTAAGGTACATCGGGCGGAAAAAACTGACCCGATGATGTAAATTGTTGTTGGCATTCAGGGCTTCGGGTCGTTGTTGTTGGCATCACGGCTCGGGGCTACCCGAAAAATATCACATTGCCGTATAGGGAAAATAGGATTGCGTGCATTTAGTAATTTTAACTAATTATTTTCTCGCCAACAATGTCGTTGTTGTTGATATTTACGGCTTGGGGGCTATTTTGTCGCCAACAATGTCGTTGGTGTTCACGGTTTGGGGCAGTGGAAGTCCCGTCAGATTCGGGACGTACCGCAGTGCCTAGGATTCACTTAAAAAACTGACCCGATGATGTCGTTGTTGTTGGCATTCAGGGCACCGGGTCGTTGTTGGCATCACAGCTCGGGGCTACCCGAAAATATCATATTGCCGTATAGGGGAAATAGGATTGCGTGTATTTAGTAATTTTAACTAATTATTTTCTCGCCAACAATGTCGTTGTTGTTGATATTTACGGCTTGGGGGCTATTTTGTCGCCAACAATGTCGTTGGCGTTCACGGTTTGGGGCAGTGGAAGTCCCGTCAGATTCGGGACGTATCGCAGTGCCTCGGATTCACTTAAAAATCTGACCCGATGATGTCGTTGTTGTTGGCATTCAGGGCTTCGGGTCGTTGCGTTGGCATCACAGCTCGGGGCTACCCGAAAAATCTCACATTGCCGTATAGGGAAAATAGGATTGCGTGTATTTAGTAATTTTAACTAATTATTTTATCGCCAACAATGTCGTTGTTGTTGATATTTACGGCTTGGGGGCTATTTTGTCGCCAACAATGTCGCTGGCGTTCACGGTTTGGGGCAGTGGAAGTCCCGTCAGATTCGGGACGTATCGCAGTGCCTCGGATTCACTTAAAAAACTGACCCGATGATGTCGTTGTTGTTGGCATTCAGGGCTTCGGGTCGTTGTTGTTTGCATCACGGCTCCCCGAAAAATCTCACATTGCCGTAAAGGGAAAATAGGATTGCGTGTATTTAGTAATTTTAACTAATTATTTTCTCGCCAACAATGTCGTTGTTGTTGATATTTACGGCTTGGGGGCTATTTTCTCGCCAACAATGTCGTTGGTGTTCACGGTTTGGGGCAGTGGAAGTCCCGTCAGATTCGGGACGTATCGCAGTGGCTCGGATACACTTAAATTTCAGCTGCCATATAGCTGCGTCAGTTAGCAGGAATTGTGGTGTGTAAGTTTATACTTTAAAATCTGAATGTTTCGGAAATAGACTAAGATTTTCAGCCGTAACAAAAAATGTAAATATCAGAAAATGTTAATTCTATAGTTTGCGAGGCATTTGCAAGTTTTGGCTCAACGGGTTTAGCAGTTTGAAGTGAATATGGATATAAAAATATACATATACAGATAAAAAAAAATGTAGAGTTACTCCTCTTGGACCGCGAGCGAATATCAACCCGATTAACCCCGCCGTGTTTGCGGTGATTTTATTGATTGGGAGTGGAGAATGAGAGCTTGTCCAAAATGCGACGTCCCTTATATACGAAATTTGAGCTCAATCCATCCAGGCGTTTTCGATTCCATGACGTACCCACATACACACACATATATATATATACGGAAGTCTCAAAATATATATATAGACTAGCAGATTAGCCCGCCTCTGACGGCATTGGTCCCATGGCTTTGGTCGATCCTTTATTGTTAGTTTTTCAAGGTAACCCCGTACAGGCATATATAACCGGAAAAAAATATTCCCCGTCCCGAGTTGGCCATACATAACAAATTTCACGTCGATGTCACCGCTAACGACAGAGATATCGCCCAAGGTAATTTGTGGGTACCCGTTTCAAGGTCAAGGTCACCTGAGGCGGACACACTGACCCGACGAAAATCTCGCCCGTCCATTGGAAGCCCTAAGTACGAAATTAGATATCCCCAGTTTCCAAAAGCAAAAGATATCAGGTAGAATTTGTCAAATATGGACCCTGGTGGAAACACTCGCAGGGCCCTAAAATTTATTAACATAGGATTTCCCATTAAAATCGATTTATGTCGATAAAACTCTTATTTAAAAAAAAATCAAGCTGAGACTTCGTGTGTCTGCGTGTAATACTTATATATTCTTAAAACGACAGAGTCCAACACGTAATTATGTTTTAGATGGAAGAAATTAAAAAATTTCGATGCTAAATTTTAACACAGGATTTCCCATTCAAATCGATTTATGTCGATAAAACTCTTATTTTTCAAAATTTTAAGCTGAGACTTGGTGTGTCTGTGTGTAATACTTACATATTCTTAAAACGACAGAGTTCAACACGTAATTATGTTTTTGATGAAAGAAATTAAATTTTTTCAATGCTAAATTTCGAGCGATAACGTTGCGTTGAATTGTAAACAAACGCTCTTTTATATAGCGACGTGTCATATACAAACGCTCATTAAATTATCACGTGATTAACCCCCGTTTTTGTGATTGGGAGTGGAGAATGAGTGCTCAGAACTTCTCCAAAACGCCGCGACGACGATTCCCGTTGGATTTTACCCTTAGATGGGAAGTTTGAGCTCAATCGAGCCAGCCGTTTTCGATTCAATAGAGGACAAATATACACACACACACATATATATTTATATACGGAGTTCTCAAAATATATGGGAGATAACACAATTGAGTATGTTCCATTCAATACATAGAAAACTCTGTCAGTAGCACATGACTTTTCAGGATCCTCCAATACTGACATCTGACAAGGGTATATCTGCCCGATACAGCGGATTGTTTTAGAACGGACTCATCGACTATAACATAAACAACTCAAAATCTCCCTCTTTGTCGGGCACATGTAGCTGATATACCTGCGCAGCAACATTTCGTTTAAACTGAGAATAGTTAGCCAATATATAGCACCATGAGCAGAGGAGCAGCTGGACGTTTCTTAAAACATCTGTATCTTCATGGAGATATGATAGCCAGGTGTCCTCAAGATCTTAGTCCAACCCACTAGACTGATTGATACATCTATCTATGTAAAAACCCAATTGTCATCTTTTACGTTTGCGAACTAATGTGTTTATGATGTTCATGTATCATGTTATAACATCTGAAGTATACGCAGTTGTAAATAAATAAATACTGCTTTATTGGTGGAACGGATTAATCGCGATAAACAAAATGACAATCGACAAGGTGGGCCACTTCTTATATTCCATGACTGTGTAAGATTCATGGTTTGTGATGCTATTTGAACATACGATTTATGATAATATGTGTAACACTTTGAGCAAGAGTATTCTCTATTCTCAACAAATATCCACATCATGCAGATGGTTTCACATCACTTTAACCTGGGCAACGCCGGGTAACCCTGCTATTACGTAATATATACCATCAATGCAATTGAGTCTGTATTTTGTCATGTATGTATATAAATACATGTTTGACTTGATTCATATTGTCAGGATATTGTTGTGCCCACAAGACCAACACTAACTCCATTACTGTTAGGTTTCAATGTGATATATAACCCCATCGTATGCAAATAGGCAGAACGCATCTACTGACAAGTAATTTAATTATGTATGTAAAAACCCAATTGTCATCTTTTACGTTTGCGAACTAATGTGTTTATGATGTTCATATATCATATTCCATGAATCTTACACAGTCATGGAATATAAGAAGTGGCTCACCTTGTCGGTTGTCATTTTGTTTATCGCGATTAATCCGTTCCACCAATAAAGCAGTATTTATTTATTTATTTACAACTGCGTATACTTCAGATGTTATAACGTTCTCATATTCTCAGCACTGTTCATATGTTTAGTCGTGTGGGCGTGTGTAGTAGAGCATTATTTCTTGGCTACACAGAGATCTCATTGTGCATACATCTGAGGATGGACGTTCTAGATTACGACTGTCCACTTGTGGTATATCGCATGGTATAAAGTGCCCACTCAGAGAAATAGAAGGTCGATGTAGAACAAGTGAGTTGGGTTTTAAAAGGCACTAATTGTTACATACCAGGTATAACAAAACTAAGGTAGCTACGGTAGTAGGTCCAGGCAAGTCCTATGTGCACATTTCCAGCAGCGAGTTTCGATTTGATTTCACAATCTGGACCTGTAAATGAATAACGTTCAGTACACATTAGCTGTTGAAGTCTTGACTTGGTTTATCTGAAATGATAATTGTACCTTTACAAACATTTCACATGGACAAAGTTGACAAACACAACCAATAAGGTATGCAAATTGACCATTTTGCAAAGTTGATCAGAAATGCATGGCTAGGGACTTTGCAACGATGTGATGTCGAGCGCCTACTTATCACATGAGTGATCACTTACTGCAACACATGATCCAAAGATATATCCGTAGGTCCCCCAGCGAGTCAGAAGAAACATTATTTATCACACAACAAACAGAAACATGAGCTGGACTGTCGCCCGATGCATATCCCGTCCAGTGTGGTAGAGATATATAAAAAATCAACATTTTCAGGTAAACAACGATGAATAACTCTACAACGGAAAACACCTGAACAAAACGATTGAATACTCCGCTGAATGCCGTCATAGAGGTGATCATCCATACCAAATATGAAGATCCGAAAACCTGTCGATGATATCTGCTCGGACAGATAAAACATTGACATGGGAACCTGCGCACCCATTATGTTGAGTTCAGTCGGAATCATTTTAGCCGATTTATTGCCATTTTTCGACATAGACATGTTTTATATTTTATTTTTTTTAAGTTGTTGACCCTTTCTCGACGCATTGAAGATGTGCAATATATTTAGTGAAAATACAATTTGTGTCATCATTGGTGTAATCAGTTCCTTCTTTCAATTCGTAGTATCTGGATCTGAAACCCAAAAATCATTCAAACCTGTCACCTTCGCCGGGGCACATTTTGGGTCAGCGACCTTTTATTTTAGTTAAGACTTTTGTCCATTACAATTCATTCTGCATTATTCTGAGAAACCGAACTGTCCATATTCATTTAAAAATTGGCTAGAGCAAGCCAGAATGAATTGTAACTGACAATACACTTAAATAAATTAAAGTGTCAATGATACTGTAGCTCCACTTGGAGAGAGGACACAATCATACATTACAGTCAAAAGAGCGATACGGAATGTTGAAAGTTTAAATGTTTAAGTAATACCAGTTCAATGTGAAGAGCTATGTGAAGTTTGGGGTCAACTGGATAAAATGTTGAGTGTAGAGCACTTAAGGAAGGCACTTGAAGTTGAGCTAAAATGTTAGATTTAATTACAAAAATATTCATGACGCCATGCGTTGGTCAGACCAGCGTAGCGAGGGGACTGGTATATGTCTTGCAGCTTGTGGGTGCAGATTAAATTCCAAAGTAGATATAAAATTAGTTGATATGTTTCTGAACAGAAAATTGTTAAAATTAAAAGTGTCAATGACAATATAGCTGTAGCTCAACATGGAAAGGGGATAATGTTATACATTGCAATGTATGGAGCGATAATGGACACAGAAAGTTTAAATGTTTAAGTAATGCCAGAAAACATGAAGAGCAACATGAAGTTTGGTTTCCATTGGATGAATGCAATCAGTTGACGTTTGTTGAAGTTTTCACGCCAATGGTCATAAAATTGCTAAACAAACAAAAGCCAAACTAAGGGCCGTAACTCACGTAAAAAAGATCGGACAAATCTGGTTGTCGAACTTGTTTCTTCGAGTTATCTTGCTAAAGGACATAACATTTCCTAAAAATGTTAAATAAAAAAAAATGAAGGTCTGTAACAAGTAAAACAAGAGTTGCACATCAAAATGTCTCTGGCCATATTTTATTTTGCCCATAAGAGTGAATATGTCCGACTAAGAATCACTATAAATGGATGAACTAAAGAACCATATCTAAGAACTAAGAGCCATAACTCAGGTAAATAAAATAAATTGGACAAACCTGGTCTTTGAACTCAATCAAGAAATTGTTGAGAAATATCCATGTACCCAATATGAAGGATAGGATAGGATAGGATATTTTATTTGCAATACACATATCTATTACATAATAGTGGCGAAAATTATGGAAAATTATGTCGTATATTGTGGGGGGTGGCATAGTCTGGTAAGACTGTCTTCCTGCCATCCACAGTATGGTGAATATAGAAACTAATAACAATAGTAAGATGGCTTCGGGTGAGCCGTGCACATATTGTGTATATGTAATTTATAAGTTTAGGGCTTAGTTAAAGAGTGTGTGAAATTGGATACTACCCGAGGGCTGTTCAATATCATGTGTATGGTTCAAATTCAGATGAGGTGGTAGTATTTTTGGCGGATGAGGATACAGGGACTACTGATTCGTTTGGTTGGTGTTGACGTTGAAACCGTCATGTGACACTTCGGGATACGATCTGGGGGCAGTCTGGGCATCCTCGATTTTTGCATTTTATATTGTTAGAATATGCGCTTATTATTTTTTCTGTGATGTGTTTTTTGAATACGTGCCTACTTTGATTTTTAGTCATGGTGTTATCTAAATTGTTCCATGAGGTTGGGAATGCATGAAACGGTAGCTGTCCGGAAAATGTTGTTCTTGGGGTTTTGAGGAATAGTGGGCGCTGTTGTCTAGTATCGGGTCCGGCAATACGTTTAGTGAACATTTGCGAGAAAGATTCAGGTAAGCGGTTGTAATACGAGTCATGCATGAATAGAGTAGTATGGACTTTGTGAAGGTCATATACCTTTAATGGAATCGGTTGGTGGTGTTTGTTCGTGTTATTACGGTTATACAGTTGCTGTAAAAATAGACAAACTAAGGGCTGTAATAAGGATCGGATAAACCTAATGGTCATAAAATTGCTAAAAAAAAAACAAATTTAAAACAAAGGGCTGTAACTCGGGTAATACGGACGGGACAAATCTGGTTTTCGAACTCGTTCCAGATATTGTTGTGAAAGATTCATATACCAAGTATGAATACAATTGTTTGTCGTTTGTTCGAGTTATCGCGCTAACGGACATACAATTGCCAATAATAGACAAATTATATAAGACCGTAACTCGGGTAAAATGAATCCGATAAATCTGGTTTTCGAACTCAATCGAGATACTGTTGTGTAAGATCCACATATCAAATATGAATGTAATCGGTTGACGTTTCTTCGAGTTATCGTACTAACGGACATAACATTTCCTAAAATAAAACAAAAATTGACGAACTAAGAGCTGTAACTCTGGTAAAAAAGATCGAACAAATCTGGTTTTCGAACTCGTTTGTTCGTGTTATCGCTCTAAATAACTAGAACGTCCATTGTATGAATGGAACAAGAACATTGTTATTGTCTTGTTCCTAAGAAGCCTAAATTCTGTAATTTTCTGGTCAATTTGTTTAAAACTTGGCACATATATCAACCATCATGGTGGGAACATACGCACATACGATTATGAGTTAGGTCGGATTCATTTTGGCGGAGTAATTGCCCTTTTTCGACAGAGAATCATACACCATGTGACGAACCTTTTGTCAGAGCCTGTATTTCGTAATTTTGCAGTCATTTGTTGGTAAAACTTGGCACAGATGTCAACCAGTATGGGAACTGCGCAACTGCGATGTTGAGTTCAGTCGGAATCATTTTGGCCGATTTATTGCGATATAGAAATGTTTTATGCTTTCATTTTAAAGTTATTGACACTTGAAGATGTTATTGAAGATGTGCAACATATTTAGTGATTATACAACTTTTATCATATTGGTTTAATCAATTCCTCCTACAATTTATTGTATTTAAGACTTGAGTCGATTACAATCCATTCTGCGCGCATTATTTTGAAAAACCGAAATGTCCATATTCGTTCGAAAATTGGCCAGATCAAGCCAGAATGAATTGTAACTGACAAAACACTTAAATAAATGAAAGCATCAGTGACACTGTAGCTCATACATTACAGTCAAAAGAGCGATAAGGAATGCGGAAAGTATAAATGTTTAAGTAATACTATATGAAGTTTGGGGTCAACTGGATAAACATGTTGAGTGTAGGTCAAATGTCGAAGGCATTTGGCTTCATCAAGTTGACCTAATTGTTGGATTTAATGACTAACATATTCATGATGGCAGTGGTCAGACCAGCGTAGCGAAGGGACTGAGATGTCTTGCAGCATGTAGGTGCAGATTAAATTCCAAGGTAGAAAACATATGAACAGAAAAATATTAAAAATATAAGTGTCAATGACACTGTAGCTCAACCTGGAAAGGGGATAATGTCATACATTCCAATGTATGGAGCGATAAGGAACGCAAAAAGTTTAAATGTTTAAGTAATGCCAGAGGTCAATCTGAAGAGAAATATGAAGTTTGGGTTCAATTGAATGAAAAATGTCAAATATATAAAATGTAATCGGTTGACGTTTTGAAGTTTTCTTGCTAACGGTCCCAAAATTGATGAAAAAAAACCCAGATAAACGAAGGGCTGTAACTCAGGTAGAAATGATCGGACAAATCTGGTTGTCGAACTCGTTTGTTCGAGTTATCGTGCTAACGGACATAATCTTTCCTAAAAGTGTTAAAAACAATGGACACACGAAGGGCTGTAACTTATGTAAAGACATGAGTTGCAAGATGCATTTGGCCATATGCTTTTGCCCATAAGAGTGAATCTGTTTGACCGAGAATCACTAAAAATGGATGAACTAAAGAACCATATCTCAGAATAAGAGCCATAACTCAGGTAAATAAAATAAGTTGGACAAACTTGGTTTTTGAACTCAATCAAGATATTGTTGTGAAATATCCATGTACCCAATATGAATGGAATCGGTTGGTGGTGTTATAACGCTAACGGTTATACAATTGCTGTAAAAATAGACAAACTAAGGGCTGTAACTCAGGTAATAAGGATCGGATAAACCTGGTGTTTGAACTCGTTCCAGATTTTGTTGTGAAAGATCCACATATCAAACATGAATGTAATTGGTTGTCGTTTGTTCGAGTGATGGCACTAACGGACATAACATTTCCTAAAATTGCTAAAAAAAAATAATAGACTAACTAAGAGCTGTAACTCTTGTAAAAATGTTTGAACAAATCTGGTTTTCGAACTCGTTTGTTCCAGTTATCGCTCTAAATAACTAGAACGTTCATTGTCTTAATAATTCAAATATATTAATTTCCGTACAAGAACATTGTTATTGTCTTGAAAAGTGTCATATTGATTTTGTAAGATTTTTCCAAACTGCACAAGGATTTAATAGCTTTCCTAAGAAAATGAACTAACACTTTCACTGGTTGGTAAAAAAAAAAACCTGCAATGTAGTTTGAAAATGTAACTGCATTTGAAAATTTGTCATTCCTACCGATGCTGAAGAAAGTCACCTCAGACACTAATTAGTTCAATGAAATGCTTAATTCACGGGCTTCAGTCTCACCTTTCAGAATTTCCAAACTTTGATCCAACGTGTGTTCAATAACATCTTGTGTCCCTTCTGCACGCCTGACACAGTCCAGCCATTGTAAAGATGATGGCACATCTGACGGTTCAATATCAACAAGTACGGGCACTATAGTAACACATTTTTTCCAACTGGAAGCACTTTCCATTGAATATCGCAGTGGATTGAATTTCTTGTCATCAAGAGATTTCTTAGACAGAAATAATAAAACGAATCGAGAATCCATACGATCCTGATCAGTAATATTGCGGATGCTGCCACATTTATATCCTTCCTTTTCCAGTCGTGATTTTATAGCAGCGGCTAGTCTTGTGTCAATCTCGGCTTCCACACATACAATAAATGACACCTGGTACATGAAACCTTCATAATCCGTGTTCTGAAAGATGAAATAAATATGTAGGCCTTTAGGTTTCTTAGTTTAGGCACAGCATGGCGGACCATGGATCCACTGTATCGCTGAGAACATTTAGAAATTTTATATCAAAAGAAAAATTTCTACGCTTCTGGGGTCTCAATTCCTGCTTCAACAAAACCTTAAATGAAAGTGTCAATGACACTGTAGATCATCTTGGAGTGTCAATGCAGTCAATGCAGTGATAGGGAATGCTGAAAGTTAAAATGTTTAAGTAATACTAGAGGTCACTTCGAACGAAGATTCATCTGAAGTTTTTGAAGAATCAGATGAAAAATGTTGGTTTAAGGACGAGCCAAAGAATTAGATCACGCAGATAGTAAAATCCAAATTATTTAGCGAAAATTATTCAAAGTATTCAAATTCGTTAGCTCCAATAGTCACCCGATGATCCATATGATGTTTGGGATCAATTGAATAAAAATGTTAGTTGTAAGGCATGT
Organism: Siphonodentalium dalli; assembly: GCA_032622095.1. Taxonomy (NCBI): domain Eukaryota; kingdom Metazoa; phylum Mollusca; class Scaphopoda; order Gadilida; family Siphonodentaliidae; genus Siphonodentalium; species Siphonodentalium dalli. Next base: position 118,664,818 of record CP136068.1, on the reverse strand, counting down.
CGAATAATGTATTCATCATGGCGAATCGAGGGTGGCTTTTTTAAGAACAACGAAGTAACATTCTGGCGAAAGTTGACTGCAACTAGACAATGTCCTGTGTGTCCTCTATGGTGAGCTGCACACCAAGTATGAATAGATTTTTTAATATGCTCAATTTATCCTTAAAACAACACAAATACTATTTATAAGTCGAATGAAATCAATCTTGGCCTTCTCAAATATGAACCATGTCCCAAATATCATGAAATTCTGTTGAATATTGCTGCAGTTACCAAACAGGACAACCCAAAGACAATGATTTCGAAGTCGAAAAGGGGGCATAACTATATCAACAATCATCGGACCAATACCAAATTGAAACTTGGTCTTTACCAAATGTGAACCACGTATCAAATATCAAGAAATATTAAGAAATTATTTTGAATATTGCTCAAGATATCATGCGGGAAACACGAACACAGCGAAAAAAGGCACATAACTCCGTAAAAAATCATCGAACCGTGACTAAGTTAGAACCTGGCCTGTATTTTCTTAAACGTGAACCATGTACCAAATATCAAGAAATTATGTTCAATATTGCCCAGGTTACCTTGTGAACAACACAACAACTGCGAATATTTATTCTATTCAAATAGAAGGTCGTAGGCCCCACGTCTTCCGTTTGTTGGGACGTTGCCTTTTTTAAAGAACAAATAACTACACGATAACCTGCATGTTCTCAAAGGTGAGCCAGAGCCACACACCAAGTATCAATATATTCTTTTGAAGAATGCTCAATCTATCATTGAGACAACACAAATTTTATTACTAAATGGAATAAAATAGAACTTGACCTGCATCTTCTCAAACGTGAACTACGTACAAAAATATCAAGAAATTATCTTGTATATTGCTCACGTTACCATACGGACAACATGAAAAAAGCGCTAAGTCGAAAAAAGGGCATAACTCCGTCAAAAATCATCGGACCGAAAAAGGGGCATAACTCCGTCAAAATTCATCGGACCAAATTCGAACTTGGCTTCACTCCGTTCAACGATTCCTGCAGTTATGGATCTAACCATCGGAACAAACGTCGTACTACCGACTACTCGACATTTGTTTCAAATAAATGCGAACAGACGCACTACCGACGAATAATGCGTGTGGGCAACACGAATCTAATTGGTGATGCGTCTGAGATCCGTGTTTGAAACAAGTGTCGCACATCCGTCGATTCGAATTTATATCGAAGAAATAGAAACAGAAAAAAAACCCAAAGAGCGTGACGTGATTTGGTGGTATTTGAATTCGAGTCCACAAATGTGCGACGTTTGTTTCAAATTAAATGCGAGTAGACCCACTAAATAAATTCCGTTTGGATATACTCGCTACTAGGGACGTCTCACCCCAACTTTAGTAACAATTTTCAACAGTTTGAAAATTCATACTGGAAATAAAATTGTTAGATGGAAATTTCTCACCAACAATAGGTTGAAATTGTTCTTGTAATTTGACTTTGCAACAATTAAATAGTGGGACAGTTGTCGTTTTTATACCAACATTTGCATATTTTCCTACTTTTGGTCAAAACTTTTGACGGAAATGGCTATCAGTCAGAAATGATCCAACCTCATGGAGTGTTACATGTAGGTTGGAAATTTCCAACACTTGGGAAGCTTGTGTCCTAGTCCCTCGTGACCCCCGTGGTCAGTAAAAAACAACTGCTATTTAGTTTAAGAAATATTTTGTTCAAATTTTACAACCTTAATTAGCCCTAGTTGGGGTGTCAGGTTGGAAATTTCCAAGACTAGAAAAGCTTGAGACCAGTCTAGATGCTATAGGATTTTGGGATATTCATGTTCAGATTTCAAAATTATCTCACACCATGCCCAACTATGATCGGATTTTCGGGTTCATATCTCTAATTTCTCTTATAGTGACAGAACCATGGTATTCCAAGTGCACGATCACAAGTCTACTGATACATTCAGAATAGGCTATCATCCAAGCCTCTGAAGGAACAGCCGAAACGGGGTACAAATTGAATTACGCAAAGTTATGAGTTCCCTCCCACAACGGAGACCCTCTAGGCATACGTCCCTGTCCGCCATGTTTGTTTTATCACGCGGTTTTAGATAGGCCTACTGACGCAATATAGTGTTATCCCGCGTTGACCTCAACTTGCTATTAAATTTTTAAAATGTCAATGACACTGTAGCTCAACTTGGGGAGGAGTTAATTTTTTGCCGAGCAATGAATAGAATGATACAGATGAAATGAATGAGAATCCATTTGACGTTTGGTGATGATCGGATAAGGGATGTGGTCTGTAGTGTATGCCAAAGGATTTAGTCATACAAAGAGTAAATTCCAAGATGGACGCTGGCGGCAATGTATTTCAACAAATTTTGATCAAAATAAGAGGCTCCCATCTTGAGGTCACACAAAAGATATATATGAAGATTGGCGGTGATCGGATGGGGAATATGGTATGTATGGTGCGCCAAAGGATTTAGTCACACAGAGAGTAAGTTCCAAGATGGCTTTTGGCGGCCATGTTTTTCTACGAATTTCAGTAAAAAATAGGAGACTCCCATCAAACGGTCACCCCGAAGATCCATATGGAGTTTGGTGGCCATCAGATGAGGAATGTGGTCTGTATGGTGTGCCAATGGATTTAGTCATACAAAAAGTAAGTTCCAAGATGGCCTTTGGCGGTCATGTTGTTCTACGAATTTCGGTAAAAATAGAGACTCCCATCTAGCGGTCACCCCGAAGATCCATATGAAGTTTGGTGGCCATCAGATGAGGAATATGGTCCGTAGGTTGTGCCAAAGGAATTAGTCATGCAAAGAGTAAAATCCAAGATGGCTGAGGGAGGCCATGCTTTTCATCGAAAATTGTTCAAATTTGATAGCTCCCGTCTAGAGTTGATTCTAAACATGCCTGTCAATTTCAATATATCTGGACTGCGGGGTGTGCCGATGGATTCAAATTTGAAATACAAGATGGCTGCTGCGTGTGCTTTTAACAAATTTCGGTCAATATAGGAAGCTCGCATGCAACTCGCACCCCGAAGTTTCATATGAAGTGTGGTGACGATTGGGTGACAGATGTGGCCTGTAGGGTGTGCCAACTGATTTAGTCATACAAAGAGTTAATTCCAAGATGGCCATGGCGGCCACGTTTTTCAAATAGGAGGCTCCCATCTAGAGGTCACCTCGAAGATTCGTGTGAAGATTGGTGATGATCGGACGAGGAATGCAGTCTGTAGGGTGTGCCAAATGATTTAGTCATGCAAAGAGTAAAATCCAAGATGGCTGCTTGCGGCTATGATAGTTCCCATCTATAGGTCACCCTGTAGATACGTATGAAGTTTGGTGAAGATCGGATAAGTAATGCGGCCTGTAGGAGATGCCGAAGGAAATTGTTGACGTGCGGACTCGGGCGGGCGGACGGACGGACGAGGAGTGATGAATATAGATCTAAAAAAGGTGAGCTAAACAAAACACCGCATGGTCCGGTTTGGTGATGCCTTCCGGGTTGGTGATACCAGGTACACTGTTACGTAATCAATGCACAAGCTTAATTTCACAGGTTGACGAGGTAGTTATTTATAATTTTATGTAACCTGTGCTTAGTGAAACAATTAGCCTTTATCAAGAGTCAATTAAACAATAATATATGGAAAGGATCAGACAATGTTAGATTTTCTCAATAACGAATAGACCACTTACAAATGACTGATATATTTAATAAATTGGTTACGTTTAATCTCGTCTTCCAAGTTTTCCCCACTCACTTTATCAAATTCCAAACACAGACATAATGCGGTATACACTGTCATAGTCGGCACAATGGATATTTCAGAACCCTCAGACTATAAACAATGGACCATCGGGCTATAAAAAATATGGTCTGTTAAATCGTTGAACATTTGGGCTATTGACCCCTCAGGCTAATACACTGACCCCGCGTGCACGTATTAGGGGGATATAAAGGCATGTTCTAAAGATCTAAAGAGCTAAATATACCCACATCCTGGAAACCTTCATCTAGCAAGGTTGTTACTTCTTTTTTTGTCTTCTTTTTCCTTTCTTCTTTCTCATCAGCTTGTATGTCCCGTTTTATCTGAGAAACTAACTTCTTTCTTAAGTTATATCCTTCCTGGTCTAAAATATGAAGATATGTGTTAAGAATACTCTCAAAAATATGTCTATCTGTCAATTATTTGGACAGGAACGTACATCCACCAGACTTTTAAAATTGCACTGTTGTAGGCTTTTAGGATGGAGAATGATCAAATTCTTGGTGATTGTTGTTAATCCTATACTCTGTGTCTCATACTATTACTAATAATGACTTTGACTAGTTGAGCTACCATGAATGGACACCACTGTAGTCTATATATATCCTTTCCCCTCCAAGTTGAGCTATCATAATACTAAAGCACAACCAAATCCGATTATCCAGGTGCAATTTACAAGCTGTTCGTAGAGACACAGAGTTTGCCAAATTTCCAAGTTTCCAAGTCTATGAAATTATCACCCTGAAGACAAAATATTGTCAAATTATAAGTCAACAAGTAAAGTACCGTCATTCTGGTAAAAACCAAAGACGGGAACGAAACAAAATTCGAACTTGATCTGTACGTTCATGTGATTGATCCATTTACCAAATATGAATATCAGATAAAATGTAACTAAAGTTACCACCCCGAAACCAAAATAACGTCAAATTATAAGTCAGCAAGGACCATAACTCTGGTAAAAATAGGCGAAACGGAACCCAGATTAGATCCGAACTTGACCTGTATTTTCATGTCAGTAATCCATATAACAAACTTAAACAGATAAATACAACTAAAGTTATCACCCGGAAACCAAAATAATCAGAGAAGTCAACAAGAAACATAACTCCGACAATGCAAATGTCAAAGACACAGTAGTGCAACTTGGGGAGGGGAGAATTTCACGTGTTAAAGTCAACGGAGCGATTATGAATGCGGAAAGTTAAATATCTAACTAATACTAGATAGCAACATGAAGATATATATAAATTAAAATCCAAGATGGCCGCAAACGCCAATTTTTTTAGCAACATAAGGAACAATTTGATGGCTCCAATCTATTGGTCACCCCGAAGTTCAAATGAAGTCTGATGATGAACAGATGAGAGATGTTCTGTTGTGTTTGCCGAAAGACTCAGTCATGCAAGGAGTAACAATGGCCGCTGATGGCCATGTTTTTTAACGAAATTCGGAAAATAAATTATGGCTCCCATCCAAAGAGGTCACCCAGAAGATCCATAAGATGCTTGACGATGATCGGATGAGGGCTGTGGTCTGTAGGGTGTGCCAAAGGATTTAGTTAGGCAAAGAGTAAAATGCCGCCCGCGACCATGGTTTTCAACGAAATATTTTCAATTTCGATAGCTCCCATCTAGAGGTGATCCTAAACATGCAGGTACATCTTCAAACAATTATCTAATAAATGTGGGCTGCAGGATGTGCCGATAGATTAAAATTTGAAATCCAAAATGGCTGCTGGTGGCCATGTTTTTTAACTAATTTACAGGGGATGTCGGAACAAACTTTCAGGCACGTATGATCATTTTTTGCTTTTGACCATTTTTGGGACCACTTGACTCAAACATGTTTCCGTTTGTGCAAATATGTTCCTGCCATTTGTTTTGTTGGCACCCACCCCCTTCAAGCACGAAAACAAGGATTTACGAGAGAAAAAACACTGAATGCATTTCCTTGCATACTATAATGATATATGCAATTGTGTCTAACAGGGTTTGTTTTTCTTCCGTGCATTTTGTCATCACAATCAGTCAAGTTAAAAGTTTTTATTATGGTAAAGTACTACTACTATTATTATTATTATTATTATTATTAGTAGTAGTAGTAGTAGCATTAGTATTAATATTCTTTTGGTAGATTATTAGAAATGTCTGCCTATCTCACACGCGCATAATGTAAAATTGAAAAATCAATTACAAACAGCCAGATTTAGAAAAAAACATGTTACAATTAGTCACAAGCAAAAATAGTGTTATCTATAACTAAGGTGAACAACTACGAGTCAATAAGATGCCATGTTTGACCTGCTATTAAACTTTTATATGTTGTGTACAAATTAAATTGATAGTTTATATGAATAAACTTAAGTTGATATTGCAGCATGCTGATTAACCAGAAGCATCATCTCACCACTTAATCAGACTTAATGGTATATCACACACACATGCAGACCCATCGATGCAAATTGCGTATGCCATATGGATGTTATTACACACTCATGAACGTTATTACACACTCGTTGGTCTTGCCGTAAGTTACAACTACAGACATGTTAGGACATTGTGTTGTGCTACAACAAACGAGTGCAACAACGCAAATCAATCAATGTGCGGTTCTGTAGATAAATTCGCCTATTGTATAACCCAATGCTATATTATGGAATATTATAATTCCCTTCGCTTATCATTGAGATGAACCAATCAACTACAACCTGCTGTAACAGCCAGATACATAACTGTTCTTATATTCTATTACATGTTGTATACTATTGTTCAGTTTGATATGATAGTGATTGCTTGTGCAATTGTGGCCATGAGTTTTAAGTGTGAATGGACTTATATGACAGTAACTAACTACAAATGTGACAGCAATTTACAACAAGATACTAAGTACTGACTTTTTGCAAGTAATATGGATATGAACTACCAACCATTATTCCTAAGTTGTAATACTAAAAAGAGTAAAAAGAAATATTTTTGGACAAATATTTTTGAGTTGAAAAAATTACTTTTGGGATCCCTTGACCACCTACCAACCACGTCATGTGTCCGGAAAAACATTTTGACACACCACTTTGAATTTAGGAAAACATTGATGGGTCCCGTCTACAGGTCACCCCGAAGATTCGTATGAAGTTTGGTGATGATCGGACGAGGGAGATGGCTCCCAACTAGTGGTTACCCAAAAAATATATATGCAGTTTGGTGACGATTGGATGAGGGATAAGTCTGTGGTGTGTGCCAAAGGATTTAGTTATGCAAAGAGTAATATCCAAGATGACTGCCGGTGGCCATGTTTTGCAACGAAACTTGTTTAAATTCGATGTCTTCAATCTAGAAATTATCCTAAACATGCCTGTAAATTTTCAAATCAATTCTCCAATAAATGCGGGCTGCAGGATGGATTAAAATTTGAAATACAAGACGGCTGCTGGCGGTCATTTTGTTTAACGAATTTCGGAAAAGAAACGATGGCTCCGATCTAGAGGTCATACCGAAGATCCATATGAAGTTTGGGGATGATCGGATGACAAAAGTGACCTGTCAGGTATGCTTGTGTGCTAACGGAAAAGCTTTACTTTGTCTGGTTGAGCTTAAATGGGCAGACAGAACTCAAATTTTAACTTGACCGGCATTTTCATGTGGGAAGTCAACATACAAACGTTTGAAAACAATCAAGTTATAATCTGCAAACCATCTGGGATGGACGAACGGACGGATATAGGTCATTTCTATAGTCCCCCAGAAATTATTTCGAGTGACAACAAGGTCCGAAAAAATGGTAACGAAAGTGTCAATGACAATGTAGCTCAACGTAGAGAGGGGATGTCATACATTACAGTCATTGGAGCGATAAGGAATGTGGAAAGTGTAAATGCTTAAGCAGTACCTAGGTCAACCCTAATAACCATACGACGTTTGGCATCAATCTGATGAAAAATGTTCGCTGTATTGGGATTGTGTATATGTATATATTCATGCAAAGAGTAACATATAGAATGGCTGCTGGAAATGTTCAAATTCGATAGCTTCCATCTAGAAGCAATCCTACACATGCCTGTACATTTTCTAAACGTTTCTCCAATAAATGCGGGTTGCCGTCTCCACAATGTACCGATGCATTCAAATGTGAAATAAAACATTTGTACCTATATGGGTAAAAATCGGTGGCTCCCATCTGGAGATCACCCGAAAATCTATATGACGGTTCGATGGGGTATTTGGCTTGCCGGCAGCCAATGTACTGTTTGTTTGTTTGTTTTTTTTTTTTACAAATTTCGGAAACAAATTATGGCTCCGATCCAAGATGGATGTTGGCCAGTCTGGAGTAAACTACATACCCACATATAAAAAATAGTGGGTCTGACGACCTTTCGTTCAGTTTTCATTTCCCAAACCCGGGATTCCTTGTAATTACCGCCAATCAAAACTTAGCTCCAAGAAATGTGTGCCCCAATAAAAAACTAGTAACATGTCACGTGCTCTCGGTGTGGAAATTCCGAAGGTGTGGCTAAATGTTGTTAAAATAGTATCCATGACGTCATGTTATACCATAAGAGAAATTCACAAATCGACAAATAAAGTAGATTGTTGACGAGCGGTCGAAAGTTTAAAATCAAGAATCACCGGAATTTGGATTGCAGGCAACTGTAATTAGGGTACAACTGGCCAATCTTTGGAGCTAATAATACGGCTGTGTAAGGTCGGGAGGGTTTCTGTGGGGTTGGTGGTAGAATTGTGTTGTTCTTCGCTCGTTTTGGCTGCGGTGGTACTACTGCCGGTACTGGGGAACTGATAGATCGTTTTGTTATGTCATTTAACTTTTTTTTAGTTCTGTTGTTTTAGCAGATAATCCCGACATTCATGTATTTTTGATTCGTGGCCGTTGATTTGTGTTATTTTTTGAAAACATGGTCGACAAATCGCCTGGCCAATCTAAAAAATAATTCGTTCTGAGTCCAAGAGATCCACATAAATTGACATTTTTTATAATTTCAAGAAGATCTGTCTTAGTTATTGTACATATTATTTTGGATCCCGAAAGCTAGCTGTTTCCCTTTATTGTCAGTAAAACAACCGCCGAACGAAAAGTCACAAACCCTGCAACTATTAATTCCGATTCTTAGAATCGGTTTCACAGGGTTGAAGCGGCCATGACGGCACTGGCACGTGACCATGTTTACGCCTGTCAATCACAACTAATTTCAGATTTATATTTAGTGTGGTGTGACGTAATTTGGGGGAAGCCCACAACCGTTCAGAAATGAAAAGTTGATGGGAATGCAATAGACTCAGTATCAGTATGAATCTGAGTGTATGTTTACATAGACTGGATGTTGGCAACCATGTTTTTCATCGAAAATCGTTCAAATTTTATTGCTCCCATCTAGAGGTGAACCTAGACATGGCTGTAACATTTCCAATAAATGCAGGCTGCCAATTTCGGAAAATAATTGATGCCTCCCACCCAGAGGCACCGGAAGATCCATAGCTGTTTGTTGACGATCGGGTGAGGGTGTGGCTTTATGGTGTGCCGAATGATTAAGTCATGCAAAGACTAAATTAATAGATGGACACTGACGGCCATGTTTTTAATGAATTCCGGAAAAAATTAAAGGCTCCCAACTACAAAGTCACCATAAGATTCATATGAAGTTTGTAGCCAATCGGATGAGGTATATGGTCTGTAGGGTGTGTTGAAGGATGTAGTCATTCAAAGGGTAAAATTTAAGATGGTAACATTCAACGAAATTTAGAAAAAATTGATGGCTCCCATCAAGACAAAAATTATGGCTCTCAACTAGTGGTTACCGAAAAGATCCATAAAATTTTTGGTGACGATCGGTTGAGGGACGTGGCCTGTAGGGTGTGCCGAAGGATATAGTCATGCAAATATTAAATTCCAAGATGTGCCCTGGCTGCTGTTTTTCAACGAAATTCTGAAAAAAACAATGATGGTTCGATCCCAACTGGTGGTCACCCCGAATATCTATATATTTAATGATGACCCGATGAGGGATGTCATATAAAGGGTATGCCAAAGGATCTAGTAATGCAAAGAGTAAAATCCAAGATGACCTATGTGATCCTAGACATGCCAGTAAAGTTTTCAAAACAATTTCCAATGAACGCGGGCTGCAAGGTTGTGTCGATGGATTAGAATTTGAATTCCAAGATGGCTGCTGGCATGGCAGTCATGTTATTTAACAAATTTCGAAAACAAATCGGGAAAGCTGATTTTGTTCAGGGATTGATAAGAACATGCTTATGAACAAGAGGCAAAAGTCCCCTTGAGCTTTTTCAGATATCATGATTTTTCGGAATGGTTCAAATTCTTAAGAAATAGCACCAGGCCATATGCGATTGTAGTCATATGTAGACTAATTTACGTACTCATTCTTAACACATACCGTCTATTGTGGAGCAGGCATCGCTAGATATGTGAAATTGATCCTATAGTGTACTACTAGTCGATAATCCGTAATTGTGATGACATTATTACCGAAGAGAGAATAGAAATCGCATTGTGATTCAAAATTGTTCCCATAAAAAGGCTAGGAAAGATATTCAGACTACAATGAGTTGAAATATGAACCGTTAAACTAGAACAGAGGTTAATTCAGAAAGTGAAAGTGACAGTGATAAGGTGTATCGAAACATCACCACCCTTAAAATTGTATCAGAAAACTTAAGACTACCCCCTAAAGCGTACACCATGGCTTCGGGTGTCTGAAAGCAAAAAAGACCACACGCTAGGATCAGCAGACAAACAATCCAGGCGTTTGGTGTAACATTGGGTACCGGGAGATAAAACCATTAAACTTGGCACATATGTTCCTAAGACACTACTGATAATTTTCAGATGCGTAGACATAGCGACAGGTCCTTCCTCAGCAACGGTTGCTAGGCAACTATCCGACATCGAAGAACTACGAATATGACTGATATTATGTTGTGATATTATACTGTGTAACGTCATGTAGCATTTTTATGGTGACAGTCTAACAATATTAGTTGTTGCTAGTGTGGAACTGACTGAAATATTACCGTATGTCTTACTTTGAGGGGTCATAACGCTGCTAGGGAATGACATACCAGACATCTTAAAATGCATATCTGACTGATATTATGGTAGTTTTAACAAACTAATATACGTCATTATCATTTTATTGTGAAACAATTGTAGTAGTTGGTGTTGATGTTGTTCGAATATAAAATTACAACATACTTCTTATTTACAGGAGTCGAAACGGTTTCTAGGGACATACCCGAAATCGAAAAAATGCTCATATAACTGAGTGTGGTAGTGCTAACATATGACTGATTGTGGCAGTGTTAACAAACTCAACTAGGGCTAACAAACGAACCTGCGTCATGTAACATTATTATATTGAAAACAATTATAATTGTTGTTATAGTGTGGACACGACAGTAAAGTTCTGTATGAATTTCATGACAATTTATTGACACATCGCTAAAGGTTGTTGTATTGTGTTTTGATGCAAAATTTGCCCTGTGTCAGATTGATATTGAGGTTGGAATGGTAGATTGATTTCCACCGGCACCCCAAGCTCGGATCAGCATACAAAGAATCCTGGCAGCTGAATGGTATCTGATACATGGATGATAAGTGCACGAATAATTTATGGGAGGGGCTGGTGTTTTTTCGATGTCATATTTTTCTCCATTTTGAGGGCCATCGGAATTTGTTAACACTGACGCCTATGCAAATCATTTGGTGAATTGTAACCTATAGTGAACAATTGTCGTTTTTCAAATTTCTGTTCTGAAACAAGTACCGTGCTAATTATCTCCATAAAACAAGTTGGAAACATAAAGCACGCGAAACGACAGATTATTGGGCGCGGGGGCCGTCCAATAAAACGAACCGCTCTGATGTCATTTCTGCTTCTCGTTGTTTGGGCCCTGTCTGTCGTCATTGTTTACATTGTCAAAATGAAGCTAAAATACATTCAAGTCAAGATAATTATTTAGCACATTTAGATATGAGTGGTGGCAGAAAATGGTTAATAAAGTAAGAACACAGAAATGGTTGGAACCAAATTTATTTATTTTGACGTGGGTATATAAATGGACGTAATTCAATATCGTTTGGACAACTTTCTTATTTTTCCATTTATCACTATAAGTTATACTACACCAAATACAAAATAGTAGAGTGACTTCCCTTGACACCCCAAGCTGGGATCAGTATAAACAAAATCCTGGCAGCTGAATGGTCAATGACACATGGATGGAAAGTACACGAAAAAATGCACAAACGTTTTTCCCCACGAGAAACATCAAATATAATAACACGGTGAACGGTTACGGCTGTCAAATTGATGAATAATTGATGGGGGTGTTTTTCTCCATTTTGAGGGTGGTGTGCGTTTGTGAAGACTGCAGTGTGGCGCAATACGTTGACAGGTACTTTTGGGCACGTTTTCGTGCGTCTAAAATGACGTTCTTTAATTGTTGATACTCGTGCATGGTCAACACTTGAGGAATACAGGCCAGCGGAATTTGTTAAGAGTGACGCCTATCCAAATCATGTGGTGTATTGTAACCTTTATGATTTTATCTGCCATAAATCGATTGTTGGAATACATTCTACATGTACAAATATTGACCCACATTTATGTCGATACCGCCACCATGGAATCCGATATGCACACTACATTTGACCATGGCATCCATGCAGAACACCATCACAGTGTGGTAGCATCCGGAAAACTATTTGCTATACGGTAGGAACTAACTGTGTGGCATTCCTTTCCATGGCATAACTAGATAATTGTCAATACATGGGCATGGGTCCTTTACAAGTCTATACACACAGGAGGTATATATATTTCAGACTGAGATACTATGAACCACATTTAGGAACAGGTGCCCATTTCATAATTACATGGGCACCCATGGGTCCGCAAATTGTAAATTTCATTCGATTTTGTCCATTTTGGCGGCCATTTTGGACAGACATTCTACCGATATCGGAAACTCGGACAGCCAATGAGTCAGACATCTACCTTCCAGGTTATCATTACATTCGTGATTGGGGTCATAAACCCAAGGGCAAAAAGGGGCGCAGGTCAAGTGGATTGATTTTGTATTATAAAAATGAATATCACGAATATCAAGCGATCACAGAAGTCCATACTCATTCTAATTTCATATGAGTCAAAATTGTATCTTCTAAATGACATATGTATACCTCCGTTGTTTATATATTATACATAGAAACGTAGCCACATCTGGTGACAATGAATCAATTCTAACCACATTATGAGCAGCAGTTTATAAATATTCAAGACTTTGGACATGTAGTGATCATGGGTGATTGCAATGCACGCACGGCTAACTTAACCGACTTTGTTCAAAATGATAGTTTACCTAGTCTACCTATCGATAATCTCAACATGTTGGATTATTCGGTTGACCATGATATCACAATAAGGCATAACTTAGATAAAGAAATTAATTTGCAGAGAAAGAACCTTATAGAACTATGCATTGAATCAAAGTTAAGAATATTAAATGATAGATCGATTGGTGACTACTTGGGCTATTGCACTTGTTATAGCCCTCGGGGTTGCAGTACGGTTGATACTTCTTAGTGTCTGAGAGCTTATCTGACTATTTCTTATTTTAGTATTTTGCCACCAAATGAATTGTCGGACCACTCTACACTGAGAACATGAATTGAATGTAAGACAAATATGGAAAAAAAATACAAAACACAAATGACTATAAACTATTACCAGGCAGATTTCATTGGGATATTGCATGTAGAGAAAAGTACGTTGCAACCATTAATGAGCCAACCTCAGTCCGTGAGCTGGATGAATTCTGTACGTTAGTATAATCCCCTTATGTTTGGTGGAAACACTAACTAAAAAATTAACCAACATTATTTCATATGCTGCCTATCAGTCAGTTAAATTCAGTAAATCTTACCATATAAGAAGGAAGAAGAAAAAGTTTAAACACAAATGGTACCATGGTGACTGACACATTATGAAAAAAAACCTCACAAAATTAGCAAAGATAAATCCAAAAAGCTACACATTGAGACAGTCATACCATTGTCTTAGAAAGGAATGCAAGAAAGTGACAAAACAATATAAAATTAAATATACAAAGGGCTTGATGGACAACATTGGTACTGTTGACAGAAGGAATACTAAAGCAGTTTGGGAGAAAATCAATATTGTTTTAAAAAAAGTAAAGAACAGTTAAATACTATTGAATTATCGCAATTAGAAAATTGTATGTCCTATCTATATTCAAAACATGAGGATAATCCTACACACCTTATGAACTTAGAAGATGACTTAATTGATTCAAATCCGACTGACTTTCCTTTAAATATAAAGAAGTGAGGGAGGGTATCCATGCATTAAAATCAGGCAAACAACCTGGCATATACCTCACAGTGAATTTTTAAAACATGGTTGCAGTGTGCTTCTTCTGTCAATTGTTAGACTCTTCAATCATAAACTATCAGAGGACTTTTCCAGACTTATGGAACCTTGCTACTGTTTCTTTTTACACAAAAAGGGGATATGAATAATTGTAACAATTATAGATGCTTGAGTATAACTAGTAGTCAAGGTAAATTATTTTCTTCACTATTCCAAAAAAGATTATATGAACACTTAAACAAAACTGGATGAGTAGATTCCAGGGAGGATTTCATCCTGATCACCGAACTTCAGACCATCTAGTTATAATAAAAACAATTATAAATAAGTATGCATATAAAGAAAGATAAGAAGCCGCTATTTGCTTGTTTTGTAGATTTCTCAAAATCTTTCGATTCTGGATGGCGACAAGATATGTTTGACAAACTATTACGATTAGAAATTGGTGGGAAATTTTACAAATTAATCAAGGAAATGTAAACAGAACCAAATATATGGTAAAACAGATAATTTCATAACGGGCCAACATACATCACGGAGAGGCGTTAGCCAGGGTATTAGTCTCAGTCCCCTGCTATTCAATATTTATACAAATGATATCATTAATATCGTTGACTCTAATAAGACACACACTGTGACCCTTGATACTACAGAAACCAACTGTTTGCTATATGCTGACGATCTTATTTTAATATCCGATGATGAATCAGGGCTTCAATCCTGTCTTGATTCTTTAGTTGACTATTGTAACCAATGGAAATTAAGGATCAATTCACATAAAACAAAAGTCACGGTTTTTAGCCGAACCAGGAGGAATACCTCAAAGATGAATTACCTTTTAAACACTGAAAACATCAAAATAGTAGACAGTTACACATATTTGGGATCACAATTGTTGTTCAATGTGAACTTGAAACATCCTTCACATTGTATGGCAAACAAGGCTACTAAAGAACTATACTCTGATGAAAATGCTTGATTTCAATTTCACAAATCACGATTTGGACATGAACTTATTTGATACTTTAATCCGACCTATATTATTATATGGATAAAACAATTGGATTGGTGATTTCTCATTACAGGCATTTCTCAGCGACCAGTCACCCTTTGAAAAAGTGCACACAAGATACTGTAAATATGTTCTGGGTGTTCACAGAAAGGCATCAAATTTACGAAGCAGACATGAACTTGGGACACAACAATTTCAAATTTTATATTAAAATTAGCCCTGGCGTACATGATAAGATTAGAAAAACTACGAGAAGACCGTTTATTAAAAGAAGTATACACAATAGATACAGAATTATCTAATCAGGGAATTCGTCCTGGTATTCGGCTATTACATCTGCCATGATTAAATTAACATTGAACCTAACTGTATAACGGAAGACAATTTAGATGACCTGATCAGATCAAAGTTCTTATAAATATCAATTGAATCTCATCTCGTATATCTAGCTGAAAAGTACCAGATAGCAAATTACATTTATATGGCAAGTTAAAAATCAAAGTTAAGTGCCAAGATTAATGACATTTTCGAATATAAAAATCACATACAAGATATGTAACATTGATTCGGATAAGTGCTCATTCTCTAGCAATGGAGAAGGGTATACAAAAACGACCCAACCAAAATATTAAAGATCGCATTTGTACAGAATGTAGGACAATAGAAAACTGATAGGTAAAATGGGTATAGAAATTTGTCCAGAATCACCTAGTGATACAAGATATACATGTAGTTTTATCGAACAATCACAGAATATCAGGTCATCTAAAAATTCCTAAATTCAAATACTAATATTAGGTATTTAAACATGCATATTATTTGTCAGTATTTATACCTGTCTGTTATTGTCAGTATTTTGTTACATGTCATGACAAACATCACTGGATAGTGGTCAGTCAATAAATAGAGGATATGAAATGAGTGTTTCTCTCATATGATATTTATGAAACGAGTCTAAGAATTTTCGTGACGAGTTTTATAAATATCATATGAGAGAAACACGAATTACATATTCTATTTCTCATATGACGCCTATAAATTGATTATGGTGTCCAAAACGCACACAAATCACTAAATAGCTATATGACATCGGCAGCAAAAGGTTAATGTGACGTCACTTCATTGCACCGGAAGCCCAATTACACCTGGTGAACTAGCAGAAATAATATGCTCGCGAAGATATAGTGCGCTATTCTGTTCTCAGTTTGTGACATTATATCGTATGTTTATTAGATAAATACGAATTACATATTCTATTTATCGTATAACAATGTCCACTACTATATATTTCAAGATAATAATTGCGATAATTTCGGCATCGCGTTGATTCGTGTATTTGTTTTGCTTTTCAAAAATAGTTCTATTTTGATTGACGCGCACGAATTTGACCTGCATTTAGTCACAGATGCGGCTCGGCCCCGGCTGCCATTCAGCCAATAAGAACACACTTTTTTTATCAACAAACCAATCAAATTATTGGAAGGTGATATGAATTAGTAATTGATATGAAATTGATATGATAAAGTGTTCTATTCTATATAGATACTCACATTATAGAACAGAAGATAGTAGCATGCGTTGAAAACTAACACTAAAATATTTCATTTTACCACACTTAGGTCATAATAATTGAAGACTTACTGCTAGTATTGACAAAATATTCCTTTGTGGAAAAAGTAATTTTGTTAGGGTAAAATATTTTACCTGTGCACATAGTTGCCTCAGAAATAGGAAACTTGAAATTGGAGACTTCTAGGTCCGAATCGGCATCTCCAGTTTAGACCCAGTTTAAACTACTAGTTTAAACTGTGGTTTAGTAGTAAAACCAAGGTTACTCGACCGCGGGGACGACATGTATTTGGTCGATTGCGTTACATGTGGGCCACAATTGTTCCATTGCAAGATAGGAGGCGTTGTCTGTCTGTTTATTATGGTTAATTGTCAATGCATTGTCGGGCCACGCTCCCGGTTGTCGCTATGTTATCTCCCAATCAGGCGAATAACCCGTGTGCTTTGATAAATCACGACAAATTCACGGTCTTTTGTATGTATCTGTTAGTTATTATCTAATATCCTGGACGAACATGTCTTTTGGAACTTATTCCCTATTCCTTATTCACACAAAAATATATCTTTGGTCTATTTGATGGCATGGGTGGGTGACCCACTAAAAACACCCCAGCTCACCCCGAGGGGGGGGGGGGGGTGGGGTATGGACCATTTTCGAGAACGGTAAGGATATCAGCGAATTTGACGCCTTGGGTGGATGTCTTTTCCCAAATACCCAATAGAAACACCAGCACCACTCACCGGGGGTACCACCCCGAGGGGTGGACTGGGTATGGACCATTTTCGAGAACGGTAAGGATTAGGCTAATTTGACGGCAGGAGTGGGTGGCTCGAAGAAAATACACCATAGAACCACAACCCCTCACCCGAGGGGTACCACCAGAGGATGAAATGGGGTATGGACTATTTTCGAGTACGATAAGGATTTCTGCCAATTTTACGACATGAGTGGGTGGTCCACTCCAAATAACCCCTATAAACCCCCATCCTCATCCCTATGGGTACCACCCCAGTGGAGTGAAAATGCGTTATGGATCATTTATTCCTTATTCGAAACGAGAGGTCGATCACGATCGGCAGATGTTTAACCCATACCTTGGCGATAGTGATATAGCTATTTTCATAAATCTTTACACCAACCTTTTCATGAGTGCAAGACTTTCAACAATTCACAGCCTACTATTAATTGATAGTTCCCTAGTGGAATCAGACTTATTGGGCAACTTGCTCATATAAACACAATAGGAACATGGATATGACATTCGATTTCAACCTATTAGGTCACTCCAACACAGATACATGTGTGTGTTAAAGTGATAAAGCTAATTATGTCCAACCATAGTCAGACAGGCGCACCATAGATGTTAAAGATATAATTGTTAAAATATTTAAGTAAATAACATCATAATAACCCTATTTATCAAATATTATCTACTTCTTACATTGGAACCTGAATCATAACATATTATGTTGTTGTGTTAGCTGCATATTCAAAGTTATGGGGTCATTGAGATTAGAGACCAACCAATACCTGAATATCTATACAAGTGAGTGGTGTATAGACCTTGATATTAAATATGATTGATAATGGTTGGATATCAAATATCTTAATGCAGAATTATCAAATTACTAAAGGTGAGATATGAGAATGGTCAAATTGAAAATATTAGTCATAACATTGGATCGCATACAGTATATATATGGTTAATTTTATTCTAAGCTGATCACTGGAAAGATACAATGTCTGTAAACATCTGAAATATTATGGAATGTAGGGTAAATATTTTCAAAACCATTCATTCAATATCAAAATCTATACAGGTGAATAATGTGTCATGATCAACCTCAATGAGATTATAAAAGTGATCGGGTAAAAAATATTTGAACACCAGCACCATTATTATCCTGCAGCACAAATGCAATTGAGGGAATTTCAAAATAAGATATTTCCTCAAATGAAGAATATTCAATTGGTGGCTTATAGAAATCCTTACTAAACCTGGTTCAAGGTGAAAGAGATAATTTAATATCTGCCTACCGGATATCGTGTGTCTATGGAATGGGTTAATTTTAATCCCAAAATATATGCAAGTTAAAAGTGGATCACCATCAACCTGGACATAGAATAGCAGAATGATCAGATGAAAAAACACCAGAAGACGATATGTGTGGAGAGGGTTAAACATTTTCAATGACTTCATTTGATGGATCTACGGAATGGGTGGATTAATTTATTTCTAACATACAGTGTCTGTAAACAACAATGTCTATAAACAGCAATGTCTGTAAAACATCCCTACAAATAAAATATGGACAATTCCAATTTATTCTTTCAGAATAGGTGTCTTATTGAGTGTACACTAACTAATGAAACCGTTTCAAGAAAGGGGTTAACTTACTATTGCACCGAAAACTAATAGAGATCCATCCATTAATTATATTTGACATATTTTATCAACAGACTGCTAGCCATGTGCTAAGCCATCTATCTAGTGTCCAGCTGAACACATCTAAAACCAATAAGACAGGCTCTGTGTGGTGAGAAGTTCTCTTCAGTGGCAAACACCTATTAATTGCATTATCTGAGCTACTTGAATTATAAATGGCCATAACTCTGTTAAAATATAGCGGATCAACCCCAAATTTGAACTTGATCTGTATTTTGGGGTGAGGACAATATATACCAAATTTGGTGCTGATCAAATGTAAGCCATCCTGGCTTGGATGAATTCTATTTAAAAACAAGAGTGGAAAGGGTTAACTAAACAATACCAAAATCCATACGGATGAAGAACGTGCTAAGAAAGACCTAGGTAAGAAATATGAGGCAGATCAGAAGAAAATTGTTTGACTTTGATGCATCAGGTAGCATTTGTGTGCAGGGTTATTTATTTTCTAAACCGATCAACCAATCAATACCAAAAACTATACATGTGAGGGGTGTGTCATTATAAACATACATATCAAATATGAACACAATCGGACAAAAAATACCTAGGTTACAGCCAGTGTTCGCGCTGTCGGTAGCCAAATTAGCCAATGGCTAATCTTTTTCAAATTTGGCTAATAAAAATTTCATTTGGCTAAAATTTTGGCTAAACTTTTTTTAACCCCAAATGGAGAATGAAAGCATGAATTTTTGGCAAGTGGGTTTTCAATTCTGTGATGTGAACGATCTAGTCCGAAAACATCATAAGTGGGAATATGTCGCCGACTATACAAAGGGAAACCCGATCGCGGACAGTACAAAGGGAAACCCGTCACTCTGCACGAAACAGCAAAAATCATTATTTTAAATTTAATCCGCTAATCCCCCATTGTCTATCTGGTCACTCACGGGGCTCCTGCACAATGCATGTTTATGATGACATTGTATTTATGACGGTCAAGGTTTATGAGCACCAAGTGTAAGACAATAGCTTAATCAGCCAAATGTGAATCACGACAGATATTTTGTGGCTATTTGTCAATACCGATACATTCAAAATAAATTAATGTGTATTTTACCTGTGTCTGTTAGATTTGACATTTTAGTCATTAATTGTGAACCGACCAGAACACGATGATTTAATTTGGCCATAGTTTTTTTGAATTTGGCCAAAAAACATTTGGCTAAAGTTTTTTTCATTTGGCTAATAAAATTTTCATTTGGCTAAACTTTTGGCTAAAGTTTTTTTCGGTCCAGCGCGAACACTGGTTACAGCATTGGATAGCTCATGCCTACATGTATGTGTGGTTCAAAGTGTTAATACTTTCTTAAATGATCAACCGATCGATACCAAAAACTATACAGGTGAGGAGTTTGTCATCGAAAACATTTACATAAAATTTGAACAGTAAAACCAAGTTTTACTCCTACTAAAATCTAGTTTAAACTAGAGTGAAACCAGGTCTGGAATAAAACCTACATGTAGTCTAAACCATGGACGCCGATTCTGACCTTAATTTCGTCACAAAATTTCAGTTATCTTTAGAAAAATTATCTATATTGAAATTATTTAGCCATCAGTTAAAACTCACATAATATCAGTCTTGTATGTATTTTTTCGATGCCGGTAATTGCATAGCAACCGTTGATAAGCAAGGACCTTTCACGAATGCCACCACATCTGAAAAGCCAAGTTTCATGCTTTTATCGCCTTATTCACAATTGTGGTGTGTTTCTACACCAAGGTCTTGGAATAGTAGCAAAATGTGACTAAGTTCACGTGAACCAGTTTAGGGGTAGGGTTATGTTTTTACAAGTATTGACCACTTACGATAGGCATAGCAGCTAGTCCTGCGAAGGAATGATGTCTGCAGTTTCAAAAACAAATTTATCGCGCCTATATTTTGAGACGCCCGAGAAATCTGATATCGAATATGACAGTTTGCCTGAAAAAGTCACCATTTTTGTAGTCATTTTGTTATTTCATATCCATATCTGCGACATTCATTCTAAGTCCCCCTTTGAATGGGTGTCTCTGGTTCGAGAATTGTGTATTGAACAATATTGAGTGCCTTTTGTATATTTTTCATTCGAATTTTTTTTACGGCATCCAGTTATTTCCATGATTGTGAAAATATTATGTAACTCAGACAGCTCAACTCGGATTTTAGGGGACTTTTCGTGACGCGTCCGCGATGTTATCGCCTAAATAATATAAACAAAATCAGCTTTCCCCGATTTATTTCCTTACTTTTCCGTTTCATGTCCAATGGGCCTGGACTGTACGCAATAAAACCAAAAGATGACTTTTGTCATATGTAGTCTCTCGTCAGTGGGGTGGGGATAAATCTGACATGAACCAAGTTATTCTCAAAAATTATTTTCTCGGTAAATTAGGCCATACTAATGGCCATGAAGTGAAAATACTTTTGTATCACGGAGGAGGGGTTGAGGATACAGATGGTGGGAAGATACCCAGGGGAGATTTGAAAACCTGTGGTTGTGATAAATGTCTGGATGAACGGCTGTTAGATGGACCGACAGACAGATGGACACAGTTGATTTTTTGGAAAAGTGGAGATATAAAAATATCTTACCATCATAGTAAAGAACTCTGACAATCCCCTTGGATGTTGTATTTTCGTGATTGACGATTTGTTTCAAAACATGTTTGGTCAGCTTAATCTGGAACTCCTTTTCCCTTTTGTCCATCGCAGTCTCGTATATAGCTTTGATGATATTGGGGTATTCGCCGACGATATAGTAAGGCTGTAAAAGAAAATGTACACCAGCTGAGAAACGCGAGGCCGATCATGATCGTTAGATGCTTAACCCTAACACGCTAACAAAAATTAATAACAAAAATGAATAACGACAAACAGCTTCCGAAAACATCAGATGGCGAGGAGTTAGCTAACAAGTTTCTTGCGTTTTTCATACAAATTCTTGAGAAAATAAGAAGCGAGTTTCCACTGGAATTGCCGACTGACGATGTTCATGAATGTGCGGCGACGATGAGCGAGTTTGATTTATTAGACGAATCATCGGTTTTTAGAACAATAATCAACATGAAATTAAATTCGTGCTCATTGGACCCAATTCCGACTGATATTCTCAAGGAGAGGATCGTTCTTCGGTATCTGGCTCCAGTGTTCACACGGATCATTAATGAATCCATGAAAATCGGCAGTGTTCCACGTGAAATGAAAGCATCAATCGTGACACCTATAATAAAGAAGTGTGATCTTGATCCAGAGGCACTGAAGTCCTACCGTCCAGTGTCCAACTTATCATTTATCTCCAATGTTTTGGATAAAGTGGTCAGTCACCAAATTCTTGATTACGTGAACGCCAATGGACGTTTTGACAAATGTCAATCGGCGTATTGACGGAACCATTCCTGCGAAACTGCCTTGTGCAAGGAATTACTTGATAATTTCCTCTGCATGCTGATCTATAGACTAAGCAAACTAATATATTGAATAATCACTACTCGGTTAGGGAGACATGTTTATCGAATCAACCCCATTATTAATCTGTCTCTAGTTGATGTGTTTTGCTTTCTGTCTAAAAGGGGACAAATGGTGCTAGGAATGTATATATACACCAAACTGTGAAGGGGTGCTAAATCTCCTAGCTGGGACCTGTTTGATCCAATGTAAGTCGAAGCTACTCAAGCTACATTAAAAGCGTAGTGTTGTCAAAGCATGAACGATATATAACAATACTTTGGGGAGGGTATGGGATGGGAGTGTATGGAGTTGGGGTAGGATGAGGAGGAACATAAGGTGGGAGCGTCACTTGGTGTGATACCAGCTCTTGCTCTTTTTGACAGGTCGGTCACATTTTAACAATCTGAATTCCTACCACACAAGATTCCTTCACAACATGTCAGATTAATCAGTATGAAGGTTTCCGAGATGATGTAATTGTTTTTAATTTAATATATTTTGTTAAATTGAGCAAGGAATTAAATCTAAACAAAAATAATTAAAATTAAAAAACGGCCATAACTCCGTCAGATGAAACCCATATTTGAAGTCGATATGTATTTTATATGCAAGCATATTAGGGCCAGGTGCAAATTAAAAGCCCACCGGCCACAGTGCTCCCTGGAACGGTGCACGCTTCATTTGAAGCTGTGGCTTTGTAGAATAACTACGATAAAAATGGGAAAACCGGACCTTAATTGGAATATGATCTTATGTGAGTAATCATATGCCAAATTTGAAAACAAGTCAACAAGGACCATCACACCGGTAAAAATAGGCAGACGGAACCCAAAATACTAACTTGACCTGCATTTTCATATGAGTAATATATATACCAAACTTGAAAAGAATCAGATAGCTAAACTAAAGTTTTCACCAGGAAACCAAAATAATAATAAGTCGACAAGGACCATAACTCCTGGAAAAATGAGTGGACCGAATCCATATTCGAACTTAGTCCACATACCAAAAAAAACAATCGGATAACGAAAACTAAAGTTATCTTTCGAAAACCATCAGGGACAGACGGACAAAGAGGGACACAATTTAAAAAATCATGCGCACATCATATTGAGTCGTGCGCAGAAGATAATAAGACATCCTCACGAGATTATAAGACGTGTGCACAACATAATAAGGCTTGCATGCGCACAAGATAAAGCAAGGCGTGTGCACGGGATAAAACAAGTCGTGCGCACGCGATAATAAGTTGTGCACACGCGTTATTGCAAGAAATAATTGTAACCAGTAGGTCCGTCATGAATTGCCCCTTTCAAATTGTACAACCGGCACGCGGCCTATCAGTCAAAACAGCATGGATGAAATCAAGATTTAAATCACTAATTTAAACGAGAGGACGATCACGATCGGCGGATATTTAACCCATCCCGTGGCGATAGTAAATTACTATGATCGGAATCATAATTTAGAGCTTTGGTGTTGAATTGTATTGTATACTGTTATATACTATTATAGACAAACTAGTTGATGTGCCGGACTTCGTCCGGGCTATTTAGGGTACAACGTTGAAAAGTATTAGGAGAAAGAAAAAACTATTGTTCAATCGGTAAAGAAACATGCCTATATGAGCGTATATGAGCGAGGCCAAGGTCAACGACAGGGTCGCATGTGAAATTGGACCCGCCCATTTTGTTCCCGGGATCAAAGTTGGCTTACGTGTCAAATTTGAGGGTCTCGAGATCCAGAAATATGCTTAAATGAGCGTATATGAGCAAGGTCAAGGTCAATGACACGGTCGCACGTGGAATTTGACCCAGCCGTATTGTTCCCGGGATCTAATAAGGACTACATACCACATTTGAGTCAGATCGGAAAAGCATTTTTCGAGTCTATAACACACATCCACACATAAATACATACACACTTGGCGTGTTAGGTTCATGAGGCTCACAGAGGGGTTGTTGTCAGCGCTAATATTTGTTTCTTGTGTGATTACTAAAGTATATATTCATTGAGCATTAACATGGGGATATTCTGTTTTAAATTCGTCAAATTGTGATTATTGTGTTTTATGTTTAAATCGACTTGAACTAATACGCTGCGAGGTGGCGAGCTACCACGATGTCGTGGCGTGCCATTCGCAGAATGTAGTTATACATCGCATTTCTTTATCTGCATTTTAAGAATTGTCTTGAGCAGCGTGAATTTCGTTACTTATTCCTTATTCCTTATTCCTTATCCAAAAAATTTGGGAAAATGTGGCAAATGACTATGGCAACGTCTTAAGTAGGGCGAGACAAAATGTCCTGTGAAAATTATTTTTTGGAAAAAAGTTCAAAAATGCACGAAATTAGGCATAGTCCGAAAAATAAACGGAAATTGGCCGAAACAAGTGCGGGGTAATAAATGGCCACCTCGGCCAATAATTTTGGGCCGAAAAAAATTTGGGTCGAGTCCGAAAAAGTGGGACGAATCCCAGTTTTCGCTCTGCTCGGTCGGGAAAATTTCGGAAAATGTGGCAAACTGTCACATATTAAAAAATGGCCACCTGGCCCGAACTTTTTGGGCCGAAAAGTTTTTGGGTCGAGCCCCCAAAAGTGGGTCAAATAGAAATTCCCGCTCTGCTCGGTCGGGAAAATTTGGGAAAAGGTGGCAAATTACTATGGCAACGTCTTAAGTAGGGCGAGACAAATTTTCCTGTGAAAATTATTTTTGAAAAAAAGTTCAAAAATGCACGAAATTAGGCAAAGTCCGAAAATGAACGGAAATTGGCCGAAACAAGTGTGGGGCCATACTAAGACAAAAAGGTTTTAATCTACCGTTTGTTTTTAAATGTATTCATTTTACACGAAACTGATCAGCTACATGTGTGGTAGTGTCAAGGTGATATTTACTGAGTGTCCGAAATAAACAAATCACTTGCACGTGATTTTGTCACCAATCGCCGGTGATGAACTGTGGATTAGTTTGGCTAATAAAGCAGACATTTGTAATAAACTGGATTTAGAATTCTACTTGATTGTGTGAATTTTATTTATCATTATACCAAATAGAAATTAAAACATTGATAAACTCACCCAATTTCGTCAGCATTGCCACCGACGGACACATTGGTGAGAACAAACAAACTTACCTGTTTGTGTGTTGTGTATAATTATTATAAAATATCACATATAAAACCTTATTAAATATTAGAAAACTTAATCAGATTCCGAGAAGTGAAATCTATAAGTTTTCATGAAGATATTATAAAGTGTAAAGTGGCGCTCTCGTTAAGAAAAGGCGCAATAAAAACAGCTTCCCTATTGATCAAATTGTCAATCTTAACCAATCAGATTTGATGTTGTATAGACAGGGTTGTTGCTTAGTATCGAGTTCGGACTTGCATTATTAGTTTCCTCTCATCATGTGCTACAAAGTTTTCGAAAAATGGTATGGATAGCACTTCCGGTTCGAAAGTTCGGTATTGGTCGAAGAATCGGTTAACGCTCTTTGAAAAACTTTTAGCGCAATCGACCAAAAACTGACGTCACAGCACCCGATTCAATTTTTGACTTTTGGGTATCCTGCAAGGTAGGCCTTGCCCTGATTTCTTTGAAAAGGGCGAATAGATCCAAAACGAATCTACCGATTGCCTTGATTTTTTGTACGTACATAGCTCCCGTCCTTGGCTATTGACTGTACTGGGTGCGGAGTTCGTCCGACCTTGACCTTGGCACAAAACGCTCTTCATGTTGATTACTGTTGTGTACGAATCTCCTTCGGAACGGACAGAGATAGAAAGACGGGATAACTTCGAGTGTGTAGGGTAACTAATGTTTTCGAAGTGGGCGCATTTTTGTATAGCTCCGATGTGCCAAAAAAAAGCTCTGTAGGTGTCGAAAATTTGATGTCGTTATTTAAAGAATTTTTTGCATTTTCCTAGGAATTTGTTCTAACTTTATACCTATGGTCTATTGGATATGCTGATCACGAATAACGAAGTATGTTTTGGATCCGATCAAAAATGGCGGAGTTACGCCATCTTGGATATTGGACAATCCCAGTTTTTACCGGTTTTTGTGCTATATCTCAGGAACGGCTCATCGGATATCAATCGGACAAAAACTAGAAGGTGTGTGATTGTTGCCACGCATTATGACGTTTGCCCAGTCCAAATCTGATGTGCCGGAAAAAAGCTCGCCATGAGTCGTTCACCTCCGATTATATATTGTTTTGCTCCGACTCTCGTGAAAAAATGGCATTCGGCTTCAGTATAGCAAGCTGAACCAGATGCTGCATGCAGACATTTTCGAAATCCGTTCATAAATGGCGAAGTTATGCGTCATTGGAAATATGGAAATTGAGGGATGCGAGTTCTAAATGATGTTAATCTAACTCCTGTCACAGCACTCGATTCAAATTTTGACGTTTGGGTATCCTTCATAGTGTTATTGTGTGCGCATCTCCTCCGGAACGGCTTGAGATATCGAGTTCGGACTTGCTCTATTATGTTCGTCTTCTCATGTGCAACACGCATACAAAAAAATGGTTTCGATAGCTCTTCCCCTTGGTAAACATTGAAGTATCGAAATTGCAGTGCCATTTCAATTTCATTCTAGTTATTATTATTATAAAACACCTTATATCTCAGAAACCGCCGGGTCGATTGATTTGATATTTCCTACTCATATACATCCACGAAAAGTTAGTTTTATGCACTTACCGCTATTTTTGTCCGACCTTGACCTTGACCGTCGCCAGTAATTTTGTTGCAAAATATAGTTCGTCCTAATTTGACCAAACTCACTGGGTGGTATCACATGACAAAGACGATTACGATGCAATATAAACTAGGTCAATCGGTCAAAACATGGCGGAGTAATGGCGGTTTCATTATAGCCACATTTAAACTAGATTGAACATTTATTTAGCTTGGATCTCTTATGGGTCAAAAATTGATTGACCGATTAGAATGATTTTTGGTACATATATAGCGTTCGTCCTTAGCTATTAACCCGGCTGGATGTGAATTTCGTACGACCTTGACCTTTGCACTAAACGCTCTTCATGTGTATTACTGTTGTGTACGTATCTCCTCCGGAACAGCTTGAGACATCGAGTTCGGACTTGCATTATTAGTTTCCTCTCATCATGTGCTACTTTTCGAAAAATGGTATGGATAGCACTTCCGGTTCGAAAGTTCGGTATTGGTCGAAGAATCGGTTAACGCTCTTTGAAAAACTTTTTTCTTCTGAATTTGACCAAATTCATAGGGCGACATCGCAAGTCCGAACTGAAGACAACGCCGTAAACTGACGTCACAGCACCCGATTCAAATTTTGACTTTTGGGTATCCTGCAAGGTGGAGGCCTTGCCCTAATTTCTTTGAAAAAGGCGAATAGATCCAAAACGACTCTACCGATTACCTTGATTTTTTGTACATACATAGCTCCCGTCCTTGGCTATTGACTGGACTGGGTGCGGAGTTCGTCCGACCTTGACCTTGGCACAAAACGCTCTTCATGTTGATTACTGTTGTGTACGTATCTCCTTTGGAACGGATAGAGATAGAAAGACGGGATAACTTCGAGTGTGTAGGGTAACTAATGCTTTCGAATTGGGCGCATTTTTGTATAGCTCCGATGTGCCAAAAAAAAAGCTCTGTAGGTGTCGAAAATTTGATGTCGTTATTTAAAGAAATTTTTGCATTTTCCTAGGAATTTGTTCTAACTTTATACCTATGGTCTATTGGATATGCTGATCACGAATAACGAAGTATGTTTTGAATCCGATCAAAAATGGCGTAGTTACGCCATCTTGGATATTGGACAATCCCAGTTTTTACCGGTTTTTGTGCTATATCTCAGGAACGGTTCATCGGATATCAATCGGACAAAAACTAGAAGGTGTGTGATTGTTGCCACACATTATGACGTTTGCCCAGTCCAAATCTGATGTGCCAGAAAAAAGCTCGCCATGAGTCGTTCACCTCCGATTATATTTTGTTTTGCTCCGACTCTCGTGAAAAAATGGCATTCGGCTTCAGTATAGCAAGCTGAACCAGATGCTGCATGCAGACATTTTCGAAATCCGTTCATAAATGGCGAAGTTATGCGTCATTGGAAATGTGGAAATTGAGGGATGCGAGTTCTAAATGATGTTAATCTAACTCCTGTCACAGCACTCGATTCAAATTTTGACGTTTGGGTATCCTTCATATTGTTATTGTGTGCGCATCTCCTCCGGAACGGCTTGAGATATCGAGTTCGGACTTGCTCTATTATGTTCGTCTTCTCATGTGCTACACGCATACAAAAAAATGGTTTCGATAGCTCTTCCCCTTGGTAAACATTGAAGTATCGAAATTGCAGTGCAATTTCAATTTCATTCTAGTTAATATTAATATATGTGTTACTGTTACTTCGTACAAAAATTTATATTTACGAGTCACTACTCTCTGGTGTAAGAACTACGGCCGCATTGAATGTGTTCGGCAATGACATAGCCGTATGGGCCAGGGACTGATCGATTTGCCTGCATAACATTTGGGCAATTTTTGGGAGAATTTGTGGATCTTTCGGGAAATCGCTTGGTGCTTCGGGGGAAGATTGTGCAAACCTACTGTAATTTCTACATTTCTGCCAGAATTATACCTAATTTTCAAGTTATTTGAAATGTATTATGCTGCTTACATGCAATGAATATTCTGATCTAATTATGGGGCCAACTTCTCCGGATACCAAATTTATTTGTAACATAGTGGCTATTTTAGCTATTAGAAATCAGAAAAAAAATTATTATACCAGACCACCAATCGTCACTGCGTGTTGAAATTTCAATAAATTTTCCAAGTCTAAATTTAATCGCGATATGCATATGATATCCTATCGTCAGCACAAATAACGCTACCTATGATATCGTATCAGAAGTGTGTATGCAATATCCAGTTCATGGATTGAATCATGAGTATAGCCTGGTTGAAATACTAATGTGTGGCGAGTCACACTCGTCCTCGAGCCATTGCGGCCATGTATGCATGGCGTTATGAAGGGTTTGTATTGTGAATGGGTAAATTATTCGCTCGTAACCCTCACAGTAGCTCTTTTATACCAGGTTCTATTCAAAATTAAGAAACAGCTCGCAATGGAAATTTGCATGGTACATATTTGGTTAAGATTTCTTGGTCAATGGTGGTAGTATGAAATTTGGTCTAAATAACTATCAGTGACAGTGCTTTGGTTATGTTCATCAGTCTGTCTGGATAACTTTATGTTTTACTTTTACAAACATTTCAGAGTTAATACATGGCTTATATATTGGGTCCTGACTCCTATTTTTCTTCTGGGGAATTTTCCAAATTGAGGATTTAGCCCACCAAATGTGCTCAGGTACAATGAACCTAAATGCTGGACTTAAATAACTAATAGTTGTACTAAATGCTATTTCTAAGTATAAAAAATGTCATAACCCATCTGTTTTGTATCCACGCTTTTGGACATCAAATGCGACGATTGGTAAATATACAGTTATAGGCGAATAGCTATTGGATCCACAAATGTTGTTATACTGAAGAGGTTCGCATGTCGCAGAAACGCCGTGGTAATAATATGTACACAGTACATCTAAATGGGAAATTCCATGGATGGTTGCAGTTGTTTTAAATACCATTTCTAAGTCATGCGCTAGCGGTGGGTATTGCTGTCTCATCCGTTAAACTGCCGTGAACAGAAAGAACATTATAACACAGACAAACTTTGTTTTTATACTAATAATAAATATCACGTAAATTGCATGTTATTGTCATGTTAGTACTCCATGTTATGTGAATAAACCCAACAGTATGTAAACAAACATTACATAAAGAGTATGCGATAAGCAAAACATTCATCACCTGGGAAACCCCATGCATTACGTGAACTTTGGATATAATTTTCCACCAAATTGTTTATATTGTATCAGTATAGCGCTCGCTAACCTTCGCCTCTCAATATTTCGGTGTCGAATGGGTCACCGTGAATCACTCTCCTAAAACTCCTAAAAACAGTGCCACTGTGTTGAGTGTTGTGCTTATCATTCACTCTTTGCGTACTGTATATAAACAAACGCTCGGCCCAGACAAAGTGTGTTTTCTGGATAATATAGCGCATTTATACTATTATTATACTTATACTATACTATTAGTATATTCTTGAAGTAATTTTCACAATTTCATAACTGCAATTTTTAAATGAATACCTATAACGAAGGCCATTCGTGCCTTTAAGGAAACCAATTCATTTCGGTAGTGTTAGAATGTTGTGTTACCTCTTTCTATGTGGTAAGACAATAAACAATACATGAGCCCTTAATTTGTGAGACAATTATTAAATGGCCGGGAACACATTACTCACTGTTAAGAAAACTGTTTTCTTGTTTTGAGAAAGAACAATTTCTCAGTGTATGAATGCGATATTACCGCTCGATCTTACGTGCTATATACAAACAAGCGCTCGGCTCACACAATTAAGGATAATATCGCATTAATACTATAATTATAGTATACTAGTAGTATATTCTTTACAGCATGTTTATAATTTGGTAACTGTTATTTCTAAATATATATTTATAAATTATAACGAAGGCCAGCCATGCCTTTAACCAGCAAGGACCATGCAATGTAGATATACAATTAGATTAGGTGAATAGCAATTGTACCCGCACAGGTTGATGCTTTAAGTATATTCACAAGTCGCATTAATTTTTATTAATGTACTGGTTTAAATCTGGCATCAATGGTACTGTATATATGTTTATATTTCGTGGACGAATCCTGCTGGAAGGAGTAAGTTATCGAATAACGTGGTACATTTTTATCATATTAACCATACTATACTATGATTCAATACTCTGAGAAGAAAAGTGCTACCTATAAATAAAATAAATTTAGATTAAGATAAACAACATCAATGTTGTGACATATTAACTACTGATTACTTTTCAATTATTTGACGTCTAACGAGTTGCATTTGATGGGATGGTGTCGTTATCACCTTTCAGTGTTGGCTGAGAGCAGTGACGATTGTAATAACCATATTGGGTAAGGGTCAAACAAGTGATATCATGTTTCCCAAAGGTAGCAATAACTTTTAGGGAGGGCAGGGTAAATTAGAAGTGTCAATCAGCATGGCACTCCTGATTCTCTGTTTGTTTGTCTGGGTTATGGGTGACCAAATGGCTGGACCACCAGAGCTGAAATATTGTACACATGGGTCAATTGACCCGGGGACTGTCATGGGATAGGTTTCGTTGAATCATATGTCTTAAAAGAACCCTAATAATCATATATAATATCCAAATTTTATATCTGGTCGTTGAAAATAGATTCATGGGGATAAGTTGACTCGATGTGGCACTGGTGCCTGATTCATCCGCGTTGGTGGTGCTAGATAGGAGGGTTTTATACTCTCTGAACCGAACACATAATACAATACGTGGAATGGTATAAGGAACCAAACGCAATTTATCTCAATTTAATATCTCATATAGATTATTTTCCAAACATATAACTATAAACTTAGGGGTAATTTGCGAAAATAGTTCACCCTCTTGTGGCCATTTTGGATCAAGTCATGTGCCGCCAAAACGTTGTTAACATTCAAAGTTCTACTTTAGATGTGTCCAGGTACAAACAAAAATAAGCCCTGAGAACTTTCGGGTTCCATATCAGATAAACCACGCTACCTGTCTATATAATTTAAAACAAAAATACATAACAAAAACAGGCATGTTCTCTAAATTAAGGCATATCATAGTGGTCATTTTGGGTCTTTACTGGCATCATTGACATCAAAAAAGTACGAAGAATACACCACATGTGATTCAAATGTAATACAGCGAATGGTTTACCCACAATCTTCATATAACTAGACATAGGGTAATATCGCGAAATTTACCGACTATTGCGGGTTATCGCACTGGCGGCCATTTTGTTTCCTACCTGAGTTGTCGATTGCGGATATTTTTGTCAGGTGATATTGAAGGATTGGTTGCGGTCATATAAACCTCATAATGTTCAAATAGTTGTGACATATTATGATTGGTTTTGTGTTTTTTTTTCTGAAAAAATTGTTGAAAAAAAATAGAATTTCTCAAATATTGAGCCATATTCTGGCGGCCATCTTGGATCTTGATTTACAAGTTTGATATCAGTTAACGTAGAAATATATAAGAAACAAAATGCAATTCATTGCAATGTCATAACTCAATTGGTTTTTCCACAATCGTCATATAACTATACATAGGGTAATATCGCGAACTGTACCGACTGTTGCGGGTGATCGCACTGGTAGCCATTTTGTTTTCTCCGTGAGTTGTCGATGATACTGAAGGATTGTTGCGGTCATATAAACGTCATAATGTTCAAATATTTGTGTCATATTATGATTGGTTTTGTGTTTTCGCTTAAAAAAATTATAATTTCTCAAATTCTGAGTCATATTCTGGCGGCCATCTTGGATTTTAATTTACAAAAGAAACAAAATGCAATTCATTGTAATGTCATATCTGAATTATTTTTTCTACAATCGTCATATAAATTTTGGATTACGTCATATGCGACCAGGTTGATTTCTTGTTAACATCCGGAATTCTACTCTTGAGATGTCCAGGTACATTTAAAAAAATCGGTCCGGATGAGTCCTGGGGGTCCATAGGGGGTGTACCTAGCTGTCCGACTATTTGACACTAAAGAGGAACTTAAAATTATGAGATATGAGCAATAAAGAGCATTCTTTATCAACTTAGATAAGGGAGACTAATACATTATAATAACACACATGGTCAATGAAGAGCGTTTATTGTCAGCTCAGAGGGAAAATTAATTTAAATTACTTAAATGGGCACTAATAATTTAATAATTCTTTACTTGAGCAACAATCGGCACCCCAGCTAGTAGCTGGTATATTCATAATATTATAACACTATGTACAGAGCCGTATTGGCCTGTGTTAATATAAGTATATGAAATGTCAAACATAATCATATGAATCTAAATATATATACACCAAACTTGAATTAAACAGCACAATTAGTATCTCTTAATGGGGGATGTGGGATTGTCAAATCGCCTAGCTATGTCATGTTTGTACCAATATAAATCCAATCATTCAATGCCCTACAGGAACCACTGGTCTGGTTGTTTCAGAGGGTCTGTTTTAGGACTTGAAGTGAATTCATTGAATTGAGAAGTGTTAACTATGTTTGACTGAGTGAATTATATTATAAATATATATCACTTTTAAAGCAAAATTGTAATCACACAATGCCAAATTGAAAGATGGGGCTGGACTAGATTAAAAATAAACAAGGAAGGATAACTCTAGCATGGAAAATATAAACAATGTCATTATTCCGAAGGCCTCACTTATCTTTGGGAGACTATAGAAGTCAGCGCTATTCGGTTGTCTATGTGGCAGTTCGTCTAGCTGTCTGTCCGCCCATCTGTCTGTCAACATATTCTCCCAAACCATAAGTATGAATTGAGTCATATTTGGTGTGGATGGTACCTAGGTGACTGGGATTCAGATTTGTTAGAATAAGGTCACCATGTCAAATAGGTTCAGAGTCCGGGAATTTGTTATAGTAATTCTTAAAACGTCTTCGTCTCAAGAACCTTCAGGGCATTGTTGACCTTTCAAATGAGGGGCATATGATGTCCCTGTTTACCGTTCTAGAGTTAATCTTCTTTGTTGACCTGGAAATAGTGTTTGTTTGTCCGTCCATGCTGTTATTACAGCCATTTGTTATCGGAACTGAAGGAAATCTGGTATGATGCATGTTCATCATCATAACTGCTTTCAAAATCCAGAATTATCAGTCTTTGTTCGTCTTGATATACTATTCATTTGTTCGTCCAAGCAGCTATCTAAGCCTTAGGTTATCGGATCTGATACAATTTGGTATGGAGATTCACCATCATGACTGGGGACAACAAAGGTTGAACAGATGTTTATTGAATGCAATGTAAGTCTACGGAGACGGGGGTTTGTTTGAAAATAGAGTGTGATTAATGAAAGTTTAACTGATTGTTTTCATCTATCTATCTATCTATCTATCTATATCTATATTTGCGAATAACTGTCTGTCTGTCTGTGTTCTATAGAAATACACAGGGGACCATCTAGATGGCACAAAAGGGGTCTATCAGGGGTAAATATTGTTTGTCGCCGATTGCCACCAAACTCATATATAATCATCCCCTTGAATCTAATGGTGTGGTTTAATAAGGTCAAAAGTGGCGTCGTTAGAGTCAGGGATACACGGAAGGGGAAAGGGGCACCAAAATTGATAAAACTAATTTTAGCGCCGATTTCCACCAAATTGATACACATTCTTCTCCATGATACAAATAATATAATTTAAAGACGTCAAATTAGTGTCGTTTGGGTGAGAGATTGGGGGTGGGCACTAAATTTGATTATAATTGGTTTATTCGCCGATTTCCACCAAACTTATACAAAAAAATCATCCCCATTCTAATAGTGAGGATTAAAACTGCCAAAGTGTCGTCATTCGAGTCAGGGGTGCACCGAAAGGGAGAGGGGCACCACAATTGATACACACTATTTTAGCTCCAATTTCCACCAAATTGATACACATTCTTATCCATGATACGAGGAATCTAATAGTGTGATTTAAAGACGCCATTTGGTGTTGTTTGGGTGAGGTATGGGGGAGTGGTGTGGTAACTAAATTTGATAACAAAATGTTTAGTCGCCGATTAGCACCAAACTTATAAATAATTATCTCCATGCTATCAGGAGTCTAATTGTGTGGTTTACAGATGTCAAATGTGAGGACATTGGAGTCAGGGGTGCATAGATGGTGAGAGGGACACAAAATTGACAATATGTTTAGTGCCGATTTTCACCAGATTGATAAATATTATTATCCGTGATACGAGGAATCTAATCGTGTGTTTTAAATATGCCAAATTGGTGCCGTATTGGGTGAGAGATATGGGGACCCTAAATTTGATACGAATTTGTATACTCGCCAATTTTCACCAATTTTATAATTATTCATCTCCATAGTATAATGTGTGGTTTAATGATGTCAAAAGTCGCGCCGCTTGAGTCCGAGATAGGGACGGGAGGGTCATCAAAACTGATAAAAATATGTTTACTGCCAATTATCATCAAATTCATACACGTTCTTCTCAAATGATACGAGGACTCAGATCGTGCGTGTCAAAAACGCCTAGATATATTTCGAGTGTCTGTCTGTATGTATGTGTCCTGTATATAACTTCACGCAGTACAATCTAGATGGCACTAAGATGGTCTAACGAGGGTAACTTTTTACAAGGAAGGTAATGGTGTGGGTTAAAATATTTTAAAGTGACACTGTTGTTGTCAGGGGCAGAAAAGGGGAGTGGCAACACAAAATATTATGAAATAGTTTTGTCGCCGATTTCCACCAAACTTATACATTATCACCTCCATGATATGGCGCCGTTCGAGTCAGGGGTGCAGGGGGCACCAACAATTGATTAAAAAAACTATTTTATTTTTAGCACAGATTTCCACCAAATTGACATATTATTCTTCTCCATGATACGAGGAATATAATCGGGTTATTTAAAGACGCTAAGTTGGTGCCGTTTGGGTGAGAGATGGGAGTATAACTATGATAAGAATTTGTTTAGTTACCGATTACCACAAACTTCTATATAATCATCTCCATTATATCATGTATGCATGCATCTAATAGACGTGGTTTAAATATGTCAAAAGTAGCGACGTTCAAGTCATACATGACCAAAGCTGATACAAATATATTTAGCACTAATTTCTACCAAATTCATACACGTTATTCTCTAATGATACGATAAATTAAATCGCATTTGGTGTAGTTTGGGTCATGGACGGAGAGAGGACCAGCATTGATAAGATTGTATTCACCAATACCCTCCAAAGTTATAAATATAGTCATCTCCAATGCCATCTTCATAACTCCCTAAGGAGTTTTTGGCGTTCAAATTTCACAGTCTCGACAAATGGTGACCGAATTAAGTCACTTGAACAATTATATCTTCTCAACTGTCAAATTTATATGGGGATGGGAATAAGGGCATTCATATAGTCAGCTAGTAGGAAAACAGATACATAGAAGAAAGCTGCGTATCTATATCATTCTATTTAAGAGGTACACATATTCTTGCAAACTAAGAGACATTGAACCGTCAGAGGATTGTATATTAGAATGGCTCATGTATATATTATACACAATTGAGTCTGTCCATTCAATTTAGTTTCTACAGAAAAGTTATAATTTGTCAAGAGATATGGAATATGCAGTCAAATGTAGTTTCTTCTGAGATAAAAGAAAACGCAGTTAGAAGTACATGACTTTTCAGGATCCTCCAATTTAATACTGACATCTGACAATGTATATCTGCCCGACACAGAGAATTTCTTTCATTTTGTAGAACAGTCTCATTGCCTAACATAAACAACTCAAAATCTCCTCTGTGTCGGGCACAGGTAACTGATATACTTGCATAGCAACATTTCTTTTATACTGAGAATAATTAGCCATTATATAGCACCATGAACAGAGCATCAGGATATTTCTTTAAATCATCTGTATCTGCGTGGAGATATGATAACCAGGTGTCCTCAAAATCTTGGTCTAACCCACTAGACTGATTGATACATCTATGTATAACCCAATTGTTGTCTTCAATTTTGCGGACTAATGTGTTTATGATGTTCATTCATGTGTCATGTTATATATAACGTCTGAAGTTTACGCAGTTGTAAATAAATAAATACTTCTTTATTGGTGGGACGGATTCATCGCCATAAACAAAATGACAATCGCTCCGATCCGACAAGGTGAGCCACTACTTATATTCCATGTGTAAGAATAATGTTTTCTGATACTATTTTGGGTATACAGTATATGAGAATACGTGTAACACTTTGAGCAAGAGTATTTATTCCCACCAAATATCCACAGCATACAGAGGGTTTCACTTCACTTTAACCTGGGCAACGCCGGGTAACCCTGCTAGTCTGACATAAAGCTGCATGTGACCCTTTTCTGTTCGAATATTCAGGTTTATTTAACAACACAATATTATTAGTATCATGCACTAATAGACATGTGAACTATACAACAAGCAAGGAAGCTTATATTACATGGGTCTTCGCTACTGTGTGCCTTAAGTTTTGTGGAAACAAGTGGATACCAAAATTGTTGCAAACTCAAAATGCTCACCTCTGACGTTCGTGAACTATTAGTATATTGTCAGTGATGTTATTTCCTTACTCTGGTCCTTTTTACCTAATGTTCCTGGATTAATATGCCTTGTTGCCAATAGTTCAAGTCTCATAGTCCATCACACACATGTACTTTTAGGAATCTATGGGAGTTTGCATGGTATATAACGTTCAATAGAAGGTCTATCTATGAAAATGACAAACCTTTTCGCCAGCATCGTCATCAACATTATTATCATCATCTTCAACTTTCCATACTGTCACTTTATAGTCTCTGGGAGATCCGCCACGCTTCGTTTTCATAATGTCAATTGGACCTTGTATAGTTATTCCCCCTTCTTGACCACCGCCTTTTATTAGATCAGGACAATAGCCAGATTTTGGTATGAATTCATAAAATCTAGTAGACACCCTACCTGGGTTTTTCTTGTAATAATGACTGGCTTTTATTTTACTCTCAAGTTCTGAAAGATATGAAGTAGCATGATGAGCATCATACCTGGATTTAATCAATTGGCATCGGATTGTATTTCAGCCTGACATTATATCCAACAGTACTTTTGTGAGTTATTTGTCAGGAATGTGATCACTATAGTTTGATTAGCAAACTTATCATGGACAACTAACTCGGAAAATAACCCCCAAAACAATTCAATATGCTTTTGGGGAATTGCAGGATACAAGGTTGAAGTTTCTGGTTTTTTAATTTTAAAACGCAAGTTTTTTTGTCCGATCTCGGAAACACAATCATTCAATGCAAATTTTGGTGACCCACCCCAAAAGTTTTATTGACATGACAGTCAATGAATGTGGAGACGCTCACCTGACAGAAAAGACTGAGAAGAATGGGACACTTTTCAATATTCAAATAAATTATCCAATAAATGAGGGCTGAGGGTGTGCCGATGGAATCAAATTTGAAATCCAAGATGGATGTTGGCGGCCATGTTTGTTTAACGAATTTCGGTCAAAATAAGAAGAACAAAACTAGAGGTCAACCCGAAGGTTACAGTGCAGTTTGTTTACGATCGGATGAGGGGTGTTGCCTGCAGAGTGTGCCGAAGGAAAATGTTGACAGACACACACGCACGCACACATGCTTGACGGACGAACGACCAACTCATGGCAATAGCTCAAACTTTACAAAGTAAAGTTGAGCTAAAATGAAAGTGTCAATGACACGGTAGTTCAACTTGGGTGGGGGGTATTTCATGTGTTACATGAATGGAGCGATCAGGACTGCGAAATGTCTCAGTAATACCAGATGTCAAAATGAAGATATATGTATAAAGTAAAATCCAAGATGGCTGCTGGCGGACACATTTTCCAATGAAATTCAAAAAAATCCCATCTAGTGCTAAACCCGAAGATCCATATGAAGTTTTGTGACGATGGGATGAGGCATGTGGTCTGTAGGATGTGCCAAAGGATTTATTCGTGCAGTAAAATCCATGATGGCCGCTGGCTGCCAAGTTTGTCAACGAAATTCAGAAAAAAAAATAATGGCTCTAATCCAGGGGCCACACAGAAGACCCATATAAAGTCTGGTGACAGTCTGCAGGGTGTGCCAAAGCATTTAGTCATGCAAAAAGTAAAACCCCAGATGGCTGCCGGCGGCCATGTTTTTAATTGAAAATAGTTCAAATACGATAGCTCCCATCTAAAGGTGATCCTAAACATGCCGGTATTATTTCAAAAACAATTCTCCAATAAATTCGGGCTGCAATTCAAATTTTAAATCCAAGATGGCTGCTAGCGGCAATATTTTTAACGAATTTCGGTAAAAATAGGAAGCACCCATCTACAGGTCACCGCGAAGATCCATTGACGTTTGGTAATGATCGGGTGAGGGAGTTTGCCTGTATGGTGTGCCGAATGGTTTAGACACACACAGAGTAAAGTCCAAGATCGCCACAGCCGGTCACGTTTTTCAACGAAATTCGGAAGAATTTGACGGCTGCCATTTCGAGGTCGTGAACCCGAAGATTCGTGTGAAGATGGTCATGTCGGATGAGGGATGTGGTATGTTGTGTGCGCCAAAGAATTTAGTCATACAAAGATTAAAATCAAAGATGGCTGCCGGATGTTTTTCATCGAACATTGTTCAAATTAAATAGCTCCCATCTAGACTCGATTCTAAACTGGCCTGCACATTTTCAAAACGATTCTCCAATACATGCGGCTGCTGGGTGTGCCGATGGATTCAAGATGGATGCTGGCGGCCATGTTTTTAAAAATGAATTTCGGTTAAAATAAGAAGATCTAGAGGTCACCCGGAAGATCCATATGAAGTTTGTTGGCGATCGGATGAGAGATGTGACATGTAGGGTGTGCTAAAGGACGTTTTTGACGGACGCACGGGCGGACAACGGACGCCAGCCCATAACAATAGCTCAAACTTGACTTTGAAATTTGGTGTGTGAATGTATCTTGCCCCGGATACGAATTTTATCGGGTCGCCGAGCCCGTGCGACGCCAGCTTCGCGCATGCGCAGACCAGATCTCAGAAACGGGTGGAGCTATCGAATTGACATTTGGTTTTTGAATAGCCGGACAACGTCGGGCTCATCGGCTAGTCTATAATATATTTT
Organism: Siphonodentalium dalli; assembly: GCA_032622095.1. Taxonomy (NCBI): domain Eukaryota; kingdom Metazoa; phylum Mollusca; class Scaphopoda; order Gadilida; family Siphonodentaliidae; genus Siphonodentalium; species Siphonodentalium dalli. The sequence goes on along the minus strand of CP136068.1, from coordinate 118,624,305 downwards.
GAAGACCTCTGTTAGTCTGTCTGTCTGTCTGTCTGTATGTCTGTATGTCATTTATACAAATCTACGATTCTCGACCGATCGGGACGAAACTTGATACGTGTGTGTAGTTTGACCAGGCGGTCGTCGTATTGGCGAGCCCGTGCAGACAAGATCTCGGAAACAGGTGGAGCTATCGACTTGAAATTTGCTATGTGAATGTATCTTGCCCCGGATACGAATTTTATCAGGTCACCGAGCCCGTGCGATGCAAGCTTCGCGCATGCGCATACCAGATCTCGGAAACGGGTGGAGCTATCGACTTGAAATTTGCTATGTGAATGTATCTTGCCCCGGATACGAATTTTATCGGGTCGACGAGCCCGTGCGACGCAATCTTCGCGCATGCGCAGACCAGATCTCGGGAACGGGTGGAGCTATCGACTTGAAATTTGCTCTGTGAATGTATCTTGCCCCAGATACGAATTTAATCGGGTCGCCGAGCCCGTGCGAAGCAAGCTTCGCGCATGCGCAGACCAGATATCGGAAACGGTGGAGCTATCTACTTGAAATTTGGTTTTTGAATAGCCCAGACAACGTCGGGCTCATTGGCTAGTCTCCTATATATTTTGAAGATCTCTGTCTGTATGTCTGTATGTATGTATGTATGCATGTCATTTATACAAATCTACGATTCTCGACCGATCGGGACGAAACTTGGTACGTGTGTGTAGTTTGACCAGGCGGTCGACGTTGTCGTATTGGCGAGCCCGTGTGGTGCCCGCTTCGCGCATGCGCAGACGAGATCTCGGAAACGGGTGGAGCTATCGACTTGAAATTTGCTATGTGAATGTATCTTGCCCCGGATACGAATTTTATCGGGTCGCCGAGCCCGTGCGACGCCAGCTTCGCGCATGCGCAGACCAGATCTCGAAAACGGGTGGAGCTATCGACTTGAAATTTGGTTTTTGAATAGCCCGGACAACGTCGGGCTCATCGGCTAGTATATATATATATATATATATATATATATAAATTAAAATCCAAGATTGCCGCTGGCGGGCATTTTTTTTCAACAAAAATTAGGAATTTTTTTATGACTTATCTTGTGGTCATCCAGAAATCCATATGAAGTTAGTTACGATCAGATGTAGGGTAAAATCCAAGATCGTCTCTGACGGCAATAGTTATAACAAAATTCTGAAAAACTTGATAGTTCTCATCTAGTTGTCACTCAAAAGATCCACGTGGAATTTGGTGACGATCGAATGGGGGATGTGGCCCGGTGGGGAGATTTAACATGCACAGCGTAAATCCAAGATGGCTGCCGACAGCCATGTTTTTCATCGAAATATGTTCAAATTCAATAGCTCCCCTCTAGATATGATCCTGAACATGCGTATAATTTTTAAAAACTATTCTCCGATAAATGGAGGCTGCGGGGTGTGCCGATGGATTTAAATTTGAAATCCAAGATGGCCACTGGTGGCCATGTTTTTGAACGAATTTCGCAAAACCTTGATTGCTTGAGGTCACCCCGAAGGTCGATATTAACTTTGGTTGTGATCAGATGAGGGATGTGGTGGTTTGTTGGTTCTGCCATATCCAATTATACTCCCATGATCAGGCGACCCATGTGTACACATGTTCCTACACATCGTGTACGCTGATAAGGAACGCTCTGTATTGCTAATTTATAATAATATAATATTTATGGCCCTTTACAGTCAACGGCACCTATCCAATGGTATTCACTGTGTCAATTCACCACTGCAAACACAATTTCGGCGACCATGGTCCAACCGTTTTGGGTATATGATTATGAAATTATTTAATTAATATTGTTTACTAGTAGCCCTTTAAGTAGTCTGAAGTCTGCGCGAATTTACTCGCTCTTCCGGCTGTCAACTTTACTACAAACACTTAGTTTACCCACTCGATCAAAGTTGAATTAAGAACCGTAAACAATATAGTTATTTACAAATTATAATCAAGAACTATATCGTTTGTATGTTCAGGTGGATTTGGAACTATTAGAAGACAATTCCAGTACCGGTATGTCTAAATCATTCTGCCACCACAAACGGAATAATTATTCAAACAACTTGTTTCATCTCGCACACACAGCCGGCATTGAAATATATTATTATACCTTAAACTATATCGTCTTCTTGACCAGAAAGCCACAACGTATTGATCTGCAACGGTTATGTCACATTATTCATTTCAATGAAGCATAAAACAGTGAATATAATCACAGGTATCAGACACAAAACGACTTTTTCAATTGCTGTATATTGGTCAGGGAGCTATCGATACAGCCGTTGCGATTTTGTGAATGTTCTTCGTTTGCAACATTGTTACATTCACATGAATTTATAATGCCATCACCATGGCGCTACAATGGGGTTGATCCATTGTCGCTTAGAAATTTCATTGTTCATAACATATACATGTAGACGTCAAAATTGGCTGGTCTGCCTTCGTATATTTGACTATGTCACCAGATTAATCTATCTCCAAAAGTCCATGCATTAATGGAGTCTACAGACACCGGGCCAACAGTATCAGCACAGCTTACATAATTGTAGTTACCACAACCGATGCATAAAACCCAAAATGGGATGGCTTGAGGTCAGTCAGTGACGTACATGCATGCCACAATATGGAAAAAATTGGAATATCATTCAAGAAACTCAAGGCAAATGGTTTAAACATATTTATTCGCCATATATGCATATAAATACACACAGTCGGCAACGGGATTGAAGAACAAGTGCGGGCCACTTATATGCTACTTCTCTCCCGATCACCATACACTCAAGTGAAATAAAAAAAAATGATACATGGCATTGAACAATTATATATGGTATTAACGATAATGGTAAATGATTGTTGCTAGTCTCTCCCAATTTCGAATTCATATAGTTCAAAGTAAATGTTGCTTTAAGGTGTTCTGTGCTCATCCGTCCTTTAAAATGGTAAGGTGGCAGGACAGTAAGTATGTTCCAATAGGGGGTTTTTGACTGATGTCATATACTCAGAATTATTATTTTTGTTTGAGTTCTTTTTTCATTTAAGTTGGAATTTGTATGTTCTCATCCTGGGATGTGTCTCTTATAAAAATTTGGACAGCCTTGAAAATATCTTCATTATTGGAATTTGATAAGCTTGGATCTCCAAATAATAATGTTTTTACTGAATAAATATTGAAACGTAGTAGCTTGTTCAGCAGGTATACTCTTGGAATAATATGCAATTGACATTGGAAAAAATAATGAAATGCGTTTTCTTCGCCATCGCCGCATCTACAGACTTTGGACACCGCAATATAATTGAAGTATTTATCTGATTGGAGTTCACTGCATTCGCACCTGAGTCGACATTGTAAGATATTTAATGATCGTTTCCCTGTAGAAAAATACTTGGGGGGTTTAACCGGATTGGGAATTAGAGATTGTCGGAAACATTCATAATTCAGATTTCTTATTTTTTTATCACGTTTATTCCAGTCATTTATACACTTGGGCATGAAAGTGGACTCTTTTCTTTTGTAGTTGCATTTCATAGGGATAAAATTTGATGCATTTCTGGTATCATGGTCATTTCGGGCACTGAATGTGGGTGGTATAAGTTCTGTCAGATAGTTAGGTGTTTTTTTGTTTACTATATTGTGGAATATTAAAACCTGTTTGTAATATCTTCGAGTTTCTAACGTCTCCCAGCCTAGTTCGGTCAGAAGTCTAATATTTGAAACTGACCTGGTGCAACCGGTGACTATTCTAGCCGCTTCATATTGAACATCTTCTAGATCTTTTAGTAAGTATTCGGGTGCGCCCGACCAAACGTTACTAGCATATTCCATGAGGGATCGAACATGAGATAAATAGAGGGTTTGAAGTGTTTCGAGATTTAGCATTGTTCTTAGTTTACGCAATTGTGACAGGCGTGCGTATGCCTTAGTGCATATATTACCAATGTGTGTATTCCAAGTTAGGTTGTCATCAATATCCAATCCGAGGTGTTTGTGGCTATTTGAGTAGTCTAGTGTTACCCCATCGAATATGATTGTAGGTTTAACTACACTTGGCTTGGAAAATAACATTAGATTGGTTTTACTACCATTGAATTTGACACACCAATTTTCAGCCCAATCTCTGATTTTGTTCATGTCACTATTGACTGTCGATTGAAGGTTATAAGTATCACTATCACTGTTGATTAAACATGTGTCGTCAGCATAAAGTCTTGTGATAGATTTAATTTCATCGGCAATGTCATTAATGTAAATTAAAAACATCAGAGGTCCGACTACAGATCCCTGGGGCACACCAGCTGCTATTGAGGAATACTGCGAAAAGCTTGAGTTGACTCTAACTCTTTGCTGTCTATTTTGTAGATAGTTTATCAACCATTTCAGAATATTACCTTTCAAACCATATTTCTCTAATTTTAAAACAAGACCTCGGTGCCAGACTTTGTCAAACGCTTTAGAAATGTCGAAAAAAACTGCACAACTCGTTTGGCCCTCGTCAATTGCACAGTGGATATTATGAATGATTTCAATTAATTGAGATTCGGTACTATGACCAGGTATAAATCCAGATTGATGCTTATATAAAAGGTTGTGGGATTTCAAATGGCTTAGAATTTCATTAAAAACTAATCTTTCTAGTACCTTGCCGACACAACTTATAAGAGATATCGGACGATAATTTAAAGGGTCATGCTTATCACCTTTTTTGAAGAGGGGCACCATATCGGCTTTCTTCCAAGCTGTAGGGAAACAACAGCTCTTTAAAGATAGATTGAAAATTATTTTAAGTGGTTTACAAACTGAGCCATGTGTTTCCCTTAACATTTTGTTACTTATTCCATCGGGGCCCGTGGCTTTATTTGTTTGTAAATTTTTCAAAATTTTTGATATGTCCTCCTCCGTAGTTTTAATCTCTTCTATTTTTTCGGTTGTTCTTTCTGCAAATTCAGGTAATGTCGATTTTTCATTTTCTAGTGTACTGTTTCTCGTGAAAATTCTGTTGTTGATGTTTAGTGGGGGAATTTTCTCGACATTGGAGAAATTATTAAGTAATTGTTTAGTGACATGCCAGAATTGTTTTGGCTCATTTACTTTCAAGTTTTCATCGAGGCTTGCTAAATATTTATTTTTGGCTGATTTTTTCAAATTATTTGTTCTATTGCGGATTGCTTTAAATTTATCACAGGCACTAGGATGATTTGTGCGCAGCGCTTTCTTTCTGATGCGGTCGCGTTTCCGAATATGTTTTCTTATTAAACTATCAAACCATGGTTTGTCATTCTCACGTATGAATGCATGGGCAAAACATTACCCTTTTGCAATGACATTGGAGCTAGATGCCACACACATTGCATGTAGTTAATATCTGACATATCTGCCTGACGATAGGAGAGTCAAAACTCTATTCATATTGACAGGGTTACATGAGACTAGGCTACATGTTCATGCAAATCCCCCGATCAGACGCATGGGATCTCTCATGTGTCAAAATGTGTGTTCAGAATTGAACCCGCCTGGGGGGTACATTAATAAAATAATGTATAATTTATGTTGATCAAGGGAAAATAATTCAACTCTATCAAATGAATGTGTGGTATAGTGACCGTCATTCAAGAGCAAGCGCAGTTCTGATTTAAACACAGTCGACAGCTATGCAGTAGATGTGGAGTCTGTGTTTTAATCAGAACTGGAACAAGCGATGATATATTACTGTGTATATCCACACCAGAAATTATGCAGGAATTTTGCCAATTTTGTCTTCTTGATAGTATACCACTGTTAAAATTTTATCAATTTCATTTATAATGAGTAATAATTTCGACAAAGTCTCTCGCTGAATACGTGCGCTGTACAATTGCCTTGGTGGGTTATCGACGATGTGTTGTGGACGGTTCAACGCACTCGGATTACTGTTCAATGATAGCGCGTTCATGCACTGGAAAATATCAATAATAAGATCAAAACGCCTCTTATTTAATACACCCTCTTCAATTTTCTTGAGTCATCAATGTGTTCCTGTAGATATTGTACCAACGAAGAAAGGAGTTGTAATTTGTATTACAATTGTCAGCGCATCAGCACACAATCATGCTTAAACGTTAGATGCTAGTGAACGGCAAATTATAAATCACAATATATTTACTGTCGTGCGAATTGGCGCAGTCGCCATCCAGAAAGAAACAACTTTGTAGCTCAGAAATCGACACATAGTGTGTTTTTGTCTATAAAGGTCAACAAACGAGATAAATACGATCGACTGACAACATTTAAGATGAACTAACTTGTAATCCGATCCCCTGGTAGTTATTCGCTATAATGAAATATGCTGAAACGAAGTCAGACCAGGTTTTTAAGGAGATTAATCGCTCCAGCTTGACTTGAAATTTATTTGATATCTATAGTATACAAAATGGGTCAGGGCAATTTGTTTTTGGCAACTTATCAAGCCCTTAATTCCTCGATGCTGTAGCTCACCAGAACTCCTATCCAATTCAAAATAAAGAGGGTGGTAATTGCTCTACTGCACGGGTTACATATTTGGCTCCTTTCAATTAACATTTCAACGTAAGTATAATTGTCTTCATATTATAAATGCTGGTCAACAAATATATGCATCAATACAATATCTTTGATCATATTTGCTAAACGAAAATGTCAATTTATAGGTCTGAAAAGGACAATAGCTCTAATAAAGATCATAACCGGAAGTATATTGAAACGCGATCTCAATAATGTAATGTTTATTACTCGTACCAAGTTTCGTTCTGATCGGATAGTATTAACCGGGGTTATTATGCGGACAACATGAAAATGACAATTTCTAAGTAAAACAAATCATCAATCAGAGAACAATATCATCGGACTAAAACCATAATTGAAATTTACCTCAATAATGTAATTGTCATTCCTCATACGAAGTGTCGTTCCGATCGGATAATTGAACTGGCGTTAACAGCCTGACAAGAAATCGAAAGAACATACGAACGGACGCGCGATTACACTAGTTCTCCAAAATTATACATAAATATTTATCTATATAAATATTTTATTCCATAAATTGTCCTTATCGTTCCTGCAGATATGGAATTATGGATCCCCTTGGTTGCAGTTGTCAAACGGCCAGGCCCGCTGCATCTTGAACAGGTGACATAATTTTGCCATTGCGACTCATTTCACAATATGGATGGCATCGACCATAACAGTTAGTAGAATAGTCCAAAATGTTCTATATGGAGCTGTGTTGGGAGGGATTTTTTTTAAATATTCGCCGAAACTTCGTGGGGCGTGAACAAACGTTCGTAGCTGCCAATAATTTTACCAATATCATTGGACTAAAACCATAATTGAAACTGACCTCAATAATGTAATTGTCATTCGCCATACGAAGTGCATGTCGTTCCGATCGGATAATTGAACAGCCTGACAAGAAATCGAAAGGACATACGAACGGACGCGCGATTACACTAATTCTCCAAAATTATCAGGGGGGGGGGGGGGATAAATAAACTTGAAAGTCAGGTTTTTATCATAAATAGGTGTTTTGCATTTTCACTTTCTCTCCTTATGCAGGCAAGTTATAATTTTAAAATGAACATCTGCTTGCTCCTTTTATCGAGCTACATGTATAATACAGAAGTTACAATTATATGACATAATTCACATAGTTCGCAGCACATTTTATTTTATATTTAAAAAACTATTGTTGGCGAACAGTTACTAACCAGTGCTGGTGTGTGAAGTCAGACTTGGTGTAAACTAAGATTGACTTCGAACATTAGTAAATGGGAGGTCTATAATCATTACTGCTCATTTCAATGTTTGGGAAATATGTACCATAAACGTCGCCAAGTATGATAATTTGTATTACATATAAAAGAGGACCTTCAAATGTATCACGCCAACTAGAATTCTGATAGATAGACCCCATCTGATGTGATTTTAAGACTAAAAAATAAGTCACCATTGAATTGGCATACACGTGGTGTTCCAATGAACTTGAAAGCAACAAAATGACGCAATCGTCACCATAATGACTCCCATTTTGACCCATTTATTTGCCTACAATTTGTAGATATTGTTTTGAGCTTGCAATATGTCACATACGAATTCAGTTTGCACGACAGTGCTCCTGCAATTCGTCGTACACCAAATAATTATATCTTCGAAAATAATATTAACAAACAGCCGAGAAACTCATGTTTGCTGCTATGTAAGTCATTTTGGACATTTCGTACGTTCCTGCATAATATCCGGTGTCGGAAATACAGTGTATATACAACCACATCGTGGTCATAATATGAACAAAGGCGTAATCAGGTAATGCCGGTGCCTCGCTGCTCTGGCAACCGCGACGCATCAAGCTCGCTATCCATGCCAGCTATTTAAGTGACCACTACAGTCGTGGTCGAAACAACTTATTGTGAGCGTTTGTGCAATTTCCAACTGTTTACAATTTTTATCAAGTAGGGGGATCAAAACTCACCCGACGCTTTAGCTTAGAAATCATGAGGAATATATATAGTATTATACCAGTAATACGCTTGAATTCAACGACACATATACAGGTAGAGAAGAAATAAATCTCTTATCTCTGCCCCTATTCCGCCCCTATTTGAACGAATGTAAATCCCAATCTACGAGATCCATTCATCTCATAATTTTCAAACGGTATATTTTAAGAGTTGAAATGAATTCTCCTCAAAAGTAGTTACAAAATTTAGGGAAGAGTTACCCCCCCCCCCCCCCCTCATGCTTGCACCACTGATACTTTGTCCTTGAAATTATCAGCATAATAGATCTACACATCATTAACAAAGACGAAAAGAGTCAAATGCTCATATTTACATATCAGTACCCAACTTGAATTCAAACGCTCACATAATTTTTCTCAAGTTTAAACATGTCTGAACCCCAGTCACCGAAGGACCCTCCATATCAAAGCTAAATAGACCCGATGGTTCTGGAATTATTATGTAGGGAAAGAGTTATGACCCTGGCTTTGCAACTATTTGATCTGGTGCACTCATTTGAACAACTCTGAATTTGAGTCACCTCGGGAACATCCACACCAAATATGAACCAATCCAAGAATTACTATGATTACTATGGCGGGAAAGATTTATGGCACTGGATTCACAACTATTTGATTTGGTGACCTCATTTGAACAAATCTGAATGTGCCTAGCCTAGGGAACATCCACGCCAAATATGAACCCATTCGGTCGTATTGTTCTGGAGAAAGCGATTATCGACGGGATAAATAAATCTGTCTATGTACGGTGTCTAATGTTCACAGCGGAGTTGACGTCCTGGGTCTTAGATGCATTGGAACTTAGTAGATATGGCTTGCGCCATCTAAGTTCCATCGCTGGTTATGAACGCTATGAGCGAGTATATTTTCAATAAAAGTAAGCATTATGACAACGCTCTTGTATTTATCAACTAAATACCAATACAAGTGTGAAACCATCCACTCACCTACGTGTCATTTATCATTAAAGGGGTGCTGTACGCCAATTTCAATAATTCCCGGTAATAGCAACGATCTAATATCGATAATATATAGAAAAATAAGTAATTTGAGTCGAAGATGTATTCTGTAAACGTTCAGGTTAACAGGTTATCTTAAAATCACAGTTAATAATCTGATATAAATTTTATTTATGGCTCCAGCCATAAATTAAATTACGAATGTCTGTGTACAAGACGTAATCAAATTAATTGACGGACAGTGGATTGGGCAACGCGTGGCACACATGATCGTGAAAAAAATGTTGATACGGCACGCAAACGCAAGCCACTCACTGACTGGTGACTATACGATAACTTAAATGAGTATATGGGACTAGTATGCAAGTAATGTGACATTTATTGAATACATTTGCTTGACAACTGTACAAAAATTACTCGAATACTCGATGACGATATAGTTGTTTTCACATTCCGGCCAATCTGCCATCCGTAACATTACTTCGTACTCAGATTATCTGACTTTCAATAATGAAGCAGAGACTATGGAAACCAGCAAAAACCTTTGAGTACAGTATCCCTTTAAAATGGGCCAACTATAAGGGTTTTTTTTCATGTAACAATATACACAAACAAAACATGAATAACATTATTTTGTTTCTGATCGACTCGTGCACGGATGTTTTATAGAACTTATGATATTACGCAACCTGTAGTTGCGTCCATTCATAGGAATAAACCCACGTGCCATGTCCATATATTATGGAATGTTACACGAGTTATGTTGCTTGCATCTTTGTAATTCTAATTTGGCATGAATTACGGCCGCTGAAAGACGTGATAGCTCACTTGTCTCGCTTTGATATTATAAATTTCACGCGTTTCAATTTGTTTTCGTAAACATCATGCCATGATGTCATTCATTTTGAGCTTTCGCAATCGAAATTGCGATAAATGTGACGATCGGTTTCTCTTAATTTTTGGATAAAAGTGCACTCTTAGTTACATTTCCGATGATTATGTTGAAACGATGCGATCACATAGGTAAGGATATTGAGAAAATATTAACTCTGTTAATTGTAAACGATTACTACAGGCCAGATTCAACAATAAAGGGAAAATAACTGAGCCCAAAATTTGCATTTAACTAATCCACCGGATACTTAGTCTCAGGTGAGCTAATAACCTCTACAAGCGAAGCTTTATGAAACCTCAATGACCTCTCCAGACGACGTCATGAGCACAGACACTATACCACAAAGCCTCTATAAGCGGTCCAGCTAAAACCCGACAGCACCCGACCGCACCGTCCCCAGGGGTCCGATCGAGATGAATCGGGCACCATCGTGCAGCATAGACCTTTAAGTACCAAGTTTCAATCCCATGTCGATGTCTCAAGTGTAAACGGCACTGTTAACCCCTAACTTGCGGCCTGGTACGCAAAATAAAAAAAGACTCCGACCGTTCCTAGCTGTGTGACCACGGGAAGGGACATCATATCATGCAGCGGATACACATCTGCATCGATGGCCGATCTGGCAAGTTGCCATCGAATATATTAACAACTTCGTGGCGGTAGAATTAGCTATGCATGTACGCAAAAACACAGAAAATAACACCCGCCGACCGTACCGCCACCATGGGACCGAGCGAAATGTGGCATGTACTATCGTGTAGAATAGACATGTATGTATCAAAGTTCCAATCCCAAAGTCGATATCTCAAGCTGAAACGACACTGTTAATCCCTAACGTGCGGCCGGTTCCGCCATGTGCGCAAAATAAAAAAGGCACCGACAGCACCTCTCCTAGCTGTCCTATCACGGAAAGGGATATTTTATAGTAATCCATATAATATATCATATGGTTACAGATACCATCTCATTTCTAAAGAAAAATTATATTGTGTTGACAAGCTCATAGAACAACACATGGGATACCATTTCTTATTAAAATTGATCTGTAATGATCCCCTTCTCCCCTTCTTGGAGCGATCTTAGCCCGGCAGATGTTATAACATTGATAGTCCAACCCTTTTCACATATAGCGAACGTTATTATATAAATAGTTGTTTTCAACGACTATGTATATATATTATGTGTATCAACTAACGTGGCCATACGTAAACGTAATATGCGGCCTGATTTTCTTTGCTGTTTTATGGAAGAAGCATGTATCGTTTGCCTGATTTGACATTTAATATTTTAAACATGAAATAAACGTTACTACCAACATTTTATCAGCGTTTTGGTTAACAGGACCTGGGGCGGTATCGTTACACTCATGAATTTTACATTCATCAGCCAGATTTGACCTCATCGATAGCAAAGCTTCAGGTTTATGCATATATTTTCATATTCATTCATTTATTTCATAAAACATGTTTTGGCCTGTTTGCACAGACAATAACTGGTTGCAACCTGAATGAAATTGTCATTGGCACTCTAGCTCAACTTGGGAAAGATTACTTCTTTTGCTGAACAATGAATAGAATAATAAAGCAGAAGGTAAGTATACAAGTTACAGTAAAGGGCTTGTATTGTGTAGATGAAATTATTTTCATTTCAAATTTTTCCAATAAATGTGGGTTGCATGGTATGCCGATGGATTCAAATTTGGAATCCAAGATCGCTGCTGATAGACAAGTTTTCAAAGAATTTAGGGGGGAAATGACGGCTCCCATCTCGAGGTCACCACCGAAGATCCATATGACATTTGGTGAAGATCGGCTGAGGGATGTGGTCTGTATGGTTTGCCAAAGATCTAGTCATGCAAAGAGTAAAATCCAACATGGCTGCCGGCGGCCGAGTGAAAGTGTCATTGGCACTCTAGCTCAACTTGGGAAAGATTATTTCTTTTGCTGAACAATGAATAGAATAATAAAGAAGAAGGTAAGTATAAAAGTTACAGTAAAGGGCTTGTATTGTGTAGATGAAATTATTTTCATTTCAAACATTTCTCCAATAAATGTGGGTTGCATGGTGTGCCGATGGATTCAAATTTGGAATCCAAGATGGCTGCTGACAGACAAGTTTTCAACGAATTTAGGGGGAAATAACGGCTCCCATCTCGAGGGCACCCCCGAATATCCATATGAAATTTTGTGAAGATCGACTGAGGGATGTGGTCTGTATGGTTTGCCAAAGATCTAGTCATGCAAAGAGTAAAATCCAACATGATTGTCGGCGGTCATCTTTTTCATCAAATTGTTTTTAAATTGTTCAGGTATTCCTAAACATACCTGCACATTTTCGAAACAATTATCCAATAAATGCTGACTATAGGCTGTTCCAATGGCTACTGAGGGCCATGTTTTTAACAAATTTCAGAAAATAATTGATGGTTACCATTTATAGAGCACCACAAATATCCTGATAACGTTTGGTGACGTTCGGATAAGAGATGTAACCTGCACGATGGGCAAAAGGGTTTAGTCATACAAAGAGTAAACTCCAAATTGTCAAATGGCATAGTTGCGCTGCCTGAAGTCAAAACCTAATTACTTAAATCTGAAGATAGAATAGCGTACTATATATAAGGTACTTGGCTGGGAATTGTTGCATCCTCCTATCCTGGTAATAGTCCAATTTGCAAGGCAATTGTTCAATTTGTGACTAAAGCATTAAACTTTGCACATATGTACATATCCACACACTAATTGATATTACGTATGAAGCCACGCTGGATTTCACATTAACCCCCCTTTTAAGGGATTTTCCAAATTTAAAGAGCGTTTCGTGGTTATATAATTTATTGAAAGTCGCAATTAATCTTACCATGAAATATGTTATTCAAAATGTGGCATATACATTAAGTATGATTCTGTGAGATATACATGTAATGCTACATTTTAGGGTAAAATTGGAACTCCCATTCAAGATGGCCGTTAAAATCTGCTGTATGGAACTGGATCAGATTTGTGACCACATTTTTGTATTATTCATATTAACTGATCATTGGAGCAATGAATATGCCTTTTATGAGGTCGTAGCCCCTTCCAAGCCCTCAAAAATTATATTTTACCGAACTCGCTATGAAATTTTACCAAAAATCACCATTAGGATTCTAGTCATATTTTAACAAGAAATGAACAGAATTGTACAAACTAAGTGAGGCATTCCATGACAAATGAATATTTCAAATCAATGGAGCCAAAAGTGTCACATGGTCTCTAAATGGCTGCCAAAATGTCGACCAAAACCTGGGAAAAGGTCAATATTGGCCCAGCATGCCATGTAATCGCTTACAGGCCGTAGTCGATATAAATTATATTCTAACATGTCTGATGCACATTGGTTAAGTGTTACTAATGTAACTACTGACATTACCAGAATTATTGGATTGTTCTATCACAAACTTGACATCAAGATCGGCAAAAATTACTTTTCATGTTTGGACCATTTATTCAAGTAAATGGAAATATCTTTGGTATCAAATTTGTTTACTGTTTTGATGTCTGTTAAATGTGTCACAGTAATGTGTTTTTAGACAAAATTACACAAGATGGCTTCCAAAAATGGCAACCAACTTTGGTAATAAAAAGGTGACTTTTTACGTATGTCCAAGTCTTCACGCCTACCGCTAAACAAACAACCCAGAACATTAAGCCTTAAGTGCAACGCTAGGCGGTCGGACCTAGATAGCCATGATAGCGTTTAGTATTAAATAATAAATTCAAACAGAATATCCAAATATATATATGGAAATATGAAAATGGATCGAAATATCATTAGCGCACTCTCTATCTTGGCCCATCGGAATCAGTCACCCTTCACAGACTGGGAACCGTACAAGAAAACCAGACCCATCACTATCATTTTTATATATCTTTTGTATGTGGTGGTCTGGAAACCTGTATCCGAAAAATGCTCAATATACCGGTCTCATGGATAAAAACGTCGGATTCGTTTTCTTAGCCGTCATCCGATGAACACACAAGATAGTATCTCACGTTTTTCTTAAAAAAACAAAACAAACAGGTATTGAAAACCGTGTCCGACTGCGACGACAACTGACACTAGATTGACCATTCACGCTTTCTGAGCATACCTGGTCACTCAGTGACAATCATACTTTACAACAGCGACTTAATACCAATCAAACATACCGATACTCACTGACCAGACAATACACACGCGACAAAGCGTCCTTTACCGATTAACTTTGCAAGTGCCGTGAAGACAGTAATTTCCCTCTATACTCCACAACGTGGAAAATATTATGTCTTCACCCCCTACCAGCTAATGGGTAAACAGACAACAACTCAGAGCATTAAGCTTTAAGCTTTAGGTCGGACCTAGATAGATTACCAAAAAAAAGGGTTGCAAGGCCAAACTATAAAGTCATGCTATAGTTTCGATTCCAGGAATTTAAACTATAACTATAATTATATATATATACTAGCAGGTGGACCCGACTTCTTCCGGGCTGTTTCCCCTCTGCTTTTCGGCGAATTGCGCAATTTGACCTTGAATTGTCCATTTTGAAGGTCAAGGTCAGGTGGGGTCACGATTTGACCCGTCCAAAACACTCAGTGGATAAATTGACCCGATTTCAAGGTCTAGGTTACGTCGCACGGGCAAACGAATATGCTTACGAAACTCCCCATACGAAAGTATCCCCAGACACTAATTTTCATCGAAATCCCGCGATACTCGGGCGTTTGACCTTGAAATGACCATATTTCAAGGTCAAGGTCACGTCGTACGGGCAAATTAATAGGGCCATGCCACTCCTCGACCGAAAGTACCCCCATATACCAAGTTTCATCGAAATCTTTTCATGAAGATATACTGTTTAAAGACACATTTTGAACCATAGCTATGTTGAAAACATTAACATGAGAATTAGATCCAGGCAAAAAGAAAATTAGTACACCACTGGCTATTTCTAGCGAAAACACAAATGAGCTGGCATTTCGGGGTAAATATACAGGAGACAATGACCACTGAATACCCGAGTCACTTCGATGAAAGAACGGTGTTCACAACAGCAATGCATAGACAAAACTAGGAGTCGACACATGGCCTTAGGGTATTAATTATGCAAACTGGTCAAAACTGTCAACACGGGACTGTAGGAACTAAAGTGTTAATTATATATTTTTCATTTAGCAGTTAAGCTGTGGTCAGGAAAAATTAAAATTCGTATGGTGACCTATCTATTGATTTTAGTTAAAGGGACATGTGAAGGAAGACTAGCTTACGCATTCCGTTTAAGAGTTGTCTGAGGTCATGAAAATATAAGTTAGTCGTTGTCTGAATATTTTAAGTTTAAATAGACATATGAGAATGAACTGGAAATACGTTTAAAGAGTTAGCTGATGTCAGGAAATTAAAGTTTGTACAGTGAACTATTGAATTGTTAAAGGAACATATGATAATAATGTAATGTAGGTTGTATTAAAAACCCATATATAATTAGCTATGTGAACCAATAAGCCAAGCAAATTGTCTCATGAGTTGTACATTTTATTCCGTTTCACAAGGAAAATATATATATATATAATCGATGGCATTTATATAAAATGTCCTTGGTGTGGGAGATGTTTATGTTTATGAGAGTTGTTAGAATTTCAGTTTTTTTCAAATTGAAATGTGAATCGGTTACATTGTAATTTCAAGGTGATTTGACGGGTGTTCCCAAATGCGGGGCCCGTGAGATTTAATTTGGCATTTTCACGGCAATGAAATAGAGGTTCGACTCGAAGTGCGTAGTTCCACACGCCGGTGCCAACAAATTGGGACATTTAATGCTATAGAGCATTTGTACAATTTCAATTGTACATGATGGTATAGGTGGGGTCTTTATGCCCCAATTACAATGATAATCGGTAATGGTCATTTTCAAGGTTTAAATCGTGTTCTACACGTATAAGCGTGTTCTAACGCTATTGACATTACCCAGATAATTCATTTCAGTTCTTACACAACGTATATGCAGTCCTTTCCACTAGACAGTACTATGTTGACCATTTATTTATGCCCAAATTCAAGATCAAGTTGAAATGTATTCAACTTTCGTATCGAACAAGTCGGTTTAAGCCATGACAGGAAGTCACACCATAGATATTAAACCATATTGACCCTTAACCAATTTACACCTGAATTCAAGATCAAGTTGGAAATTTATTCGACTTTCGTATCGAAACAAGGCCATTATAACTTCCGACAAAAGTCATATCTGGATCAATCGATCAATCATTCATTCGGAATCTAGCCAGGATGCTCGGGAATGACCGGGAAAGGCACCGTTGTTCTCCAACGCTGGATCTGGATCAACCGATGAGTCAGAATATAGCAAAGATAAACAGGGTTAATAGGGAGAGGCACCATTAACTTCCAACGCTGTATCAGAACTAACTCTCCAGAACCAAAGCTTATTCTAGGATTATGACATTCTTCTGTTTCGGACCAATTCATAGCAATCGAAGGTTTTGCTCGACTAAAGAAATTTCGGAGTGTGACATTCCTGTGATGGGAACTTGTAGGATTATGACATTCTTCTGCTTCGGAACAATTCATATTCCAAAATGGGATAGTTTAATCTCTCATCAAGTTTTTTGTCTTATGACAAAAATTGTGAAAAAGGTGATATGAGTTATGTAATACTTTCGTAGCTGGGGTCAGTGTCCTGGCCTGATGTTGGGAACAACAACTCTCAGGTGAATGATTTAGATCATTGCCTCTGGGGTTCATCAAAACAAGTTATTAATTGTCCATCTGTTGTTGATGAATTATGGTGTTGATGGGAGCGGCGCATACGTGTTCCAATCAAATCACGACATCTGGAGTTCAGGACGTTTTCCTCTCAGCCCATATATACCAGACAGAGCCAAGCTCTAGGACTTCACTTGATTTGACTCACTCTTGTTTCTGAACGCACACTTGATACTAACGTGCAGCGTGAGAAGATGTTGTTGTATTATTCTCCGTGGCCACCTGATGGGGTGCACTTGTATATAGTTGTACAATAAATGTCATCAACGTGTTTCCAAGAATTCCAACTTAATGGTTAGAACCTGTGGGACCAGTAGCCCGAGGGAGTGGTACACATGGCTTTGTTCGAAAAAGAAATTGCAACAGCTTCCGAGACACGTGTGCTGCACCTAGGTGTACAATTTCATCGAAATCAGCCAGTTTTACCCGATTTGACCTTGAATTGATCAGGTGGCTTCAATATTCGACACAGCAATTGACTGCCGTGGGCAACGGACTGCCGTAACAGTTGCTAACATGTTCACATTTGGCGGATCGGTCACTGTGGTCAGTCAAAAAACATAACGCGCGTGCTATAACTCCGGTATCATTAACGTATGCGGCATCGGAAGGGTCAGGTTAACTTCCGCCTGGATCCACGTGGCGTGACGTAATTCACAACCACGTGTATTTACCTCGAAAGTGTTAAAATTGCGCGACCGCGACACACACAATGGCCCGATAATGGGCACGCATTCCCTGGCATTTCCCAAAAGATATTCATGGGGAGGTCAAGTGACCAATTTTGAAATTTGCTGGTCGCATTCGTCTGTAGGTCTGAGGAATTCTCGGCTATATATTTTTACCAACATGACATATTTAAATTAATCCGGCCGTGCACCCCATCACCAACGCGATATGTGCTGCGTTCTAAAAATAGGTCGATTGCAGTGGATTCGTAGAGATGACGAAATATGAGTGCGACAGAGAATATTGTTTGATCGAAAGCATTTGAATTAATTACGTCGCAAAACTCGCCTTGATGCTGTCTAATAGATATTTGGCATTTCCCAGAAGATATTCATGGGGAGGTCAAGTGACCAATTTTGAAATTTGGTGGTCGCATTCGTCTGTAGGTCTGAGGAATTCTCGGCTAGATATGTTTACCAACATGACATTTTTAAATTAATCCCGCCGTTCACCCCATCACCAACGCGAAATGTGCTGCGTTCTAAAAATAGGTCGATTGCAGTGGATTCGTAGAGATGACGAAATATGAGTGCGACAGAGAATATTGTTTGATCGAAAGCATTTGAATTAATATACGTCGCAATACTCGCCTTGATGCTGGCTAATAGATATTTGTCCCTGCTAGGTGTTGGGAATGTCGTCACACAACACGCTCATGTCTGCATACAGTCTTAATCGCACACGCCCAGACCCAGACGTAAGAATGACATTACGCATATACGCTCTTTATCAACTACACTGCGGATAGGAACGCTCTTTAACTATCAACGCGATTAACCACCGCAGTGCCGTTGATTGGGAGTGGAGAATGGGTGCTCTGAGCTTCTCCAAAATGCCGCGACGACCATTCCCGTGGGTTTTTGACCTTAGATGGGAAGTTTGAGCTCGATGGGTGCAGTCGTTTTTGATTCTATAAAGTACACACATATATATATACGGAAGTCTCAAAATATATAGTACTAGCAGATTAGCCCGCCACTGGCGGGATTGGTCCCATCGCTTTGGTCGAAAAAGCAATTGCAACAGGTTCCGAGACACTTGTGCTGCATTTGCACCAAATGAGTTAATTTTTTGTTTTTCAATGAGTTAATTGTGCCTTTTTATTTTTTTTAATTGAATTTTTTGTTTTTAAATTTTTACCCAATTTGTTTTGGTTTTTCAATGAGTTAATTGTGCCTTTTTAATTTAGTTTTTCAATTTAACCCGAATCTTTTTTGTTTTTCAATGAACCCGTCCATGACAATTCCCGTATTTAGCAAGTTTGAGCTCAATCGGTTCGAGTCTATAAAGGACACACACATATATATGACACTTCCCGTAGGTAGCAAGTTTGAGCTCAATCGGCATTCCCTGGAATTTCCCAGTCAATATTTAGCAAGTTTGAGCTCAATCGGTTCGAGTCTATAAAGGACACACTCATATATATGACACTTCCCGTAGGTAGCAAGTTTGAGCTCAATCGGCATTCCCTGGAATTTCCCAGTCACCAACGCGGCGTAATTTTGGTACATATATAGAGACCAATTGTCCATCGGCTGTCATGTGTAGTAAAGATGTCTTATAAGCCGACATTGCCGTGGGGATGCCCGTTCCTACACGCGTTTTCGATTCTATGAAGTACCCACATATATACACACATACATATATATATATATATAGCTATATATATATACATATATATATATATATATATATATATATACTAGAAGGTGACCCGACTTCGTCCGGGCTTTGACCTTGAATTGTCCATTTTGAAGGCCACGATTTGACCCGTCCAAAACACTGCCCGAACAAAAGTACCCGTCGAAATCCATCCGGTTTTACCAGATTTGACCCTGAATTGATCATTTTGAAGATCAAGGTCAGTTCTGGGTCGCGATTTGACCCGTCCAAAACACTCAGTGGACAAAAGTAACCCTATGTATCAAATGTCGTAGAAATCCCATCAAAATTCGCGATGTGACCTTGAATTGACCCGATGTCAAGGTCACGTCGCTCTGGAAAATGAATAGGCTTATGAGACTCCTCATACGAAAGTATCCCTAGGCACTAATTTTCATCGAAATCCCGTGATATTCGGGCGATTGACCTTGAAATGACCCGATTTCAAGGTCAAGGTCACGTCGCACGGGCAATTTAATAGGCCCATGTCACACCCCGGCCGAAAATACCCCCACATGCCAAGTTTAATCGAAATCGGCTCGGCCGTTTTCGAGTCCATCGATTACAGACAGACACACACACAGACACACACACAGATCTTCCAAAATATATAATAGTTATATATACGGAAGTCTCAAATTATATAGTAGATTGGCAGATTCCAGTAGCTTTATAACGGTATATCTGGGGAGAAATCTGATGCTATATTCGTGATTATCTGGGATGATTTCGGTACATACCGAAGGTATATACTGTAAAAACAAAGCGCGCCATCCGTGCTCGCAGGGAATAAATTTCGAGCGATAACGTTTGCGTAAATACGAAATTGTGAGTGTTGGTTTGTAACCGGGATTTCTGAGAAGCATTATGCCTATAACTACCCCCCTAAGCCCTGACCTAAGTGTCATACATACTATAACAATGATGTTGTAAGAGCTCCAATAAATCTCCCCGCATAGGCAAGCACTCAATGTTCCCGTATAACACTGCATATGCTAATAACGTTGAATGGGAAACAGACGCTCTTTATAGCAATGCTTCAAAAACAAACGCTCATTAAATAATCACTTGATTAACCCACGCCGTGCCTTTGCGATGATTTTAGATTGGAGAACGGGTGCTCTGAGGTTCTCCAAAATCCGACCACGGTCGTGTCGGTGGGATTTTACACTTACATAGGAAGTTTGAGCTCAATCTGTACACGCGTTTTGGATTCTATGAAGTACCCACACACACACACATATATATACGGAGTTCTCAAAATATATAGTATAGCCTAGCAGGTTAGCCCCCCACCGGCGGCGTTTGTCCGAAACATGACATTTTAATATTATTTTAATGTTTTTTAAATGTAATATATTTTTTTTCTGATTTTTTTTCCGAAACATAACAGAAAGATGACATTTTTTTAATTATTTTGTTTTTATTTATATATTTTTTCAATTTTAATATTAATTTAATGTTTTTTAAATTTAATTTATGTATTTTTTCAATTTTTTAATATTTAATTCTTTTTTATAATTAAATTTTTTTTTTTATTGTTAAATTTTTTTTTTTTCTGGCGGAAAAATCCAATGAATCCCCCTTCCTAGGAACGACTTTCAATGAGTTAATTCATGGTACCCGTCCTAAACATTTCGAGCGATAATGTTTTGTTGAATCCCGTCGTGAAATCTCTCTGCATAATATTTCGAGCTATTTCGAGCGGGTCAATGAAATCCCCCTTCCTAGGAACGACTTTCAATGAGTTAATTCATGGTACCCGTCCTAAACATTTCGAGCGATAACGTTTTGTTGAATCCCGTAACGTTTTGTTGAATTGTAAACATGTCCCCCGTTCCTAGGAACGACAGGCAATCTCTCTGCATAATATTTCGAGCTATTTCGAGCGATAATGTTCACGCTTGATGTCGAATCCGGTATTGCATTGAAAACAAACGCTTCTCTCTCTGCATAATATTTCGAGCGATAACATTGCATTGAATTGCCCGTCATACAGATAAGTAGATAGCGAAAACGACGCTCTTTATATAGACACTGCGGAAAACTAACGCTCTTTATA
Source organism: Siphonodentalium dalli (assembly GCA_032622095.1). NCBI lineage: Eukaryota > Metazoa > Mollusca > Scaphopoda > Gadilida > Siphonodentaliidae > Siphonodentalium > Siphonodentalium dalli. The sequence goes on along the minus strand of CP136068.1, from coordinate 118,602,654 downwards.
TATCAACGCTATTAACCCCGAAGTGCCGATTGCGATACGAAATTGTGAGTGTTGGTTTGTAACCGGGATTTCTGAGAAGCATTATGCCTATAACTACCATAAGCCCTGACCTAAGTGTCATACATACTATAACAATGATGTTGTAAGAGTATGGCATCAAATAAATCTCCCCGCACAGGAAATGCACTCAATTTTCCCGTATAACTCTGCAGATGCTAATAACGTTGAATGGGAAACAGACGCTCTTTATAGCGATGCGTCAAAAACATACGCTCATAAAATAATCACTTGATTAACCCCCGCCGTGCCTTTGCTGTGATTTGGGAGTGGATAAAGGGTGCTCTGAGCTTCTCCAAAACGCGACCACGGCGGTGTCGGTGGGATTTTACACTTACATACGAAATTTGAGCTCAATCTGTACACGCGTTTTGGATTCTATGAAGTACCCACACATATATATATATATTTACGGAGTTCTCAAAATATATAGTATAGATAGACCAGCCGATGAGCCCGACGTTGTCAGGGCTATTCAAAAACCAAATTTCAAGTCGATAGCTCCACCCGTTTCCGAGATTTGGTCTGCGCATGCGCGAAGCTTGCGTTGCACGGGCTCGGCGACCCGATAAAAATCGTATCCGGGGCAAGATACATTCACATAGAAAATTTCAAGTCGATAGCTCCACCCGTTTCCGAGATCTGGTCTGCGCATGCGAGGCACGGGCTTCGCACGGGCTCGCCAAAACGACAAGGACGACCGCCTGGTCAAACTACACACAAGTACCAAGTTTCGTCCCGATCGGTCGAGAATCGTAGATTTGTATAAATGACATACATACATACAAACCGACATACAGACAGACAGACAGAGGTCTTCAAAATATATAGGAGACTAGCCGATGAGCCCGACGTTGTCCGGGCTATTCAAAAACCAAATTTCAAGTCGATATCTCCAGCCGTTTCCTAGATCTGGTCTGCGCATGCGCGAAGCTTGCGTCGCACGGGCTCGGCGACCCGAAAGTTGTCCGGGCTATTCAAAAACCAAATTTCAAGTCGATAGCTCCACCCGTTTCCGAGATCTGTTCTGCTCATGCGCGAAGCTGGCGTCGCACGGGCTCGGTGACCCGATAAAATTCGTATCTGGGGCAAAATACATTCACATAGCAAATTTCAAGTCGATAGCTCCACCCGTTTCGGAGATCTCGTCTGCGCATGCACGAAGCGGGCACCGCACGGGCTCGCCAATACGACAACGACGACCGCCTGGTCAAACTACACACCCGTACCAAGTTTCGTCCCGATCGGTCGAGAATCGTAGATTTGTATAAATGACATACAGACATACAGACATACAGACATACAAACAGACAGACAGAGGTCTTCAATATATATATGAGATATAGAATATATTTATTTTTTCCAATAAAGGCCGTCAGTGGTTAAAGGTTACAAAGTGATATAACAAACATAAATATTATAAAGTGATTACCATTTAGACAAAGAGCAAATACAAACATATATAAAACTAGCAGGTGGACCCGACTTCGTCCGGGCTGTTTCCCCTCTGCTTTTCGGCGAATTGCGCGATTTGACCTTGAATTGTCCATTTTGAAACAACCCGATTTCAAGGTCACGTCGCACGGGCAAACTAATAGGCCTATGCCACTCCTCGGCCGAAAGTACACCCACATATCAAGTTTAATCGAAATCCCATAATATTCGGGCACATTCACATAAGAAATAAGTTCAACAAATGACCATAGGTTATTATTATCTGAACATTTCCCTCCAATTTAAGTTGACCTTGTGCGTTTTAACTGAGTGTTAAAGTAAAGTACTTATTAAGTCGTAATTTCATAAATATATCAGAATCATAATCATGGCACAGGACAAAATGCTTATCAATATGACAGTAAATAAAGCATAAATTGGTTTCACCTTCTATTATAGTTGTGCACTGGTTTGAAGGTACACGTGTGGGACCAATTTACAGAAAAATTACATATCAATTCAAATTGATTGTTCATTTTGTCTTCAGTGAGTGAAAGTGTTGAACAATAGAGATCAGACATTCATTACATTCGATATGACTTGAGTATATAATGTACATGTCAAGAACATTGTCCAGAAGGGTCCAACATCAGAAGGACATACCATTTGGAGTGCATTTTATATGGATTTATGCTGGCTCCACCGTGGTCTTTATGAATAAAGGTACTCGACAACCAACCAGTTCTAATATTAGCAGATGGCTCAGTGGCATATTTTGTGAAACAATATTATGCAGCCTGGATGGGATTGAGAAGAACCAACATCTTTATAAGGTTACTCGGAAGTTTTCGCTAAAAATTCGGGCGATTTGCTATAAAGGTTTTAAGGATTGAACCTATATATATATATATGTATATATATATATATATATATATATATATATATATATATATATATATATATATATATATATATATATTATTTTTATACCGACTTTATGGAGACCAATTAGGTATTTATATGGTTTATTGGGACCATTGGATTAAGGAGACAAAAAATGGTCCCCCTTATAATTTGACTGTTAATAACTACAAGTAAATGTTTGTTATGAACCTTTTTGTCCACATGCAATAAACACTTGATGCGTGTGGTTATGTGAATGTTAAAATGATTGTTGTGTTTCTTGAAAAAATGTAAAAAAAATGAATTTAAAAATTGACAGTATATATTTCAAAAAGTTTTTTTAAATCTTCATTAAGGGGACCACATAAAACCATGCTTATTTCTGTTATATTATATATATGTGATAGATTTCTGAAAAGGATGTTCTTATTGGCTTCATTTGGAGCAGTTGGCATGAACATTTCATATGTAGGCTGATAGTTTTAAAAAGTATTTTTTTTTGGGTTCTGCAAATATATTCACTAGTCAAAATATCATTGTGTGGCCCCCTTAATGAAGATTAAAATTTTTTTTGAAATATATACTGGCATTTTTGAAAATTAATTTTTTAACATAATTTCACGAAACACAACATAACAGTCATTTTACAAATTCACATAACCACATGAAGCAAGTGTCGTGCGGATAATAGGTTCATAACAAACATGTTTTGCCTTTATCAACCGTGAAATTAAATATGTCGGTCCCCTTAATGTTATGTATATACACCGGTCTCCTTAACTCATTGAGTGCCAGGTCTCCTGAGGGGAATCGATATCTGTACGCCAGGTCTCCTGGGGAAAAAGAACATTATTCACACTAACTATATATTTAGTTTGACTATTCAATATAGGACAGAATCGAATTGACAGCAGGCATTGCTAGTATAGGCCCTATCCATGACCTGCTTTTAAACTCCATGTCCGGTACTCGGGGGTCATCATAGGTCAGAAAGTTCATGTTGCCATGGCAACGAGGACTTAAAATTGACACCGATTGACTGAATTCACAAAGTTGTTGTTTTGTGTGGCCATCTAAATAATTTATTCAGTGTAGTTTTAGACATTAATTTTGCTGGTGGAATAAAATAACATTTTAGATAGGATCCGGGGGGTAATCGGTGTGACTAAACGAATTTTGTGGATGGGATGACGTTTACAATGAACACTCTCCGAGAAAAGCAGATTATTAAATTGAAAACTATTTGGAAATGTATTGTTTCGTTCTTTTTGGCCTATAATATTCGCACTTGCCGCGGTGGGACGTATTTCCAGTGTGTACTGTATCTAGGTGACAATGCCACATATTAGTACATCGGATTAACCCGGTGACGATTATATCCGATTCAGCGCATCGACCCCCCCCCCCCTTCCATACAAAATTTCAGTTCGATATCGTAAATAATGTAAGAGCAATATACTGACAATTGTTTTCTATAGTAAATTCTCATTGTAATTTGGCGAACCCTTTAAGGTACAGAGTTTGATTGACATATTGTGTACGTTGTCGACATCAGCGTTCCTGTGTCGCTTGGTGTCAAACCAAGTTTACGATGGATCAGGGCATGCCCGACTTTATAGGAATCGACCTTTACGCAATTAAAATCGGTTTCCAATTAACAGATATGTACGATGTATCCGTTGACCTCTTAGAGAGTTTGAACTCTGCAAGTCTAAGTCACGCCCACAGATCACATCAATTTTCACCACCTGTTTTCATACGACTGTATCTCCAAAACGCCTCGACATGCGGAGCTGCCTGATGCGTCATTTGAACGGAGACATGCTGGGCTATACTCCGATGTACAAGTTGAATCTGCGCATGCGCGTATATACAGAACCCCCCCTTGAAAATTAAACAAACACTTCTCCCAAAATGTGACTTGTAGTATGCAGGGTTCTAATCATGTGCAAACAGATTGAAATTGTGAGATTGGATTAGAAGGCAGAATGTTACAAACGGTGTGTGTTGGGCGACGAGTTATCTCGTCGCCGGCGCTCAGATGGTGTCTTTCCCGCGACGAGATATTCGGGCGACGAGATATCTCGTCGCCTGTGCTCAATGAGTTAAAGAATGTAACATACTCTCAAAATATTAAGGGGATCCAAAAAAATGTATATCCCATTATGCTGGCTCCTCATTGGAATAGATAAAACTTTCAGCATGTTTGATGGACATAGGGATGATATTTGGACGTGTTATCTATCATAAATAAAGGATATGCATTATGCCCCCTTAATGCATAATTCAAAGCACGGTCCCTCAAAGGAATAAAGCAGAATTACACAGATTACCATAGTTGGTGTAAACAAGACAGTCAATAACTGTGGGGTCACTAACCAGACTGCAAAGACTTATAAGACTGGGATTCTGGAGACCACAACAGTCATAACTTTTTATAATCACTTTAAAAGAAGTAGATCTAAACATGATATGTGGCTAGAGAGACTTCAAGTATGTAGATTGGTGAAAATCCACATTGAATTTACCAACTGTACACTACTGATCACCCCCCTCCTCCAGCTCAACAAGACCCCTCCAGACCGGGCTCCAGACTACCAAGTCTTAGGTTTGAATTTCACAACTGACACCTGAAACTTTCTCAATTGTGAAAATTTCCAATCTCACAAGCGCCTTTTTATAAAAACCATTTAGACATGTTTGAAGCCCAATTATCCATAGACCCAAACACCATACATGTATGTCAGATTAATCAGTCAGGTGGTTCCAAGGTAGATGTTTTAATGAATTTGGTATTTCAATGATTTTAAGACACAAAAGTGTTAACTCCCCATAGCTCCGCCATGTATTGACAGGTTGAATTCATTTTAACAAATCTGAATCTCAGTCAATAAAGGATCCTCCATACTATATGTAAGCTAAATAGTCCAATCTCTCTTCAGAACACATTTTAATAATTAATATAGACATATAGTTATGTCCCTGGTCCCACCCTATTTAACCCGGTGACCCCATCGAAATAAATTTGAATCCCAAACACCAAAGAACCATTCATACTAAATATCAGTAAAATAGACCTGATGGTCCTGTGAAAGAAGCATATTAAGAGAGCAACTGTCCTGCACTTGGCCCATATTTGACCAGATGACCCCATTTTTTTAAAACCTGAATTTCAGTCAAACAATAACATTCCATGCCAAATAAGCCAACTAATTCTTGCAAACATATTTTAAGAATTACTATGGAGTGAAATAGTCTCTGGCTCTGCCCTAATTTGACTTTATGATCCCAGTTTCACATATCTGTCACCCAAGGTAATTTCATACCAAATATAAGCAAAATAGGCCAGTAGGTTCTTGCATAAAAGACATATCATGAATTAATAATAATAAGAGTAATGTAGTTGGCCTTGCACACACTTCACTTGGTGACCCTGATTGAACAAATCTGAATCCCAATCACCAAATGAGCCTCAATATTAAATATGAGCTAAATAGAGCTGGTAGTTCTTTCAACGGACACTTTTCAAGTTTGCCAAATATGTTCTGGTGAGGTGGTGAATGTGGGAGTGTTAAACGTCCTGTTGAAAGATTTGAACAATACATATGATAGATTGTTGTTGTAATTGGGAATTAATGACCTCCAGGGAATGTTTATAAAAATGTCAGATTTCACTTGACATGTGTAGGCATACCCTGCATACAGTTAGAGCCAAAGTAAATGCTTCTTATTAATGATTATCAGTCAAGAATTTGAGTGAATAATATTTTTGGGACCAGGGTGGCAGAAGCAGTTAATTTGAATGTAATGGCATTAGTTTTTCAATTTTCAAAAAATGTTAAACAGTATTTATATAATTAACTATATACTTGATCATGGAGTTAAATACATATTTTCCTTTTTTTTAAATATTTTAATAAAAAAAACAATTTCCAATGTTTTTTTAAATATTCTTTTATTTTTTAATATATAATTTGTTTTCTTGTTTTCTTTGGTTAAAGAGTTAAATCTAAAAAAATATGTTTTTGGAGTTATGTCCCTAGCCCCGCCCACATTTGACCCATTGAGCTGATTTGAATAAATCTGAACCCCAGTCACCCAAGGGTCCTTCATACCAAATATGAACCCATATGGCCTGATGGTATTTGAGAATAAGTCATTTTAAGAATTACTATGTAGGGAAAGAGTTATGGCCCTGGCTTTGCAACTAATTCACAAAGTGAACTCATTTGAACAAATCTGCATGTGAGTCACCAAGGGAACATCCACACCAAACATGAAACCGTTCGATCTTATCTTTCTGAAGATGTTTAAAATAATTACTATGGTGGGAAAGAGTTATGGCCCTGGCTTCGCAACTATTCGACCCAGTGATCTAATTTGAACAAATCTGAATGGGAGTTACATAGGGAACATTCACACCAAATATGAACCCATTCGGTCTTATGGTTCCAGAGGAGAAGATGTTCAATAAATTGTTGACGGACGGATGGACGGACGGGCGGACGATGGGCGGATGGACGGACGGACGACGGACGAGGAGTGATGACTATAACTCCACCAGAGACTTCGTCTCAGGTGAGCTAAAATCAGTAAGTAACCCTCAGTAAAATTTTATTTCACACAATACAATGTCTTACAAGTAACTTGGACGCTAAAATCCATAACCTCCAATGTAAACTAAAGCTCTCAGTGGCCCGAAATTTCAATCAACCATGACAATGGTTGCACACTGTGGAAACTTGGGTTCTGGCAATAATCCACACCAAGTATTAACAACATCTCCCATTTTGGATAGGTGAACATTATTTTTGCAGTGCTTATTTGTTTCAGTGTTATCTGACAATTGTGTTGCCTCCTGTCTTGGACCCCCTGAAGCCCCTGACATGATAAACTGATAGCAGCCCTGAATGCTCTATAGTATTCAATTTTGTTTCCATACACAGAATAAATTACGGAATTGAATGACGTCACTAATGGGAAATTCCACACCGTATCGATTCAAAACGCGGAATAGGAGATGCCCCTCTCTGTCATTGCAGAGCTACACTTTCACGGCTATCTCAAAAATAAAACGGGCGTTTGATAAAACTGTCACTCCAAGTCAGAACTGAGCAAACACAATCAAACTAATAATGAAAAGACAACATATCTACATATAGATTACCGATTAATGCATTAACTGGTTTGAAGTATTCGAAATTACCATTCGTCGATCCAAAGCCAAATCGATTTGGAATCGAGTATCGATGTCGAATCGAATAACAAAACGAATATCGAATATTCGCAGGGGCCTAACAGACGGACGGGTTAATTCGGACGTCAACACTATGTGTATCATACAATGACATGGGTACACATACAATTGCAATACCATTTGACCTGTGGCTGCTTTCCGTGTGCCAACCGAGAGAATCCTTGCACACATGTCACGTGACATAACAGTTATAATTATACGGAAGCCTGTCGCAATTTTGGTAGATAGAAAGTCGACATAGTTCTGCATGTACTCAGTCTTTATATTGTATTTTATAACTTGGACTTTATTTATGGGATACACTCAATAAGTGTCTGGTCATTTAAATAGATGGATGCCAGAAGATCTGATTAGGCATGCACCTCGTGATGAAAGTAGCATATAGTAGATGTTAGCACACGTATGAAAAAAAACATCAGATTGAGAATTGAAATGGAAACCTAGCTACAGTATACATGCAGACCTTGTAAAATTTGTAGAATCCAGTGTTGTATGTTCCAGTTAACGACCAACGATTTGAAATTTGAATTCATTTCGATTCGAGATTTCTACGATTTGATACTGATCTAATATCATTACTTTAACAGTTATGAACTGGATATATGGATCGACGTGCTGATTATAACAGTTCTCTGAAGATATTTTGCGGGACAAAAATGGGCAAAACTACATTATAAATCATCGGACCGTTACCAAATTCTGATCATGAGAGCATTCCGAAATGTTATCCGGGAGGCAGTGATATCATGAACATGCCATCATTAATACATTGCAGTGACACAAAAATTGAGCCCAGGTACTATCAAAAGTCCCTAACTCTGAATGGACGGACTAACGTTAGCCAGACCGAATACATAATAAAACTTGTTTTAAAATGGGAATAGAAATGGTTTCTTAATGGACAATTTTAATTTCTAATTCTCAGGTCTGGGAGCTATTGGGATTGACTCACCAGGTCCGATCATTCTTATATATCCTGTGTAGTGGGACCATGCCAGACCATGAGCAATGTCACCATGTGACAAGCAAGTCTTTACATCTTCATCAGCTGAAAGAGAACATGAAAGTATCAATGACAATGTAGCTCAAATGTGAGAGGACATGTCATATTTCAATCAATGAAGCGACAGGGAATGTGGAAAGTTTAAACGTTTAAGTAACAATATTGGTCGCCGGGTAGCCATATAAACTTGTTATCAATCAAATGATAAATGCTGACTAGGCTTAACGACGTTGCTATATTCAGTGTACGATGTCTAATGTTCACCACAGAGGTGGCGTCCTGGATCTGAGTTATAATGCGTAATTAGACATGAAAACTATATTTTGCAATTAAATGGTGCCAATGTGAAGGGAAAAAATGTCACTTACCATGTGTCAACGAAATTCCTAAGAAAAAGATCATAGTATATCAATAAAAACACATTTGTTATTCATTAAGTTTCAATGTTTATAAAATGGCTTCTCAACCTTGGATTTTCCATGTTCTATTTTGAGCACAGGTGAGTGACCTTTGACCAGCAGTTTCGGGTCAGATCAACCGGCGACAATTAGCGACCATTCGAGTGTCAATTACACTGTTGCTCAAATTTAGACACATGTTCAGTGATACATAATGAGGATTTTGTTTGTTTGTTAAAGAATGTTACCGCTTTCGGACCACAACAACATTTTATTTTAATCTTATTTCAAACATACAAATACCCTTTTCTTTGAATAAATAACATACACAACTGAAATTTTGGGTTTATTATCTGGCTATACAGTTTCGCTATAAAGGCATAATAGAGTGGTTTGTTTCTACAACATATATGAAGTGAAATAGCATTTTACTTGGCCAGTGCTAACAATGCATGTACGTATAGCAAACTTGACTTCACCAGGTTGAGCTACAATATAAAAAAAAGTCTTCTGTTTTTATCTTTTATCTTTGCTTTTCTTCCTTCTCTTCTCTTAACTTCTATTCTCGTTCTCTCTTTGTCTTTTCTTCGTCATTTCTATTTCTCATTTCTTCTACTTTCTTTCTTCCATCGCCTTCTTTCGTTCATTCTTTCTGTCATTTTTCTTTCTCGTACGTCCGTCGACATGCGGATTAAAGCACTCAACTGAGGTGATGGCTCACGGCGCCACATTTGGCGAGGAAATCGAGTCCAGTTTGAAATAGGACATTATGTTCGTCCAAGCTATAACAAGTATGAACTTTAACGAGGTGCATCTCCTCTGACGATTTGTCCTCTATCAGCGAACTATTATACGGATAACTGACTGCTATACATTTCTCACCGCTTCTCCCCGCACTATCTATCTCATGCCAGAGATTCAGAATTGTCTTTAGAACTTCGACGAAAACAACGGCCGCCACATCCGGTATGTGAAGTCCCAATCCAAACACCACTGTGGCTACATGTATGAGGCACAGTGCAGGAAGAAAATTTCTTTGGTGAAACGGCTGCCAAACAATTTGACTCCTTTCTCAACTTCTGTCGCCAGTTCCATCACAAAACATAATGCTATGAAGACTAAACTTAAACTTCTGTCCGAAAAAACTGGACGAGATATTACTACTTTCCGATTATTGATTAAACATTTTAAGACTATTGTCATTGTTAGTATCTGTTGAGGACATCCCACAATTATTATTGTACATTATAGTTGATTTCGATTTTTTACCATTACAATTCGCATATCGTATTAAACATCAGAACAGTGGCATATATGCTAGACAGTTGTTCATAGACATGGAGATAAGCGAACTCTGCGCAATCTATGTTAAAATATTCAATAGTATGGTTATATTACATTTTAGTGTCACAGTCAATGTCGGACTCGCGGACTTAATGTTTGTGAGTTTGGGGATTTAGACCAATTGGACCTACTATAAGGGTTTTTGTTTCATGTAACAATACACACAAACAAAACATGAATAACTTAATTTTCTTTCTGATCGACTCGTGCACGGACGTTTTATGGAATGCTATTACGCAACCTGTAGTTGTGTCCTTCTTGTGAATAAACCCACGTCTCATGGCGTTAAATAAATGATTATTAAATGAGTTATGTTGCTTGCATCTTTATATTCTAATTTAGCATGAATTACGGTCGTTGAAAGACGTTAGTGCTCACTTGTCTCGCTTTGGTATTTTAAGTCTCGCGGGCGCTCCAATTTGTGTTCACACCATGCTGTGGATTTCATTTTGATCTTTCGTAATTTAAATTGCGATAAATGTGTTCAAGGCGACCCGTTTCTCTTAATGTTTGGATAAAAGTGCACCCGTGATTACATTTCCGATGATTTTGTTGAAACAAGGCGATTAATAGTTAAGAATATTGAGAAAATGGAAACTATGTTAACTGTAAACGATTGTATGAAAAAATATTACAAGTGACCAAAACTAAAGGTAGCATTAACTGTTAACCTGGACTCAAAGACTGACACAAACAATGCAACAAAGAGATACATCGCCTTCAATTGAAATTGCTATTTATATACGAAAAATGGATTTTGTTTGTTTTGTTTTCAGTGTCCTTTATTTTATTTCTAGTCAGAACAAATGCATAAATTCCAATGTCACATTATTGTGAAGGATTAGAAAAGTTTCCAGACGTTTTGTCACAATGGAATACACACATGGTGAATATGTGTTGCGAGTAATGAGACTGGACTGAATCTGAACCAATAAAAAAGAAACCAATTCATAAATCCCATTATACCGCGGACTTAACATCCCGCGTTTAGAATTGTCTAATCCCACTCCCCCCCCCAGATTCTGATAGACAGGTACTATATGAATTCAAGTATATAATATTCCCATCAATGTATGAAGTAGTTTGTGCACCTAAGCTGACAGAACATACCTATACATCGCTAATATTGGAGTTTGTGGGTCCGGCGGAAAGGATCAATACGACCACAAATGACTAAAATATACAAATTAGTCGCACCGATTCTGATAGACGGGTACTATATGAATTCAAATCTGCAATATTCCAATCAATTTATCAAGTAAGTTGTGCGCATAAATTGACAGAACATACCCTATACATCGCTAATATTGGAGTATATGGGTCCGGCGGAAAAGGTCAAATATGACCTTAAATAACTAAAATATATAAATTTAGTTGCACCGATTCTGATAGCGTTCGATAGGCAAAATCAACAAGAGAGAGACTATTAACTTTGGTTAATTAAAACTGACACCATGTTGTTTGCAAAATACCGTTATAGCGCTCACTAGTCCACGCCACGGTGTTGAGTATTTTGCTTATCGTAGACTTGATTTAAACAATATTTAATTTGAACTAATACAGAACATAATTACATACAATAAATACAATACATATAATATTTTTAAGTGTTCAAACGAGGATTGGGCAACAAGCTTGGGGGCTTTTGTTAAGTCCTATCCTCAGATACACTTCCAATGTGCTGTAGCGGTATATGAATAAATGCTAAGATAACACAAAGAGAGTTTAATGTATTTAATATATGATCAAGTTTGGTGCAGCCATAGTGAACAAATTATTCTCCATTGGCATCTATGCGTCAACGAGTCAATGTCATTGCCTGATCACCATAGCCATATAATGTAGAATTTCGCGAATATGGTATCCAGTTATGGAAGAGGTTATTTCCTAGCAAAGCGAAATGGCCGAATCGTTCAGAATGATAGCCACATATGTTTTGATAAGAACTTGATGCATCTGGAAATTGGAATAGTCTACATGTACATGTATGTATACAGCTATGCTCTAATTTACCCCCCCCTTAATGACGTTGACCACCGATTTTGCCGCGTTACTCGACCGCGTTGATGCAATTAACCATGATCAATCCTACCATGGCCGACCTTCGTACCTTTTTAAAGTCAGCATTATAACCACCACAGAGTGTATAGTTCTGACATGGCTTGACGCTGTTGCGAATATCGGTCACTGATCAAGTCGAATGTTGATTAAACCATAAACAAATTATTAATTGATATATTGTTTTGTGTATAGTTAACACGGTGCATGGCGCTCACAAAAAGGTGGTCGCAAAATATTATTACTAATACCGTAGTAAGATTACCCATGGTTGCCACATGTCAACCAATTGACCATAGTTGAACGGTGGTGTGGCATAAACGGTGTCATTAACGCCCTACAATCTTGTCAAAGGAGAAGATTAATTAGAGCATAGCTGTAGTACGTTACAGTGAACAAAGTCAACTTCTAATAAAAGCTTGTGACGGATTCAGTGATAATGTGTGTCCCAGAATTGGATACGTGTCTCCGAGATTATCCGTCATCACAACAATATCACAGCGTCAACATCGTTTCGATATGTTATGCCATATAAGAAAAATATCAATCGTTGTGATACCACTTGACTGTGGTTGAATGGCGGTACAACTGTGGTCATTAACGGCCTGCAAACAGTCCATGCATACATCACAACACTATAAATTAGTAGGCCTATCAGTTCGTCGCAGACTCCGTAGAAACATTAACAACAATGCTCAGCAGACTCCGAAACTGGTAGACATGGCCACACATATTTTTCGATGAAATATGATGTATCATGAGACGAGTGACTGATCTGTGTCCCCATGTGAGTTCGCGATAATTAATTCCGAAGAAGACAATATCGACACATCAATTCTGACTAAACTTTCTCGGTTTCTACGTTGTTGTTGTTGTTGATATTGTCATGTACTAATTACTAGTGGTTGATATCAAAGCTTTGGGGAATTATTATCGTCTCAGTACCAAGTGTAACACCAACAGCATTGGCTTGGACAGCTGTTGGAATATTGTGAACAGTGACAGTCGAATTAACAACTCGAAAATATCAACATCGACCGAATTTTGTAGTTTAACAGCTGCTCCGATTCACATTCAGACCCAAATCAAACAGTGTTGACATTATTCCAGAACATCTACAGTCAAGAAGTAACCTACTTGATCCAATTTCGCCAAGTTTGGCCAAAATAAATTCATTTTTCATTTCAATTTTCACGGATTCCGGCGTTGTTTAGCACCCAGCAAATTGATCCATTTTAGGCCACACTCAAACTTCAAAGGAGTACCTGTAAGTCGAGGCCGAATTCGCCTTTAAATAAAAGATACAAGAGGGTGTTGTGTCATGTTCCTCCGTTGTTATAAGGTACTGTTAAACGATAGATCTATGACAGCGAGTCGATGAGCGGCCATTTTTGTTCACTTTAATTTGTTCATTTTCACACACGACACGTGACGGTCTCACCCAATCAGCTTGGAGCCAACGATTAGGTTCTCTGTGGAACCTATCATCTACAGGTTCTACAGCGTTAAACAGGTTCTAAAGACATATTTTATCATGTTTGGTACTCTAGGATCTATAGGTATTATGGAGTACATAAATCAATTGCTTTATTTAAGAGTATATACATCGCTAATATTGGAGTATATGAATTCAAATCTGCAATATTCCCATAAAAAATTTGTCAAGTAGTTTGTGCGCCTCATCTGACAGAACATACTCTATGTACCACTCCCCGGGTTCTTATACACTCAGTTGGAACTCTCAGAAAACATGGTGATGACATTTATTAACACAAGTATATACAGGTGAACTGCAAGGCAGCCACGGGAGAATAATATACAATGATATCTTCTTGTGAACACGTTCAGAACAAGAGTGAAGTCTCGTCAGAGCTTGGCTCTGTCTGGTATATATGGGCTGAGAGGAAAACGTCCTGAACTCCAGGTGTCGTGATTCGATTGGGACACGTATGCGCCGCTCCCATCAACACCAGATGGACAATTCCATCAACAACAGATGGATAATTTCATCAACAACAGATGGACAATTAATAACCTGCTTTGACGAAAGCCGCGAACCCCAGAGGCAATGATCTAAATCATTCACCTGAGAGTTGTTGTTCCCAACATCAGGCCAGGACACTGATCCCAGCTACGAAAGTATTACATAACTCATATCACCTTTTTCAAAATTTTTGTCATAAGACAAAAAACTTGATGAGAGATTTAAACTATCCCATTTGGAATATGAATTGTTCCGAAGCAGAAGAATGTCATAATCCTACAAGTTCCCATCACAGGAATGTCACACTCCGAAATTTCTTTAGTCGAGCAAAACCTTCGATTGCTATGAATTGGTCCGAAACAGAAGAATGTCATAATCCTAGAATAAGCTTTGGTTCTGGAGAGTTAGTTCTGCTCCAGCGTTGGAAGTTAATGGTGCCTCTCCCTATTAACCCCGTTTATCTTGGCTATATTCTGACTCATCGGTTGATCCAGATCCAGCGTTGGAGAACAACGGTGCCTTTCCCGGTCATTCCCGTGCATCCTGGCTAGATTCCGAATGAATGATTGATTGATTGATCCAGATATGACTTCTGTCGGAAGTTATAATGGCCTTGTTTCGATACGAAAGTTGAATAAATTTCCAACTTGATCTTGAATTCAGGCGTAAATTGGTTAAGGGTCAATCTGGTTTAATATCTAGGGTGTGACTTCCTGTCGAGGGCTATATTTGCCTTGTTTCGATACGAAAGATGAATAAAGTTCAACTCGATCTTGAATTTGGGCAAAAATAAATGGTCAACATAGTACTGTCTAGTGGAAAGGACTTCATATACGTTGTGTAAGAACTGAAATGAATTATCTGGGTAATGTCAATAGCGTTAGAACACGCTTATACGTGTAGAACACGATTTCAACCTTGAAAATGACCATTACCGATTATCATTGTAATTGGGGCATAACGGCCCTCCTATGCCACCATGTACAATTGCTCTTGTACAAACGCTCTTTTGCATTAAATGTCCCAATTTGTTGGCATCAGCGGGTGAAATCCCGCATTTCGAGTAAAATCTCTATTTCATTGCCATGACAATGCCGATAGAACATAACCTAACACTTATCATGTAACATAAAAATACGTACATCAGGAATAATTTGTCATTCTATATACATGCTATCCACGTGTTTAACGAAATGCCCTTTTGAGCTGACTAACATCTTAGTTGAGCTTAAAGGCTGTATACAAGCATATACGAATGATATATCAGCATAAAATGTTCCCAATTTGTTGGCATCAGCGTGAGAAATCCCGCATTTCGAGTAAAATCTCTATTTCATTGCCGTGAAAATGCCGCTAGAACATAACCTAACAATTATCATGTAACATAAACAACTCCCACACCAAGGACATTTTATATAAATGCCATCGATTAAATATATATATGTATATATATTCCTTGTGAAACGGAATAAAATGTACAACTCATGAGACAATTTGCTTGGCTTATTGGTTCACATAGCTAATTATATATGGGTTTTTAATACACCCTACATTACATTATTATCATGATATGTCCCTTTAAAACAATTCAATAGTTCACTATACAAACTTTAATTTCCTGACATCAGCTATCTCTTTAAACGTATTTCCAGTTCATTCTCAGATGTCCCTTTAAACTTAAACTCTTCAGACAACGACTAATTTATATTTTCATGACCTCAGACAACTCTTAAACGAAATGCGTAAGCTAGTTTTCATTCACATGTCCCCTTAACTAAAATCGATAGATAGGTCACCATACGAATTTTTATTTTTCCTGACCACAGCTTAACTGCTAATGAAATATATATAACTAGAAGGTGACCCGACTTCGTCCGGGCTTTGACCTTGAATTGACCATTTTGAAGGTCAAGGTCAGGTGGGGTCCAACACCAACACCCCAAAAATGGTGGAAATCGGCCCAGTGGATACCGGGAAATCGGCCCAGCGGATACCGAGATACCCTATGCATAAAATTTCGTCCGTAAAAATCCGCCAGTTTAACCCGATTTGATTTCCACTCAAGTATATAAACGCGCCTCATATACACACGCTCATTAATTATCAAGTTTCAACGTAAAGATAAATTACCATCGGTGCCCGAGATATCGCCAAGACGTCTGAAACAGTCAAATGCATCGGTCGGTTAAGCGTTAACGTGATCTAACGTTATGACCTCTAACGACGTCATAGAAGTTACACATTTTTTTATCCTGATGGAAGATAGTACCACTTCTTCTTGATAATTGAGGCAGATAACTAAAACGGATACATACGCATTATATATCGTTGGAAAGAGGAAACACGAAACATTCTCACAGTGTCATTATTATGACTGGCATTTTATTATTCGCGCTGTTTCGAATCGATTTGTAAGCACCGAACTCAAATGAAAGTCCCGTAACACAGCGTAACAACAGATTTGACCTCGGCACGTGAAAAGTTGACCTCGGATCTGAAAATCACAAGGCCCATGTTCGTTCCCGGGTCGAATTACGTGTCCGTACCAAGTTTGGTCGAAATCGGTCCAGCCGTGTTCGAGTCCATCGCGAACACACACACACACACACACACACACAAACACACAGATCTTCCAAAATATATAATAGATTACCACTTTAGTTCCTACAGTCCCGGGTGGACAGTTTTGACCAGTTTGCATAATTAATACCCTAAGGCCATGTGTCGACTCCTAGTGTTAGCTATGCATTGCTGTTGTGAACAGTGGTCTTTCATCGAAGTGACCCGGGTATTCACAGGGGTCATTGTCTCCTGTATATGTACCCCGAAATGCCCGCTCATTTGTGTTTTCGCTAGAAATAGCCAGTGGTGTACTAATTTTCTTTTGCCTGGATCTAAATCTCATGTTAATGTTTTCAACATAGCTATGGTTCAAAATGTGTCTTTAAACAGTATAATTTTCATGAAAAATTGTGTCTTTATTCAGTACAATTTTCATGGAATTAATAGGATTATTTTCGGATCTATTTAAATTCCATTAAAGGTAAGTTATCTTTTTTGTTTACTATTTTTGTTCCGAGAAATTTGTGCCGTCAACAAACAGTTTAGACATATTAGACATATATCCATTTGGTTGTAACTCACAGACACTCAAATAATTCCCGGAACAGATTTTATCATGGCACCATTCATTTTCTATTCATTCTTTTCTGACAGAACATACTCTATGTACCACTCCCCAGGTTCTTATACACTCAGTTGGAACTCTCAGAAAACATGGTGATGATATTTATTAACACAAGTATATACAGGTGAACAGCAAGGCAGCCACGGGAGAATAATATACAATGATATCTTCTTGTGAATACGTTTAGAACAAGAGTGAAGTCTCGTCAGAGCTTGGCTCTGTCTGGTATATATGGGCTGAGAGGAAAACGTCCTGAACTACAGGTGTCGTGATTGATTGGAACACGTATGCGCCGCTCCCATCTACACCAGATGGACAATTCCATCAACAACAGATGGATAATTCCATCAACAACAGATGGAAAATTAATAATCTGCTTTGACGAAAGCCGCGAACCCCAGAGGCAATGATCTAAATCATTCACCTGAGAGTTGTTGTTCCCAACACCAGGCCAGGACACTGATCCCAGCTACGAAAGTATTACACCTATACATCGCTAATATTGGAATATATGGGTCTGTTGGAAAGGTTTAATAGGACCTTAAATTACTAAAATATACAAATTAGTCCACTGGTCCTGATAGTGGTGCACTATATTGAAATGTGCAAAATTTCCGTCAATTTATCATATATTTTGTGCGCCTCGGCTGGTAGAGCATACCATATGCATGGGCGCACTTGGCGCCGGTACGCGGGTACCCATCGCAATTTACTAACTCTCTCTCTCTCTATATATATATATATATATATATATATACTAGCAGGTTGGCCCGCCACTGGCGGCAATCGTCAGAAACATGACAAAGGTCAAATATGACCTTAAATAACTAAAATATATAAATTTAGTTGCACCGATTCTGATAGCGTTCGATAGGCAAAATCAACAAGAGAGAGACTATTAACTTTGGTTAATTAAAACTGACACCATGTTGTTTGCAAAATACCGTTATAGCGCTCACTAGTCCACGCCACGGTGTTGAGTATTTTGCTTATCGTAGACTTGATTTAAACAATATTTAATTTGAACTAATACAGAACATAATTACATACAATAAATACAATACATATAATATTTTTAAGTGTTCAAACGAGGATTGGGCAACAAGCTTGGGGGCTTTTGTTAAGTCCTATCCTCAGATACACTTCCAATGTGCTGTAGCGGTATATGAACAAATGCTAAGATAACACAAAGAGAGTTTAATGTATTTAATATATGATCAAGTTTGGTGCAGCCATAGTGAACAAATTATTCTCCATTGGCATCTATGCGTCAACGAGTCAATGTCATTGCCTGATCACCATAGCCATATAATGTAGAATTTCGCGAATATGGTATCCAGTTATGGAAGAGGTTATTTCCTAGCAAAGCGAAATGGCCGAATCGTTCAGAATGATAGCCACATATGTTTTGATAAGAACTTGATGCATCTGGAAATTGGAATAGTCTACATGTACATGTATGTATACAGCTATGCTCTAATTTACCCCCCCCCTTAATGACGTTGACCACCGATTTTGCCGCGTTACTCGACCGCGTTGATGCAATTAACCATGATCAATCCTACCATGGCCGACCTTCGTACCTTTTTAAAGTCAGCATTATAACCACCACAGAGTGTATAGTTCTGACATGGCTTGACGCTGTTGCGAATATCGGTCACTGATCAAGTCGAATGTTGATTAAACCATAAACAAATTATTAATTGATATATTGTTTTGTGTATAGTTAACACGGTGCATGGCGCTCACAAAAAGGTGGTCGCAAAATATTATTACTAATACCGTAGTAAGATTACCCATGGTTGCCACATGTCAACCAATTGACCATAGTTGAACGGTGGTGTGGCATAAACGGTGTCAT
Organism: Siphonodentalium dalli; assembly: GCA_032622095.1. Classification (NCBI taxonomy): domain Eukaryota; kingdom Metazoa; phylum Mollusca; class Scaphopoda; order Gadilida; family Siphonodentaliidae; genus Siphonodentalium; species Siphonodentalium dalli. The sequence continues at coordinate 118,583,168 of CP136068.1, read as the reverse complement.
TAACGCCCTACAATCTTGTCAAAGGAGAAGATTAATTAGAGCATAGCTGTAGTACGTTACAGTGAACAAAGTCAACTTCTAATAAAAGCTTGTGACGGATTCAGTGATAATGTGTGTCCCAGAATTGGATACGTGTCTCCGAGATTATCCGTCATCACAACAATATCACAGCGTCAACATCGTTTCGATATGTTATGCCATATAAGAAAAATATCAATCGTTGTGATACCACTTGACTGTGGTTGAATGGCGGTACAACTGTGGTCATTAACGGCCTGCAAACAGTCCATGCATACATCACAACACTATAAATTAGTAGGCCTATCAGTTCGTCGCAGACTCCGTAGAAACATTAACAACAATGCTCAGCAGACTCCGAAACTGGTAGACATGGCCACACATATTTTTCGATGAAATATGATGTATCATGAGACGAGTGACTGATCTGTGTCCCCATGTGAGTTCGCGATAATTAATTCCGAAGAAGACAATATCGACACATCAATTCTGACTAAACTTTCTCGGTTTCTACGTTGTTGTTGTTGTTGATATTGTCATGTACTAATTACTAGTGGTTGATATCAAAGCTTTGGGGAATTATTATCGTCTCAGTACCAAGTGTAACACCAACAGCATTGGCTTGGACAGCTGTTGGAATATTGTGAACAGTGACAGTCGAATTAACAACTCGAAAATATCAACATCGACCGAATTTTGTAGTTTAACAGCTGCTCCGATTCACATTCAGACCCAAATCAAACAGTGTTGACATTATTCCAGAACATCTACAGTCAAGAAGTAACCTACTTGATCCAATTTCGCCAAGTTTGGCCAAAATAAATTCATTTTTCATTTCAATTTTCACGGATTCCGGCGTTGTTTAGCACCCAGCAAATTGATCCATTTTAGGCCACACTCAAACTTCAAAGGAGTACCTGTAAGTCGAGGCCGAATTCGCCTTTAAATAAAAGATGCAAGAGGGTGTTGTGTCATGTTCCTCCGTTGTTATAAGGTACTGTTAAACGATAGATCTATGACAGCGAGTCGATGAGCGGCCATTTTTTTTCACTTTAATTTGTTCATTTTCACACACGACACGTGACGGTCTCACCCAATCAGCTTGGAGCCAACGATTAGGTTCTCTGTGGAACCTATCATCTACAGGTTCTACAGCGTTAAACAGGTTCTAAAGACATATTTTATCATGTTTGGTACTATAGGATCTATAGGTATTATGGAGTACATAAATCAATTGCTTTATTTAAGAGTATATACATCGCTAATATTGGAGTATATGAATTCAAATCTGCAATATTCCCATCAAAAATTTGTCAAGTAGTTTGTGCGCCTCATCTGACAGAACATACTCTATGTACCACTCCCCGGGTTCTTATACACTCAGTTGGAACTCTCAGAAAACATGGTGATGACATTTATTAACACAAGTATATACAGGTGAACTGCAAGGCAGCCACGGGAGAATAATATACAATGATATCTTCTTGTGAACACGTTCAGAACAAGAGTGAAGTCTCGTCAGAGCTTGGCTCTGTCTGGTATATATGGGCTGAGAGGAAAACGTCCTGAACTCCAGGTGTCGTGATTCGATTGGGACACGTATGCGCCGCTCCCATCAACACCAGATGGACAATTCCATCAACAACAGATGGATAATTTCATCAACAACAGATGGACAATTAATAACCTGCTTTGACGAAAGCCGCGAACCCCAGAGGCAATGATCTAAATCATTCACCTGAGAGTTGTTGTTCCCAACATCAGGCCAGGACACTGATCCCAGCTACGAAAGTATTACATAACTCATATCACCTTTTTCAAAATTTTTGTCATAAGACAAAAAACTTGATGAGAGATTTAAACTATCCCATTTGGAATATGAATTGTTCCGAAGCAGAAGAATGTCATAATCCTACAAGTTCCCATCACAGGAATGTCACACTCCGAAATTTCTTTAGTCGAGCAAAACCTTCGATTGCTATGAATTGGTCCGAAACAGAAGAATGTCATAATCCTAGAATAAGCTTTGGTTCTGGAGAGTTAGTTCTGCTCCAGCGTTGGAAGTTAATGGTGCCTCTCCCTATTAACCCCGTTTATCTTGGCTATATTCTGACTCATCGGTTGATCCAGATCCAGCGTTGGAGAACAACGGTGCCTTTCCCGGTCATTCCCGTGCATCCTGGCTAGATTCCGAATGAATGATTGATTGATTGATCCAGATATGACTTCTGTCGGAAGTTATAATGGCCTTGTTTCGATACGAAAGTTGAATAAATTTCCAACTTGATCTTGAATTCAGGCGTAAATTGGTTAAGGGTCAATCTGGTTTAATATCTAGGGTGTGACTTCCTGTCGAGGGCTATATTTGCCTTGTTTCGATACGAAAGATGAATAAAGTTCAACTCGATCTTGAATTTGGGCAAAAATAAATGGTCAACATAGTACTGTCTAGTGGAAAGGACTTCATATACGTTGTGTAAGAACTGAAATGAATTATCTGGGTAATGTCAATAGCGTTAGAACACGCTTATACGTGTAGAACACGATTTCAACCTTGAAAATGACCATTACCGATTATCATTGTAATTGGGGCATAACGGCCCTCCTATGCCACCATGTACAATTGCTCTTGTACAAACGCTCTTTTGCATTAAATGTCCCAATTTGTTGGCATCAGCGGGTGAAATCCCGCATTTCGAGTAAAATCTCTATTTCATTGCCATGACAATGCCGATAGAACATAACCTAACACTTATCATGTAACATAAAAATACGTACATCAGGAATAATTTGTCATTCTATATACATGCTATCCACGTGTTTAACGAAATGCCCTTTTGAGCTGACTAACATCTTAGTTGAGCTTAAAGGCTGTATACAAGCATATACGAATGATATATCAGCATAAAATGTTCCCAATTTGTTGGCATCAGCGTGAGAAATCCCGCATTTCGAGTAAAATCTCTATTTCATTGCCGTGAAAATGCCGCTAGAACATAACCTAACAATTATCATGTAACATAAACAACTCCCACACCAAGGACATTTTATATAAATGCCATCGATTAAATATATATATGTATATATATTCCTTGTGAAACGGAATAAAATGTACAACTCATGAGACAATTTGCTTGGCTTATTGGTTCACATAGCTAATTATATATGGGTTTTTAATACACCCTACATTACATTATTATCATGATATGTCCCTTTAAAACAATTCAATAGTTCACTATACAAACTTTAATTTCCTGACATCAGCTATCTCTTTAAACGTATTTCCAGTTCATTCTCAGATGTCCCTTTAAACTTAAACTCTTCAGACAACGACTAATTTATATTTTCATGACCTCAGACAACTCTTAAACGAAATGCGTAAGCTAGTTTTCATTCACATGTCCCCTTAACTAAAATCGATAGATAGGTCACCATACGAATTTTTATTTTTCCTGACCACAGCTTAACTGCTAATGAAATATATATAACTAGAAGGTGACCCGACTTCGTCCGGGCTTTGACCTTGAATTGACCATTTTGAAGGTCAAGGTCAGGTGGGGTCCAACACCAACACCCCAAAAATGGTGGAAATCGGCCCAGTGGATACCGGGAAATCGGCCCAGCGGATACCGAGATACCCTATGCATAAAATTTCGTCCGTAAAAATCCGCCAGTTTAACCCGATTTGATTTCCACTCAAGTATATAAACGCGCCTCATATACACACGCTCATTAATTATCAAGTTTCAACGTAAAGATAAATTACCATCGGTGCCCGAGATATCGCCAAGACGTCTGAAACAGTCAAATGCATCGGTCGGTTAAGCGTTAACGTGATCTAACGTTATGACCTCTAACGACGTCATAGAAGTTACACATTTTTTTATCCTGATGGAAGATAGTACCACTTCTTCTTGATAATTGAGGCAGATAACTAAAACGGATACATACGCATTATATATCGTTGGAAAGAGGAAACACGAAACATTCTCACAGTGTCATTATTATGACTGGCATTTTATTATTCGCGCTGTTTCGAATCGATTTGTAAGCACCGAACTCAAATGAAAGTCCCGTAACACAGCGTAACAACAGATTTGACCTCGGCACGTGAAAAGTTGACCTCGGATCTGAAAATCACAAGGCCCATGTTCGTTCCCGGGTCGAATTACGTGTCCGTACCAAGTTTGGTCGAAATCGGTCCAGCCGTGTTCGAGTCCATCGCGAACACACACACACACACACACACACACAAACACACAGATCTTCCAAAATATATAATAGATTACCACTTTAGTTCCTACAGTCCCGGGTGGACAGTTTTGACCAGTTTGCATAATTAATACCCTAAGGCCATGTGTCGACTCCTAGTGTTAGCTATGCATTGCTGTTGTGAACAGTGGTCTTTCATCGAAGTGACCCGGGTATTCACAGGGGTCATTGTCTCCTGTATATGTACCCCGAAATGCCCGCTCATTTGTGTTTTCGCTAGAAATAGCCAGTGGTGTACTAATTTTCTTTTGCCTGGATCTAAATCTCATGTTAATGTTTTCAACATAGCTATGGTTCAAAATGTGTCTTTAAACAGTATAATTTTCATGAAAAATTGTGTCTTTATTCAGTACAATTTTCATGGAATTAATAGGATTATTTTCGGATCTATTTAAATTCCATTAAAGGTAAGTTATCTTTTTTGTTTACTATTTTTGTTCCGAGAAATTTGTGCCGTCAACAAACAGTTTAGACATATTAGACATATATCCATTTGGTTGTAACTCACAGACACTCAAATAATTCCCGGAACAGATTTTATCATGGCACCATTCATTTTCTATTCATTCTTTTCTGACAGAACATACTCTATGTACCACTCCCCAGGTTCTTATACACTCAGTTGGAACTCTCAGAAAACATGGTGATGATATTTATTAACACAAGTATATACAGGTGAACAGCAAGGCAGCCACGGGAGAATAATATACAATGATATCTTCTTGTGAATACGTTTAGAACAAGAGTGAAGTCTCGTCAGAGCTTGGCTCTGTCTGGTATATATGGGCTGAGAGGAAAACGTCCTGAACTACAGGTGTCGTGATTGATTGGAACACGTATGCGCCGCTCCCATCTACACCAGATGGACAATTCCATCAACAACAGATGGATAATTCCATCAACAACAGATGGAAAATTAATAATCTGCTTTGACGAAAGCCGCGAACCCCAGAGGCAATGATCTAAATCATTCACCTGAGAGTTGTTGTTCCCAACACCAGGCCAGGACACTGATCCCAGCTACGAAAGTATTACACCTATACATCGCTAATATTGGAATATATGGGTCTGTTGGAAAGGTTTAATAGGACCTTAAATTACTAAAATATAAAAATTAGTCCACTGGTCCTGATAGTGGTGCACTATATTGAAATGTGCAAAATTTCCGTCAATTTATCATATATTTTGTGCGCCTCGGCTGGTAGAGCATACCATATGCATGGGCGCACTTGGCGCCGGTACGCGGGTACCCATCGCAATTTACTAACTCTCTCTCTCTATATATATATATATATATATATATACTAGCAGGTTGGCCCGCCACTGGCGGCAATCGTCAGAAACATGACAATTTTTGTTTTACTAATTTTTTTAATTAATTTTATAAATTTTTTTTTTTCAATGAGTTAATTGTGCCTTTTTAATTTACTGGATTTTTAACTAAATTTTTTTCTTTTTTTTTTCTTCAATTTAACCCGATTTGATCTTGAATTGATAATTTTCAAGGTCAAGGTCATGGTCACAATTTAACCCGCCCATGACACTTCCCGTAGGTAGCAAGTTTGAGCTCAATCGGTTCGAGTCTATAAAGGACACACACAGATATATCATTTGTGGGTACCCGTTTCAAGGTGAAGATCACCTCTGTCGGAAAAACTGACCTTATGAAAATGTCCCCCGTTCCTAGGACGCCCTAAGTACGTAATAATCACACAGAAGCGAGTTCCATTTCGAGCGATAACGTAAACAAAAGCCGTATGCAAAAACCGAAGGGAATAAAGAGCGTTAACCGGTTAACGAACCCAAATATGGAAGATATAAGGAGCGTTTAACGTAATTGCGTTAAGCACTCCCGGCCAATGACTGGGGAGTGGATAAGGGGTGAAGGAGTCGTCGCACGAGATCGCGATCCGATGACATTTCCCGTGAGATTTTACCATTATATAGGAAGTTTGAGCTCAATCGGTGCAGCCGTTTTCGAGTCTATAGAGGACAAACACACATATATATATGATATACGTAGTTCTCAATATATATATATATATATATATATATGTATATGTACATATATATTTATTTATATAAAGATTGTAAAATCGAATCCAGTAAATCGACAACAGCTCGGTCCAGACCTAATTAGTGGACGAGTTTATTACCATTTATTACATGATCCAAACCCTCGATAAAACATACTTAAATCAACAACTGAGATGTGAAAACTAACACCGGCTCGTATAGGCATGCGATGACGTTTTACGTAACTATGCATTGTTTGCCCGCGTAAATAAATATTCCCAGATAAATAAAGACTATTTTCTTTCGCGCATTTAATGGCGTATATTTAAATATTTACACACTAAGTGTTGTCATCACTAAATCCAGCATTCTGATTGGTCGGCGCCCACGTGGCTAGTTGCAGTTATTTCTCGGTGAATGCGCAACGCCTCATAACACCAAGCTAATAACACCATCGATACGTCATTAGGTTTGGAAAGACGAACGCGTAATGCTTTGGGCGCATTTTGACTCGCGCAGGATTGACTTAATACATCATCCGGTTTCAACATGAAGAGAAATTGTTCCTATTAACTTTTGCCAATGGTGCTATTGGGTATTTTGGGCTGATCTTGTCACGATACACTTTTCGATTTAAATATATTTACAAAAGTGGCTTTTTCGCTAAATGTATATAAATATAAGGATTAACTGTCATGTGGACTATTTTTATGGAGATGTAACGGTGAGGTAAGTGGACATAACTTGTATGTAACGTGTTTTACACACACTTCATTCGTTAGAGATTTGTTGGGAAAATTTGGAAACCATAGTATTTTGAGACGTAGCATACAGAATGTAAACAGACGACAAACCGGAAGTTAAAGTCACCTGGCACTATTTCTTATTATTAAACGAACGTTTAATGTCACAAGTTATAGAATGTGTTTATTGAATGGAATAAGGGTAGAGTCATGTAATAAAGGAATTTATTAATTAGCTATAGGTTATCGACCGCAATAAGTTGAACGCTGCCCGCATCATAAGTAACAAAAAGTCTGCTAATAAGTTGAAAACGCGGTCATTAAGTAACAAAAAGTCGGCCAATTGTAGAAAACGCGGCCAATAAGTCAAGGTAACGTATATGACGTCATACGTAATTAGCTTGATCGGCAAAGAATATTGGGTCGACGGAAGTTAGCTTGCAGCAGTTGATTTCTGATGAATTACGGACAGTCACTGTTTTTTAGAGCAAATATACATATACTTGGATGAACTACATGTATCCGTATCAATATCATTCCCAGTGGAAACTGACAGTACTGTGAAATTGCTGCAAGTTCTTCACAAAGTTCAGAAGTATAAACATTGCTGGAATAATTGTTAATTTAATAAAACACACAATGGTATATCTATGTTAATATATTCATCCTGTAAAACAATTACTGCCATTGTTGCTAATTAGTAAAATACTTATTAATTGGTTGTTTCCGCATTGGCCGAGTTATGATGCCTCGGTTTGTCGTATTAGCCTTCGGCCTGCGGCTAATACGACGACCTCGGCCTCATAACTCGGCCAATATGGAAACAACCAATTAATAACATATAATATATGCCAGAACCAAACAGCATAGATAGGGTGGTGTGGGAGTATTAACTCATATATCTGGCCATATTTGAACCAAATGTAAATTCCTTATCTATGAGATCCATTGCTCGAATGGTATATTTTAGGAGTTGACGTGAATTCATATTCCACAAAACTTGGTCCAAAATTTAGCATAGCACCACTGATGATTATTCTTGAAGTTATCAGCATAATAGACACATAATAATAGCATAGATGAAAAATAGTTAATTGCCTATATATGCATAACACCTGCCACGTGCAAAACTACATAAAACAAACAACATATGGGAATTAATAAATAAACATTATCCAGAGCAGTTTCTGTTATCTGATTATATCTGACTCTGTTTGATAAAAAATGTCACGTATAAGTAGCAATCATCGTGGACCATGAGAGCACGGCGATGACTTAAAGGGATACTGTACGCCAAATGTTGTTGTTGGTTTCTATAGTCTCCGAATCGGAGAATAAGGCAACAATTTTTTCATTATTTGAAAGTCTGTTGAGTACGAAGTAGTGTTACGGATGACAAATTTACCGGAATGCAAAAATACAAATTGTCGTTGTCGAGTAATTTTTGTACAGTTTTCAACCAAATGAATCAAATAAAAGTTATATTATAGGCATACTAGTCCCATATAATCATTTAAGTTATTGTATCGTCGCTAGTCAGTGGGTGGCTTGAGTGTTCTCCCCGTATCATCATAATATTTTAAGCGATCGTGTGTGCGATCGGTTTAACACTCCAGTATCCCTCAATTAATTTATTTGATTGCGTAAATTTGTAATTTAATTGACGCCATTTTATGGCTCCAGTCATAAATTCAATTTATATCAAATTATTAACTTTTAAATTATTAAATTTTAAGATAGCCTATTAACCTGAGCGTTTACAGAATACATCTTCGACTCAAATTACTTATGTTTCTATATATTATCGATATTAGATCGTTGTTATCACCGGAAATTTAATGAAAATGGCGTACAGTACCCCTTTAAGGAAGTGCTATTACATTGGGAATGTGAAAGAACAAAATAACAGGGGTGATTAACCCTTCAATTGACAAGGGTACTAATGGAGCTTCCTGAATAGTTATGTCCAATTGTCTGTTCGCGATTTTTCTTACAAACCACTGGACCGATTTCAACCAAATTTAGTGAGGTGACTCGATGCGCCACATCGGATGTTATAACGTCCTTAGTTTAAAAAAAAAATTAAATTATTTTTAAATATATATATTTTTTAATTCAATTGAGCAAGGAGTTCACTCAAACTGTTTAAAGAATTATGTCACTAGTCACCGCCCATATTTAACCCGTGAGCTCATGTGAACAAATATGAACCCCAGTCACCAAAGAACCCTTCATGCCAAATATGAACCCATACGGCCCGATGGTACTCGAGAAGTCGTTTTAAGAATTAATGTGGAGGAAAAGAGTTATTGCCCTGGCTTCGCACATATTTGACCCGGTGACCTAATTTGAGCAAATCTGAATGTCGTATAGGGAACATCCACACCAAATATAAATCCATTATGTCATGCCGTTCTGGGGAAGATGTTTAAAGAATTGTTGCCGGATGGTTGGATGGATGAACGGACGACGGACGAGGAGTGATGACGATAGCCCCACCGGAGACTTCGTCTCAGGGAGCTAAAACTCGTTCGATAGCTCTCATACAGAAGTGATTTTCAAAACAGCTCTCTAATAAATGAGGGCTGCATACTGAGCCGATAGATTAAAATTTGTAATTCAAGATGGCCGCTGGCGGCCATGTTTTTTTTATTTTTTTTTTTTATTACAATTTTCGGAAAAAATTATGGCTACCCGGGGATCCATATGAAGTTTGTTGACATAAAGTGGTGGATGTCATCTAGTATGTGGCAAAGGGTTCGTTCAAATGTGATAGCTCACATTTTAGAGATGATGCCAAACATGCCTGTAAACTTATTATCCATTACATGTGGGCTGCAAGGTGTACCGATCAATTTAAATTTGATGACAGCCATATTTTTCAACAAATGTGGAAAATATTTATGGCTCTCATCTAGATGTCACACTCAATATACATATGAAGTTGACCTGTACGTATCCTGTATGGCGTGCGGAAGGAAACTGTTGACAGACGCCAACTCATGACAATAGCTCAACAAGGTGAGCTAAACATGGCATATGTGTTTAAACTTACATGTACATGGAATTGTCTGGCACGAGCGTTGTGTTATTTCATCTGAAAAAATACAATTTAAAATCGATTGAGAAAACATGCATATGACTACTGGCGAGTGCCCAATATGCAACAGGAGCAGGGTTGTCACCGGTGCATACCCCATGTGGCATACTCCCTACGGTGGATCGGCATGTACCCTATTAGTAGAAATCACAGGACGGTGACCATATTCGATCACATCAATGTCCTTTCTTAAGCTGTCCTTGTATAGCATATCTTTGAATAATTTGCTATAGCACCGAGCGGTAGTTATTCCACACTTATACATATCACTTACAAACTAGTATGTTCGCTTATATAGGTACTATTTGATAGGAGTATGGTTCTACAATTAACAACGAAATCTGGGAAATACACGGTGAACGTATAGAGTGTTGCCTGGACTGGGAAGAGATGTGAGAGAAACTATGATAATGGCAATATTCCACTGCATGTGTCTTATATATTGTGTGTATTTAATTGTTCGAGAATATACATGCAGGAAGATGTAAATGCTATTTTTGAACATCTAATATGTACGTGTGCAATGTCTATCAAACATACGCTAGCATATTTATGTATCCAAAAGTCTCTCTGCTTGGTAGAATGGCATACATTTGTTGTGAGGAATGGCATTAATAAATGCACCCGCACAATGGCGGGCTTTAAATAATGAGCCGATCCAATAGTATAATTCTAGTCCGAAGAGTGAATTAGTAGTAGAAATTATGCAGAAAGCTCTAGGCGGGAAAAGTTTCTGATAGACTGAATCGAGTTCGCTTGGCAGACATAATATATGGTCCTTCTAAATAGAACACACAGCGATATTAAGTAACAGAGTAAGCATTTAAGCACTATCGAATGACGATCACGATGTTCTTGTTTCTTCCACTGAGCATGTGGGACTGCAATCGTAAAACAGTCCCGGGGTTCGAAGATAGTAATTTTCTGCGAACAAACAGTCCCTTGAAGATCCTTGCGCTACCTGTGTGTGTGAGGGTGAGGGTGCGTGTCTGTGAGAGGGTGTGTGTGAGAGGTGTAGGTGTGTGTGTGGTGAATTGGAAACACAATTCTTTAGCGGAAACTTATATTAATTTAGTTTATACGTTAGTTCGCATTTTTGTCATTGGGTCAGTTCAGCTAATGCTTAATATGTCGCGATATTATGCTAAATTGCTGGAATGTTAAAACCAAACCACTCGAGTGATAAGTAGGCTAAATATAAGCCAGTTTGTATTTGGGATTTTCCAATCAAATTGAACGTTATACAGAAGACTAACCAATGATATTGGATTACATTGTTGCGTCAAGGACCAGGAATGGTATGAAATGTCTTCACTTCGTGGAAAAGTAAACATAAATCGTCAGATAAGGTGCTTTTATGTATATACACGGTAAGTGTTTAAAAACATAATAAATATGAATTATTATATCGTTATTAGTATATCGATAAATTTACGATAACTAAGGCTGTTAATGGTTTGTTTTACCGTTTTATCCACCGTTACTGACGTTAGGATTATCATGAGGACTGTTGTTGACAATCATGGCAGTGTTTGAATTTCAAAATGAATGTCAAAATGGCTACATATCAGAATGTCTATTCCCTTAAATTGTCTTGTTTAATAAAGGGTATCCTATGAGAATAATATGCGAGATGTGGACATAAAATTTCATGATGGCTGTAAAAAATGGCCAAATTTCAGTCAGTCTATTCCCATTGATTGTCGTGTTTAAAACAAACATGCACTATTTAATAATTATCAACTAAATGACGGGTATGGTACGAATAATAATAATATATAAGATATGACATAAACTTCCATGTAGATGGCTGTCAAAATTACCACATTTCAGTATGTCAATTCCCATAGTGTCCTGTTAAAACAACTATCCGTTATTTAGTAAATAACTATATTACGGGCTTCCTATGATAATACTAATAGGAGAGATATGCATATAAACTTCCATGATGGCTGTCAAAATGGCTACATTTAAGTATGTCTAATCCCATAGATAGTCTTGTTTAAAACAAATATCCGCTTTGACAACATGAATGTTTATGTGCACATCTCACATATTATCATGTTCATAGCATAACCGTTATTTAGTTAATATTTACTAAATAACGGACCTTTGTTTTAAACAAGAGCATCTATATTAATAAACATGTATGTTCGCATGGATTGGGTTGATGAAAACAAATATCCGTTATTTATTAGATATTGACTAAATAACGGGTATGCTATGAGAATGCTAATATGTGAGATGTGCACACAAATACCCATGATGGCTGTCCAAATCACCCATAGATTGGGTTGATTAAAACAAATATCCGTTATTTAGTAGATACTAACTAAAGTTACATGTATGCTATGATAATATGTGAGATGTGCACATAAACACCCATGATAGTTAACCCTAACCCCAACCTTTATAATGTTGTAGCACGAACATTTTGTGGATAATGAAATAGGGATTATTCGTCTTGATTAGTAGTCCCTAAAGTTACATTCAGTGTCTAACTTATAACCCCCGAAATATACATAAACCCCTCTTTCGTTCTCTATGTCCGACGGAGACGCTTTCGTTGAAAGCAATTTATTATTGTTTACAAACATTATCAGCTCTCTATATATGCGTATTATAGTCCTTTGTAACGTGAAAATTGCACATATACATGACAAATATATAGAATTTGGGCGAAGTAAAAGAAAGGGAATTGGAATTTTAAACAGGGACAAGTATACGAATATTTATAGAGACGAAGATGTTTATAAACAATAATAAATTTCCTTCAACACAAGGGTTTCCGTTGGGGATAGAGAACGGAACAAGGGTTTATGTATATTTCGGGGGTTATACGTACGACAAATAAGTCCACTTTATGGACGATTAATCATGAAGAAAAATCCCTTGTTTTAACACTATGACAAAGATAATATGTGAGATGTGCACACAACATCCACAGGGGTTGCAATATGGCTACAATTGAGTTTGTCTGTTTACCGTAGATTGTCTAGTTGAAAACAAATATCCGCTATTTAGTAAATAATACCTACATAACGAGTATGCTATGAGAATAATAATGTGTGAGATGTCCACATAAACATTAATGACGGCTGCCGAAAATGGAAACATGTATATTAAGTCTGTTTATTAACGTAGATTTTCTTGTTTCAAACAAATGTCCGTTATTTAGAAAATATGAACTAAATAACGGATATGCTATGAGCATGATATGTGAGATGTGTAAATAAACATTCATGATGTCAAAGCGGATATTTGTTTTAAATAAGACAATACACAGATGCTTATGCTCACATATGACATATTATCATTCGTTCAGCATACCCGTTATTTATTTATTTATCAATAGCGAATATTTGTGATAAACACGGCAATCTAATGGAACAGACACACGGAAATGTAGCCATTTTGACATCCACAATGGATATTTATGTGCACATATCACACGCTATCATTTGCATAGCATACCCATTATTTATTTAATATTTACTAAATAACGTATATTTGTTTTAACCAACAAACTATGGGAATATACTTACTGAAATGTACCAATTTTGACAGCCATCATGGATGTTTATGAGCACTTGTCATGCATCATAGTATACCCATTATTTATATAGTATTTACTAAATAACGGCTTTTTGTTTTAAACAAGACATTCTGTGGGAATAGGCATACCGAAATGTAGCCATTTTTACAGCCATCATGGATGTTTATGTGCACATCTCACTCATTATTCTCATAGCAAACCAGTTATTTATTAAATATTCACTAAATAACTTATATTTGTTTTAAACAAGACATTCTGTGGGAATAGGCATACCGAAATGTACCCATTTTTACAGCCATCATGGATGTTTATGTGCAAATGTCACTCATTATCATTCTCATAGCAAACCAGTTATTTAGTTAATATTCACTAAATAACTTATATTTGTTTTAAACGAGACAATCTGTGGCAATAGTCATACTGAAATGTAGCCATTTTTACAGCCACCATGGATGTTTATGTTCACATCTCACACATTATCATTCTCATAGCATACCCGTTATTTAGTTAATATTTACTAAATATCGGATATTTGATATAAAGATGACACTCTAAGGGAATAGACATCTGAAATGTAACCGATTTGACAGCCATGGATGTTTGTGTGCACTTGTCACATACCATCCGCATAGCACACCCGTTATTTAGTTATTATTTACTAAATAACATATTTTTGTGTTAAGCACAGCAATCTAAGGAAACAGACATAATGAAATGTAGCCATTTTACAGCCATCACGGATGCTGACATTTCGTGTATACGTGTGCAATTTAACATACGAAGAATGGAAAAAACACGAAGTTTGCGAAATAAAGAGAAAGTGGACTATTCAGCACTGCACAATCGTGTAAAATAAATTTATTTTCGGCAGTCAACAAGCCTAATTTATGGTCTAACCTTGACTAAAATGCAGTTGAATCAAAAAAAGCAAACATACATGGAAAAGAATGCTCAAAATTACATTGAAACATATAACATGAGGGTTGATATTTAAAAAAAGTTTCAATGTCAATAAAGACATTCAACGCAGAAGTTGAAATCCAATGCGCAGGGGCCTTGAAACAAAATAACTTTTTTATTTGGCCTTATTCAGATGAATTATGAGTAACTTTCCAACTATAACAACTGCCAATGTCTTCATCGCGTTTCCAAAATGTGTATGCATGTCAACGCCATGCTTAAAAATAGGAGGTAATAGACGGACACCATAAATAAAACATTGTTAGAATGTCAACACAATCTTCTTTATTCCACAAACTTATATTCTTATCGGTATGTGTATGTGATAAACGATAATAAAGCATATCGGAATGTAACTCAAAAAAACACACCTGGCGGCAGTGTTTCGTCAACATTTAGGAAACCCCAAAATAGTAATTGTGACTGGACTGATTCTAACCACATTTAGGCCGGGGACACCTCCTTATGGCCTTGCATGTTAGGTCTGCGTACGCACCGATCAATCAGTAATGATACAGCATATCACCCAAAGTCGCTAACCAATAAATTCACTTGTATATCCAGGGGGGGGGGGCTAACAACAAATTGCAAGAAGGTATGCCATGGTGAGTGGATAGTCAAAGAGGCAAAAAACTAATTTTTTACAACCTCATGCAAATTTTTAGCTAAAGACCTTTTGTTCTCGTATTTGACATTTGTAACAGTTTAAAACATATTATAAATGCAAATAACACATATTTATGTTACTGGGAGCCCATATGGGCCTTAGTGGCTATGGCATGTTGTATATGAAACAGTGAGGTGAAAAACTTCCTTCCCGACACCATTCGGAATTCACCCGGCATGGACATTTTTAGAAAGAAAAAATCTTGAATCATTTATTTTCAACAAGATATATATATACTTTTGGCCAGTGTAAAAATGTAGACAATAACTGTCATTAGAAGATTAAGTCAATCAGTGAATTATTTGCATATCTATAAACTCAGATGACTAAATCTGTTACTCCCACAACACCTAAATTATCCAGGTCTGGTATATATAGTAACTGCATATCATTTAGTTTAATAGTGGTTGCCCCAGTTGACTAACAAAAGTGGTATGAAATAATGCCAAACTGTTTGACAGACTAATCAGAAAATAGTTAGAAATTATAGAATTGTGTGTATCCCGTGTGGACCTAAGCTTGCTATTATCAGCAATTGATCAAATAATAGTTCCAAGTGAAGCCTGGTAAATCTCCTCTCTGTATTTATCTAATTTCAAAATATGTCAACTCTAGTTAAATTGTATGTCTCGACGTGTCTACAAAATGTCAGCAATGACTCGAAAGTAAAGATTGAGTTTGTTGTCCTGAGATATTAATGCTACCAGCTAAAAGGGTATTACAGCCAAATATTCAAACACATGTTTGGTCTCTAAAACAAATTTTGTAAAACTCGATGCATATTATGCCTTATACTATTGAGCTGGCTAGTATATGTAGTAACTATCAGCTTCTGAATGGTTACTATATTTGTCCACTACATCGATGCATTATACCTTACATTTTGCAGTGTGGAATTTGACCACACAAGCTGACCTAGCACACTCTGGTCACGCACTGACCTTGAAACTCTTTAATACATGTATGTGGTATAGACAAAATACCTATCAATCAGCATGGTAAAACTGGTAAAACCGTCATTTGGATTAAATGTGACAAGTTCCCAGTGGTATGATCGATATATGTAGGGTTTTATGCGGTTTCGGACCAAAATTAGTTAAATTTGGAGGGGTGGGCGTAAAGAAATACTTTTTTTGCAGGTTTTGGGTGGTGGATCACAGAAAAGGCCTGATGAAAAAAAAAGGCAAACCTTCCTGCAATTTTTTAAGCTCTGTCCGCTAAAGCGAGCAGCCGGAATTAATGTAATTTACTTCCAGCAGTTGTGATAAAATTAACACAAACCTCTTTTTTGAGTCAATTTATGTGCTAAATCTTCCAGTTTCTGTTCTTTTAGACCTGTGATTGTTGAATCAAACCATGTGTTTGTATTCTCTGTCCTGTAAAGACACTGAATAAGGGCCTGACATCCACCAACACGGGTTTTCTTACTCAAAATGTGTTCCTGTAAATCAAAACAAACCAACATAGTGATATACCATACCAGGGTTCGTGCAGGTCGAAAATGTATTCACCATTGTTTTGGCCATTTCTGAATTTTTGGGGCCGTTTTTCAGAAACGTATGACAATTTAAAAACCAAATTATAGAAATATGTTGAGAAAACGCAAACAACCAAAAAATTATAAACATTTTAAACAACAAAGAGAATGAAATTCATTCCCAAAAATAATAATTGATAAAATACCAACATAAATAACCAATTAAAACCATTAAGCAATACAGTATTTTGCAATACAGAGACATTACAAAAACATTCCCATTGGTTACTGACAATTTACAGATCAACAGTAAGGGTGGATATACACATGCATGTAATGTCTGTATTTTACATGGCCACACCAATAATTGACCAAATTAATCACCTGCGCGCGAGAGGTCAATTTCACCAGTGAGTAGTTTTAAGCCATTATCAAACAAACTGCCATCAAGAAATTTCAGGCCAGTCATAAACATGTCTTCTTTCATGGATGCCGAAATGAGCAATTCTTGTCTGATATATGTTGCTGTTTTTCACGAGTAAAAATTCATTTCGAAAAGTGGATTAGAGCCGGTCGATTTTATACTTGATTTGTTTCTGTCATTTCTTGGAAACAGTGTCATCCAAAACAAAAACAAAAAAATATGCAGAATTAATTTGAGAGCGAGCTCATGTGATAACATTGATTCAATAAGAATTGCAAATATTCATTATAGCGCCAAAATAATGCAGGTACAGCGTTGAAATTAAAAAGAGTGACCCCCCCCCCTGTATATATATGTTTCTCAAGCCAATGGTTGAACAAGATCCTAACTGTCACAAGCTTGAATTATAACATTTTCGACCATAATCCATGATTGGGGGAGGGGCTGGTTCTAGAAAGCTTCCAATAACTAAGGGAGTTAATTGAATGTATCAGCCGGGATTCTCTGGGCAAGAATTACAATATAATGTTTTACTTAAATATTCCATAGTTGTAAATTTTGCGTATACATGTATAACACAAGAGATGAAAGGTGACGTAGTGGGGAACTCGTAGCTAGGCAACCCTTTCGCCGAATGAAGACAAACAGCAACACCGTGCATTTAAATTTAAAGCTGTATAATATGTTCATAATTATATGAATAGCATAAATTGCTGCATATTAGATTAATCACTCGTAGAAAACAGACACGACAGACATGACTACGATATTTATAAAGCAGGGTGTCATGACTCATGGTGCTGCATGCACACCCCCGTCGAGGAAATATGCAATGGTGAATTCGGTAGCTTCTGGGATAATATAGCTCCCCGTGCATGTTGGGGGTCATAGCCCCCCTGCGTTGGGGAAGAGGCCATCACTGGTATTAACATCAATAAAAGACTGACAATGATTTAAACAGAACGTCGACCATTTGAGTTATCGCGCGAATAATTATCTTAAGCGGACTGACGACTTCGTCCCAGTCAACGGCTCTTCAGCGGTTCAGAGTTTGACTCACCGTGGTCAAACACAGTCGCAATGATTGGGTTGTCAGCGGACACATATTACAAAGTGTTTATGATCCATGTAAAACGCCAAATACACGATATTTACAGAGATTCCATGCATGTGTGTATCCACCCTAAGATGTGATTTAATTTGTTATTACAAATCAAATTATAAAGCTTCTTAAAATCAGCCCCATGTAGGCCCCATCATAGAAAACACAAGGCCTTCTAGGCCTGTGCCATTTACAATCTGCGAAGATTGTTTTCAGGATTGTTTCCACCCCGCCTCTGTGGATGCTTTAAGTAAAGGTAGTTTCACGATCCATGTACAACCACCAACCGACATGTTATGTTTAATAAAGACAAATTGAGTGCATGCAGTCGAATCTGCATGTTAGTATGTAAACTGCATCAGCAACTGATCCACATCTTTGGAAAGCAACCGGCTAATTATATATGCATGGATTAAGCATAATGTCTAATGTCGTAAAAGAACTTAATTACGAACTTTTGATTTCTTGACAAATCGGGTGAATCGTATTCTAAGACAAACTGTAGGGTGTGGTCCAAATTTTGGCTAAATCGGTATAGCAGTACAATTATAAACGCATGAAACAACAGCAACGAAATTTATTTATGGTATAGATAAATTGTTATTCGCATTCGCTTTATTGGTCGACGTTATACTTACCGTTATGGTTTGCTGGAAAATTGTTTTAGATTAGATGGGCCTCTGGATACTGATTTGCATTCACCGGGGACGGACAGATAATGAGAAGGGGTTGGTGTCTTTCTTTGACTCATTTTGGTAACATTTTCAACAGATGGGTTTCATAAATAATTTCACATGCCGATCGAGTTTTGACTAAACCAGTTGGATTTTCAGGCTGAGAAAATAGCTCATATATATTATAGCTCAAATATACCATCACGTTAGTTAAATATTCTAACCAATATTCGATGTGAAGTGTGTTGTTTTTAAACCCAGGGTCCTACATATACGTTCAGTCAGAATTTGCCCCTTATATTAGTTGGAGAATATTTAGTCATGTACATATGAATGAACATTCGGTTGGAATATTAAACAGATCGAAAGGTCGGGGCAAACGAATATTTATCCCAAGAATTGTCTGGATCTAAACCCGGAAGTAGGATGAAAAGTTCAACTTGGTAACGATAAAGGGTGTTCAGTGGTAGTCTGTTCATTATATGGTTTGAATAAAGAGCGTTTTCTTCACTTCTGTGCGAAACAAACAAAACAGCTGAAACTCGCTCTGAGGTATAAATATAAGGAATGTATATCGGTATTTCGTGTCCTTGTCGACCTATATTATCCAACTACAACATACACCAGTCTTGATGTTCAAATGCGCCATGTCTGTTCAAATGGTAGATATCTATTACAATGAGAAATCAGTCACCATCTTCATAGGATAAAATGACTCAACGGTTGTATTCAAAATTGTAACACATGCATAATTCCAAGATATACTGTTGCCCATGTACAAAGGGTCGATACACGGACGTGGCGAGAGGGTGTGTATCACCAACTCTCACAACTTTTGTAAAAATGTTCAATAGTTGGAAATTTCCCATACCTGACACAACATCAGTTTGAAATTTCCCATCAATAATAGGTTGACATTATGCTGGTAGTTTGATTTCCAAAAAAATATTAGTGGGAGAATTTGTTGTTTTAGACCAACATTTGCATATTTTTCTACTGTTGGTTAAAACATTCAGACTGAATGGCCATCAGTTGGAATTTTTCAACCTTAGGTTGGAAATATCCAATGAATGGAAAGCTTGACGCCAGTCAATAGATGCTAATATTTATCTATTTTCATGTGTCCTGTTCTCTCCCCAGTGGCCGGTTGAGAACTGATAATTTATTTAAGAAAAACAAATCGGGTGATAATTTCCTGGAGTTAGACCACTAGATGTTATGATTTGGAAATTTTCAGGTTCAGATCTATACATTTTCTCGTACTGGTAGGCCCAGTGGATTCCCCCATGATTACTGGCAAAAAGACTACTGACCCAGTTAGAACAGGCTACAACTATGGCATGTGAAGGAACAGTTTCGGAAAATTATGGTTCTCCCATAAGTACGTTCGTTCCTATAGCTAAGTCAAAAATGTAAACAGCGGCAAATATGAAATATGGCTGAGTCGGAAATCGGCTTTTTTCTGTGAATGCCGGGAAAACTATTGACACAACCCGTTTAAATTGAAGCAAGTCTTTCGAAACCAATTGAAGGACGTTAAAATGATGACGTAATCGACAGTGTACATGGCTTTGCAAAAATAGATCGGTTTGATGCTTTGACAACGATGCAAATTGGTCTGTCAGTAGCGTAGTACCTTGTCGCAACTTGGTCACAAAACTAAATTAATTAAAAATTAATGCAAATCCAATGTCAAATTAGCGTGTTGTGGATTTGGTTCTATTCAAACTTCAATTCACAGAGCGGAGCACAATTTCGAGGAGGAAGTGATATGTAACTGTCAACCATGTCCAGTTCAGCAACTCTTTGATAGACTCATGTCTACAGCATTTTTCAGTGGGTATGAATTCGAATGGGACGAAACACTTTGTCTGGTATGATTTTGGAATGTTGGTATTGGGCATTCCAAACCCACCAATAAATATCCCAAATTCACATCAGACATCGTATTTATCCCTGAGTAATCACGACAGCTATGAATATGTTTGACAAACCTGATCATAAGTATTTAGGAAAGTAAGGTACATCATGATCTGTTTAGCATCGACTCTCTCACAAAAATCGGTTCTAATTAACGTAATCAGCGTGTTGTTCTGGCAATCCGTTTGGTCAACAGTGGTACTCTGCAAACTAATCCCAGCTATCGATGGACCTGCAGAACAAATGTCAGATTAATCAGTCAGGTGATTCTAGAGAAAATGTTTAATGAGTATCATACAACAATGATTTCATTGGAAAGAAAAGTGGTATCAAAATCCTCTGCAAACCCCGCCATTTCTTGACAGGTCGACATTTAATCATTCGGGACAATTCCCACTTGGTTGGTTGGAATTGATATCAATTGAGATTGTCCGCTAGTATGTTCGATGTCCCCGCTATATGTACCGCTTGTGACAATATGTTGTTAGCGCGTATTAACAGCCAACTATCCTCTACTGGGGGGATGAGTCTCTCCCCGTTTGTTTATATAACAGGCTACTGTGACACTGTCGGTTTGAATTAGAACTGTTTTGTTCCAGAGTTGGTTTAGAAAATGAATCAGAGTCAAAATCACCGCTTCCACATTGCTGACATGCATAGATTTATCTTATGCTGACGACTCTGTGCCATCTGATTAGCAAAATGGCCACCCCGCCGTTCAATGAGGCATATGTTGTGATCGTAGCTGAAGCGTGTGTTATCATTAATAGACATTGAAATGTTTGGTAATTGTAACCACCATCTTAGATGTTGACCCAGTGCATGAAAAGTGGCACGAGATGTTCGTAATTCTGATGTCAATGCGACAAATTAAATGCAAGATGTGCTTGTATGTGTCTCATTCATAGTCTGGCAAAAGGAATGAGCTCTATACGTAATGCAACTTTTGGTCTAAAACAACAAAGTTTGCACTAATGTTAGTTGGAAAATCAACCTATCAGAATACAAAGAAACTTCTGGCCAATGTTAGCTGTTAGACCCCTGCTGGAGGTACATCGTGGAGCAGATACCCATGTGGGCCGCCACTTGACCGCGAAAGGCGATTGTTTTCCTTCATTTCATATTGCTGTCCAGTTAGAGTGCTATCACCAACAGGTTGTGGCTTATCATTTTCGCCATGATTCTTATGATAACACCGATAGACACAAGTAACCAAGGTTGGATTTTAAGAAAGTCCTCGGTTTCGGTGGACAGAGGGAATGACCAATCTTGTCTTCCGTCAATGTAATTGGATTTGCATTCCGAAAATATTGCAACAACATAGACTGTTGTGCCTCGTCAATGTCAATACCAACTTGTTTTGCTGGATTCGTTGTTAAGGCATCATTGCAAAATATAGATAGGTCTTAGTCAGACTGTGTTTTATTGTCCGAAATTGGTTGGGTGGAAAACAGAACAATTGTCATTCATTTGAATCGAGCCAACGTCGTCATTATTATTATTAGACAAATTTTCAGAGTCACTTTTAGCTCTATTCGAGTTGGAAACCGTGGATGCATGGTGCGAGTGCCCGCAGAAGTTAGTCTTGGATGCTTGGTCCGCTTGGAACTGGAGAATAGTATCCAGTTTACCACCGACATCTTGCCTATAGTTGTCGAACTTGAGAGTCCATTCCTCTTACAGAAGCTCGTATTTTAGTAGTGAGAACGGGCTCGCTGGTCCACCCCTGGCCTCGTGGTCACTTTGGGGCATGGTCCAGAGCTGGTACTTACTAGTTCAAAATTTCCTCTGGCCTCCGTGCAGGTGTAGAGTGGATAATCATCATGCATGATGGCATGATCTACATATCTAGGTAAATTCTTAATCTCATTGCCTCATTGTATTAGAACATTATCTGTGATTATTATTTCACACACAAATTCTACTTACCATCCCGCAAGGAGCCAATATCCATAATTTTCATTACGAGAAACGCATTAATGCCTATGACTATGACTATGATTATTTATTCATAACTCATTCATATGATATATACAATTATATCCACAGTGTAATAGTATAACATTCAATGAGCTATCGGGGACAGCATAACCAAGAAGGTTGTCTACCTGCCGTCCCCGTTGAAAAGTAATATAACTATACATGTAATAATAATTTTAATTTATCTAGGTTTTGTCTTGTTAACTTTAAACATTGGTATATAAATGTCTGTTTTTTAATAAATAATAGTATAATTCGTTTGTCGTTCACCGTTCATCGCTCAGTTTGTGATATGGTATGTAAAGTACAAGCATGTGGAATATGGATATGTGGATGAGGCCAGCGGAGAACCATGATAATTGTTTAACCAATGGGTCGGATAAGGCATTCGAATAATACATTCATGTATTTCCTGCGATAGGGTGATGATGCACATGTATTATCTATCCTTCTCTCTTGTTATACAATGTCAGTTATCGCTATACGAATACTATACTACTTATTAACATCGTTGCAGTCAGGACAATTGTTGTATGTACATTTGGGATTCAGTTGATATTAAGATGCCTGTTGGATAAATCATGTTTGTCACATAATTATTGTTGTCTTCAATCTTTCTATGCACAATTGCACATGGTATTCAAAGATAATTATTACTTCCTCAAATCTTCTGACATTCACCTACTAGCTCCATCCGCAACATGTACACATATCATCGAATATAACTGAGTGAATTTTATATTCCAATTGAGAAGTTTCTTAATGCACATAATATGATAAACGACAATTTCTGTATACATCAGTCCAGAGAAACAGGTCTTACACGCATCCTCCTGTCACGCTTCACTTCACTGGTCCGAGACGCAGGATAAATTCGTGCACCAGGTGACGAAACCAACCATAACATTTACGACCGATGGGTACATCATCATTATGGACAGATACAATAAGCGCCAGAACTGACAATTTTCAATATATTCAACAACGTTTAGACCAAATTATATAAATCAGTGGTGTGATTTGTAATAGTGATAAATGCATGGCAATATATATATATATATGTGTGTGTTAAAGTGAGACTCCTTTTTCTAAATGACTGGAATTGACATAGTGTTCATGTCGGAGGTGGCCCGTGTGCACCCCTGTCTCCGCTGTTTGTTCTCATCGCTGTCTGGCTGTCAACATGCCTCCGTCCGTCTGTACATGTTGTGGTTGGGGTGGTAATGCGGAGACCCAATAATGGTTATTGATCACCATGTATACACACCGTTTACATATACCGTTGTATGTATATTTGTAGGAATATAGATCTATACATTTTATGCATCTGTGACTAATATATGTATACCAGCCTATTCATCTTTGTTAGTAATTATTCATCTATATAAATTGTATTTGACAAAATATATTGACATCATATATGCTATATTTATATTAACATCAGCATTTCACGCATAAATTTATTGATACAATTCCACCAAAGAACTTGAATTCAAGTTTAGCAAAAATGATATTCGTATTAATTTCCACGCATACATATCGATCTTCCACACGACAACATAAACATATGGCGATACCGGGGCGCACATTACAGCAATTTAGAAATTTCCACAATGTCTGCAAATAGAATAACTTTGAGTGAGGTTCGGGATACACAGGCACACGATTTCGCGGCGAAATGGTCTCAATTAGAAGGAGATGAATTCAATCCCGATAGCATCCAACTTTGGAATCAAAATACATGCCAATATTTTTCGCCTATACAGGGTAAAAAGATGCTATCAAATAATATAAAATTCTCTATCTTCGGCCTAATTTGCAGAAGCCTTAATTAACCCTTTGAACCCTGGCTCCCCACAACGATCGACACCATGACCCTGGGCTCCCAGTGTTATTTTTGATGTATTGTAGACTGTGTTTAGGCGCAATGTGTTTGTTATGTTTAAATGGTGTCGCAGGTCTGAAACTTTACATGTATTTTCACCATGGACCATTGAGTATTTTAAGATCGGGATACATTGCCACACGGTTACTCCCTGGCAACGGTTGTTATGCAACTACCCGAAATTGAAAGTAAAATGCAATTATAGCTTTTATCGACGTATTTCAGCCCTAGAAAACGGCGTTTTCGATGCAGCCAATGCTCCATTGTGAAATTTGATATATATCTGGTCAGATGAGTGAATCTAACTTTTGTTTAAGGGTAGCAACGGTTGATAAGCAAATACTACAAATGATCCAATGACACAATTGCCCGGAGCATTTAATTGTATTATGCTCCAGTTTAGACATATTTATATGCGCACGTTAGGTTTTTCCGAAATCACGTGACGAGCCTTTCGGTTGGTCTCGTCGACAATCAACTGCCAGAGTGCATCATCCCAAAATAAATTTAAGTAATCAACCTTGGGGTGTACTGTCCACACTTATTGAAGTTGATACATTCTTTGGAACCGCGGCTTCTCTTTCGGTGTAAAGGTACGTTCAACAAACGAATTTGTGTCCCTTTTCCAGGTATTGACATTATGATCACCGTGACTAATTGCAGGTATGAAGCCACGCCCCCTGCCATGCCCCTACCTCGACATAAGCTCCGCACATCTCCACAACACCTCAACTGTCCCAAACATTGAGCACTTGTCGTATCTGTACTTGAAACAACGCCACCCGCTGCTGTAGCGACTGACGTCTGAATCTCTCCCAGTGACACTGTGCTTTCATTCTCCAATTCTAACTCACAACTGCCGTAGTCATCATCATCTAAATTTTCCGTGTCCGATTCCAAGATTTGCCGGACCACCTCCTCTACCGAAATTGTTTAGGCTTCATAATTAATGATAGTGTGTGCTTAAACGCAATAGCAACAATACACAAACAACAACATACTTATTGGAGAATCAGTCTACCGCGACGATGTTTGTAAACAATACACACGTGGTGGTCGGTATACTGGTCCGTTCAGCGGTATACCGACCGCTGGGATATTTGGAGGTTCACGCAGCGGCCGGTTTTCGGGCCGCTCGGGTACAAAGGGTTAACGCAAATTACGGAGATCTAAAAAATCTACTTTGTGACTTGAAAACAGAAGAAAATTTGTTTGATGTTATTGCCCTAACAGAAATATTCAAATTGCATAGTCCCTCAGATTTTTCACTTCCAGGATATCACCCCTTAGAATTCAAATCTCGACCTGACGGCGACGATGCCAGAGGCGGCGTTGGTATTTATATAAAGGAAAATCTTCAATATAAACCCAGACCAGATTTAACAGTATTTATACCACATGTAATAGAAACATTATTTATAGAAATAAACAGAGGAGCGAACGATAATTATATAGTAGGATGTATCTATAGACCGAACACAGCACCAAAGGCCGACTTGAACAAATTTATGTTGAAATTCGATAATATATTAGAACAATTGAACAATACCAAGTCTTACATAATAGGAGACCTCAACATCGACCTCTTAAATTTCGATACGCATCAAAAAACTAACGATTTTATAAACAATGTCTTCACGAGAGGATTCGTGCCCATGATAACGAAACCGACAAGAATGACTGAGCACTCTGCTACCCTAATTGATCAGATCTATACCAACAAAGTACAAGCTGGTCACCAAACAGGGATAATTATTTGCGACATCTCCGATCATTTCGGTATATTCCTATCTGAATCAAACAAACACAAACCCATAAACCCCCCTCATAAAAAAGTCACGTACAGGAACTACAACACTAACAATGTCAATATTTTCAAAAACTTGTTAAAATCATGTAAATTCGACTCAGTTCTCGGTTGTAACTCCCCTGATAAGGCATATGAATTATTTTTAGACATATATATGAACGCACATGATCTAGCCTTTCCTCTCATAACACGAAATGTACCCAAAAAATATAGAAAACGCGAACCATGGATGACATCTGGACTCATTAAATCCTCTATTACTAAGCAAGAATTATACTCTAATAAACCGAAGGCACCTTCAGAAACAAATAAAATCGCCTATTTAAATTATCGTCAATAATACAATAAACTAATAAGGAAATGTAAAAATAATTATTACTGCGATAGCCTAGAAAAAAATAAGAATGATATAAAAAAAACACACTTAATGATAACGATACAGAGCTATCTGACCCGAACATAATAGCCGAAAAATTCAATGACTACTTTTCAAAAATCGGTCGAAACACCAGCAACTCCATACACCTTGAAAACGATGCAAATTTCACTGATTATCTTCGAGACAGGCAAATAATAAACGCACTCGAAATCGAACCTACATCGATACAGGAAATAATATTGACATGCTATACTATGAAAGGGAAAATGAGCAAAGATTACAACGGCATATCGACCGCACTTATGAAAGAGAGTATCTTCACAATAGCCACACCACTTAAGCATATATTTAATCTATCGTTCGAACAGGGAATATTCCCAGCTAAAATGAAAGTTTCCAAAGTAGTCCCCATTCCTAAAATAAATAACTCAAAGGAAATAACAAACTACCGCCCAATCAGTATCCTGCCATCGTTCTCTAAACTACTTGAAAAAATAATGCAAAAACGACTAGTAGATTTTCTAAATGAACATGAAATCTTGTATAAACACGAATATTGATTTAGACCAAATCACTCAACTTTTCACCCGATGTTGCACCTTCTAGACCATCTCGTTAAAAATAATGATAAACCGACACGGGATTCCACCTTAGCTGTATTTATTGATTTATCTAAAGCATTCGATACGATCGACCACGACATACTGATATCGAAACTGGAACACTATGGCATCAGGGGTGCAACAATGTCATGGTTCCATAGTTATTTGAATGAGCGGAGGCAATACGTTGAATATGGTGGGACTACTTCTAACCTTATGAACACTTCCTGCGGGGTCCCCCCAAGGCTAAATTCTTGGGCCGATTATTTTCTTAATATACGTGAATGATATGGTAAATTCTACAACAATAGACATTTTATCGTATGCCGATGACACAACACTGTTTACAAGCGGTAAAGATGGCGAATGAGTACAAAGTTACGTCAACAATGAATTAGCCAATGTATCAGACTGGTGCTGCTGTAATAAACTCTCAATTAATATTAATAAAAGCAACTACATGCTTTTACACCCCCAAAACAATGATCAAAAGTGGAATACTTTGAAATTAAAGCTAAATAACACTCAATTGAACCGAATAGGGAATCTTGGACATGAATCATCGGCAAAATTTCTAGGTATTCACATTGATGAGAACTTGACATTCAAAAAGCACATATCCATAATCTGCTCCAAATTATCACATGCAATCTACTGCATCAATAAGGTGAAACATTTTTTCCCAAGTAAAGCATTGAAAACATTGTACTATGCACTGATTCAAAGCCACTTAGTTTATGGTATCCAAATATGGGGTCATGTTCCGGAAGTCAAGAAAATATTCCTATTACAAAAAAGAGCAATGCGTATACTATGCAATAAGAAGTATAGGAGTCACACAGATCCACTCTTTAAAAGAGAGAATATCTTGAAAATATATGACTTACACACCCTCAATTCCTCCATTTGCATACATGACTGGTGTTATAACCGCCTGCCTGTGTCTTTTGGAATGATGTACAATAAACGAGCAAAATCAACACAAAGACACCCGAATCCCGTACTGTTAGAACTACCTAGAACTGACTGGTCAGGTAAATTGCCACACCACGCCTACCCCACAACATGGAACAACATGGAAAAAGACTATACATCTTACCAAAGCAGGCACACGTTGAAGAAGCGCTTACAGATAGCAATGCTTAGAAATTACTAAGAAAATGTACGCTGTAAAAACAAAGGATGCCCCGACTGTGCTCTATAAATAATATGAATATTCATTGTTATACTCGATGCAAAATCATAATTGTTCTCGACACTAACATACATATAAATATTACATATATCTAATACTGTTAATGTGAATATCCCAACACCTCACTCAACAAACAAAACAAAAAAGACTTTCCAGCGATATATATAGATCATTCCTATCTTACTTAACTAAAGACGGCGGTATCTTACAATTCGTCTGGATTGTCTCACAACCACATCAATACTTGTCTGTGATATGCCCCAAAACTAGTTTCTAGTTAGTTTTATACACGATAATACATGTAGTCTGTACGTATGCGTGGATAAAAATACAAGCCATCTATGCAAATAATTATAGTGATACTTGTTTTATGGGGTAGCAGGAAGACAGCCCGATAGGGCTAAGCTAACCCCCAACAATATATACAGCATTTATATTATTATATGTTACTGTCATTGTATTATTCATGTGTATGTTGTAAATAAATTATCCTATCCTATCCCCTCATCGGTGGGCACTCTGACCCATACCTGGGCTTCTGGACACTCTGATACATGCCCCAGAGTGACCACGAGGCCAGGGGTGTGCCAGACTGACCGCCGAAGATGGGCCCAGAGTGCCATCTAGGGCATGGCCCAGAGTGCCATCGAGAGCAGGGGTGGCCCAGAATGCCAACGAGGTCGGGGTGGCCCAAAGTGTCAGCCGAGTCAGGATGTCCCAGAGTGACATCGAGGCCGGAGTGGCACAGAGTACCATCGAGGCAGGGGCGACACAGATTGCCGACTGAGTGTGGCCCAGATTCCCCATGAGGCAACCTATTTTGACAGAAAAGTAACACAGTTCGCGAACAATTCGAGTTCTCGGCTTTTAAGGACAGTGAAATAGGTAAAAGGCGTTCTCCTTCGCTGTACATTTAGAAGAAAAACCGAGAAGTCGGGACATTAGCAAAATGTGTTACTTTACCAGTGCATTTTTAACAAAAGGGAAATTATTCAAATATATTCGAAGACGAAACGTTGTGAAATGCATACTGTTATGTAAGACTCGTCTTTACGAGATTTTTTGGGTGGCCCTGAAAAAGGGCCGTTTTTATGTTTTATTACAAGACAACTGGATACGGTGTCTTGATGAATTATAATTCCCCCTCATTCCCATTGAACCGTAATAAAACTTTTCCCTAGAAAAAAATTCGTATCATGTCGGAGTTGCTCCTGTGCCCTGAACCAAATCTTCCTCTGCAGAAGAATTGCCGCTGCATGCAACAACAGTTCTGTTGTACCGACCCAGACTACATCGCATGTACTCTATGTCATGAAAGTGTTAGGGTTTGAAGCCCACAACTTTGAGAGAGCAGTGAAAGGTTGAGGAGACTTCGCATGTGTGTCATACACTGCCCAGGAAAGAGCCTTCCATAACAACAAGTCCCACTGATCCGATACATGGATGACTCACATCATAACAAAGAACAGGATCGATGTATGGCAACGTAGACAAATGGTGAATTCTAAGGGGCTTGGTTTGTATGTTAAATTCACGGACCTTTGAGAAACCACTTCTATGTATTTTTGAAATTTTCTTTACTTTTAGAAATAATTTGTTTCTTTTTTTTGTGAATTAAGATCTTAATCGACTTTGCCGAAGATGATCCTCAACAACAGACACTATTTTCAAGAACATAACTTCTATTTATAATTAAGAATCAACATATTTACAACTAATGATGATATTAACATCATATTTACAATCAACATTTGGTAATTCTGTGAACATATTTACAATTAAATAATAGGTAATGTAATGAACATATATACATTTGGTAATACATTTCATCAATAATTAAGTTCACAATATGCTTTACAGGTTTCAATTTGAGTATCGAACTCAGCATAGACTATCACGTTGATCACTAAAACTAGACCTGCAGCAAACTGAAGCCCTAACCTGATATCACCCATTAGGGAGAATTTTGAACTTGCTCCATTGAAACGAGTTCTTATCTCAACTCCATTTTGGTAAGTATTTCTCTTGAAGAAATATGTATGTGTGTAAACCACCACACAAGTCTACCATTTAATTGCCTGCTATGATCGCTTTGTGAGATTTCAATCCAGCATTATGACCAGCTTTAGTGTTTTCCGATATCACATTTTTAGTGTGGTAAGTTGATTTTTTTTTCTTTGCATTCACCCGAATATGCCAAGTGATTTTCCATGCAGGCTCGATAAGGATAGGTATGTGCATTCGCGTTACATGTTTGTTATTTAGGTAAATGTCGAACAACTGAACATGCTATGAAAGAAGTTGTTAACAGGCGCAATTTCTGTAGCACCATCTAAGTTCGTTCCATCTTTTGTGATTTTGAATTGTATATATAAATATGATTGATTCACAGCTGTCCATTTTTCAGTTTGAGGTGCAAATTATAAAGTCTACTGGTGCAGAATTACTCAATAGAATAAAACAGATGATTTTCTATCCATTGTGATTCCAACATTTGTTGGTGATCATTGTTGGTGGAATATCAGACGCATCTAACTCGGACCTTTTACATTCGCATGATCCATTTTGCATCATCCTGATTGATCAAAGATATCGAGAGATCGTTTTGGTTTTGTCACATATGCTCTATTCCACTTACTTCTAACTTGTTTGCTAGTAGAATAATTTTTCAAAGACTGTGTGTTGATATATATTTATGCATTTTGATGCTGATATGTTCTTTATAGTTTCCTTTTCAAAAAATGCCAATGCATCTTAACCTTGTATTCAAAATACTTATTTTGGACTTTTACCACGATGAATGATATCTGCGACAACAGAAATTCCATGTGTGAGTACTTGTTGTTTAGCACTCCTACCAATATGTTTCAGAAAACGCTGCTACAGATCTCATTGCAGATTTGAAAAGTGAACCAATTCCCTTTTCACACCTCTATAAACGGGGATAATCATAAATACATATTACGTTGGCGTCGGAAATGCAACTTTACCATGGACTTTCCACCGAAAAACATATTTGGTTTGCCGGTATCGCGTTATATACACATTTAAGGTATCGAATTTAGACTTTGATAATGGTAATTAATGTAAGTTTTTGAATTCGTGATAACATGTTGACCATCATGTATTTTTTTAATCTCGAAAGATGTCACTCGTAATGTCGGTGCCTCAACATCAATAACAATTGTATATTCAGCAACATCAGAATAAACAAACAAATGATTATGTTCAGCATTCAAATCAACTCCATATGGAAATGTTATCGAAGGAGTGGCAAATGTGAGTGTTTGATTTTGTTCTATAATCAAGTTTGTCCAAAAGAGGTCTGGGGAATACAAGACCTACTTTGGTATAACTATTGGTTGTGATCCACCAGTGTATTCTACTGCTGGTATTTTCAATTCATTACCATTTTCTGGTTTTGAAATTACTACATCACTTATTGGTAGCTTGTGCAGGTATGATAAAATTCTTAAAACAGAACTCTTCATTTATATTATGGAAGCATCTCCAATAATGTTGTGTTTCTGATGGTACAATTAGTTCAACCATTGCGACTTCCCAAAGCTCTTTATCAATATGTATAGTTCTTGGTAGTTTCACTGTGAAACAGTATTGGGAGTTGTCAGGATAAAGTGACACTGAACTACCACTCGTGCGCGTTACGTTGAATGAATTAATTTTTTCTCAGTATTTTTCAATAACTTCAGTCCAGGTGATGGTAGAATGTATCACAGAGCGCTACTTAACAGAATAAGCCACAATTCTTTGTTTGTACTATGGCAACTGATATGTACAATAGCTGTAATAATAATGGTGTAAATAATAGTTATCTGCGTGAAGTATGTGACTTGGTTCTGAAGCAACTTTTTCACCACAGAACGGAAATTGTGATGGTTCCTCGAGATTAATCGAATCTGAATGAGTTTGAGACATGATGACTTTTGTTTTTATACTAAGTTTGAAGCTGGAATCCAACTGTCAAACTTTTTAGGGTATCCAATCCAATGAACTTAATTTCTTGTATTGTATTTCGTCCTTCTCTCCTCGTTCTTCTGTCAACAGCTGATTCTGATTCATACACCTTACTGTCTGTTATACGCTTGATCTCATGTTTGTAAAATGGTCCACCTATATCTGCAACTTCGAGATCAGAAACGTTGTATGTTATTGGATTAGTTTTATAAAAGTCCAGATTGGTAAATAATGGTTTTCAAATATTCTTTTGGTTTCGTTCATACGAACCAAGTCACCAATGTTCAACTTAGTTTCCTTTTATTTTCAGTTTTCAAAGTAACTTCGGGTGGTTTCGATTTAATGCTTCGGTGATAACTTTTGTTGTAAGAATCGATCAAGTCTTGAGAAACATCAATATATCTCAATGTTTTATTGTGTCTAAAACTACTTCCACATAAGAGTTTTTATAGGTAATTGACATCGCTCCACTATACTTGTTTCAGTCTCTGGTGTCTCAGTTGTGGAGAAATGGATACTTTCTTATCCTGGAAATTTCCGAAACCTTTTGTTTTTTAATTCACAATCGTTTTCAGCTTGGAATGATTTTGGTTCACGTTTTGACGATCTCAACATTTTCCTGAATGATTCGATCAAAAGTTTGTCCAGATTTATCATGGATCGGTAGTACCCATGCAAATTTTGGGAGAAAAACAACTATCGCACATAACAGATATCTGTAATTATCGTTATGCTTCTTTAAATTCTGAAGATCGGCTAAATTTGCATGCCAATGTCAATTCCAGCTACAAAAGTCTTTCTACGCTGGTATTTTCGAATGATTGGTTTGTGTAAGTATATGTCGACTGCCCTTGTAGCCATTTCTTCACATCTATGAGTTGTATTTTCTTGTTTTGTTTTTTCGCTCCGTCAACAGTTTCTTTACACCGCCACGACTCCCAACTTTCTTCGGATCAGAGAAATTTTAGATAATTGTTCATTTAGTATCGATCCCAGTTTACTTCTGCTCTTAACAGCCGCCGTTGGTGTTATCCTGTCTGTTAATTTTAGTTTTTGAATATTCTGCCTTTATATCTTTCATTGGTGTGAATCGTTGAGAATCAAAATGTTTCATTTTTCAATTATCTGTTGAGTTTTGAAAATATTTGCAATTTGCGGATTAGGTTGGTAATTGGGGATTAATCAATCCTATTATTCATCTTTTAATATTGTCCAACAGTCTGAAGGGAACCGCAACCATTTCTTCATCATTAACCGCGAAGTATTCCAGAGACTGCTTTACCAAGTAGAGGTGTAGTGGTAAAGATCCTCCTTTTTTATTTAAAATTTGCTTCTTTTGTTTTAAAGATGTTGATTTGTTTGTGAGCTCTGATATATTAACGCCTCGGATGCAGTTTACACTTCTAATCTTCTGTTAGTTTTAAATTGCCTTTTGACAGCATTCTGACAGCAAATTTTTATGGATTTGAAAAAATTCAGCATTTTCGTGAACTGAGGAATTGGTTGCGGACCATGATCGTTGAGTGGTTGAAATCTAACAATTGTACAATTTACTCTAGTTGGACTAGCATTTACTCACGTTGGACTAGCTCGTGCAATTGGTTCTTTTCTTTTTGTCTGAGAAGACTTCTAATCAAAACTCACCAAGAAATCCACCTCCACAATTTTTCAAAAAGAATTATCTTTTTTGATCGATATGAGTTCTACTATCGCGATATGAATTCTACTATCGGCTATTTTCGTCAGCTCTTTTCTGTGTTGTTGCAGAAACGTTCTTGTCTCCTTTGGAAACTAAGTGATCATGTGACGGTGTAATTTAAGCCCTAGTTTATATAGAGAACTAATACAAGTTAATACATCATATTTACCCTCTTAACTTACCTGTTTCGATCCATCCCTGTAACTATTACTCTGTCACTTTAGCCCAATGCTAAATGCTCTAGTACTGGCACTTCAAATAACACAGGTAAGCTCGCCGCTGATTGGATGACACAAAGCCGGCGCGTAAATTGCAAAAGGTCAAATATTTCTAGGGGTTTGACAATCATAATGAATTAATTTAGCCATAGTTGAAAAACAATTAAGATTGCTTCGTGTGACTCCATAATTAAACTTTCATGGTGTAAGGGTGGATACACAGATGCATGTAATCTCTGTAATTATCGTGTATTTGGCGTTTTACATGGATCATACAGACCATGTAATATGTGTCCGTTGACAACCCAATCATTGCGGCTTTGTTTGACCACAGTGGGCCAAGCGCTGAGCGTACAGAGAGCCATTGACTGAACGAAGTCGTCAGGCCGCTTAAAATAATTGTTCGCGCGATAACCCAAATGTTGGACTTTATGTTTAAATCATTGTCAGTCTTCTCTTGAGTTTTATACAGGTGATGGGCCCCAGGATTTCCCCAACGCAGGGGCTATGATCCCCAATATGATAGGAGATATTATCAGGATTTCTTACGCAGGGGCTATATGATCCCCGACTTGAGGCTATATATGATCCAGAACGCTACAAGGTGGGGTGGCTAACTCTGAGCTATTTAAGTAAAACATATTATATTGTACCTTTTTGCCCAGATTATTCCGACCGATACATTCAACTAAGTCCCTTAACGATTTGAAGCTTTCGAAACCACACGCCAAGCAAGCATCATGGTCGAAAATGTTCTATATCAAGCCTGTATACACCAGATGTGTCGCTTCTGGTGTTCGTGCATTAATAAAATGCCAGATATCTCACAGACTTAACTAATTTCCACATCCATTAGAGACGACCTGTTTTGGACTGGCCTCAAATGTCCTGATAATAGAGAGTTTGACTTCGCTTATGACTACTCACTTGTCTGGCCTGTTAACAATGAACCGCTCGCGCGCAGGTGATCAATGTTGTCAATTATTGGTGTGGCCATTACATGCATGTGTGTGTCCACCCTAACCAAGGAAGTATGTTGTTTTTCTTTTGGGGTCGTTTTCCGTTTAGTTGGAAATACTCGGAAACTAATGGCAGCAGGAACTCGAAATCTCTAGCGTGTTGGCATCTAAAGTCTACTGAAAATGAAGGTATCGTGATTTCGGTCCAACGTTGATTCACGGAGTTATTTACCTTGAATTTACCTTGAATCTTCGGCCGAAGAAAGCGGTATGCTTGTATGGCCTCTTCGTTAGTTCCTCAACGTTTCGTATGTGTAACTATTAGTGGTGCTTGTGGCATTATTAAAATCACAGTATTTACAGCCATTAAAAACATTGTATTTTAGTTAAATTTAAAATGGAACTTGTTTTCTCTTCCTCTCCAGGAGTCGTTAAGTGTTGATTTAAAAGTATTGACATCAGGTGCATCTACGCATAGTTCAGTGAGTTGATTCCACGTGTTTGTACAGCGTGGTATGAAGCTGTTTTTGGTTACTTTGTTGGTGTATAGTCGTTTCTGTATTTTCTTCTTGTGGCCTCTAGATTTGGTTCCTAGTGAAGGCTCCATGGATGTGAGTTTTACTTTGTCAGTTTCAGATTGAATTTTATACATTTGGATCATGTCACTTCTTTCTCTGCGGTATTCTAATGTTGGTAGTCCAAGTTTCTTTATACGTTCATCATATTCCAATTCTTTAAATTCTTGGGTGGATACTAATTTTGATGCTCTTCTCTGGACTCCTTCTGTGGCTATTTTGTTCTTCCTGAGTGCTGGATTCCAAATGGATGATCCATATTCCACCATCGGTCTAACTAGGGATTTGTATAGTATTTTGGTCATATCTTCGTCCATGTGGGTGAAAGTTCTTCTTATCATACCGATTCGTTGGCTTGCTTTATTGACACTGTTTGATATATGATGCTCGTATGACAATTTGTTGTCAAATGTAATCCCTATGTCTTTCTCTTCTTCAGTCGTTTGTATTGCTATATCCAAGTTCCCCTCCCTCAGTGTGTAGTTGTATCCTGGATTGCTTCTGCCAATATGAAGTACTTTACATTTTGCTGCATTGAATCTGAGTAACCATTTGTTAGACCAGTCTGATAGGGTATTTAAGTCGTTCTGTAATCTCTGTCTGTCTTCTTCATCTTTTATATTAGTGTATATCTTTGTGTCGTCGGCAAATAATTTGATCTGGCAATTTATGGAGTTTGTAATGTCATTAATAAAGATTAGGAAGAGTACAGGTCCTAGTACGGACCCCTGTGGGATTCCACTCGTGACTTCTGATGTACTGGATGTGGCTCCGCATACACTTACGGCTTGTTTCCGGTCAGTTAGGAAGCTTTCAATCCAGTTGTGTACATTCCCAGAGATGTTATAGCTATATAGTTTCTTCAATAATCTTCTATGTGGGACCGTGTCAAAAGCCTTTCTATAGTCCAGATATAAGACGTCTATGTTTTGATCGTTTTGTATATAATTGTTAAAGTCATCCTGGACTTCAAGCAATTATGTAACGCACGAATGTCCTGATCTAAATCCGTGTTGATGGCTCGTAAATAAGTTGTTTGTTTCCATGTGCTCCACTAGCTTTTCTCTGATTATTTTCTCCATGATCTTGCATACTATGCTTGTCAGACTGACCGGCCTGTAATTCCCCGGATTTTTTCTGTCTCCCTTCTTAAAGATTGGGCATACGGTAGCCATCTTCCAGTCCTCTGGTATTGTTCCTGTTTCCATTGATTTATTAAAAAGTGTGGTGAGTACAGGGCAGATTTCCATGGCTGTTTCTTTTAAGATTTGGGGATGCATCTGATCCTCTCCAGGAGATTTTGAGGGGTTCAACTCGAGCAAGAGTCTCAGAACTGTTTCGGGGTGTCACAACTATATTTGCGAGCTCGACGTTGAGTTCATTCCCTCCTGGGTCAGGGACTTCAGCATCATCTTCCGCTGTGTATACACTGCTGAAGAATTTGTTCAGTGTGTCTGCCTTCTCAGTATTATCGATGCATAACGCTCCATTTGGTTTCTCTATCTCTCCAATTCCCGGTTTTGCTTTGGTGTTGTTCCTAATGTATCTCCAGAAAGATTTTGGGTCTCTCTTGATGTTATCACTTAATTTCTTCTCGTAAGATTTGTGTGCTTTTCTACATTCCAGTGTTGCGTTGTTTCTGGCTTTGCAGTAATTTTTATACTTGGTATCATGTCTGTCGTAGATGTATTTCCTCCACATTTTCTTTTGTCTTTTACTGCTTTTAATGCTTGGGTGTCATCCGTACTTTTTTGTTAGTCTTCTTATTTGTTGATGACTGTGGAATGTTTTTCTGAGTGGTTTCTATTATTCTCTCCTTAAATAGCCTCCACAAATCTTCTACTCCCATTTCTTCCGTTTGTTCCCAGTTATGTCCATTTAAATCCGATCTGACTGCATCATAGTTACCTTTGTGATAAGCCCTCTTCATTTGTTTATTATTTTCCTGCGATGTGTAGCATATATATTTAAATGTGAGTAGTTGATGGTCGCTCTTTCCCAATGGCGGCTGGTGTGATAAGTCTGAGATCATCAGTTTCTCATTGGTAAATATCAAATCGATTAGTGAAGGGGTTTGTCCCTGCCTTTCTCTTGTTGCTTGTTGGACATGTTGGTGTAGTCCGGCATTTCCAATGTGTACCAGGAATTGAGATGGTGCACTGTCTTCACTTAGGTTGCAGTCAACATTGTGCCAGTCTATTTCTGGATAGTTGAAGTCGCCAGCTATGAGTATGTGTGATTCTTTCCTTTTGGCTGCCATTTCTATGTGTTCACTTAGGTTCTTGTTGTTTATTATGGAGCTGTTTGGGCTTCTGTATATGCAGCCAATAAGTAAGTGGTCGTTTTCTTGCAGTGTTATTTTACACCATACAGTTTCCGCTATATTGTTATTGGTTAGATCTTCCACCAAAGTAGCTCTCAGTTTCTCCGCTATGTATATTGCTGTTCCTCTTCCCGATTCCAACCATTTGTTTTTGGTGAACATCTCATAGCCATCCAGGTTAAATTCTTCCTTCAACATTCCTCTACAGTTTTTTGGCTTTATCTCTGTTAGTAGAATCACGTCCGGTTGTTCCATTTGTATTATGGCTGCAACTTCGTTTCTCTTATTGAGCATCGAGTCTATATTTGAATAGGCAATTTTTAAGTATCTGTCCTGCTTCTCATTAAAAACATAGTGTTGTGCAGCATTGGCTGTGTTAAAATGGTTAAAAGTCTGTGTCGGAGGGGTATCGTCTTCATCCTTCTTCTTGATAATTTTTCCTCCCTTAATTTGGTATGTCACTGCATCTTTATTCATTTCTTTTAGTTGATCTCTGAGAGCCTTCCTCTGCTGCCTTTGTTCCGGAGTTAAGTCTCTGGCAATGACCACTTTCTTCAATGAATCTTCTATCTTAGGAATCTTATGTGCGTTACTGAGCATTTGTTTTAGTTGGTTGTTATTTTCTAGTTTAACTTTGGCAGGTTGAATTTTGTCGCTCTTCGGTCTCGGACCCAGTCTATAGATGTTTTTGATTGATAGCATTCCTGTCCTCTCTCTCTCTCTGGCACCAAGAGTGTATATAATTTATGTACTAACTCTATGTCATGCTTCTTTCTTTCTTTAGGATCTTTGTCGCTACTTACTGGGAGTTCAAATAGACATAGGTTCATTTCTCTCTTCTTTCTCTCATCTTTCTCCTGATCTCTTGCATCCAGTTCTTCCATGATCTCTTTTTTTAGGTCCTTCTTTATGTCTGATTTTGCCGCCTCTACTTTTTCTCCAATACTGCTCTCTACATTCTTCACCTGCTCTTCCAGTTTCTCAAATCTCTCATTGTTGGCGTCTCTCATTGAATCAAGTGTTCCACTGATGTGTTTTGAAGTTGGAAGGGCACCCTCATCGAACTTGCATATCCATTTGAAGCCGGATACCTTGTCTATCTTCCCTGCCGAGTGCTTATTCATTACATCGTATATTTCTTCTGGGATGTTTGAGCATGGTAGACAGACCCAGCCTTCGCATGATGCGCATTGCATGCCTTTAATTTCTTCATTGAACTTTTTTATGCAGTACAGACATTCCCAAGTTGGGGTGGTCTTTCCTTTCGCCTGTCTCTGGGACGATTTCTTTCCTGCTGATTGTCTCCCTTGTGCAGCCATTTTCATTCTTGTTCTTAATATGTATGTATCTCTTCTCTTCTTCTTTGGGGAGGCAGAGCAATCTCTATCTCACCCTAGTTATACTATCCTTATGTTATATATGTATCACTTCTCTTCCTCTTTGGGGAGACAGAGCAATCTCTATCTCACCCTACATGTAGTTATAATACTGTATGTATCTCTATCACAAACCGATAGAGACGTAGGAGCCACAGTCTAGATATTTCTCCGTTTGGATGCAGCCCATCCGTTGTTGAGTTATTATAATCTTTCTTCCACCTCGTGGCCCTTATAATATTCTTGTTCATTATTATTATTTTTATTTTACGGGACACTTTCGCAACCACTATATTTCCGAAAGTATGAGATGTTGTACACTGAACGTTGGTACGTGTGTTGGGCAAATGAGTTAAATTCAACAGTCATATAACGAATGTTGTCCGCGTTTTCCTCGAGGAGTTATCTCCCTTTAGCTGCAAAAATGTCATTTTCCTATCTCGGAAATTACCAGAAGCAGGGCATCCAAATATGCACACAAACTGGCCACGGTCAGTTACCGCCCATGGGGGGGGGGGCCAGATTTCACGATTTTTATTTTCGTCTATTTTCGTCTATTTATGTGTATGTCTTCATGTCCTTTATATGTCGGCGTATCTCCTTCAAAACGGATAAACTTTGGAGATAGTCACATACTTCTAAGCGTCCAGAATAAATAGTGCTCCGTGTGTGCCTTTTCGAGTGTCGGTTCAGTATTGTGGGTCTGGGGGGGGGGGCTGTCACCAAATCTGGTTTCGTCTCCGAATCAGATGAAACTTGGATCATAACATCTGGCATACAAGCTGATCACGAAACTGAAAACAGATCGTAAATCCGTTGGAAAATTGCGGTGATTTGGGCCCTCGAAGTTTGAAATTTGGGCCCATATATGCTTGTCAATAACCAAATGTTGTACGTCTCCGAATCTGATGTAATTTATAATATATAATCTACGAAAGATCACAAGACTGAACACAATTTTTAAATCCATTAAAAAATAACGAAGTTACGGGTCCTCAAAGTTAGCATTTTGGGCCAGGGTTGACAATTTCCTAATCCCGTCACCCAAATGGGAGGCAGGGGTGGGGTCACTTTCAAACACTTCAGTTCAAAATACACAAGCCACGACTTAATCACAAAACTTAACATTTTATGTTCCTAAACTGAGATTTTACCTATTAGAATACTTCCATTGTGTGACCAAGGAAGTATATTGTTTTTCTATTGGGGCCGTTTTTACCGTTTAATTGGAAATATTCAGAAACTAATGGCACTGGGATAACGAGATATCCAGCGTAAGTAGCCATCTAAAGTCTACTGAAAATGAATGTATCGTGATTTCGGTCCAACGTTGATTCACGGAGTTATGGCCCTTTTAATATTCTTGTTCGTTATTATTATTTCTATTTTACGGGACACTTTTGCAACCACCATATTTCCGAAAGTATGAGGAGTAGCACACTGAACGTGTGTACGTGTGTTGGGGGCAAATGAGTTATATTCGACAGTCATAACGAATGTTTCCGCGTTTTCCCCGATGAGTTATCTCCCTTTATCTGAAAAAATGTCATTTTGCTATCTCAGAAATTACCAGGAGCAGGGCATCCAAATATGCACCTCGATATGCCATCAAAACTTGTGTCCGCTCTTCCCTGCGGAGTTACCACCCATATATAGGCAAACACCAAAGTCCAGCGCTATTATTTTTTTATCGCATATTCCGAATGGGAAGAGCTGTTCGGACCCGGATATACAGCTTTAAAGTTTTTTTTCTCCCAGGCCTTTCCACTATACGGGGAACGGACAAATTGCACCTATTATCCCCGCCAAATCCAAACTGGCTAATGAAAGAGCAAGATAATGCCGTAGCAGGTAATATGGCATACTGTAGGTACGCCCCCAAAGTTTGACCGCTATATTCTAAAAGCAACCTGCCGAACGGAGAATGCGAGTCGGGGTGGTTTGAGACTTTTGGAAATTCCAACGAAAATCGTAAAGGGGCAAAATCCAAACATCGAGATAAATTTTGTACGAGTACATCTTATGGGTAGTGTTAACGCTTATCTAGAGTGCGATTTTCTAATTTTCAGATGGAACGGTTTACTCGTGACAATGCTATATAACATAAATATGTATACTTAAGTAGTCTATCACTAACATATTTTTTAGCCCCAAATCCAAACGGTCTAATGACTGAGCCAGTTTAGTGCAGGGGCATGTACGTCGGTATACTGTAGGTACGCATCCAAACTGTGTCCGCTCTACTATAAATGCAACCTGCCCAACGGAGAGCTTGTGTCGGGTGGGTTCAGACTTGCAAATTCCACCGAAAACAAATGGAGAAAATTACTCCAAAACGCAAAATTTGTGATAAAAACTTTTTGACGAGTGGACGTGTTAGCGGTATCCACGCGCAACTTTAGTACGATATTATAAGTTTTAGAGTGGACGGTTTACTCCTGCTAGCGTGTAACGTTGTTAACGGGTGATATATATTACTCAAATTCAAACCCACTCTTATTGACGCCAAATTCAAACGGGCTAATCAAGGAGCAAGGCTAATGCATGAGCAGATACATCGATACACCATATGTACCATACAATATACCAAAGTTTCACCACTCTAATATGATAGCAACCTGCCCAATAGAGAGCGCGCGTACGTCCTGTGGAGGGTCGAGGCTTTTGGCAAATTCAACCGAAACTCGTAAAAGGGAAAAAAGGGAAAATTGCGAATCTAGTGTTTTATATTTTGAACACTGCATGTGTTTGATAATATATACGAACAACATTAGTGCGATTTTCCAAGTTTTAGAGGGGGCGGGTAAGCACTCAGCTAGCGTTATCGATTGTGATAGAGCTATCTCTCGATCACAGTTAACTCTCTATTACAGAGACGCTAACGACTCTGTGTATCATGACGAATACATATAGTATTAATTAAATAAGCGGTCTTTCTCTGCCATTAAAACTTCTAAATGATTCTGAATCCGAAACTGAAAGAATTATACAAAAATGCGAAATAACAGAGTTATGGTACATTAATATGCTTTATATCCTTTGAACTACACGTAGATTACGGTATAATCAGAGACGCCAAATTTCATGAGCGTTGAACAGGATTTGGGCGACATGGGGAGTTGTAA
Source organism: Siphonodentalium dalli (assembly GCA_032622095.1). Lineage (NCBI taxonomy): Eukaryota > Metazoa > Mollusca > Scaphopoda > Gadilida > Siphonodentaliidae > Siphonodentalium > Siphonodentalium dalli. Next base: position 118,540,138 of record CP136068.1, on the reverse strand, counting down.
TTAGCCCTAAAATGTATCCCTACCGAATAATACTGAACGCTTGGCTGAGGTGAATGGTGGCTCAGTTGGTTAGGACCATGATGCATTAGACTGTCATTAACCATCCACGCTGGGTCGAAACAAATGACATAAACCTTTGGAATGTATATCTTATTTATATATATCAATTCTATTGTATCTCTAGCGAGGTAGTTATATGTCCATGGTGTAACCAATGAAGTATATTGTTTTTCTATTGCGGCCGTTTTCAGGTTAATTGAAAATACTCAGAAATTAATGGTGGTAGGAATGCGAAATCTCTAGCGAATATAGGCATCTAATGTCTACTGAAAATAATGCTATCCGGATTTCGTACCAACGTTAATGGATTATTGCCCTTTTCGAATATTTTACAATAGTATTATCCTAGACACTTTTGCAATCACTATATATCAGAAAGTATAAGGAGTAGCACACTAAAAGTTTGTACGTATGCTGTCCGCGTTTCCGCTGCGGGGTTATCTCCCTTTATCTGAACAAATTTCATTTTACTATCTCGGACAGATATATAGGCCCACATCAGATTCATTGTAATCAGCTGTTCTCCCATATAATTCCAGATAACTGAATTTAATTTTCACAGTCGTCTTGGTCACGAGGAAACGAAAAATGGACAGGGTCGGTCAAATAGTTTTACATTGGGGAGGGGGCAAATTTTACTATAATAGTTTTCATTACGAATCTCGTATATTTAGGTGTATGAGTAAATATGATCATATACCACAAAATAGTTGTTAAATCTGAGTAGAAATACCGGAGTTGTGGAAACTCAAAAATTGTTTGTCGACGTATCTCCTTTAAAACGGACAAACTCTGGATGTAGTCACATACTTCTAAGCGTCCGGAATAAATAGTGGTCCGCGTGCGCCACATTTTGCAAGTGTCTGTTCAGTATTGTGGACCTGGGAAGGGGTGGTCCGTGGTCCGTGGTAACAATTTATTGTTCGTCTCCGAATCAGATGAAACTTGGAATATAACTTCTACTGAAAACTGAAAACAGATCGAAATTCCGTTGGAAAATGGCGGAGATTTTCTCCCTCAAATTTGGGTCATATGCTTGTCAACCGCAGCTCCCCCGAAACGGATGTCATTTTGTATGCCAATGCACACATACTGAAGAGAGCATGTGGTCTGCCAAAAGTTATCATTGTCGGTTCAGTATTGTGGGTCTGGGGAGGGGTGGTCCATGATACCAAAATGTTACCTGACTCCAAAAACGATTACATTTATAATATACAAACTAGGAGAGAAGCAGATCACAAAACTGAAAACAGTTTTAAAATCCATTGAAACATAACCGATTTACGGGCCCTTAAATTTCGCATTTTGGGCCAGGTGGACAATTTCCTAATCCCGTCACGATATTTCGAGGCAGGGGTGGTGTCATCTCAAAGCACTTCAGGTCAACCTACACATGTCAGAACAAATATAATGACAATACTTAACATTCTATCCTTAAATTGCAATGTTTTTCAGCTGACTTTTCCTATTATTATAGGTCCTTGGTGTAACCAAGGAAGTATACTGCTTTTCTATTGTGGCCGTGTTCCGTTTAATTGGAAATACTCAGAAATTAGTAGCAATAGGAACGCGAAATCTCCAGCGAATGTAGGCATCTAAGGACTACTGAAAATAATGGTATCCGGATTTCGCCCCAACGTTACTTTCCGTGATTATTTCCCTTTTACCAATATTTTTCATTATTATTATACTGGACACTTTTGCAATCACTATGTATCGGAAAGTAAAATGAGTATCACACTAAAAGTGTGTACGTATGTTGTGGCGAATGAGTTGTATGCCTTAGTTACATTCCGAATATTGTCCGCGTTTTCCGGAGTTATTTCCCTTTATCTGAAAAAAATGAGGAACAGGGCATCCAAATTTGGACAATATGCACACTCGGTATGCCCTGCTGGCCATGGACATCAAAACTTGTGTCCTCGCTGTCCCCGCAGATATACCGCCCATAGATATGCCAACACCATACACTAGGATGTATAAACGGATGTATTTGTTTTTAATAAATCCAGCGGTGTAAAATTTGTATTGCATGATCCGAAGTTAAGAGTGATTTGGACCCGAATATACCACTTACAAGTTGTTTTCCCAGACGTTTCCGCTATACGGCCAAATTATTGTTCCCGCCAAATCAAAACGGGCTAATGAAGGATCAAGGTAATGCAGGAGCAGGTACGTCGTTATACCATAGGTACACGCACAAAGTTTGACCAATCTACTTTAAAAGCAACCTGCAATATATCTTTTGTCGAAATGTCAAGTCTGTCAAAGCACCAGTTTACCTTCACACGAAGTGGAACAAACCTATACATACATTAAACCAATTGGATGTCGATACCATGGACGTATATCTGATTTCATGGAATCAGACCTAGTTGCATTTAGGATGTAATAATTTTTATTTGACCTTTATCATGAACACTTTTGAAATAAAATCATGTAATGTGCATTCAAACCCAAAGATCTACTAGCTTCGATTTCTGAAACATGTTTTGGGTTATGTAAATAACAAATGTATTTCTGTTATACCCTTTCCTTGTAAACCATATCATAGTTTTGTTTCTTCATCTCCATCACAATGAAAATTGACGAACATGGGATGTATCGGTCCCTGTAATTGTAATAGTTGTACTCGTAAGTGGGAATTATATAGATATGTGATCATCCGTTACTGTGTGGCATCAGTTCATTGTTTACCATGTTGTTTTGTTGTTATCGAAGCTCTTGTGAATAAATCTGGTGCGTACAGTGTATCCTCTCGTGCAGATGTACATGTATGTGCTTTAAAACTATCAAAACACTGTCAACTGGTCAAGTTAAAAACTGACAACACTGTCAACATTCTAATAGTAATAGCTACTACGTTGTTGTTGTTGTTATTATTGTCACTAGTGGTTGACATCGAAGCTCCTGTGAATTATTCTAGCAGGCGTACCTGTATTCTGTAGTGTCAGTAAATGTATCTGTGTTTTGATAGTCACAGCACTGTCAATTTCAACATGAGACGTATGAGACAATTCATAGCCGACAGCTCGAAATGGCACCTCGAAGACAACCCAGTTGCCACAATTTAGTGGAAAATTTAACATCGGCCATAACTTTATAGATCACATTTTCCCGAAAAACAATTGTGTTTTCAGCGTGGCGATGACACGGAGAAAAAAATTCGTGAGTGATAAAAGTAACCGATCATGAAAATAACGTAATAACGGACCCAAGACAAGACGGATAAGTGCATTGCACAGAATGACACACATAATTGCACTGAATACAAACAATTAATAATACGGAATAACGCGGAATGGAACGAAATGAACCAAGTACGTGGAATGAAATGACAATGCAGCTATAAAATGTATATTAGTGAGTTAGGTATAATAACTTAGTTAGTATACATGTGTAGCATGTAATAAAGGCATATACTGTTTTGGTATATAAAATAGCACTGTCACATTACACCAACACACCACTGCCACATCCCTATAACCGAGTGGATGAATTACCCGACTAAAAGATAGAACATGTTATCTTCGGATGTAGCCTAGTATGTTCGCGGATAGAGAGCACGTATAAATATTTATCTTTTTTCCAGCGATGTTTTTTTTATAAGAATTCACCTTTTTGAGATCGCAAATCTGAATGCTGAGATGGATGTTCAATTAATTTCAATTGAAATACATTCATAATATATATGCACACAATATTTCGAATATGTTATGGATTCATATTTCAGATGACATTCGCAGTCCAATTGATCAGTCTCAGATACACATAAAAACACTCGAAAACTCATCAGAACTCCTTAAGTGATACGCATATTTACTGCACAGAAGCTCGGCGTTTGTTCACATCTTCATCTGTGCCGTTAGTATCTTTCTGGACCGACAGTGGTCCCTTCATATCGCGCGGATATTGAGAACGACACGGATTTTAAAAATTCTGTCAAATCCTATGCTTCAGTGACAGATTCAACTATATACCGGCATTTGTTTTGGAAGCGTGGAAGTCCAGGAACTATACTAGTGAATGGATGTTCTCGAATATTTGAGTGAGCAAAAGCAAAAACATGTAGTGGCCAGTTAGTCTAATTTTATCATTCAATATGACAACGTGACTCAGGAAAACTGACATTGATGACAAGGAAGAATGTTTTTTTCTTTGAGGATCGTTAAGTCAGCATGTGTTCATAAATCATGTTAACTATATCGTGTTTATCTCATATATATTTTGAAGACCTCTGTTTGTATGTTTGTCTGTCTGTCTGTATGTTTGTCTGTCATTAATACAAATCTACGATTCTCGACCGATCGGGACGAAACTTGGTACGTGTGTGTAGTTTGACCAGGCGGTGGACGTTGTCGTACTGGCGAGCCCGTGCGGCGCCCGCTTTGCGCATGCGCAGACGATATCTCGGAAACGGGTGGAGCTATCGACTTGAAATTTGGTATGTGAATGTATCTTGCCCCGGATACGAATTTTATCGGGTCGCCGAGCCCGTGCGACGACAGCTTCGCGCATGCGCAGACGAGATCTCGGAAACGGGTGGAGCTATCGACTTGAAATTTGGTATGTGAATGTATATTGCCCCGGATACGAATTTTATCGGGTCGCCGAGCCCGTGCGACGCCAACTTCGCGCATGCGCAGACCAGATCTCGGAAACGGGTAGAGCTATCGACTTGAAATTTGGTTTTTGAATAGCCCGGACAACGTCGGGCTCATCGGCTAGTCTATAATATATTTTGAATTCCTCTGTCTGTTTGTATGTATGTTTGTCTGTCATTGATACAAATCTACGATTCTCGACCGATCGGGACAAAACTTGGTACGTGTGTGTAGTTTGACCAGGCGGTGGACATTGTCGTATTGGCGAGCCCGTGCGGCGCCCGCTTCGCGCATGCGCAGACGAGATATCGGAAACGGGTGGAGCTATCGACTTGAAATTTGCTATGTGAATGTATCTTGCCTCGGATGCGAATTTTATCGGGTCGCCGAGCCCGTGCGACGCCAGCTTCGCGCATACGCAGACGAGATATCGGAAACGGGTGGAGCTATCGACTTGAAATTTGCTATGTGAATGTATCTTGCCCCGTATGCGAATTTTATCGGGTCGCCGAGCCCGTGCGACGCCAGCTTCGCACATGCGCAGACGAGATCTCGGAAACGGGTGGAGCTATCGACTTGAAATTTGGTATGTGAATGTATCTTGCCCCGGATACGAATTTTATCGGGTCGCCGAGCCCGTGCGACGCCAGCTTCGCGCATGCGCAGACCAGATCTCGGAAACGGGTGGAGCTATCGACTTGAAATTTGGTATGCGAATGTATCTTGCCCCGGATACGAATTTTATCGGGTCGCCGAGCCCGTGCGACGCCAGCTTCGCGCATGCGCAGACCAGATCTCGGAAACGGGTAGAGCTATCGACTTGAAATTTGGTTTTTGAATAGCCCGGACAACGTCGGGCTGGGTAGAGCTATCGACTTGAAATTTGGTTTTTGAATAGCCCGGACAACGTCGGGCTCATCGGCTAGTCTGTTATATATATTTGTAGTTTATTTTCATTGTTTATTTGATAAAGTCACATTAATAATTAATGCAGTGTTTGTGTCCTTGTTACTCTTTGTAACGGTGTCAAGATATTCCGATGGTGGTGCAATTCTATAAACCGAACACCTCTCTAAACTGAACAGAATGGCCGGTCAAACGGTGTTCGGTTTAGAGAGGTTTTACTGTGCTACATAATACAAACTGTTTTTCCATTTTTGTTCTGTATTTGGTAATTTCAAGTGAATTAGACCATCTGTCATCACATTAAACCATGTGCATGGATTTTCTGTCCTGGAAAGACACCGAATAAGCTCCTCACATCCTTCAAGGCGGGATCTAGTACAAATTTCATCCTGTAAATCAAAACAAACAAATATATAGTGATAGCTACAACTATGCTGAGAAAACGAAACTAAATGTAAGTGTCAATCACACTGTAGCTAAACTTGGTGAGGGGATAATTTCATGTGTTACAGCCAATGGAGCGATTAGGAATGTGGAAAGTTAAATATCTAAGTACTACTAGATGTGAACACGAAGACATATATATATAAATTAAAATCCAAATATCAACAAAATTTGGTGGTAATGTTTTTCAACGAAATTCGCAAAAGATTGATGGCTCCCATCTATATGTCACCCGAAGATCCATATGAAGTTTAGTGATGATCGGATGAGGGATGTGGTCCGTAGGGTGTGCCAAAGGATTTAGTCAATCAAAGAATGAAATCCAAGATGGCTGCCGGCGGCCATGTTTTTCATCGAAAATCGTTCAAATTTGACAACTCTCATCTGGACGTGATCCCCAACATGCCTGTAAAAAGAATTCTCCAATAAATGCGGACTGCAGAGTGTAACAATGGATTTAAACTTGAAATCCACGAAGGCCGCTGTCGATCATGTTTTAACACATTACAGAAAATATTTATGCTTCTCATCTAGGTTACCCCTTATAAGATCAATATGAAGCTTGATGATGATCGGATGAGGAATGTGGTCTGCAGGGGGTACCTAACAATTTAGTCATGCAAAGTTTAAATTCCAAGATGGCTTCTGGCGGCCATGTTCACCGAAAAATTTTCAAATTCAAAATCTCTCAACTAGAGGCGATCATAAACATGCCTGTAAATTTTAAAAGAAGTTATCCTTTAAATGCGGACTGCAGGGTCTGCCGGTGGTTTCAAATTTGAAATCCAAGATGGCTGCTGGTGGCCATGTTTTTTAACGAATTTTAGGGGGATCGATGGCTCCCATATTATGTTTTGCGACGATCGGAATTGAGATGTGACATGTAGGGTGTGCTAATGGAAATTGTTGACGGACGCAGACAGACGGATGCTCGACGGACGCCAACCCATGGCAATAACTCAAACTTGACTTTGTCAAGTTGAGCTCAACAGAATAAAACAGCAAAGAATAAAATACATACCCAAGAACACAATAATTGATATCAACATAAATGTGCATTACTTCGGGGGGGGGGGGGGTGTAACAACAGCTTTGCAGGAAGGTATGCCGGGTGGGTGGGTTATCCGAGAGGCAAAAAACGCCTTTTTCCAACTTCAAAAACCTTTACTAAAAAACTTTTATGTCCATATTTTACAGTTGTAACAGTGTAAACATGTATCTGCAAAAACCCCATATTGATGTTACTGTTACCTCATATGGGTCTTAGCGGAGATGACATTAAGCTATGGCATGTTGCATATGGGATGCGGTTTGGTGAAAAACTTCCTTCCTAGTCCAAGAGATATTGGTCGACCTCTGCATCCCCCATCCTTGACGTCCGAAAAAAATTAGAGGATATATTAACAAGAAAAAAAGCGGCCACAGAGACTCCAGACAAGGTGTCGTCCATCATGGCGGCCATTTAATTGTATGTGCACCAGGTCTCTTTGATCGCCAATAGAGTAAAGATGCTATCACACACGTGTCTTTTTTTACGCTCTATTTGTTATGTTAATATACAACCCTTACAAATTAGCCAAAAAATCCGACGCCAAAATATAATATGGCGGCCAAGATGGCGGCCGAAATGTGAACATTTTCTATTTTCTTTACATTTCACCAACTATCGTTTGCCTCTGTGTGAAAACATGGGAATATTGGCGTCCTGTTATACATTTATCTTATAGAAGAGTCATTTCCGCACATATTGAGACCATAATATACATTCCCGGCCGGATATTTTTGTCCTATATCACGTTTTTCCAAATGACGGTATAATCCGGTCAAAGCCGAATCGACGCTAATAATACAATGCCTGTTTTGAATCAGTGGGTGTTATTGTTATTATATCTCCACCCATTCACATATATGTGTAGGAGATACCGGGCTATGGTTCCTCTTATACCTGTGTTGAGGAATATTCACCCCAAATGGCCACCAGAAATTGAAAAATCGCCGAAAATGGCTGATTTGCTCACCAGTGAGCGTTATTGTCACGAACACTTACTATTGTCAGTTGGTAACACTGAGGAGAAATACTGTCCTTATATCACATCCAACAGCAATTAATCCAAAATGGCGCTCACACTGGAGGACAGATTTCTTTAAATCGCCGAAAATCCCAATATGACGACCGAAATTTGAAAACACGCCTATAGTTCCTTATTTTCTTTCAATGGGCGATATTGTTAAGCGAATTCTACCCACATTCAATGTGGATAGGGCACATTGATACGAAATATTTATTTTAGTTGGGCAATTGATACTCACAGACAACATGGGGACGAAACTTGGTACGTGTGTGTAGTTTGACCAGGCGGTCGTCGGTGTCGTATTGGCGAGCCCGTGCGGCGCCCGCTTCGCGCATGCGCAGACGAGATCTCGGAAACGGGTGGAGCTATCGACTTGAAATTTTCTATGTGAATGTATCTTGCCCCAGATACGAATTTTATCGGGTCGCCGAGCCCGTGCGACGCCAGCTTCACGCATGCGCAGACGAGATCTCGGAAACGGGTGGAGCTATCGACTTGAAATTTGCTATGTGAATGTATCTTGCCCCGGATACGAATTTTATCGGGTCGCCGAGCCCGTGCGACGCCAGCTTCGCGCATGCGCAGACAGATCTCGGAAACGGGTGGAGCTATCGACTTGAAATTTTGTATGTGAATGTATCTTGCCCCGGATACGAATTTTATTGGGTCGCCGAGCCCGTGCGACGCCAGCTTCGCGCATGCGCAGACGAGATCTCGGAAACGGGTGGAGCTATCGACTTGAAATTTGGTATGTGAATGTATCTTGCCCCGGATACGAATTATTTCGGGTCGCCGAGCCCGTGCGACGCCAGCTTCGCGCAGACCAGATCTCGGAAACGGGTGGAGCTATCGACTTGAAATTTGGTATGTGAATGTATCTTGCCCCGGGTACGAATTTTATCGGGTCGCCGAGCCCGTGCGACGCCAGCTTCGCGCATGCGCAGACAGATCTCGGAAACGGGTGGAGCTATCGACTTGAAATTTTGTATGTGAATGTATCTTGCCCCGGATACGAATTTTATTGGGTCGCCGAGCCCGTGCGACGCCAGCTTCGCGCATGCACAGACAGATCTCGGAAACGGGTGGAGCTATCGACTTGAAATTTGCTATGTGAATGTATCTTGCCCCAGATACGAATTTTATCGGGTCGCCGAGCCCGTGCGACGCCAGCTCCGCGCATGCGCAGACGAGATCTCGGAAACGGGTGGAGCTATCGACTTGAAATTTGGTATGTGAATGTATCTTGCCCCGGATACGAATTTTATCGGGTCGCCGAGCCCGTGCGACGCCAGCTTCGCGCAGACCAGATCTCGGAAACGGGTGGAGCTATCGACTTGAAATTTGGTATGTGAATGTATCTTGCCCCGGATACGAATTTTATCGGGTCGCCGAGCTCGTGCGACGCCAGCTTCGCGCATGCGCAGACCAGATCTCGGAAACGGGTAGAGCTATCGACTTGAAATTTGGTTTTTGAATAGCCCGGACAACGTTGGGTTCATCGGCTAGTCTCATATATATTTTGAAGACCTCTGTTTGTCTGTCTGTCTGTCTGTATGTCTGTCATATGTGAATGTATCTTGCCCCGGATACGAATTTTATCGGGTCGCCGAGCCCGTGCGACGCCAGCCTCGTGAATAGCCCGGACAACGTCAGGCTGGGTAGAGCTATCGACTTGAAATTTGGTTTTTGAATAGCCCGGACAACGTCGGACTCATCGGCTAGTATAATATATACGTACACGTTACAAGACGATTTTGCATCACTCTCTCCATTATAAAGGATATCTAGAATAATCTGTGTGGGGAAGTGGGCTTCGGTATAAAAATAGAAAATCGATATTACAATATTCCTCAGTCGATCACGTGAACAGGATATGTTGCGCCCTGGTTGACTTTATAAAAAAGGACACGAGCCTACCTATTGTTATCTTGATTGGTGAAGACAGAAATGCGTGCATTTAGAGTGAATTTGGGGTCGATCTTCAAATTGACCCATATAATCGAGAGGCATGTTTTGAAAGACAGTGAAGTTTAACCTGTGTGTGGAAATGGACTCATTCGTTATCTATGTGTGGAGTAAAACATCGTAATCTATTGAAAATTGTGACTGTAATCTTTCGATTATAACGTTATTTGGATCAGGATTATAATGGACATATGGAGTCGGGTATGTATGAGTAAAAGATATATTTTGACTAACACTGTACTGCTTAAAATGATGCTGGGGAAAGAATTGTGACCATGTAGAATGTGTATAGAGAAGAGATCAGGTAACCAAGTCAGACCAAGCACCTTCGATTCGTGCGGAGGACTGTACAAAAGCCCTTAACCCGAGTCGGTCTTCTGTCCTCGTGGTTTAGAACTTTAGATGTATATTACATTATGTTGTCGGGGGGTGTTGATAATCAATTTATAAATTCTTATGTGAGTGAGTTGGCATAGGTCTAATCATGTTAAAGTTTACAAAAATGACATGCAAAAAGGGTATTATGTACATGATAATCAGTACATCAAAATATTCCAACAGGTTTTGTAGGCACTTTCTCTTTTGGCCTGTCAAAATTAACCATTAATAATAATATCTAGATCTGCCTCTGTCTTGAAATTCACAATTGTACCGTCAGCTTTCTTTGCATACAACTTTCCATTTGTTAACCATGAATTTGATATTTTGAGTCTGCTTTGTAGGCTTTTCGAAGTAGTTCATAATTCATTTGAGTCGCGTCTTCAACAATAGAAACTCCCGATTCTTTAAGCTGCTTTCTACTATCGATAACATCTAACTTTGGAGCTCTGGATGAAAACTTAATTAACATTGGGCGAGGGCTCTGCCCACATTTGACCCAGTGACTCATTTGAACAGATCGGAACCCCAGTCACACAAGGACCCTTCATACCAAATATAAACCCATTAGGCCCGATGATACTTGAGAAGAAGTCGTTTTAATAATTACTATGGCGGGAATGATTTATGGCCCTGGCTTCGCAATTAATTGACCCAGTGACCTCATTTGAACATTAGGGAACATTCACACCAAATATGAAGCCATTCGGACCTATGGATCCACATAAGAAGATGTTCAAAGAATTGTTGACGGACGACTGGACGGACGGACGAATGGAATGACGGACGGACGGAGGAATGATGACTATAGCTCCACCGGAGACTTCGTCTCAGGTGAGCTAAAAACCCGCAGATCTAACCAAACTTTGAGAACCATATAGGTCTTGACCCCCCCCCCCCCATTCCATCTCCACAAACGAGAACACTGTGCTAAACCTCCCTGTCACAATGAGAAGGATATGAGAACCAGACCATGAGAGCCACATGGGGAAGACACTTATTTCACCATGAGAAACAAAGAAGAACCACATGTCTAACCACACTATGAGAACCACAATCATGAGATCCATAATGAAAACCTTCGCCAAACATCCCTCTCACATTGAGAACAATAATTAGAACCATATGCCAAACCTCCCTCTCACAATGGGAACCATGTGAGAACCATTTGTCAAATATCCCTCTCACAATGAGTTCCATGTGAGAACCATACTGTGAAAACCATATATCTCTCCCACAATGAGAACCATATGAGGACCACATCACAGCCACCACCCCCATACACACACAATGAGAACCACACATGTATTAAAGTCAGACATCCAAGGTACCATGGCTACAGCCATTCGAAATGAAGCTAACCTCACAATGGCCATAAAAGGCAAGTCATTCTGCACATTTTTCCACAACGAATCATATACATTTTTCATTTTTCATTCTCCGGTTGGGAGTCGAGCGAGTAAGGGTCAATCCACACCGGAGGCGAGCGCGCGATTTTTACGGCCGTTTTCTGTCGTCCGTAGCGGTTCAAAGCGCCCAATTTTTATATTTACACCGAACGCGACTGGATCCCTTCGTCCCGCGCGATGGTTTGGGTAGATAATCAATTGAGTGCATCATTTACAGGCAGGTTACAAATACAATGTATATGGACATTTTAATCAGAATTTGCTAAACATACATGTAAGAGTTTTTCAAACTCATTTAATTGTAAAATATATAGTAAGTCAAGTGGAATGGTGCACGGGCTTCCCAAATTTTCATAGCAATTGCGTTTTATTGAATTATCGGGGTGGGGTGCAAATTGTGGGCAAAGTGACTTGCACAAGCTTGGAATGGATTGGGACCAAAAATTAAACGGACGATCCTGTTATTACGTCGATCTCTTGCCAGGCATTTTCTCTCCTCCCCCACCACCTTTGTTATCGCGACGACGAATAAATGTCGCTTTCAGATAGGATGAATACGCCCGTATAAATATTCTATTTGACAGCGACCCAATTATCACACTGGTTTGCCACCAAGCAAGAAATCGACGTGAAAGCATAAAATCACTGCTGTGATCGCCTCGTGGTCAGCGATTCAGTAGCTTGCAGTGTGAACATAAAAATCGCGCGCTTAGAACTGCTACGGACGACAGAAAACGGCCGTTATAATCGCGCGCTCGCGTCCGGTGTGGATTGACCCTTAGTCGTGCTAATGATTTGCGACTTACTGCTGTTCCTCTTGACTGGAAACGAATCGCTTGTGAGTTGTGTGGTCGTCTTGCGAAAGACTTTGTCGCCCGAGCGATTCGTCGTGAGTGAATTCGGACGCTCCCTCTCTCCCCTCTCTCTCTCTATCTATCTCCTCCCTCCCTCTCGCATTCCTCCCTACCTACCTCCCTCCCTCTCCCTCTCTCTCTCTCTCCCTCTCCTCTCTACCTCTCTATCTCTACCCTCCCTCCTTCTCTACCCTCCCTCCTTCCCTCCCTACCCCCTCCCTCTCCTCTCCCCCTCCACCCTCCATCCCTCTCTCTCCTCCCTGCATCCCTGCATCCCTCCCTCCCTCATACCACCCCTCCCCGTTGTCGATGCGCCCATCAACACCAGCAGAAACGACAGGGATGCCGATGTCACCCCGGCAATCATTGTCGTCGTTTTGGATGTGGCAATGGAAGCCTTTCCATCACTGCCACCATCTCCACATTAGAATGCAGCGGTCTTCTACCCGCCGACACCGCGACACCGCGACATCCGATGTCCCCGATTGCTTCCAGCACGAACATCTCCAACAGTGATTCCATCTACTCTGAGTCGTTATTTGGTGAGAGAATCTGGATTCGTATTACGGATTAGTCCCCGTACGACATAGTTCGGTAAACGAACAGACCAGAATCAGTAAACGAACAGACCGTAATCGTAATCAATCGTTATTTCATCGTAATCCAGATTCATATTCTGATTCCGATTACGGACTCAAACGTTCATAATGTAAACAAACCGAGATTTCGCCACCTCGGATTTTAAAAACACAATAAAACATAAGCATCCGTCACTTGTGTACAAATTATTGCAGAATATAAACGATCATTATCAAAGAATTTTAAATGCGGAGACAAATTTATGTTATCGAGTGTAAACTGGGAGAATATTACTGAAATTAGCCAAATAATAATGTTATTGATAGTAACGCTGGGGGAGCACTTCGGCTGATGGCGAACTTGAAGCAAATCATTGTCAATTTCATTGTCACTTTCATCATGTTAATTTCATAATTCCATCCCGAGCGCATGTCGATTTCAAATTCGGCGGATACGTCACCATTGACCGATTTCACGTGAACCTGCATGGATATATGTCTTCTGCTTCGTTCGTTATTATATGTTCCTTCTTATTCAAGAAATGTATAGGATTATACGATATCGATGGATTATCAGATATACGTATGTACTATCTAGTCTTATAGCAATTTTCATATTTAAAATGTTTTGTTTCGTTAAATTCAGTCGTTTTGCACAATAGTCTCTGAATAGTGCAGAAACACAGGCATTTATTGGCTAACGTGCTGTACATTAGTTGGAAAATAAAGCTTTGCCCATGAACCTAATGTTGTGGTCTTGTGCATCTCTCAATCGCATAAGCGTAAAGCTAATTCTACGATCTCAGGACTATATATATAGTGGACATGTCAGTCAATTTATTGATTCACGTACAAGTTCTAGGTACGTGGCTAGAGGTTTACTCAAATTTCCAGCCAACTGCACCCCCCCCCACTGAACCAAACATCAATCTCACAGGTTCGCAGAATTCCATTTGCACCCCGTTGGAAATGTACCAAAGTTTAGTTTAAACATATTTATTTCAAATATTTGTCAAATTTAGAACACACATGATATATAACACATACATTTGTTTATACAAACAATGGATTGGAGGACAAGTGCTGACTCACTATCGGTACCCCCTCTCCCATGTTACTACACTGACAAATTAATAATTAGTAATGGCAAAGCAACATGACTACCAAAACAAGTTGAACATATATACAGATCACCGGTCACCCCCTCCCCCGAGTTAGTCATAAGTTTGCATATGTATTTATTTAAAATCTGGTTTGTTTGTTGCGTTTGCTAGCTTGTACGTATCATTATTTGGAACAGTTAGTCAAAAGAATCCTGATTTGCCTCACGTGTGAATGACTGCACAGCTACGAAAATTCTACCAATGTTCGGGGTGGTTTGAGACACCCCAATCAACCCCTGTCGTCACGTCCCTGTATAACTGACAAGTTTCGTGTGTTCTCCACAACATTTTCGGAATTTGATTCAGGAGACCTAGAGCTGTTATAAATCTTGCCCTCATCAATAAATACAATTTAACTTGAAAAACAGATGCGATTAAGTCGGATTGGCAGCTAATTAGGTGCCATGTATACATACACATAGAAGAAAAACATGACTTTCACAACAAACATGAACTTTATGAATATAAGATACAAATGATACTTGTGTCAAATACATGAGCCACGTTTGACGCTGGGAGAACATTAAACATAGTATCGGAGACCACGTGGATTTCAAAATCTGACCAAGAATCAGGAATTAGCCCCGCCCCCGTAATCGGATTCGGATTCTGAATCTGGATTCTCACGAAATAACGACTCATTGGAGGCCGATCCAGTTCTTAGAAATGATCTGGAGACGAGGACAAGAGTAAAAACAAGGCCATGGAAGAATGCAAAGCGCGAGAACTAGATCTACAGCAAAAAGAGCAAACTAGGGCCATCAACTCCCATAACAACAGGAGCACAGTCAACATCAACAAATAACAGATCCATCAAAAATCAAAGAAGAAAAAGAAGTATAACACAAAACAAAATACTAGGTCTAGATCATTTTCATCATTTCATCATCTCATGTAAAATGTCCCACCAAGGCATGACACCCCTCAAACATTTTCAAGTGGGTTGCAGGGGGGGGGGGGTCACTGCCCTTCCAAATCCTCCCGGATCCACCCCAAATCAACAATCAAATAAACAGAAACTACTGCTGGTCCTGAACGAGGAATCACTAGATTCGCAAAGCGTTGTCCTATATGTAAGGATACACACATATCCATGTAAAATTATAATATAGAAAAAATGTGCGCTCCGACATGGGAGATGAATTTGATGGTTACACTGAGATCTTTACCAATGTCATCAAAGTTGCCACATTCCACCATTAAGGCCCTAAAACGAAGAAAATCGTATTATCCCCAAAATAGTTCCCCCTGTCGTGTATTTCCATGGATTAAGCCCAAGGGGACTATCCATAATCTTTCGGAAGGGTCCATACTGATAAGACATTCAAAAATAATGCCTGAAAAATATATTGTCAGTCATGACGGAAAAACGCCCCCAGAGCATTCCACTTGAATCTTTGTGACCATGCACAACTTGTCACCCCATGTCAGATACATCTATATATTATATAGATTGGCCCCGAGACCGCTTCGGAAACCATATTCCGAAAATCAAGGACCCACATCAGATTGTCAGCATCAAAACATTGCCCACAATTGGTGTGAACAGGAAGGACTTTCAGTCATATCCTTCTTATTATTATAAAAATATGTTGACAAACCGCCTCATCAGGAGTCAGGAATGGAAGGTAAATCACGATCTGTTCTGGAACTACATGTTTACGCAAATCCCCTGTGAACTCTTTAATCAGCGTCTCGTTCAAATCTTTCATCTTCCGGCAATCATCCATATTTTCAACAGTGTTTCTTTAATCTGCAAATATAACAGCAATACTACAAACTTTCGTCTGATGTTCGTAGTCCTTTTAAAAATAACAATGGGTATATGCGAGAAATACACAATGAAAACACACCCCACAGATGGGATCGATAAACCTTGCCTTGTGTATTTTGATGTTGCGTTGTTTGACAGTCGGTCGTCCGTATCATTTCTACGTAGGGATTAGCGCACAAGAATTGTTTTTTACCAGAATCAATCGAGACGAAGACGCTATTTATTCTGGTAAATATTCTTTAACTCGGTTGACTGACGGGAATTATAGTTAAAGTACTTTCCCGTAGCGGTGATCGACGGAGTACCGAAGTGGGCACTATTTGTTTAAGCGGAGGGATATGGGTAATTTGGTCATCTGCGTTGTAGCCGCCGAACTGTGCGGAAGCCTAAATTTTTACTGTGGCCGTCATCTTGAAAATGCATGAACAACAAGATTCAGAACCGACTTTGCAAGATGTTTTAGCAGCGGTTAATAACCAAAAAGCGGCATTTGAACACCCGGTGCAAGATAAAATTGCAGAGCTTAAGTCAAATTTTTTTTCCCGACTACTATTGCCGTTTCGTCAGAATTCCGGAAAATTCGATCCGATGCAGACTTCAACTGGAAGCGGCCGGGGCACAAAATACAATATGAATTCAATTCTTCCATACGAGATAACCTGGCACACGCCAAGCGAGCTATTGAAGCCGATTATATGGAGGGTGTTCGTTCTGTAAAGGATAATGTTCGAAGCAGAGGGAATTCGGTAAAAGAATAGACGAGGGCTTGCCCGAGTCTATTCTTTACCGAATTCCCGACGCTGAGAATATTATCTGACTTAAAACCCACTCATTGAATTGTCGTTGGAGCCAACTATCAATTGTGTCTGGCCCACAGCTCTGCCTTGATTACCTGAGTACACGCCCACAGTTCAGCACGGACAGTTTGTGATGTCCGTGTTGTCCACGATGAAAAGCAACACATTTCAATTATTATTTAATTCGAATTAGGACTCGCCAGTTGAGGGACGTTTCTTCCGAAGTTTGTCGTTGCGCTTTGGATTCGGACAGTGTATGTGAGCAATATCTTACTATATTTCTTTCTTGATTTAAAGATGCCCCATCTAATTCGACATCAAATACGTTAACATTCCATAATAATTTATCAGGCTCCCGTACCCCCGTATATATCATTTCCCATATGTTCAAACCCTGTGAGCCTTTTCTATTATCTTCTGATGGGTTTGAAGATTGAACAAACCATGCAGGGAATATATTTCTGTGTTAATACTTGTTCCTTGAATATAAATTCCCAGCTCGAGGTTGCAAGATTTGTGTAGCTTTGTGAGCCAACATCAATGAAATTCCAACTTTCCAAGCGACGCATAGTACAATCGATTAATTAAAGTCCCCCAAACCATGCAAACTCGAGTTAGGACCTTTACCTGCTATAAAATACAATGTTATTACGGAATAGTTATAACCGAGCATTATGTTAACTGCATTTTTTTTCAATGTTATAAAACTTCCCTGTCAGAGCAACAGAAAGTTACCATGTTTTGAACTAGTGGAGTATGATATCTTGGCGAAGCCAGAGTAGATATGCATGACATGTCTATACACATGGGTATACGCTATTCTGTTTCAATTTGATACTGGAAATGTTATATTTTTTCTGTGCTTCCCCATTGTATTAAAAATAACCATGTGAGCACTTTCTCGTTCAATAAGTAACGTATAGTTAAAATCTGTGTTAAACGGTTTTGTGTTTATTTGACCGACTTAGGGACGTATTTAGATGTTATCTATATGTGTTTTAGCCTGTCTGCGGACTTTTCTAAATAGTCCAAATAGCTGTTGGTGTTTTTGTATCAAAGTTTGAAGAAATTTTATTTAATTTTTTGGCGTGGCAATATAAAATCAAAATCGCTAAATATTTGTGAGTTTTAATAAGCACCCCTAAATTACTATTTCTGTGACTTCAGGGGTAAACAAAATATTTGATTCGAGTCGAGGAACCCATCCATCAAAGCTCAGAGTTATTAGATATTAATTTTTAAAGTTTGCAATTATGCGTACTAATAATTGCCCCTAAGTTTGTAATTTTCTCGAGATGTATAATTTTCACAGAAACACTTATTCAAACAGGCGAAGCTGGATAACTCTAAAATCAAGTGTATTAATAACGCAATTTTGACCGAGACCATCCTTTTGACGGCGTGTTTCTGGGCCAGAAACAATAGAGATAACAAAACTTCAAAAAACAATCTGATCACTATGAGCGTTGATAGATAGGTTACTCGTCTCGAATCAATTATTGTTTATCCCAGAAGCCAAAGAAATAGTAATGTATAAGGGCCTGATCTGATTGAGTACCTTTAAGAGTTCCAATATTTAATGCAGCTTGCCGACACGCTATATTGACTCAACTTACATGATTGGGGAGGAGCCACTCTATGACGTCCCTCAGTCGATTTAATCCCTCGTGTATTCGTAAAAAATAATGCCCACGGGCATTCTTAAAAAATAATGCCCACGGCATTCTTTAAAAAATGCTCTTGCGATCAAAACGCTTGAGCGTTCTGCCAGATAAGAACCCTGTCCGGACAAAGGGATAACACGCCGGTGGGTTTTAAGTTGTGGATGATTGTTATGATGCAATCAAGCATCGCAATAAGCTGGTCAAGATTGCCGATTCATCTCCTTACGGGTGGGAGACGGTTAAGCATTATTCTTCTAACCCAGTTGCGGATGGTTCGGATCATGAGGCCAAGATTGATAAAGCCGAGAAAATTGTGGTTCTTGATAGGAAAAATAATCAGCCGAACAAACGTCGTTTTAAGCCAGTTTTGGAAGTGCCTAGAGTGTCGCAAGGCCATTGGCGCGCTGCTGATCGTGTTGATGGTTTTCAAGCTTCAAGAGGTTTCTCCGACAAGCGGTCTTTTCGTGGCAAAGGTGCCTGTTATGGGTGCTGGTATTTCTCTCACTTCATCAGCAAATGTCCAGTCATCCGGCACGGACCGAGTACATTTAGTTGCTGGAGCAGAAAGTCGATAGGACATTGATAGAAGATAAGTATAATCTTGTTGAAGATCAAATTGATGGTTCTTATGAAATGTCCGATGCATTTGAATTTGAGGATGAACAAAAATAGTTTTCTGTTAAAAACCGGCTGAAAATGTATGTACAATTTTGGGAAAACAATGGTGCATCTGAATTTGTATTATATGTTATTAATTGGTTGTTTCCATATTGACCGAGTTATGAGGCTGAGGTCTGTCGTATTGGCCTGAGGCCGCAGGCCGAATGCTAATACGACAGACCGAGGCCTCATAACTGGGTCAATGTGGAAACAACCAATTAATAAGTATTTGATTAATTAGCAACAATGTAATAATTGTTTCACAGGATGAATATATTAACATAGATATACCATTGTGTGTATTATTAAATTAACAATTATTCCAGCAATTTTTATTCTTGTGTACTTTGTGAAGAACTTGCAGAGATTTCACAGTACTGTCAGTTTCCACTGCATGGGAATAATATTGATACGAATACATGTAGTTTATCCACGTACATGTATATTTACTCCCAAAAACAGTGACTGTCCGTAATTCATCCGAAATCAACTGCAATATAACTTCCGTCGACCCAATATTCTTTGCCGATCGAGCTAATTACGTATGGCGTCATTTACGTCACCTTGACTTATTTGCCGCGTTTTCTACTTATTGGCCGACTTTTTGTTACTTATTGGCCGCGTTTTCTACTTATTGGCCGACTTTTTGTTACTTATGACGCGGGCAGCATTCTACTTATTGCGGCCGATAACCTATAGCTAATTAATAATAGATGTGACCAAGAATGGATACAAATTACCATTTAATTTTGAACCAGAGTCAATCTTCATGCGGAATAAGCATGGATAATTTGTATCAGAAGCAATTACAAATTTATTGAGAGAAGGGCTGGTCACAAAATGTGAACATCCGCCGAAAGTAGTCAATCCTTTAACTGTTTCAGTTCATAGTTCGGGTAAAAAACGACTGATTTTGGATATTCGACATGTTACCGTTTCAGTTCAGAATCGGTCAGTAAAGTTTGAGGATATGAAAGTGGCTTTGTCTTATTTACAAAAAGATTCCTGGATGTTTTAATTTGACCTTCATTCTGCTTACCGATTTTTTTTATTTCTCCTGGACCTTTGAAAATGGGCGTATGATGTATTTCAAATTCGATGTCGTTGGATTTGGATTGACATCGGCTCCTTATTTGTTTACAAAGGTTACTCGGCCACTTATTAAAAAGTGGCGAGGTGAAGGTCATTCAATTGTCATGTATTTGGATGATGGGTTTGGGATTATTAAAACCCACTGGCGTGTTATCCCTTTGTCCTGACACGGCTCTTATCCGGCAGAATGATCAAGCGATTTTATCGCATGAGTGTTATTCAACGCCCTTGGTCATTCTTTTAAGAATGACAGTGGGCATTATTTTTAAAAAATGCCCGTGAGCATTCTTTTCTAAGAATACCCGTGGGCATTCTTTAAGAATACGCAAGGGATTATTTGATGCTATACTCCCGTCGCGAGTCGAGTAAATAGAATAAAACTATACATACAACGTATGTCGTAAAAGGGACTCGGGTGTTAATATGGGGTGGGGGTAATTAGTAATTAGCGGGGAATTTCCTACATTCGGTCAAACGTTCGACGGGAATTTTCCATCTCAGTGTCAGTTTGGAAATCTTGAGGCCAGTAAAATTAAATTTTTTAATTGTTCTCCCACCTCACTAATCGTTGGCCAGTCAAAACCTGCTAATCAATTACAAATTACTAATAAATCAAACTAAAACAAAATGGCGGCCTGAATTTGTCTGTAGTTAGACCTATACATATGTATTCTAAGACTGCAGATTTCAGTCAGGTTCGAATTTAAAAAATGTTTAAAACAAAAAACAAACCGAGGCCTGAGTTTTCATGGAGTTAGACTTTTATATATATGCTAGGATTTTACAGTGTTCATGTTCATATTTCAAATTGTTTCATGATTCCTCCCACAATAGGTACAGTTAGGAAATTCCAAGCCACGGGGTGGAAAGCAAATGAAATTACGCGACATTGCGAGCTCGGCCTGGTTAAAAGGGGCTGAATGCAGCCGGAAAATCCCCGGAGCCCTCTAGCCACGTCGCTGATGACTAACCAACTATATATTGAATGATATATAGGCACTATTTACGCGATTGTATGCTGTTTCGAAGAAAAGATAACACAGGTTATACATTTGTGCTCTGACAATTTGTTAACGTGTGTGGGTGATACTTAAAGTTATATGTAAGGTCATCGTGGTGGGGGAATAATTGGAAATCATGTATATACGATGGGACTGATGGGAATTTGCTAACCACGGGGGATGCCCATGTCATGTAAGAATTGTCCAATAACTGGAAATGTTATGATACCTTTTAGTTTGAAACATCTATCCTGAAGGGGATGGGTCTGCGATATTATATTGTCATACTGCTCTGAGTCACGTCTAGCCACGTCCCTGTGTATTAACTATAGAATGATACTTAGAATGCAAGCTAGTACATCTAGGTGTCTTCCTGATAATAATTGGAAATTCAAGATACCCCATACGATTGGACACTATAATACTTCTATTGCGTATTCTACACAAGACAACAATGAGAAAGAATCAGTAAACCCATTTATGCAAGCTTCTTGTGTGCTTTCGACTTCTTAACAATGAGACAGTTTTACCAGGTTTCGTCTTGTTTGGCGCCAGAATATTCGAAAAATCACATTTTATAAAGAGCGTTTTTACTTCATTACCAACCAACGATGAAAATTGAAGAGAAATTTAGAATTCTGATCACATTATTTTGGATGTTTCTTGTGGTGCTGTATTGGTGATGCATATGTATAACGACCATTATTTTTCATGTTTTATTGCCTGATAAATTGTTATGGAATGTTAACTTATTTGATGTCGAATTGGATGGGGCATCTTTAAATAAAAAAAGAAAGTAAAATAAACAAATACAATTGTATAGAAATATATTGCTCACATACACTGGCCGAATCCATAGCGCAACGGCAAACTTCGGATGAAACGTCCCTCAACTGGCGAGTCCTAATTCGAATTAAATAATAATTGAAACGTGTTGCTTTTCGCCGTGGACAACAATGACTGTCCGTGCTTTAGTCATTGGCTTTATCACAGGCAGTGCGTGCAGATTTGATTGACAGTGGATTTGTATTGAATGACGATAAATCTATCTGGACACCGGTACAGATTATGACATGGCTTGGTTATTCAATAAAAACTGTCAATTATTAGAGACCTTTCACAACACTACGTCACTAACATTTGTGTACTTTCTAACCGTTGTCGTATTTTACGATACGTAACAACGGTTACGATTTCATGGTTTCTAATAAGCTCAAATAACACCTGAAAATTATTTTCTGCAATATAGCACTTTACTCAGTTCGAGACTGGTCAATATATCTCATGTAAACCGTCCAGTTATATTGAGCTACGACCTCGGTGTTCTGTTTAGATTCGTCGTCGTGAATCACGAGCTTCCCGCGAAATAAGATCGCTATTCACAAGGGATAAGCATCGCTGTCTGCAGACGACACAAAGCCTCGTCGTAATCGTAAAGCTGGAAGTACGCAATGAAGACAGTCGCCAAAATAATTATCTACATGTATTTGGGTAGCAAAAACGTCTCAGCATGAAAGGTGCACATCGTGTCGATTTTGCTTCGATTTGATAGTACCAAATTAGGAGTGATGGCCATCAGCGAGCACATCGACCGCATTAGATCATGTCATGAAACTCTACTCTAGCTAACGCCAGCAGAGATCATATGCCATCAGTATAAAACCTTGGAACTTTTTGAAGTTTTGACAGGGAACCTAATGAAGTTGAAAAAATAACGCGTGCAATAAATTTCTTAGTTATTGTCTGTTCCTTAAGGACTTTGCTAACCCAATTTCCCCCAAATTTGATGGAGTCAAAATAAAGGTTTATGTTCACTTTTGTTAGTAATCACAGTAACCAAACACATGAATGCAACATTTTAAGAGTATAATTCATGGTGGAATATGTTAGAAATACTAAATGTGAAATTTATAGAGGTTTTTAAAATCTATTTTTTCGAACCCAAAATCAATAAACACAAAGTCCATATCAAAGAAAAAAATATGGCAATGTCTACTGAACACTGTGAAGATTGATGAACAATCATATAATATTCATATTTGTCAAGCATTCTTTGATAAAATTACTAAGAACCAATTGTTTACAAATAATTGAGTAAGTAACATGACATCGCTTGTAGTGAGGTGGCAGTTAAATGTTAATATCTGTGGACAGTGGTGTGTTGTGAATCTCTTGACAAAAGAACTGTGTAATCCCCAATCTGGTGTACCCCATAGCCCAGAAACTAGGTCACCAATCAGCCTGATTCGGGATAAAGTACTCTCGTGGTTCAGCACTGGCTGGTAATAATCCCAGCTGGCTTGAGTGAACATTATCTTGACCCATCAAATTCAGTTCCCAAATAGCTTTGCTGAGCAATGAAATCTACCATTTGTAAACAACTGCTTCCAAGCCAAAACTCTTAATAAAACTGAAGAAATGTGAGTATATCTTTATTGTTCATTATTCTTCACAGTGTTCAGTACACATACCCATATCTTTTTGTTAGATATAATCTTTGTGTTTGTTGAATTTGAGTTCGAAAAAATAGATTTTAAAAACTTCTACAAATTTCACATTTCAAATTTCTAACATAATCTACCATGAATTATACTCTTAAAATGTTGCATCCATGGGTTTGGTTACTGTGATTACTAATAAAAGTGAACATAAACCTTTATTTTGGACTCCATTAAATTTGGGAAAAATTGGGTTAGCAAAGTCCTTAATAATGTACTTCACAGTTAGTGAAGGTCCTAACTCGAAATTTCACGATTTGAGTTACTTTGTGAGAGATTTTGTTTTGCGTTACTTACAATTCTGGGCTCTCTCCTGGGTAATTAATTCAAAGTTTATTGCGATATCGGCTCTGAAAAAGCATGAAATTTCGAGTTGGGACCTCACATTCAGTGAAGTATATTATTAAGGAACAGTTCATTACTAAGAAATATATTCCCTGTGTTATTTTTTCGACTTTATAAGATTCCCTGTCAATGCAGTGCAATGCATATGGTGTGCTTATTGTTCCTTTTTGGAAATCTGCTGTTTTCTTGCCTTTATTGTGTTCAGATGGCAAATATTTCAATAATTTTGTTTGTGATTCAATGATTTTACCAAAGAATGTGTCATTTTATCAAAGCAATGGTTCACAATGCAGTATGTTTGGAAATGTGAATTTAAATTACTGCATGTTGGCATTGAAATTAGATTTTCGTGTTTCTGTATTAAAAGTGCATGGTGAATAATTTGCGTGTCAGATATTATTCTACTTATTTGTGTGGGCAGTAGCCTCTATACGGGCGCCTGTGGCGCATAAGATACTATGGGTGGCGGGATGGGGTGGTGGGTGGGATCTCATTATTCTACTTATTTATGGGCAGTAGCCTCTACACGGGCGCCTGTGGCGCATAAGATACTATGGGTGGCGGGATGGGGTGGTGGGTGGGATCTCATTATTCTACTTATTTATGTGGGCAGCAGCCTCTATACGGGCGCCTGTGGCGCATAAGATACTATGGGTGGCGGGATGGGGTGGTGGGTCAGATATTCCAGAATTGCTGGCTTCAATGAGAGCCGATTCGACTACCAGGGGATACCAGTATGGATTTCTTCGCTGGCAACGGTGGGCTCTGCAACATGGAGTTGACATTTTACCTGCAGAACCTTTGACGTTTGGTATATATCTCACCAGTTTAGTTCAGAACAGTAATTCGGATAGCCCTGTGCTTATTGCGTTTTATTCTGCAAAGTGGGCTCACTCACTTGCTAGAACGCTTTCTCCCACTGACTCTGTTTTGTGTAAAAACATTTTGGAAGCGTGAAAAAGGAAATTAGCTCGACCAGTTGTTAAGAAGGAGCCTATAGATCCAGAAATGTTAACAAAAATGTATAATTCTCTACTCGAAGATGGCAATTTGTATAGACAAAGATCGATCAGTGCATTTTTATTATGTTATGCTGGGTTTTTTCGTAGAGCTGAACTTCTTAAGATTCGTCGTAGCGATGTTGTAATTTATGACACACATATATGGCGATTTTTCTGTAAACCAGTAAAAACCGATGTTTACCGAGATGGGAACTGGTCTGTCATAGCCAGAACTGGCACAGTTTTGTGTCCAGTAAAAAATGTAGAACTGTATTTTGCTTTGGGCAGAATCGAGTCGGATTCTTCAAAATTTCTTTTCAAAGATTTGACTAAACGTAAGCATGATTACGTTCTTCGATCGGAAGACAAACCGCTTTCTTATTCCCGGTTAAGAGAACTCTTTATTGAAAGCTTCCGACCTATAGTCTCCGAAATACCGTATCAAAATGTGGACTTCATAGTCTCGGAGCGGGTGGTGGGTGCTACTGCTTGTGAAAATTCTGGAATACCTTATCGCATGTTTAGGCGTCATGGTCGTTGGAGATCTGAATGTGCCAAAGGTGGTTATGTGAAAGATTCTTGAAATTCAAGACTGTCAGTTTCAATAAATTTGGGAATTAATTAATTTACGCTGTCTTTCTTTGTCAATCTGTATTCCGCGCGGCAACGTAACGCGCTAACCTACATAGCTGTTGTTACTATTTTCCTGGGGTATTCGGGATATATATGATGGAACATGTGCTAGGGTGCTCGGTTGACTGACGGGAAATAGAGTTAAAGTACTTTCCCGTAGCGGTGATCGACGGAATACCGAAGGGGGCGCTATTTGTTTAAGCGGTGGGATATGGGTAATTTGATCATCTGCGTTGTAGCCGCCGAACTGTGCCGAAGCCTAACTTTAAAAGACATTCTTATAATGGCATTTTGAAATAATGTTTTATGGTTGCAAGAGAATTTGATCTGGGTTAATTGATGCATAGACTTATATATGTTGCCTTTACAGTTTGTTCAACTGATGCATATTTAGATTAATTGGGAAAGTATAATCGGTTTGTTGGAAATAATGTTACCAGTGATAAGCCGACACTGAGGCACGTTACTGATCTGTGGTATCAGTGTGAGAGCGAAGGGCAACCGGTTCGGTGTCACAGGTTTCCATATATCTTTTATCCTACGGGTTTTTCCTGGCCGGCCACGTACCATAGTAACATTATAGTTTATGTGGAGATGGTGAAAGGATAACATATTCATACTTATGACATGTTAATATATACATAAATCTATCTTTTGGATGAAAATGTATTTATTTATTTTTCAAAAATGTTCAGTGATCTGAATGATGTGTATTGCAGAGCATTACCTAATTTTGTGTTAATTAGAACATTCAGTTATGTTCTGGGAATATTCAGTTATGTTCCGCGGGTCTGTGCAGATACAGACTATATATATAATTGGTGTATAATAAATGTGATATGATTTGACTATACATAATTAGAAACATTTTAAAAGCATATTGAATGCGATGTCGTTTGACCAGGAGTGTCACGATGTGGAAAATAATTGAATCGTGCATGGTTCTTGTAGTCCAAGGTTATGTAAACTGACTGTTGAGATACACTGTTCGGACGGTGAAGTAGTTGTGTGGTCAATTTACCTATCATGGTGTCGGCGTTTCGCCGTCTTTATGCGGTATATTGTATCGATCGGAACTATTAAAGTAATGTCCCGACATCTGTGCAGATGCAGATATATGTGAGTTGGATATACTGATTTACCGAATTAGTATGTGCATGTAATTGGAATGAAATGTGTAGAATTTGGATGAAATGTGTTGTGAACGGATTAAACGTATTCTCCACGGCAGCGCGACGCGCTAACCTATATGATGTTGGTACTGTTTCCTATGGGGTATTCGGGATGTAGGTTGGAACATGTGCTAGGGGAAAGAACTATTCGCGTGCTCTGACTGACTTAAAGCACAATTGACCCCACATAATGCGATTAACTGGAAATGCGCCATCGAGCGTGTGTTGACAATGACGCACTATCCCACACTGTCCAATCGGCTCGCGGAATACCAGTGTGGACGTCAGAATATCAGTGTTGTACAGGAGAATACCAGTGTTTTTAAGCGATATGATGGTACCATAATTAGAACTGGACGGCTAAATAACATGACAAAAGACAATGGAAAGGTATGAGCGATCAATTTTACATTTACCCAGTGGAGAGGTCATGCACCTGGTGATGTTCAGTTCGACTCTTGGCGATCTGGCCTTTGTTTAAAGCAGAAAATAGGGTCTACAAACTCGTAGGGTGGAGGTCAAATTTTGCCCTAATCGGTATTCTAGTGCGTTTTGTTTAATTCCTGAGCATAACTTGCGGAATTTTTTTTAAAATTCCGACAACGGAATATATTGGAAAAAGTTGCACATCGAAATCACTGGCGTGTATTAGTTGGAAATACACGAAAATAAATCGAAACGAGGGACGGTGATCACAGAAAATGGCACGGCGAACTACCAGTGCATGCCAACGAGGGCTACCAGTGCCAAATTTTCTTTATATGGTAAGTTATATCGGGTATATGTCGATAAACGCTTCATACAGAGCACCGGGCACCCGAAATGCCTCACCATTCCCAAAATAACGACAAAGTTGATCTACATGTAGAAGGGTAAATATGTGGATCTATAATAGGAAAGTACGAAACTTCAACTATATACGTCGATACTCAAAGTTAGTGTAAAATATAGAACAAATTTCATGATGTCCAGGTCAGAATATGGCGTTTTTGTAGAATTGTTCTTAAAACTATTGGGATACGTCAGTTTAAAGACATATTGTGTACTTATTCGGGTGAGTGAAACTGATAAGTTAGCATTAATGTGCTATGCCAACTGGAGGGATGTAGCATTCTACTAACATAACCGAAACTTCAAGCAAATCAACCGTACCGCTCCATAGAAAACATTGTCAGAACTACGCTAAATTGTAAATATTTACTACTCGATTCGGGACGCATCTATCGGCGATAAACTAACGGAAACGATTTCGTCGTCGACAGTCACTGCATTTAATTAATATATAAGAATGACGATATGTGTTGTCAATATACATATAATATTTGTAAACATAACTACTTTGAACAAGATTGTTCTCCATTTCTATTTTATCACCCTACCGGAGTGTTTCATATAACTTTAAATGCAATTTTCCGAACTTGTTCAGTAGCTGAACAATTACATTATAAAATGCCAAAATCTGTGTGGCCTAATGGTGAGTGGCGAATAAATCAATTGTTTTAAATATAATCCGTGGTGATTGGTTGCGACATCTATCAGTTATGTTGCCTTGTTTATATGTTGATATTGTTTTTAGCAAGTTGATTTTTTCTCCAAAA
Source organism: Siphonodentalium dalli (assembly GCA_032622095.1). Taxonomy (NCBI): domain Eukaryota; kingdom Metazoa; phylum Mollusca; class Scaphopoda; order Gadilida; family Siphonodentaliidae; genus Siphonodentalium; species Siphonodentalium dalli. Next base: position 118,511,470 of record CP136068.1, on the reverse strand, counting down.
AGCCTGTATCCTGTTTTCCAGAATGCCGTTGTCTCCGCGGAGTATCTCATTTCCGTGGTTGAATTTAGGGAAAACCACCGAACTGTCTCGATAAATACACGGAATGAAATGTTCTCCATCGGGAATTTTCCTTTAGCAATCAGATCGAAAAAAGTTTTTATGTCTTTCAAGTATCCAGTTCCTTTTAAGGCGGTTGTTGCTTTAGCTGGTAGCACTCTCCTTGCTGGGATGATCCCGCGGTTATAGATCGCTCTCTTAAAGGGCGCCCACGAAAGTTGCTTGCTGAGCACACCTGACTGTGACCCCGGTGTTACTGGCCCAGCCACATCTGGCTCCGTATTTTCACTATCGTGTCCGTTTCCGCTGTCACGTTTTTTTTCTTCAAATTTTATTCTTTTCCTCTTGTCCCATTGATTGCCACGCTTTCCTTTTCTGAAAAGAGAAAAATAAAGAGAAAATTAGATATGCATAAATAAACCCCTAGATTTATCCATATGCACACTCAGTCATAAAATATATCAATCTATTTGTACACGTATCCACAACATACGTCCAATCACCACGCAACGATCAACCAAAAATAATCCAGCCAACCATCGACTCGCCAATCACTCACTGATTCATCAGCACAGCCATCCAACTCATTCTCCCATCACTCCAGCTCAGAAACATCATATCCAATACATCAAATAATGACACACACAGATCCATGCATGCATACATACGGTAACGCGTTAAAATCGACAAAAAGAACTCAACATATAGGCAAAGATATGCATGCCCCATAATATCAAATACTTTCTAAATTTTGGGAACAAGTCTACCCCATATATGCAACATTTGCTGGGATAATTAGAAATATCATTCCATTAGAATTAGAACGTCTTCCCTATTTAATGATAGACTTATTAGCAAATGTTAAACATTAGTTTAAACTAACTGTTTGAATCCAATTGATATGGAACTAACTCAGTGCCAATACCGAATAAAGGCAAATTTAAACTCTTGTCAACTAAATTGTTACTTTATGTTCCACCAATGTTGAGTATCGCCGTACTCAAAATTTTGAACTTTCATATCTTAGACCCACACATGTACCATTCTAGATCGATTGTGCCCAAATTTTATGAGGGGATGAGACATTCCTATAGCTTAAACCAAATCTAAAACGTCCCCCGACATATACCCGATATAACTTACCATATAAAGAAAATTTGGCACTGGTAGCCCTCGTTGGCATGCACTGGTAGTTCGCCGTGCCATTTTCTGTGATCACCGTCCCTCGTTTCGATTTATTTTCGTGTATTTCCAACTAATACACGCCAGTGATTTCGATGTGCACGTTTTTCCAATATATTCCGTTGTCGGAATTTTATAAAAAATTCCGCAAGTTATGCTCAGGAATTAAACAAAACGCACTAGAATACCGATTAGGGCAAAATTTGACCTCCACCCTACGAGTTTGTAGACCCTATTTTCTGCTTTAAACAAAGGCCAGATCGCCAAGAGTCGAACTGAACATAACCAGGTGACCTCTCCACTGGGTAAATGTAAAATTGATCGTATATACCTTTCCATTGTCTTTTGTCATGTTATTTAGCCGTCCAGTTCTAATTATAGTACCATCATATCGCTTTAAAACACTGGTATTCTCCTGTACAGCACTGGTATTCTGACGTTCACACTGGTATTCCGCGAGCCGATTGGACAGTGTGAATCCGTGCGCTGGACGAGATTGAACACAATAGCCTGCATAGGCCACACCAAACAACGTGATTAGCCATGCAGTGATCACCGTTGATTATGAATAATTAACCACAGTCACCATATTTTCTATTGTTCTCCCTTGCACAACATCCAGCCGATTACCCACTGGTAACAATAACTGTGCATTAATTTAACAATAACTGGGAAATATTAAAATATTCCCCGGGTATTGTCATAACAATCACAAGTCATTGTTTGGTGTGGTCTCCACAATTCTTGCTGACACCCCGGAAGGTCAAATTGGTGTGACTAATTAATAAACTGAGAAACTGAACAGTGTTCGGTGATTACAATGATCCAATGTGTCGCCATAACCCGGTAATACATTGTGGTCCGATTCACTATTCCGAACGTTAAAGTCATCTTCCAAACCTAATACGTCAGAATGTATATGTTGTGTCGAAATTTCGACAAACGAAACAGGATCCTCGTCTGATGACGATTCCACTATATACGTTGACTGGGTCATAGTACTTATAAATTCATCATCTGAGTCCATGTTGGTTGTGTGCAGACCTTAGAATACCACCACTTTGTGGGTGCATTTATTCTCGTGAACACACAATAGGTAGCGCGCGTTAATTAGTTAACACATTTAAGGTGAACTAAGTGTCGCTGGTTATGAGTGAGACAATAGTCATGCTACACAGTTGTTGTACATAAATGTGTAACACTTGCTCGCCAATATTTATGTGTAGAAACTGTAGACCTTTTTATACACACTAGTATGTGTACATATCTACACATACATGCATACCATATGACACACTCGTGTGTACTAAATAGTTACACAGTTATGTGTGGGAAGTGTGTATATAGTAAGTGTGTACCCATTAACTACACACAAATTGTGTACTTTATTTAAACATATATGTGTAGCAATCTGCACCTTTTTGTAGCATTTGATACACAGTATAATGTGTAAATAATCTACACACAGTGTGTAGCAGTAGCACATGTTTTGTGTAATATTTATACACAGATTATGTGTACTTTATTTGAACATATTTGTGTAACAATCCATACAATTTTGTAGCATATGGTACACAGTATATTGTGTAAATAAACTACACACTGTGTGTAGCAGTTGATACAGTTAGTGTGTATCTTATTTATACACATGTGTGTACAGTTCTACATATATATGTGTAGCCACTACACAATTATGTGTACTTTATTTATACACATCTGTGTAACAACTTACACATTTTGCAGTATTTAGTACACATTGTTGTGTATATTTGGTACACACACTGTGTACCAACCAATCTGTACACTTTATGTGTAATAAATTAACATGCATGCTCTGCGCAAATATTGGGACATTTTTGGGGTGATATGTAGCAACTGTAACGTCAAATTAGAATCGTTTGGTTGAGGCCACTGAAATTAAGCCATCACACAAGAATGTTTGTTCTTAAAAGCGGTAATTATTAGCCAAAAACAAAATCATGAAAAACATACTATCATATGGTATATATGATGAATGGACCTAACTTCAGCATTGGCATTTACATGTACTGGTATAATAAATGTGCAATGAAATGAGCAAGAAAAGTTGAAGTCAGTTTTTTTTAATTATTAATTGCTTGCATTCTGGAGCCAGCATCGAAGCCACTTCTTCAATTAACAGGGCACGAGGATCTTTGGAATGACTCCAAGCCACACCTCCCATGTCAATGACACTTGTATCACTGTTATTCTTACACTTGCGAGAAACTGAATCAGTACTAGATAATCTCATGAAAATGAATATTGAGCGAATTTACAAATGTGATGGCATTTCTTGTTGTCATACAAAGATGCCCATATTCCTTCTAGTTGTTGTATTATTAATAGACCCTATTATATTGCTGATTATCTTAAGCGGAAATATCGAAACTAACCCTGGGTCTATACCAGGATATCCTGCAACCGATAACACATGTTCTATAATACAATTGAATACCCAGAGTATACGACATAAAATGGACACCCTCAATGAGGAATTGACCGATTATGATATTTGTCTTTTTACTGAAACCTGGCTAGACCAGTCTGTTCCTAATTCTGAAATTATGCTTCATGGATATCATGAACCTATACGTAACGATAGGGGATTAGACACAACAGGTGGTGGTGTCTGTATATTTCTGAGAAATACTCTACCGTTTAAAATGAGGCCTGATCTTATAGATCCAAATATTGAATATGTGTGGGTGGAAGTGTGTCCTAGTGGTAAGAAAATTTTAATTGGATGTTTTTACAGACCACCAAACTCGCCAGTCTCGTCATGGGACAGCATCGAAATAAATATTAAAAATGCTATTGATGATGTGCATAAGGTTATTATTGGAGGTGACTTCAATGAAAATTACAATTCCGCGAGCTGCGCCTCAAAAATAAATGGTCTAAAAACTAGATGTGGATTAATCCAGTTAGTTAATGAATGCACTCATTTCACGGAGTCTTCAGAAACCACTCTGGATCTGTTTTTAACAAATTATGGTGATATTGTTGATAAAACTGAAGTTATGTCCCCTTTCTTTCCAGAAATGATACGGTACCATTGCCCCATAAAAATTACATTAAACTTCCACATTGAACGTGCGTCAATAATTACTCGACGAATATGGATTTTCGATAGAGCTAACTTCGAGGCAATGAATCATACGTTTTCTGCTTGGGATTACCGGGATATTGTCCACACCACTCCCGTGTCTGCTCTCGTACCTCACTATACTGATAAAATCCACCAAGTTTGCCAGGAATTTATACCAAGTAAGGTTGTACATATTAGAAGGGACGTTCCAGAATGGCTTACTTGCGGTTTAAGACAACTAATGAGACAACGAAATAGATTGCACAAAAGTGCTAAAATCAAAAACACACCTAATACATGGAGTAAATTTCGGGCGAAACGAAACGAAGTCATTAGCGCAGTCCGGAAAGCCAAATTGGATTATGATAACAAAATTGATGCAATACTTATTAATGACTCCGACAACTCAACATGGTGGAAACAATTTCAGAAATTAATCTCAAATGGTAAGCGCAATTCACTACCCCCTCTCCAACTCAATGGCGAGCACATTATTTCTACTGTAGATAAAGTTAATGCTTTAAATTCATACTTTTGTGATATATCCAGCATAGATGATTCTGTACATGATCTTCCCATACAATCTCTACTAGTAACGGGCAACCCTACGCTGGGAGCTCAAAATAACGACAATTGACGTTTATGATGCTCTAAATGGTATGAAACCATCTAAGGCGTGCAGTCCAGATATGATAAATCCTAGGGTCCTAAAACAATGTGTCAAATCACTCTGTGAACCTGTAACACTGTTATGCAATGTATTTAGTGAAAACTGTTATTATCCTTCTGAGTGGAAGCTGTCTAATGTATGTCCAGTTTTTAAAAGTGGAGACCCAAGTATTCTATCGAATTACCGCCCAATTTCATTGTTAAGCTGTTTATCGAAAGTTTTCGAGAAATGCATATATAAACATTTGTGGACGTTTCTTGATAAAAACGGGTTACTTTCTATGTACCAGTCTGGTTTTAAAAGAGGTGATTCGACTGTGTACCAGTTGACTGAAGTTTATGAGTCTATATGTAAATCACTAGATGACGGCAAAGAGGTTCGTTGCGTATTTTGTGATATGAGCAAGGCCTTTGACAAGGTGTGGCATAAAGGGCTTTTTCTCAAACTAAAAAAATTGGCATTACGGAAAATGTGTATAATCTTCTCGTTTCTTACTTGGAACTTAGAAAGCAGAGGGTGTCAGCTGACAATGAAACGATAGTCAGTTGGTCTGTAAAATGGCTTGTTAAATTTAATCCTCTCAAGACTGAAACACTACTAGTTTCGCGCAAGAATGATCAACCGTTTCACCCCATTTTATTTATGGGAAATTCCATAATCACTGATGTGCAAGCGCATAAACATTTAGGTTTAACCTTTGACGTTCGTGGCACTTGGAATACACACATTAATTCAATAACCGAGAAAGCCTGGACAAAATTAAATATGATCAAACGTTTTAAATATAGGCTGAGCAGAAAGTCTCTCGAAAAAATTTATTTCACTTTCATTCGACCAATTTTAGAATATGCCTCCCCCGTTTGGGATAATTGTCCGGACTACTTACGAGATTATATTGAAAACATCCAATATGAAATGTCGAGAATAGTTACCGGTGCAACCCGAAGTGTTAGTAATGCCAAGTTGATAGATGAGGCCGGTGGGAATATCTTGACGATAGACGCAAGCAGCATAAATTGATCCAATTCTTCAAAATGAAAACCGGTAGGGCACCACCTTATATTAGTAATATGGTACCCCCAGAAAGTAACTCACTACATGACCACACCACTAGAAATATAACGAAACGCCCCCCTGATAGTAATAATGATTACTATATGCAATCCTTTCTTCCGGCGTATGTCCGTTCGTGGAATGTACTCCCAGACTCTGTTAAAGAAGCAACTTCAATAGGCGATTTCAAACGCAATCTTAAACCTGATATATTAAAGCCTAAATACTACTTTACCAGCTATTCTAGGACAGCTCAAATTTACCACACCAGGTTGAGATTAAGATGTAGCAATCTTAACAGCGATCTAAAAGATAACCACCTCAAAGACTTGCCTTATTGCATGTGTGGTTGCATTGAAACTGCTAGACATTTTTTTCTGGAATGCGCTCAATATACAGAGAAGAACTTCTTAATACCCTATCTGATGTAACAATAACTAGTGAATTATTACTATGGGGATCTGACGAATTATCCTATGAAACTAATAAGAAAATCTTCATGGCAGCTCAGAAATTTATAATAACCAGTAATCGCTTTCAACGATTCTTCTCTTAAGCTGTTCCAAAATTGCAATATTGAACTTGCATGGTACATCATAAACCGAGATGCTATTGGTCTCTCCAACGTGGGTCGTCGGGTCGATGGACCACTGCAGATGTTCACATGGTTATTTTTCCAATCACAAATTATGTATAAATACTTTTTATTTCCTTGAAATGTGTTATTATATATCTTTTTGGTTTATTTGAAATTAATTATATGCATGTTCAGATATATAATTACATCTCACACTCTGTACTCTCTGACCTTCTCTCTAAAATTCTGACATTATCTTCTGTCCCTTTGTCTCGCCTCCACCTCATATTTCTTCTTTCTATGGATCTTTTTTATGCCTCTATTATTTACCCCTACTTGACTTGCAGTCAAGTAGGGCTGTGCCATTGTCAAGGGAGAGGGCTTCAAATAAGCCTATGGCGTGTTGCCTAATCCCATTTTTCTTCTAAATTTGTATCTATTGTAATTATTTATCTGAATGTCCATAGAGGGAAAAATAAATACTGTTTAAACTAATGACATGAAGATCTTTCGACAACTGAGCATGAAAGTACCATAACGATAAAATTTTGTTGAGAAAACAGCACTGTCAGAAAATTTTACCCAGAACAAAATCACAAAGAATGTGCTATGCGATATACATCAGCGATATTTGGCATTGTCATTTGCCTGTAAAATAAATAGGCAACTAAGCAAATATGTTGAATAGGAAAAGTTAGAGGCACTAAAGTTTATAAGTTAATTACTTGTACCCTAGAGCCAGAATCGAAGTCACCTCTTCAATTGACAGGGCACGAGGATCTTTGGAATGACTCCATGTCACCTCTCTCATGTCAATGACAAGAGGATTTTTCAAAAACTGAGTGAGCACGAAAATATAATTTTAATCAGTTTGACAAGAGGACACAGTACTGTCCAAAAAGTATTAACCCGCAGAGAATGTGTTATCATATACATCATATTTGCGGAGGGACATAACTTCACATAGTTGCCATTGTAATTCAAATATACCAGTACAATCGAATGACAATGACAATACAAACAATGCTATTATGAATGGAGTTACATGCACTGTTTTAATTTTTACATGCTTTTTAAAAATTGCTCTCATTCTGGAATCAGCATCAAAGTCACCTCTTCAATTGACAGGACACGAGGATCTTTGGAATAACTCCAAGCCACCTCTCCCATGTCGATGGCATGAGGATTGTTCAAAAACTGAGCAAAAATTTTTCATTTTTATCTGTTTGAACTTTTGACAAGACAACTGTTAGAGAAGTACCATTAAAATTTACGACAGAAGTTACAGGCAAACGTTGGACCAGCCATTTCTGCTGTATTAGTTAGGGTACACCCGTCATTGAACAGGAATTACTTCTCGAATAGTTTCAGGACAACCCAATTTGTTATCCAATTATTGTAAATAAGAATTAATGGTAAATCATGAAAAATGCGATTCAGTACCAATGCCTACATACAATTCAGAACAGAATCCACAGAACACTGATAAGGCGTCACAGCATCAAACACCCAGATTATATTTTGTCTCTTTGAAGTTATTTAATTGTTCTGGCCATGAATCAGCACTGTGAACACAGATTCCCTCAAATTGCGAAAACAATTAATGGACCAATGGACACCCACTGACTTATCCTATTTTCAGTAGATAAGTAAACACATATTATAACTGACATCATTTTTCCAATACCATGTTACTACCAGTGCTTTGACAGAGAAACGTTAATTCTCAAAGAATATAATTATTTTGCATGAACTTTAATTTTATATCAAAATATAAGATCATACATGTATCATGATCATGTTCTTGTATATGCTATATGTCCAACAAATTATACTAGGAATTCATATTTCATGGGCTGGATGAACCTTCAAATTGTTGGTTGACACCGGAACAACAGTTGAGACACAAGCATACATGTTCACTGGAGAAATGTTACTAGATGGTCCACTTCAGAAGTTCTTGCAATGGCCTTGGCTGTCTCAGTCAGTTAATAAATTATATGAATAATAATACGTCCAGTGCTCAAATCGTGTATTTAGCCAAAAACAAGACTTCATTTACCATGATTTTCATAAACAGAGAACAGAAAATTCCTTAGTTTAAGATTGTCAGATCACCAATTAGAATAATGTGACTTGTCATCCATCCTCCTTCACAATGACATATTAAATGGTAATTTACAAAGCATTATATATTACACAGCTGAAGATTGTCACACATTTGAGAACTGGTCCATAAATACTGTTTGTCATCCACCTTGAATGGGCAATTCGACTCATGGCATTTTGGAGCTACTCAGCTACGGCTACACATTTTAACAGCTCATGAATGTATGGTAGTCCTCAACATCCTGACATGGCTCATTTTATATATGAATCTGTAGTCTTCCTGAAAAATTAAATATATGAGGTCATAATTTTAAATTGTTCTTTATGCATGTCATGGTTTGAACTGAAGAAAATCTATTATAGCATGGAGGTTAACATTTAACCACCCATTTTCAGACACCCCACCACACTAGTTGATAAAAATCCACAAATCAGGTTCCAGCTATCTAGGTCACTTGTACCAATGTTTATCATATTTCCCAAATATTAAATGACATACTGTATGATCTCCAGGCTTCAATTTAAAGATGAATTATCTGTTCCCATAACAAGTATTGTACAGTTTCCTGGGTATAACATAATGAAAATGAGTCCAAAATACCTATCTGGGAACGCTACTATCAATTAAAGGCACGGGCGGCGTTCGTTGCAGAAATATTTATATATGTTCAAATCGCCATCAACAGAAGGAACACCAAAATATATACTGTTCCGTTCATATGCCAAACATAATCAGCGCGTAAACAGTATATAATTGTCGTCAATATATACGATGATGTACGCAAACAAGCGCCTGCTCGTGTTACAGATGTTGTGCTTCTGTTTACATAACACAGCGCAATTCTATTGGTTAATCACACAAAAATGATACAAATGCTCTTTATTATTTCCATATCAGGAAAACAGTAACAAATAACGCTCTTTATGTTTACCATATCCGGATCTAAACAAAAGCCAAGTGGCGTAACGTCTTTTGCTTTTGTTTACATAACAAAGGGGACACAATTGACAATAACATACTGTTTATGCCATATTTCTGATTGGCATACAAACAAATTCTGTCTATATCTTACTATTCCTTCTGTTTATGGCGGTTTTTGACGGAGGTGAATATTTTAACAGCATACCCGTCGCCAACACCGCCCGTATCTTTAATATTGATTTTATATCAACATTTTCTTATATAATGTGACTATCAAGTGGGACATATATTTGTCACTATTTTTAGAAATAGTTATCGTTCAGAACAAACACGAGCTGTAAAATGTTTAAAATATAATCAATATTAAGTATTCATCATCCGATTAAATGCCCCTCAATTACTATATATTTGAATTCGGCGGGGGGGGGGTAAACATATTTGATTCGAGTTCAGAGTTATTACATATCGATTTTTTAAATCTATTATTTTTCACCATCGAGACTTAATAGTGGCCTGGTAAAAAGTCGATGAGCTGATGGTCTCGTACCAAATCGCGGATGAAGATGGATAACTCTAAAATCAAGTATCTTTGTGTTAATAATGAGGACAAATTTTCATTGAATGTTGATAAATAACACATTTCGAGCAATTTTATTCTATAATTGACAGTGGTTATCATTATTTTTGGGCAATTAATCGATTCTGATAACTGAAGCAGCATTTCAAAAAATGTTGTTGTTGGAACCTGAATACATGGGGACCATTGAATCGGATTGAGTACTTTAATTGATATAAACATTTCGGGACACGCATCTTCGATTCATACTTATTTTGTTATACTCAGGAAACTATATACAACTTGATATAGGAAGAGATAATCCATCTTGAAAGCTTGCTAAATTATACTCGAAAAGCTTATCATTATTACACAATGAAGAAAGATAAATAATCACTTCAAAGGTGACGAAAAACATGTAAATATACAGAGACTGTCAATGCACGGTGAACGTTATTGCACAAGTTTTTGGGGCTCAAGTTCCGTGAAATTTTACATGAGTGACCAGTGTCAAGTTACATCTTGCAGCATAACACTTCAACATATAAGTGAAGAATTGTTTGCATACACCATGTGCAGGTGTGGTTTGTTTTGTATTTACTACACACCAATATTCAATCAAATAATAATATCTGTCCACTTTCTTGGCAAGTTAGTTATCTATTAAACATGCCAAGAAACATGCTAAGAAGTTAAATTAATTCTCTGGTACTGGATGGGCTGTCATGCATGATGTAAAATAAATTGCGAGTCTCAATCAGGATTGCACTATAGTGGACAAGCTGAAATTACCACAAACAATGCAACTGAATTTACGAAATAGACCAAAATATCGCAAGTGTGTAATTAGAAGTGAAATAAAATAAATAAAGCTTTATTTCACAGTCAACACCTATTGACGTGAGGCACACGTATTCAACAAAATCTCACCATTGAATACATATTATTGAATGCCTCTAGTGGAATACAAGCCGGAAGTATTTTTGTTGATATTGTCGCCAAGAAAGGTGACATACAGGTACATTTAGGTTGTCAACAATCCGCCCCGGGTGATGTCCCGATCATAACCGGTTATCCATCAGACTTAAATCTGACACAATAAAGGTAGCTGACTCATGGATTGACACAATGGTGTAGAATAAATACAGAACACAACTTGCATAATATCAAATCTTTTATCGAACTCGGTGTGGACGGTGCATAGTTACATTTCGCTCGAGGTATGCTCTCGTGAAATATATCCATGCGCCATCTGCAACTCATTTGATAAAAGATTCTCGATTTGCGTTGTGTTCTGTCTATGTCTATGCTAGTTTGTCCTCTTCTATCATTGAATCATGTTACTCTGAGGCATACCTACTATGCCTCTCCCCTGTCATTGCTGTCAAAGCCACTAGGGGTAACTTAATTTTACGATCCTGCGAAAATTAAAAAAAATCATATTCTATTGAACATGCATGAGTATATGATTCATATTCAATTCAACATCAGCGGAGAATATATCTATATAATATCTCTGTTGAGCTTCGCAGTGCACAATTCAGTGTAGAGACGTAAATACCCCCTCATTATGAGAGTAGTTCATCTGGATTATTGATTTCAGCATCCTGACCAACCTCCGTCTTAGAAAATAATGGATTTCATTACCAGGATCAATGACAATAACTCGCGAATCTCAACATTCAGTATTATTATGGGCCCCTTAAATTGCTATTAAGCTACAAATAGGTCACATATCAGCAATCCAACACAAAACATACGCATGAAACTTTGTTTACTAAGCATGTGCTGTCCATTTCCACATGAAATAGACCACAGGTACCCAGAACAAAACATTTACCCACCCCAATAGTATTTAATCCTATAGATTAAGTACTATTGGGGGTGGGTTCAATTTTTGTTATGGGGACCTGTGAAATAGACAGCTGATATATAGTGATGTCATTTGTCATTTCATAGTTCATTCTCTGTGTTAACAAATACTAATGATAGTAATGACATCCCATACTGAATCAGACATGTCACATATTCACATCTATTTCGAGAAACATTGACGTCCGACATGAAATCAGGTTATATATTAAATTTTGGTGGCTGAACAATGGTTCTGCAAATGCGCATATATATGGCTAGACATGATAGATATTCTCATTTGGGTGTATACTTACCGTCCTCTGATTTATTATTTTATCTAATCTCCTGGCATAGAACATAACCTTTTTTGGGGAGCTGATGCAAAATTAACAGCAATTTATTTAACACACACTACAAAATTTATAAACTTCTGAATTATATATGGGGAATGGTTGTATATGATAGATTATTTTCCAGACTCAAAACACCGCATTTTCTCGCTAATCGCTACCAGTCACCAAACTCAGATATATTATATTCAATTCGTTAATAGTGTGCATTATTCGAATTGGTATTTGAATTTGGATTTGATCATATTTGAATATTGGCAGGACCCTACTTAATTTAGCAAATTCAAATCCTAAAAGTCTTACATATACGATATGGATATAATGACCTTTTTATATATGGGTGACCTGTTTTTTTTCTGAAGAGTTGTATCATGCTTTTAACAGATGTATCGCAATGTCCTTATTCCCACATTTTTATATATTTTGTCCACAACATTTACAGTTCATTATTGGCTATGATTGGTAAAACTAGCATTCAACATCAGAAAATAGTTTCCAACTGAAGCTAAAGGATAAATTCAATTCTTTTAGCGTGACTAATCACTATATTGACATGGAATGGTATGCTATAAAAATCATATGTATTGTAGCAGGGATTTATCGAATCACATCTCCCCAGAACAAAAATTTACCCCACCCTCAATAGTACTTAATATGGGATTAAGTACTATCGGGGTGGGGTAAAAAAAATTCTGGGGACTTGTGTAACGAATGTGTAGCATGACGATATCTAAACTGTATATGTGCATGTTGCGATACATGTGAGTCAGATCACGTAGCCCCAATGCCCCTCAAAATTAAAAGATTAGTTGAAATGCAAAGTAACATCATTATATTTATACTCACAGGCACAGACTGCCATTGAAAATGTTTTGTCCTCTCACAAATTCCAGAATTATTGGCAAAGTTGTCTTGCAGCAAATTCAGATGATCACATCACTCATTCTTACGATAAACTGAGGTTATCTGCAACAAATGTCCTTCTATTTCTGTGATCAACAATGGTCTGTGGAAAAAAAATTAGTAAACACTTATTACAATATTGTTTTCAGTAGTAAAAGCTATTACTCAGACAAGTTGGTTAATTGAAATGGTATACAAACATATGAAATCTGAAAATTGGCCACATCAATAACTTCCAGGGCTATAAAATCACATATGTACTTCACCAACATTCATCAGGGACGTGGATGGAGGGTCTTCATTGTGGAAGCATCCACCTTGAACAACTTGAAATGTATAAAGCCACCCCTTCCCACACCCACATCCTAAAATATCCAACACATGTTGTATTATATCAGACATGAATTCAACAAACTCTGTCAAATTTGTTTTCAAGTTGGAGCCGGTTAAAATTGTGAATTGGAACATAAGTACTAGTAGAATGTCTGCTGAACAGTCTCTTTAACGACAATAACTTATGATGATCTTATCTTTGCCATTTTTGTCGCAAGCATCCATAGCGACTAAACCCAAATGTTGAGTTATGTTCTGCATAAAACGGAAAAAAGAAGATAAAATATTCTCTGTATATGAGCTTTGGTAGCAAGTAAAGTGGAAGTGCACTCTGACCGACTTTAAAATCGCAGGTGCACAGAATCCCATGGTAATAAATAATGTGCCGTTTATAAAAAATTAAACAAAAAATGTGGGAATAAAATCTTAGACAAAGGTATACATGTACCGTTTATTGAACAATTTCTAAGTCGAAAAAGGGTGATAACTCCACAAAGAAATGTTTGAAAGACCTCATAATCGCAGGTGCACAGTTTCCCATGGTACTAAATGTCTGTGAAAGTTTTAAAACAATTGACCAAAAAATATAGGAACAAAAGCTCAAAGTAATAGGAACAAAAGCTCAAAGTAATCCTGTATTGAAAATGTTCTAAAGACGAAAAAGGGGGATAGCTAAAAAAAATTGGACATACCTCATAATCGCAGGTGCACAGGTTATCATTGTGGTTGCTGTCTGTGCAAGTTTCGTGGAAAATGATTAAAAATGACTGAGAAAAACTCCGCCCAAATCTGTGTCCATGGACGGATGGACAGGCGGAGGGCTAAGATGTTTCCAGTATACCCCCACCCCCACAACTTGCGTGCGGGGGGGGTATAATAATAATTTTGGAGGGCATTAAATGTTAATGTCCCGACAGTCAAGGGCCACCAATAGGTCGAACGATATTGCATGTTATTACTATTAATACAACTCCGTCCTCGTGTGATCGGTGACACATAATTCACTGGGCCGTGGGAGAACATTTTGAAATTTGAACATACAAATTGCAAAATGCTATAGCATCTATTGAGTAGCCTCAAGGTTTCCACGTTTTAGAAACTTCAGACCTGACATCCCCTATACGGTTGGAAAATTTCCAACTGATGGTCATTTCGGTCCAAAATGTTGACCAAAAGTAGGACAATATGCAAACTTTATGTTGGTCTAAAACAAACCATTCCACACTAATAGATTGTTGGATAATCGATCTACAAAAATATTTCAACCTATTGTTTCGTGTGAAATTTCCGACTATAAATGTACATGTCGGGCATTCAACGATATTTGGAACAGTGGAAATTTTGACCAAGGTTGATGGACATAGGTTAGTTGGCACTTTGTAGTATTACCAGTCTCTGCCCCGGCTTTAGGCTGATATGATATTCGCCGGACGTTCGAAGGGATATGATTTAGACGACACCCCTTTGCTGTATACATTGGTCTTTATATCCAGTGATTATGTCAGGCTACTTTTAGTTGGTTATGTTGTTGAACCCCATGCAGGTCGAATTCCTGTTTTCACAGACCTGCGACTGCGACCAACTGAGGTTGTGGCTGATGCAGTTAAACCCATCCGATTTAAAAATATGCTTAACTGCATCAGCCACAACCCCAGTCATTTATATAATATATATATATATATATATATATATATATATAGCTATATATATATATATATATATATATATGGTTTGAAACGTTGCGCCTATATATATAAGGTTCCCCATCTAGCCTCGTGCATCAGCCGCATGTCTGTGAAAGCAGCTTTATACCGACATGGGTTGGCGGTCTATACATTTGTATTTATTGAATTTGTGTGCACCAGTCTCTGTCCAGACTAAGCCTGCATTAACTATATGTGACTATATTTATACCCGTATATACATCTTCGTTCGAAGAGAGGTCCCTCTCACCAATTGCCGCTCAGCAAATGCTGCACATGACATGTTCGCATGAACGGCGATCACCACCACCGGGCACTTGCAGGAAAAGGGGCAGTTCGTTCGAAGGGTATGAACCCCCATGGCTTCCCGTGGGCTTGCTATTTACAGTATTATAAGTAGAGGTGGAGATATTTATTTTTTCGAGGTTTTGACACAAATTTCCAACAACTGTGGTCTGTGATAACTTGTTCGAGCTATAAAAGGTGTAAACAAACAACTAATTTTGGTTTTCGATGACTTGTGTATATTTCATTAATTTGAAATTAGGTCTTGTCGGAAATTGGAAGTGAAATAATATTATCTACTTACTAGTAGTGAGCGTTCAGACGACCACGATTCAATCGTAAGTGGAAGGATTTCCGTCGTAGGAAGTAACCGCTAGTTAGAATGTGCATGCTCACGTCAAAATCACAAGTCAAAAAATAATGTCAAGCACTGTTTGATTTTAGATTCAAAATTGTGTCGTATCCACTTGTGACGTAATCGCAGTCGTGTGTACGTGAAAATCGTGGCTGGAAAGATCGCAGGGTAGTCAGTCACATGCTTTACAAACAACCTACCCTGCTGGACAAAATAATTGTCCACTTAACCGCGGTGCGGTTAGCGTTGCCACCGTGGCCGAAATAAAAAACTACACCGGGCTCCACCTACTAACTACAGTTGGGCCGCGGTGTACTTGCCATTCGGCCATGGTGTAGTTGCCGCGGTGTACGTTCATTAAACTGAAAAAAGTCGATACAAACTAGAAATCTAACCACGGTGTACATGCCACTCGGCACCGTTGTAGTTGCCTTTTGGCCATGGTGTACTTGCCGTTCGGTCGCAGTGTAGGCTACTTGCCGTTCGGCCGCGGTGTACTTGCCATTCGGCCACAGTGCTCAACTGCTGCAGTTACAAACTCTGACACCGCGGCCGAACGGCAAATACACCGCGGTGTCAATGGACACTTGTTTTGTCCAGCGGGGTACGAGTACGGTTTCATCATATACGACAACATCGCAATCATGTGAACAATCTGTAGCGGTGTTGGCCTATTGTTCGCTACCAAGGCTTCACTTCTGCCGAGGTCATCCGGAAACCAACGAAGATGTGTTCACCGCGCTTGGAACCGATCACGTGACCCCGACTCCTCCCGAATACGACGTCACGATGGGATTCGTTCATTCATGCACTACCTTTCAAACCGACAACATATCTACGTATTCATGACCACATCTATAGGTAATTTTTCACTAGACATTGTAAACTAATTAACCATAATCATGTTATATTGGAGACTAGGTGATTCGAACCTAACGTGCGTGTGATAAAATGGAAATCAACGTATAAATCAAATATAATTCAATTTGTGACTTTTCTCTTGGAAAATTTTGGCGCTCAAAGCGTCGCCATCTTGTCCGAATTTTCGGCAATTTCCGGAAATTATGGTAATTTTCCAAGAACACGCGTTAATTAAAATAAACCCAAAAAAATGAACTAACATTACATATTCTATCGTTCCTTTTGTACAAACATCATGTTTGTACAATTATGCACTCGGCAAAGTCGTTAATAGGGGACATTTTTTATTTCAGATAGGCCCAAGGCCAAGGCTTAAATTTTCACTGCATTCCCTGGGTTTGAGCCATGCATACGAGTGCACAATTCATTACTCAAACTCTTTCTGCAGTGTTTGCCATGTTTTCATATTTATTTCTTTAAAGTAAGGCCAATTGGTAGGAACTTACACGGCACTGTTTCGATATCCTGTGAATGTATTGTGTATTTCGTATTCTTATGTTTTTCAATAAATGAATTGTTTTCTTAATGTTATTCTCTCGGCAGTACCCGGAATAACATTAGAGCCCATTTCATGATGTTTAACTGGTTACCCCGTATATTCGCACAGTAGCAAATTTACTTGTAAATTACAAGATTTGCAACGGTTGGAAAGTATCTTATATTTCCCAACAATGGTTACTTTGTGTCAGGGTAAATTTTACGGGTGTCGCACTCTGGAATTTTGCCGTTTATTGTAATAATTATGTAATTTGTTGCTGTAATGTTGTCAGACATGTTTTATGTCACCCATAGATGAAAACAGTGCTAATATTCAAATGAAATCAGAGATACATCCATGAACCCATGATAAACCTATATTTTGTCATTAGCGACCAAAAGGTACGATAACTTATTGAGAGCTGTTTTTGCGTGGTGACTCAACTGTCCAAAAACAGCTACTCTCCAACTAAACAAGTTTAAACCGTACTTGTGTTACAAGAATACACAGTATAAATAATTGAACTCGCATAAAATGAAGGCTATTTCTTGTAGTGGCGATCACGCTTCGCAGGAATAGCACTTCCATAATTACTAAATTTCAATCCGACATCGACTGGTAGATCCGACAGTGCGCGATAGGAAAATAAATTTCTGAAAATAAGCTGGTGCCATTTTTTTTCATCCGGTAAGGTAAGCCTGATGAAAACCATAAACTAATTTACAATTAATTGAACAAAAGTGGATTTGTCTGGCACAAATATGTGAAGTAAGTGTTCATGTGATTCATGACCAGGCTTGGGGCAATTACTTGTGAATGTAATTAATTACAATTACAATTACTTCAACATTTTTCAATTACAATTCCCATTACATCTATTTCACAATGTAATTAATTACAATTACAATTACTTTGAAATGTAATTCAATTACAATTACAATTACATTTCAGCACATCATTGAAGTAGGAACACTTTTTTATTTATATAAACTCTATTTGATAACAAAACATAAATTTAATACAAGCAAGATGAAATACACAGTGAAGCACACTTGGTACAGTGTAGGTGTTCGTAGAACTGAGCGAATCATGATTTATAGCTGGCAATTCCAGCGTGTTGCATTGGCAGCTTGTAGTCGGGTTGATCTTCTAGAAATTGGAATGGTATCAGAGATTTATGAACTTTGCTAACTATATTCAATGCTTTGGCATTCTTGACCGATGTTTTTGCATACTGAAAGATCCTAGTAGGTTGTTGATCACTTGCTGATGGTGCTTGTGGATTCATAGACATCTTGATGCTTTCGCTATAAAATGAAAATAATTTTTAGTAACACACATGTATCCATCATTTAATTATTAAGGGAATAAGACTATCTCAGTAAGTCAGACACACAGCCAGGCCAATTGTAAAGGACAATGAGATAATCAACACTCTGATTGTTAATTAGAGTCATAAACTTAATTAGCCTTTGTGGCCACCAGCTTAATGGTAACACAATGCCGCCACTAGACAGTGCTAATTGGGGGATTATTGAGGCAGGGATTTGTCCCCACTTTGTCATTCAGTTGCAAATTAGAAGGGACAATAAACAATGCATATACCAATACCACCATATGACTGAATTTATATGTCAATGGAATTAAACAAAACTAATACATAGAAATGGAAACTTACCTTCAGATGTGTCACAAAATTGGAGGTAACTTTTTTGGAACTGGATATTGTAGTTGGGCAAAGTTTGCACTTCGCTTTCATAGGACACGGTGTGTCTTTCTGCAAATTAAAATGCTGCCAGATTAGCAATCGTTGGTATGAATTTCTACCATAACAGATGGAGATAACGAAACATGATCATAAGTAAAGAGTGATATATTATAGTGATCTATTGTCAATTATTTGAAGTTGGTTTCTCATTGTATTGATCAAAACAAGCCTTCTAGTAGGCTTCTACCTCAAAGGTTAACCAATGCTTAAGCAAACAAACAGGAGGTGTCAACTGAATTCACAATTGAGACACAGTGGATAAAGACTCAGTGTTGTGACAACATAGTGATAGCCAGTCACCAGTCTTACGCTTTGAAATTTGGAGAAAAAAAACATTTGAAGAAACCATTGGATGAATCATGAAAGAGAACTTTGAGAAGAAACAAGTACCTGTGATTTTGAAGTAATTGAAATTAAGACCCTAATTACAATTACAATTACATCCTAACCAATTACAATTGCAATTACATGTAATTGAGAATAAACTCAATTACCAATTACATGCAATTACTTGAAAAAATGTAATTAATTACAATCAATTACAATTACAAATTACAATTACCCCATCCCTGTTCATGACCACACCCGCGTAATCTGTGTTTTTGTGCGCGATATAACTGTGCCAGTATAAATCAAATTTTCAGCTGAATATTGTTGTTATTGTATGTATATGTATAAGCTGTCCAGTTCACATAAATAGCCATTATCAAATTATTTACTAAATCTTGGTTATTTTCATTTGTTGAATTTGTTTATTTGTCTTAATTATCTTTTGATTTTGATCAAAATAAGTTAAATAACTGATTATAAATTGTGAACTGAACAGAATGCAGAGGTAATTAGATTCACATATTATATTAATCATATAACCCTACTAGTATTGATGTGCATCCACTGGACATGTCAAGTATACCATGAACTTCCACTCTAATCATGCCGTTTTCTCGGATTCCTCTCAATTATTGATTAAGCTTATCTCTTCCCGTTTAAGTTAAATACACATTGACTTAATACCTTCCAATAAATCGGCTATCCCGATAAGTTAGTTACTTAGGAAGCTGATTAAAATAATTGAAAGTTACAATCTGTAACATCTATATTTCGGCCAGTCAATCTGTTACGGAACAGATAAATGAACTTGAGATAGAGAGTTTAATGTATATCGCTTAATCTGTGTAATTGTAGTTGATATATAAATTTAAATAATATTCAAGTAATTTATGTGTAGTAAATTATTTATTAGCCTGTTTTAAAGGGCAGTTTGTGATTTTTGTGTGATAATTGTTTTTCATAATTAGTATATATATCTGTATTTAAGTTTTGTTCTGTTCGGAAGTTTGTTCTGGTACAACATAGTATAGATTATTATATGGAGTGTATTAATTTAATGGCGAATAGTATAAGATTATTATTCCATTAAATGCCATCGTCGTACAGGTGTTACACTTAGCCGATCATTAACGCGGACATTCCGTTTATTGAATAATCCACATAAATAACACCATAGCGTGATTCCATTGTTGCACTTATCGATAAATTAACGCGGAAAGTCCGTTTGATTGATAGGTCACTAAAGAGGTAACGCGAGACAATTATTCCAAACTAGCAATCAAGATTTGTCACACTTGGCTAATAAGTTAAAAAGCAGAAAACCCGTTTAATTATTATAAATCATAGGTGAATGTAAGAAATGGCAACCGACCCAGTTCCCATTAATTGTTGTACCCACGAAGATTTATGTAGTATAGTGGGTATAGGGGAGAAGTCGGCGGGGAAGATCATGCGGCATAGGGAGGAGGTAGGTGACATTGAAAATGTGAAGGCATTAGCTCACATTATATCTCCCCAAATATGCGCCCAGATTGAAGGGATGTTAGACTTCAGACCAGACATTAGACATTGATGGAAGAGGAAAATATTTCCCTGAAAAGAGACCTAAAGAAGCAAGCACGGGATTATGAAGAACAGTTAAGAGGCCAGAAAGATCAACGCAGAAAAGATAGGGAGAACTTTGAGCGATCAAAGGCAGGACCGGAAATGCCAATATGTCCAACCCACATTCCTCCACAAACTGTTAGACGCCCTCCCCCTATGGAGTCAATCCCCCAAGTATGTACCAGCCTAATCCAGTGGTAAACCTGTTGAACCAGACTGTGCATTGTGCAAGCACCCCCTGTACTACCTCCATCACCACATAGGGTGCTAGAGGAGGTTGAACCCAGGAGACGGTATGATGACCGGGAAAGATATGCGGAGGAACGAAATGACAGAAGATATGACAGAAGCGATCGGCAAAGGGTTGAAATGATAACATCCCGACTGAAGTTCGACGGGAACTCCATGTGGATGGTATTTGATAAGCGGTTTGTGCCTTTCGCCCAGCGCCAGAACTGGGACGATGAAGAAAAGAAAGAGAAACTGGTCTGGTGTTTGGACGGGAGGGCGGCAGAATTTTGTGCTACGGTTGACCGCCAGGAGGACATGACCTATAACAAACTTCTGAGGGAACTCCGAAGTCTGTATGAGGAACATGACCGTCCTGAAAAGGCACAGACGGATCTCTCGGTGGCTAGACAACAATCAGAGGAGTCTCTGGAGGATTTGGCAGACATGGTCCAAAAACTGTCCATCCAGGCCTTTATTGATGCGCCGGGGGTAGTCCAGCAAAGGCAAGCAGTCCTTAAATTTTGACAGGGACTACTAGATAAGGAAACAGGGCAACATGTTGCCACTTCCGCACAACCGACCATTAAACTGGCCATGGAAAAAGGCGCAAGTCTACCAACAGACAACCCAAGCCATCTATGGGCGAAATTTGAACAGGGAAGTAAAGCCTGTAAAGGCCACCTGGTTTGACTCGGACGAAGATTCTGATGAGGCCCGAATAAGCCAAGTATATCGGGATAGAAATTATGGGGGCCGAAGAACCGGGAGAAGAAATGATTCCAGGTATGACCGGAATTGGAGGTCGGAGAGCCCCAAGAATGACTCCCGATACGACAGGTCCAGGAGAACAAATAGCTCCCTCAATACCGGTACCTCAAATGATTCCATTTCATGGGGCAAGGGTGAAACAACCAAGGAATGGGACTCAACCAAAAGCCAGACATCGGATGTGAAAGCCAGAGTGAGCTCTCTAGAGAGCACAGTGGGGGGCTTGAATACCTCTGCGGACAAGATGGCCACAAGTATCGAGAAAATTCTCGGATTTATTGAAGAAAGGTGAAGGTTCAGGAATCAATCCAACTTTCGAGAGAGGTCAAGAAGCCCTTCGCATAGACGATATAGTGAACCGGTTTGTTTCAAGTGTCAAAAACCGGGCCATTTGCGAGCTTTCTGTCCACAGAACCAACAACAGAACCAGCAACAGGAAAAGTTCTCGAAAAAGGTATCGTTCAATGAGAACGATTCTCGAAAAAGGTATCGTTCAATGAGAACGAATATTTAAACGAGAGCGGGTCGTCCAACGAGGCCTAGAAACGACCCGAATCAATGGAGGCCCATACAAAGAGAACTAGAGGTGTGACTGTCCCAATGGGACTACGGATACACCCCTGTTTTTAAAATACCAAGATTTTTCACATGTCAGTAAACATTTAGTTAAAATAATAAAATAACAGTTCCCATTGCAGGTGTACAACCATAACCATAATATTAAACCTATTGACCGAAAAATGTAGGAATAAAAGCTTGGACAAAATTATGCATGTTGCAAACAAAATTCTAAGTCGAAAAAGGGGAATAACTCCACACAAAAAATGTCGGACAGCCGTCATAATCGCAGGTGCACAGGTTCCCATGTTACTAAATATCAGTGCCAAGATTAAAAAACATTGACCGAAAAATGTAGGAATAAAAGCTCGAACAAAATTATGCATGTTGCAAAAACATTTCTAAGTCGAAAAAGGGGGATAACTCCAGGGTTGGGGTAATCGTAATCAGTAATTGTAATCAAAGTAATTGATTACACAATTTGGAGTAATCATCTGTAATCAGTAATCATGACATTTCTTGATTACAAGTAATCGTAATCGTAATCGATTACTTTCAAATGTACCTGTAATCATGATTACATTTTGATTACTTTTTGATTACTTTTACTAAAATATCCATATGGATGGCTATTGGATACTCATAGTCTCATAATGTGGTACTATGGAGTGTGCAAAGATACATACAACATATTATAAACTTAATACAATTTTGTCATGTCTTATGTTAGTGGTGCAGTGTGTATGTACATTCTGGCAGTGGACACAGATAACAACACACAATTGTTGAATACAGCATGAATAGCAATAAACTTGTGATACAGACAAATGAAATTTTCTAATATGAATAAATAGGGTAGCCAACTTCAATTAAGATTAAATTGAATTGGGACTGCTGCAGACAGTGGCTGTAAAGTCACACTGGTACAATAGGGCTAATTAACTGAACAAAGAAGGTGTGAAGTACATCGGTAGACCTAATTAGCTGGTTTGTCATTTACTGCACCCATGGAGTTAAGTCTAATTTAATCCTCATCAGGATTAACAACGTATGATCATCAAATAAATCTTAATGTTATCTTCATTGTGTTGGGAATTGAATCTAACAGAACATGCAAATATTTTATAATTGTTTCTGGTGATATTTTCATAAATATTATGCGTTCGTTTGAATGCATGTAAGAAAATTAAAAATATATTAAAAATTATTTTCATAAATAAATACAAATAAAATATAATGTATTCCCAATAAGTTGGTGCATAACTTCATGATGAAACCTTTCCAATACATGTAAATGTAAAAACAAGTTTTTTGCTTGCATCTTTCTATTGTTTCGGTCGTTTCTTGTTTCCATGTTATGCAGTGATGTCTTTATTCAATCATATTAGACAAGTTAATTTGAATTATATCATTATGTATTCCTATGCGAACAAAATGGTTGGAAACCAACAATTGTAATCAGATGTAATCAAAAAGTAATCGATTACATTTACTAAAGTAATTGTAATCGTAATCGATTACATTTGAAAAAATGTAATCAGTAATCGTAATCATAATCATGTAAATCAAAAGTAATTGTAATCGTAATCGATTACATTAGTATGTAATCGCCCCAACCTGGATAACTCCACAAAATAAAGTCCGGCAGACGTCATAATCGCAGGTGCACAGGTTCCCATGGTGGTTGATGTCTGTGCCAAGTTTCACGGAAATTGATAAAAAAAAACGACTGAGAAAAACTCCGGACAAATTTGTGTCCACGGACGGACGGACGGCCTGGCGGACGGACAAGCTGACTCCAGTATACCCCACCCTAACTTCGTTGCGGGGGGTATAAAACGAACACTTCGGAACGCGGGAACTCCACCGTAAGTCAAAAGGGTAGTTCACAACCAAAATATAGAACCTATAGCCCGGGGAACAAGAGTTCAAGGCATCGACATTCGATGTTGACTCTAACCAAACAGGCAGTGAGTTCAAAACAGTTGTGAATAGGCCACGGAACAAGGTAGGCACACCCAATCGCCCTAGCCCCTTGGTGCAACAGGACTATGCATCGTTATCCGATGCTAAACCTGCTTATCAAATGGGTGGGAGAGGTATGCCTATCTTGAACCCTAACGACGGAAACAGAAAGTGGAGTAGGGAGGAAACAAAGGAAAAACCGACAAGTGAAACGGCAGACAAAATATATTAAACATGTGGCTGGGAAACATGTGGACCAAGTCGTGGAAAACCAGTCGATGACTGAGGAGGAATTGTATCAGACGAGGAATGCGACTTGATTATGCCAGAAAAGATCATGAGGGGACCCCCCACCAGTCAAACAAGTGCTAGGACGAAAGAGATCTGGAATTCAGATGATCACGGTGAAACAGATATTGAAGATTCACCGGAGATGGGAATAACTCATCCTAGTGAACTATCTCCCGGGATATTGAACCATGAAGAGGAGTAGATAGTTGACTTTACCATCCAACAAGTAAAGAGGGGGACCATGTTTTACATCCCAGTAGAGATCAATGGTAGCAGACTGAATGCTGTTGTGGATAGTGCTGCCGAAGTAACCATAATATCTGATAAGGCCTTCCATAGGCTGGATCAACAGCTTAACATCCATAAAAGGGCGAGGATACATACAACAGGCAGGGATTTATGCATGAATGTGTGGATTACCCAGTCGACCAAATTACTAATTGGTGGGAAAACATTCAACCACCCATTATATGTTGCACCCGTGGCCGATGATTTGCTCTTGGGATTGGATTTCATGAGAAAACATTTTGGAATTATAACCTGGAGCAGAGCACCATCCAGTTGGATGAAATCACTGTCAGAATGAAATGCTTAGGAGATTCTGTCCATTATGGACAAATCCCAGTACGAGTTTCCAAAACAACAGTGGTACCCCCGGGACAAGGGTGCTTATGCCAGAGTTCCATGGATGAAAATCTCAAACCATACATCCTGGAAGGAACGAATCAGGCCATTATAATCATTCCAAGAACTGTGCATAGTGCCGAGAAATCCCCAGTGATCTGTCTCGTCAACACTTCACATAGATACATCAAATTCAAGAGAGGCCACGGTCTATAGGCTATAGGCTATAGGCTATAGGCCATCTGCGAATGGGCAATGTGAAAATCCTAACAAGACCTAGATGGCAGCGGTGAGATGCTTCGTTGAAAAATGCCCAAATTAATGGGACAAGTATGTTTCTCAGATATCTGGGGCACTGCGGTCATCAGTAAATCGATCCACAGGATTTACACCAAACTAGTTAATATTGGGGAGGGAAGTGAACCATCCAGCTGCATTAATGTTCGGAGACCCCAGCCCGGGAGAAGAAGTCCAAGAATATTTAAAGGTCTTAAGTAGGAAGATCAGAGAGGCTCACGATATAGCAAGAAAAACTCTGGTAACAACGCAGAAGAAAATGAAGAGGGATTATGACACCAAAATATTACAGAAGGTATGTGATCCCGGGGGATTAGTATATATTTTGGACACAGCCGTCATAAAGGGAAAACTCAAGAAGCTGTATCCGGTTTGGAAAGTCCCGGGGATTGCGGTCGACAAGATAACACCATTCTTGTATAATATGAGACTGCAAAAGGCCCAATTCGTCAATAATCACGACAAGATGAAGCTATGCCAGAATCGAGAAATCCCACTTTGGCTAAAGACTTGTGTGGATAATGGGTATAGTTTGGGCGAAATTGTGGACAGTTACTCATCAGTCCTGAAAGGAAAGGGGAAAAAGGTGAGTCCAAACTGCCAGGGGCCGAAGATAATCATGCAGAAATTATCACCTTTTTTGTACGAGGTAAAGGATCAAACATCGTTAGTCGTCTTCTGCCTGCCCGGTTAAGGAAACACAAAGGTAAGATGCCAACGTGGATAAAAACCATCCGCAAGGGACTACCCATCTTGGGAACAAAAACACGCTCGGAATATTGTTTCTGTAGAAAACCCGATAAAGGAACATTTATGATTCAGTGTAACACCTGCGAAGAATGGTTTCATGGGCCTTGCGTGCGGATCTCCGAAGAAGACGCGAAACATCTAGATATTTACAGTTGTCGGAACTGTATAAACCAAAGCGGAAAACCCCAGATTTGAGGTTGGTTCAGTAAATTTCCTGGCATGTTATTCCAGTGGACTGGCAAAGCTTGTAACCAAATAAATCGGAGCGAGTTTATGGGTTAGGATAGGCTAGGTAAGAATGAAACGGGTAACGCCTGATCGTCAGGTTTGCTATCATTTAATGGGATAAACGGAAATTAACACTGGACCGGTAATACATGATAGAGGTTTATTCGCAAACAATCAGTAATACGAAAACATTGCAATTCGAACGGTCTGATACGTACTAATCTTATTTTTATATACTGTCTCCATGAATAGAGGTGGAATGGGCCCTTAAAGATGCCTTTGCCTTTCAGACTCGAACACACGAAGGTTTCATAAGTCTTCTCGTCTTTCCACAAGAATCCTAAGGAGTTCAAGAACACCAAATCCTCAGACATCCCACACACAGTGTAACACCCCACGTCCGTCACAAGAGTAATCCACCATCCAGATATCCGCAAGATAACTGGAAAAGCATCAGCATCGTTAAAGAAGATTGTTCAACTTCCTATTAAAATCTTCACGTGTACCACAGTCTCTGTTGTAATCCGGACGCTCCTTCACGCTGATCACAGATCATGGTATCACTTGCTTCTTGAAGAAGAGCATCGTTGTTCACCAGTATCCAAATCTGCAGACGTAAGAAAGCCGGTGATTTCAAAGACAGCAGTTCGCTGAAATATGCTGAGTATGAAGCTTCAATGTCGGCTGTTGATTATTGACTGTATTCCTGTTGATGGCTGATGAGTTTGCAGATTTAAATCAGTTGTCAGATTGGACTACATTTCCATTGACATTTTGTGGGAAACTAACAAAGTTTATCTGATCGTGATTAGGTAGACCGGGCAGCAAAGCTGTTGAGACATTTTCCTCTTTTTTCAGTCTCCACCCTGGTTACCACAGCAACTTCAGAATACACATTTCCGTCGCATTTGCTTGCATCAGTCAGAATATGAAATATATGTTCGTTATCTGACCAGATTCCGCAGACACTGGGGCAGCAAAATCTTGGTATACCTTTCTTTCTCTCCGTCTTCACAAAGTAGCCAGCTTTACATTCTTTCCAACATTATTATAATATCAAGATGTCACATTTGGAAATTAGTAGTTAATCTTAATCAATAGGTCTGCGTCTTTCTTGTTTAGGTGTCCAGTTTTATTCTTTAAGAACTTGGTCCTAATCGAAACCGGGCATCTTTATCTTTGGATTATCTGCATGCTGTGCTTACTGTGTATGCTATTCTTCTTTAAATGAAGTTTCCAGCCTTTGTTGCACTGTATTCTCAAGATTGTCTGATTACCTTGATCTCCTCCCCTTACGGAGGGAGTCCAGAAGGCCTGCCGCAACCATTCGTTGATGGATGTTACCACCCTGTTTAACGAGATTGGATTTTATAATAATTTGCATGCCCCTCATATTGAGGACCTTACTTTAATGCAATACCGGCTGGCGGTATATCAGAAAAATGCTCGTTGGATTACCCGATGCAGACAGGATGCTCAACTATTGCTGTCTGATCGCTGGATAGAAGACCACCTTCCTAGCCTTGACGGCAAACAGAGTATCTACAAGACGCCTGCGTGGACCAGAAGCTACAGTTTCTGGAGAACACACCTCCATAATCTATGAAGTCTCTTCCTCTCCAAGAAAGGATATAGGGGATAGAAATCCTACCGGCACATCCGCGCCTTCATCATCAAAGCCACCACCTTCAACGCAGTCATCTTCTCAGTCCTCCAGACCGCTTAACCGTGAACAGTCTCTTCTTTCCAAACCAACCAGTCATACGTCTTCCATTACTTCTGCCTCGATGTTTTCCTCTTCAGCTTGACCATTGCGGCCACACTCTGAAGTCGATAGGAACTGGTCTCGTTCACACCAACGACGAAGTGCGTCCCGCAGTCGTTCATCTCACAGAGAATCTCGACAACCACAGGACGCTTCTCGTCAGCCACCAGATAGGTGCCACTCACCTCGAATTTCCAGAGATCATGGACGACGGGACTCCAGGGCACCCGCCCCATATGGCCATCCTCCTTTAAGGAAGTCATCAATGCGCCACTCACCATATCAGACGAGCAGCCATCCTTCCCCCAGAGTTCCTTCACGTCAGTCGATGCATCGTTCAGCTGAAAGTCAATCCACCTATTCGGCAAATCCAACAGAAACATATTCTAGTCGGTCAGAACATTTGTATTCCGGGGCTCGATCAAGGGTGGCTCATTCTTATCAACCACCAGTAGTGGGTAGGGGTCAAAGAGAGACCGCTACAGATTCTGTGGAGCAAACGTTATTGGATCCGAATCGATGCCGCTAACTATGTGAACGTGGGAGCTGTGTATGCGGACGGGTATGTTAATATAGCCGGGGGTCCCTCGTGAGTACTCGATAAAAGCATTTGTTTGATGTTGGCGCGTTACCCGTGACGACGTCGGTCGTATAGGATATGTGGCAGTGCAATCACTATTGAAGATGGCTCCGACCTGCTCTATACAATACAATAACTCACACGTCGCGGGAATAGGGAATTGGAAAACAAAATAAAACAGGATTACCAAGGTCGAAGGGTTTTTTACTTTTCTTAGATGAAGACAGAGTTCACCACTGGTGTAGGTGATGCGGTTGGACATGCCGGGATAATGATGAATTGGTGAAACACGAACGATGGCATCCATATATTGCCTCTTATTATATGGATGAAGACTCGTCCGATGGAACACGCCGGTGTAGGCTGTGTGGCTGGAACAACCGGGATAGTGATGAGTTGGTTAACCACGAACGCTTGCATCTAAATCTTAACACAAAGGACCGGGACGGGATAGAGTTATTACCCCTGATGAGTATAGAGGAGAGTAGTGCTAGCTTTTTCCGGAAGTACGCTGGTATCTAAGGGCGCCGCGGTGATCGGATAGCCCAAACTACGGTATTTAGAAGCCGAAGCGAAGCTTGAATATTCATCATATTCTTCCATTATGAAGAATCCTCCCCGTCTGGGCTACCTAGGATGGCTGTAGACTCACACTTCCATCTAGATCGCTTGCATGATTGTCTTCGAGGCTATTCAAGATTCGACATAGACGACATGCTTGAATATAAACCTTCGCCATTCCCGACGACTCCCATCAACCTTATTGGCGGAGTGATGATCTTCTGTGATCCGTCTACTTACCCGGTCGACATCCGTGTTGATACCCCGTTCAAGACAACCGTTGGTCTCCATCCGAAGAAAGCTAGTCTTTATTCATCATACTATAAACGTCTCGAGTAATTGTTTGCTCATCCCGGAACAGTAGCGATTTGCGAAATTGGATTGGACCGGACTATGGCAGCTAGCTACTGGGAGCAGCAAGATTCTGTCTTCCGGGATATCGTCAAATCTGCAGTAATACATAAGAAACTCCTAGTTCTGCATTCAAGACGTCCTGCGAATTTTCCCGCAGATGTCTATGCCCGAGGACACAATACCGTCTCTTATGTCTGTCCTCCTAACCAGCTAATTCATCTCCACTGATTCATCGCCGGGGTTGAAGAAATCCAACATTGGAGCAACTCCATTCCACACTGCTACTTTGGTTTTACGGCTGCTGTGACATTCTTCAACGAATCTAAAAAAAAGTCATTGCAAGCCGTACCTTTTTCCCGTCTTTTATTAGGAACTGATTCACCCTACTTCGGCCAACCTTGGGAGGCAGAAATCAGGACGTCTTGCAGTCAACTATCATGAATACTAGACTAGCCGGTTTTATGGAACACCTGTTCCGGGGAACTTTCTTTAATTGTCTCTCCATCAGTCGGGACCAACAGCCGCAGAGGCGAACTCTTGGTATTATATTGTATTGAATCAACTAGCAGCTACCAATGAAGTAATCATCATTCTTGTTTTATTGTCAAGAGAATGGGTTGGATTGTTGACCAATTCAGGTGGTACGCCACTGGACCCAGTGTAAAAAATTTTAGTACTCTTCCATGTATTCCCAGCAAGTTCACTACACAATTCCGAGGTGACTGTACCAAATTTGATGACATTGTTTGATGAACATTGTTCATAAAGTAATAAAAGGAATCTGTCTTCTCTTTAACATAGTTTATTCTATACATTAATGC
This sequence comes from Siphonodentalium dalli, assembly GCA_032622095.1. NCBI lineage: Eukaryota > Metazoa > Mollusca > Scaphopoda > Gadilida > Siphonodentaliidae > Siphonodentalium > Siphonodentalium dalli. The sequence goes on along the minus strand of CP136068.1, from coordinate 118,480,557 downwards.
ACGGTAAAGTTGCAATCATTAGTAATTCAACATGTAGGCCAAAGTGCATCTTATTCTGTTCGTGGTCAGTTCAGTTCTGTCGTTTTGGGTAGCAGCGATTCTGTAAATATGTTTGTTGTGGGTCTTGTCTGGTCTGGTCCGAAGAACTATTGTAGATGCGGGTTACTCGTTCTGCTGGTCCTCCTTTGTATTGAGCTTGTCAGCACCGCCAAGAAGGAATCTTCACCCTCCTTGTCCCTGACAGCCTTGCCAAACCAGATGCCGGCCTGGAGGCGAGCCGCTCGTTCCATAAACCTATGAATAATGTGCTCAAGATAGGAAGCTGCTCCACGAAGATCTTGGGTAACGAGGGTCATCCGAACCAAGATTGATACAAGGAAAGAACCTTAATGAAGACTCCATAGTCTGATGTATTGGTTCCCTATTGTATTCCGTCCGAACCAAGATTTATACGAGGAAATAACCTCAATGAAGACTCCCTAGTCTGATGTATTGGTTCCCTATATCGTCTTTGCCACCGTAATCCGTCCGAATCATGACTAATACGAGAAAGGTACCTCGATGAAGACTCATGGGTCTGATGTATGGATTACCGATATCGTCTTTGCCACTGTAATTCGCACATCCCAAAGGATATGCAAAGGCACTGTAGTCCAATTGGAAGGATCTTGGCCCTGATGACGACGGTCGGCGTTTGCCCAAAGATTCAAGATAGGTGACATCCTCTGAGAGCATCATGTTGTATATATGTATATTACTCGTTGTATCACTACTGGCTGTGGAGACAAGTCGACGCGTCCGATTTGACATCTTTATTTTGGCTCGCCCCGCAGTCAACAAGTCTCTTCATTATCTTAAATAAGGACTTCGGAGAAGATGATGGGTCCTACCTGACTAATCCATATCGGCTGATCCGTTTCCGACTCATCTAATCATCTTCCATTTCAAAAATGTTCAGAAGAACCACGATATATCTACGCCCCATGGGCTGACACGGATAATACGGAGCATCCGGACTAACTCATTCTTCTACGAAGCGTCCGGATTAACTCATTCTTCTACGGAGCGTCCGGTGTGACTCATTCTTCCACGGAGCGTCTGGATGAACTCATTTCTTCTAGGGAGCGTCCGGAGTAACTCATTCTTCCACGGGACGTCTGGATGAACTCATTTCAACTACAGAGCGTCAAGAGTAACTCCTCCCTTCATGAAATATTGCCATTTACTAGGACAAGACGACGCGGCCTATCTGATATTTCTTTTTCGGCAAGTCCCAGAAATCCCTGCTCATCCCAGCAGTATTGGGACCAATTCTTCAAAGTGAGGAGGAATGTAGCGGTGTTGGCCTATTGTTCGCTACCAAGGCTTCACTTCTGCCGAGGTCATCTGGAAACCAACGAAGGTGTGTTCACCGCGCTCAGAAACCGATCACGTGACCCCGACTTTCCCCGAAGACGACGTCACGATGGGATTCGTTCATTCCTACACTACCTTTCAAACTGACAACATCTGTACATATTCGAGACCACATCTATATGTAATTTCCACTAGACATTGTAAACTAATTAACCATAATCATGTTATAGATCTATCCACGATCTCATCGGGCCCCGATTCCTCCACTTACGATTGTATCATGGTCGTCTGAATGTTCACTCATAGGCAGATATTAATAAATAATATAAATGTATTTTAATTATTTATCACTCACTGTTCAGAAGGCCTTTGGTTGCCATTGAACACAGCCTGTTGCCTGTTGCCAGTGTTGGAGTTTTTTTTTTTTAGAAGCAACCCTTAAAAAAAGGAAGCTCGAACTTTGAGTCGCAAGGCGCGCTCGCCATCATGGGCCGGGGTTCGAATCCCACCCAATCCCCTCCAAACTTTTTTTTTAATTTGCTTCTAAAAATAGGCACCTGGTGCATTGTATAGTCCCAAGCATATTCAAAGAGCAATGCTCGGCATGTTTTGGAGGCATACAATATAACATTGCTACTGTGCTATATTTCCTATATATATACTATAGAGACCTTAAAATGTGCATATAGCGACGTCAGAATACAGCAGCCATTCGTGCTTCATTTTTTTAGGGGTCGTTTCGGTGGCCGTGTGGTATTGACGTCGGACTTTGAGTCGCAATGCGCGCTCGCCGTCATGGGCCGGGGTTCGAATCCCACCCAATCCCCCCAAAAAAAAAATTTGCACTGTCTCAAAAATTAAATTTGCTAAATTAAACATTTTTTTAAATTCAATTTAAAATAAAATTAGAATTTCAATCTAAAAATCTAAATAGAAAATTAAAAACTTAGAGAAAAAATTAATAAAAAATATAATTTAAAAATAATTAAATTAAAAAAAAAAGATTAAGTTTTTGTTCAACAGCAGATCAGAATTCAATCTAAAAATAAATTTCATTTAAATAATTTTTTTTTTAAATGTTTAAAAGATCAAAAATTTGCACAAATCATATACATGAGTCTGTTTCAGCCAGTGCAAGTGCTGATGTGTTCACTTCAGAAGTCGATCTCATGTAATCTCACGTAACAGACAATATTTATATGAGTAAAGTCTCATTACCAGTGGGTGGTACAACCGATGTGGGTGTGGTCTCTGTGGAAAGCGCCATTTACCCGCACGATAAGATTCCATAATTTTGAGGCGAAGTTGACTGGAAGCGGATGGGGAGAATTAATGAAGCTTTGTTTTCATTAACGCTTCCGGTTAAATCACTGATCACGTAATGTAATCACATGAGGACGGAGTGGTAATAATAGTAATAACATGATTTTGTCCGGCGTCTTGGTTTAATTACGGCCCTCCAGGAATTATTAACAGCCATCGGACCTATTAGCGGCCCTCGTCTTCATCTCGGGTTTCTAATAGGCCCTCGGACTGTTAATCATTCCTGTCGGGCCATTAATAAACCATAAAACCATCAAAAATCATGTTATTGGTATATTAACAGCCGAACATGTATAACTTATTATCGTTTCAGGCCGCTAATAGGCTCCGATGGCTGGAGGGCCATTAATAGACCATGACTCTCGACAAAATCATGTTATACTATTAATATTACCACTCCATGAGGCTTTTTTTTTTGGCGTTTTTTACTTTTAGACTGTCGTTTGTGTATTTAGGATCTTGTCAGTTGATCACGTGATCAGTGACTTAAATGGAAGCTGGTGCCTGCACAGGTGTTAACCCTTTGGCGAGTAGAATGACATATATGTCGTCTATCGGTTGAGGAGTAGAACGACATATATGTCGTTTCATGAAGTGTTATTTTATGTAGACATAACTTCAATAAATCATATGATTTACAAATGATTGTATAGGACTTATTTTGATTAATATAATGTCCCGGATATATAAGTGCAATCGATTATGATAACACACGTTAACAAAAAATGCACATAAATTAAAACGAATTATTGGACACTTTTGACCCGAACTTTTTAATAATTATTGCCATGACGTTGGCGTTAAATTTACTCATGACGTCATGTATATGACGTTACATATACTCTCCAAAAGGTTAACAAAAACAAAGGTTCATTAACGCCCACCGTTCACTTCCTGTCAACTTCGCCTCAATATTATGGAACCTTACTGTGGGTAAAGTACAGTTAATCTACTAGAGAACGCCCTCTAAAGTGGTAATACGTGTAGGGCGTTAATCAAGTCTGGCTCTTCGCGAATTCAACTATCAAAGTGATATTAAACTATTTTGGTTAATCTGACTACCATACACCGGTATATATGTAAACTCCAGGTTTTCTTTGTTTTTTGTTTGTTCTTGCGAAAAACTTCATGGAATCATCTCGATTCTTATTATGCAGTCACACTAAACTAACAGAGCAAATGCGAAGGCCTCAGATTCAGATATTAACACAAATTCTACAGCTTATTGCGGGAGACTAGTTTCATAATAACAGACGTATACCTTTCTGAATGATATTAACAATTAGTTGTCAAGATGGTTTATTCTAACTACAAGTAGATCAGTTAAAATTGAGATGAGAGCATTTATGTACATTAACATCATCAGATATTTTCACAGCTCCAGGCTCCATGATATTGACAGTTGAACATAGAGCATGTCATGAATCTCTACTCTGGCTTCCATCAGCACAAAACCTCGGAACTTTTTGAAGTTTTGACAGGGAATCTTATAAATTCCAAAAAACAAAGCGGTAATATATTTCTTAGTTATGATGTGTTCCTTAATAATATACCTCACTGTTGGTGAAGGTCCCAACTCGATCTTTCAAGGTTTTTGTATTATCGGAATATGATCTCTGCGGCCATTAGCCATAGTAGAGTTTCATGGCATGATATAAACCAGTCTATGTAAACATACACTCAGATTCATACTGATACTGAGTCTATTGCATTCCCACCAACTTTTCATTTCTGAACTGTAGTGGGCTTCCCCCAAATTACGTCACACGGCACTAAATATAAATCTGAAATTAGTTGTGATTGACAGGCGTAAACATGGTCACGTGCCAGTGCCGTCATGGCCGCTTCAACCCTGTGAAGCCGATTCTAAGAATCGGAATTAATAGTTGCAGGGTTTGTGACTTTTCGTTCGGCGGTTGTTTTACTGACAATAAAGGGAAACAGCTAACTTCCGGGATCCAAAATAATATGTACAATAACTAAGACAGATCTTCTTGAAATTATAAAAAAAATGTCAATTTATGTGGATCTCTTGGACTCAGAACGAATTATTTTTTAGATTGGCCAGGCGATTTGTCGACCATGTTGTCAACAAATAACACAAATCAACGGCCACGAATCAAAAATACATGAATGTCGGGACTATTTGCTAAAACAACTCCAGAACTAAAAAAAAAAGTTAAATGACATAACAAAACTATCTATCAGTTCCCCAGTACCGGCAGTAGTACCACCGCAGCCAAAACGAGCGAAGAGCAACACAATTCTACCACCAACCCCACCGAAACCCTCCCGACCTTACACAGCCGTATTATTAGCTCCAACGATTGGCCAGTTGTACCATAATTACAGTTGCCTGCAATCCAAATTCCGGTGATTCTTGATTTTAAACTTTCGACCGCTCGTCAACAATCTACTTTATTTGTCGATTTGTGAATTTCTCTTCTGGTATAACATGACGTCATGGATACTATTTTAACAACATTTAGCCACACCTTCGGAATTTCCACACCGAAAGCACCTGACATGTTACTAGTTTTTTATTGGGGCACACATTTCTTGGAGCTAAGTTTTGATTGGCGGTAATTACAAGGAATCCCGGGTTTGGGAAATGAAAACTGAACGAAAGGTCGTCAGACCCACTATTTTTATATGTGGGTATGTAGTTTACTCCAGACTGGATATAAACATACATGTATATAGGGTTATACCAGTATCAGTAATTCAAATAATTGAATTCAAGTTGTGTCAGACTTGTTGTTGAGTACCACATGTACTAGTATATACATTGTAAGTGACTACTGCCTGTTATTAGTAATTGATAACATAAATGCATGATTTTTACAAAATAATTTTAATAAAACAAACAATCACAGTTAAAATCAGTTAATGTCGATTTGGTCATTAACAGGTCAGGGTGAACCACCGATTGATCTATAACATCCCAAAGTTTAACCAAACAGTCTAAAATAGATTGATTGATCAACAATATAGAGTGACTTCCCTTGTCCCAGATCGAGCCCGATCGAGCTATTATAGATCGATTGGTGGTTCACCAGACCTGATTATACAGGTCTAGTTTATTCTCGGTCTAATGATCAAAGGCGAAATGTCATCGTGAATGACGTGATCTCTGCAGATGAACGAATCCATTTCACGACATGTGCCATATAAGTTTTGTAAACCGAGTGTCATTGTGCCCGTCTCCTAATCTCCGTATTGACTATCATCTAATAGCCGTACTGCATTTCGCAGTTCCACATGTATGCTTTGTCTGTGACAATGTCTGTGACAAAACGTTATCCTGATAATTTTGTCATTCTTCCATCAGATGATGCTGGGTCCATCCGTAGTCCCGTCACTTCACATGATATTTTCTGATAATTAAGAGATATATCTAACATCCAAACGAATTCAAAACATCAAACCTCATCCGCTTTGAATGTAGAAGAACGAAATATCATATAAACAAGCACCATTCATCCACTCGCAAATAATCCGAAAGAAAATTAAATTGCTTCCCGGTTAGGGTCGGTTTAATACCGCGCAGTTCCATTGCCGCGACTGCAGCGCGTGTACCAAGAAAACCCAAAGGACATTACCCTCAACCCGAGAACACAGACAATCTCTAGTTCGCGGGGGCTGCTCGATTTACCACACATATCCGCACCTCTTATGACTAAATCAAGATTGCGAAATACTGGACACCAAAAGCAGATTAGTGGGCACGTATACATACCTATAGCGGGATACATATAGAGAAAAAGAATTGGGGAGTAAACAGAGAAATTTCGGAATTAGCGAGACCAGATACCTTGCTAGAGAAGACTAATGAAACCTAATGCAGCGCGCTGGACGAGAAGAGCAGTCAAAGGAACGCATAGGAAAACGACGCCGATCGATTAACCCAGGAACGCCCCTGTTGATGAACCGTGAAATGCGCATCGAGCCAGCATAATCCCTTCGTTGTATTTAGATACGGGCAAACCGAGACACGATACAGTTCTAACCGACTACCCAGCAGTGACCAAGACTTCTCGGACGCCAAGAAGACAGCTAGGACCTCTAGCCAGAAGCATGGATAGGAATGCAAGGTAAAACATTATGATCTTGTATTTCTTACAACACCCCACTGATGCGCCGGCGGAGAATAAGAGCAGACGACAGGACGAGGAACACCACCGAGGGTAACCACGCAGACGACAGGCCAACGAACTCAACCGGAACTCGACCACGAAGAAGACACGCCCAACTTATGAGGACGCAAGAAGACCCTAACCCGAGCAGACGACAGGAAGACAAACACAACTAGGAAGAAACCAGATGCCGACGATTGAATGCTATTAACTGTGTTGTAATTAAATAATCAAACCGTTTTGATCGTCTTAAGAGTTATATGTACCCGTATTGGCACATATAATCTTAACTTGTGACTTCGAGCCAGGATCTGAACGTTAATCGCAGACACAACGTGAAACCGGAAGAGGAACAGTGTGAACAGAAACAGTGTTGGAAAATTCGCAAAACGTGAGTCTAATTGTTTATTATCATAATGGCTACACAATCTGCTGGTGTTCTCGTCCCATTAACAGAGTCTATCAATTCTCAAATTTATGCAATGGCCATGGCTACGGTGACACAGGTAGTGACGTCATTTGACGGCGACCCCACGAAATACCACGGGTGGGTCAAGTCAATAGAAAAATGCGTAATATTAACGAAACGAAGAAACCTTATATGGCTTTCAAAGTACACGGCCCTGTTTCGGATTTCCTGCAAAGATATTTGGCCACAAATCCTAACGCCACGTGGCAAGAAACGAAAACTGAATTATCTAGTCTGATTTGCCAAGATAAATGATAATCATTTCGCCTTTTCGATGCTAAGAAAAATTAAGCAAAAACACAACGAGAATTTACATGTGTTCGCCGAACGAATTTTGGATATAGCAACGGTCGCTTCCAGAGATCAACCCGGTGGGATCAACACGGTTGAAGGCCAACTCGTAGGGTTTTATATCGACGATTTAAGAAGCGACAGCTTGAAAATGAAATTGATTAGAGTCGCCCCGAGGACACTAAAATTGGCGGCCGAAATCGCCATGCGGGAAATGGGGATCCGACGTGTATTCAACCTACGAACAGGGCGGGAAAATTACAACGAAAATGAACCGGAACCGATGGAAATCGATCATTTCAGAAACAAACGAACGAGAACAGCCTGCGAAGTATGTGCGCGCGATAACCACATGACCCGAGAACATCGATCGCGCCCGCGACAAGTACACGTGGAAGAAGTAACCAAACCCCAAAGAACAGTCTAATGTTGGACGTGCCAAGGTGATCATTTTGCCCGTGACTGTCCCTTTAAGACAGGAAACCGAAGTCACATATCTTGCTGGGTTTGTGAAGGTAATCACTTGGCTAGAAATTGCTCCTCTAAATCCGGAGACTCAAAGCAAAGGCAATGGAACGCGCCAGTAACGCCACCTAGAGAAATCCGCCGAAATCAACCCAATCGATCACGTGACCCATCCCATAATGCACCGCATCACAGCCGGAAATATCCGACACTAAACAAACCACCGCAGCTAATGACCCCGCCCACATACGCAAAAACTAGGGAATCCTCTCATTGAGGCCACATATGAGAGGAAATTTAGTATCGATATTGTGGGGAACCCCAGCTCATGTTTAGTTAAAATAGGTAAAAATAAATAACGCTCATTAGTGGATAGTAGCGCGGAAGTGTCGTTGATTCACAAACGCGTCTATGACGCATTACAGTTTCGGCCGAAACTAACTAGGGAACACATTAACCTTAGCTCCGTGAATGGGAAATCTCTGGGTGTACTTGGTAGCATTGAACTGACTTTCAGAATGGCGAAAATAAAATTAACTCATAAATGTTATGTAGTGAATGATATGACCCGGAATATGATCTTGGGGAGAGATTGGTTGACCTCTCGGGGGGTCAGACTGTATTATGATCTGGGATGTCTCAAGGTCAGTGACGTGTACGTCCCCTTGGAAGCAGATTCGCATATCGCTTCTCTTCTGAAATTAACCAGCAAAGTTAGTTTAAAGCCCCAAACATCGACTTTATGTATGGGAAAATCAAAAAAATTAGCTTCTCTTCACAAGTCGACATTAGTAGAGGTCGCCCAAATCGAGAAAGGTTACCTAGCATCAGAACCCGGTCTGGAAATTGGCAGCTCCATTTCGGGAGTGGGCAAGAGGAATAAGGTCCCAGTATTACTCATCAATAACACTAATAAAACGTTTCGCCTACGGCGAGGCAGTGTAATTGGGAAAATGATTGTATGCGAGCCCGAAACCAACCATGAAATCAACTCTTTGTCACAAAGCTCCCGTTTCCCGACAACCCGTAATTATCGCGACAATGGCTATTCTCATGGGCGCGCCGACCATAACAGGGTAGACAACTCTAGATCAACGCGCTCTACCATCGAGAAAAGCTTGAATTTAGCTGAAGTTTCATGCCCAGATCAATATCGAGAGACACTGATGAAGTTGTTGAAGTCCAACTCAGACATTTTTGCTGAGAAGGACACTGAGCTAACTCAGACGAGCACAGTTAAAATGCACATTGACACGGGAAATCATCCCCCGATGAAACTTCGCCCGTATCGCACCCCTTGGAATAAACGACCGTTGTTTGACACTGCCATAAATGATATGCTTGAAGCAGACATTGTCAGGCCGAGTTCGAGCCCTTATTCGGCCCCTATTGTGTTGGCTGACAAGCGTGACGGCACGAAACGATTTTGCGTCGACTTCAGACAATCAAATTCCGTAACCAAACCTATGTCATACCCACTTCCGATCATCGACAATATTTTGGCTCTTCTTGGAAAGTCGAAATTCTTCACTGCACTCGATCTCAAAAGTGGCTATTGGCAGTGCCAGGTCGCAGAAGAGGACAAACAAAAGACGGCATTCGCATGCCACCGAGGCCTCTTTGGATTCAACTCCATGCCTTTTGGGCTCCGAAATGCTGGCGGTGTTTTCTCCCAGCTTATGGCCCAAGTGTTATGTGGGATGGGTGATTACGCAATTGCGTACTTAGACGACGTCCTGATCTACAGCAAGTCCCTGGAATTACACTTGGAACATATCCAGAAAGTCTTTGACAAGTTGCGCCAACATACACTGAAATTAAAATTAAAAAAGTGCCAATTCCTAAAACAAGAAACACATTATTTGGGTTTTATCATCGATACCGACGGCGTCCGACCTGACCCCGACAAGGTCAAGGCCATCCGGTCTCTTGTACCCCCAACATCAGTCAAGGAAGTCCGTTCTTTCATTGGCATGAGCAACTACTATCGCAGATTTGTCCCATCATTTTCGCAGATCGCTGAACCTTTGGTACAGCTTACGAAAAAATATGCCAAATTAAAATGGGACCAAGCTTGCCAAATTTCGTTTGAAAAACTAAAGGAAAATCTGACAGCAGTGCCACTCCAGGCCTACCCGAATACGGCCACTCCCTACACATTGTATACTGATGCAAGCGACCTTTGCATCGGTGCCTGTCTGACCCAGTTGGGCTCAGATGGCGTTGAAGAACCAATTTATTATCTCTCACACAAACTTAGTGATACTCAAACCCGATGGCCAACTGTAGAGAAAGAGGCATATGCAATTCACTTTGCATTACAAAGGTTGGACCTGACCTTCATAACGCCACTTTCACAATAAAAACAGATCATAAACCATTGAAGTATATCTTGGAATCCCCCATGCAGAACAAGACAATCCAACAGTGGGCTTTGTGCATAGCTGGATATAACTGTAACATTGAGTACATAGCAGGCCCAGATAATCACTGCGCAGACATGCTCAGTCGAACGCCCCCTAATGCCTATACCGAACGGGAGAAGGCAGAAGTAGAGGTATATATAAATGACAACAACCTTACAATCGCCGAGACATGGGCGGAAATAGCCGCCTTAAATTCGACTAAATTTCAACCCAAAGACTTCGCAAGCTGCGAGGTTACCCCGAAAGAACCGCCGAATAAAAATCCAATCGGTCAGGCCTTCCAGCCTACTGACCTACTGTTCAACAAGCCTGACTTCAACATGGTTGAAGAACAAAAGAAAGACCCGGACATTGCGTCAGTTCTGAATGCCCTCGACAAAGGCGAGGACACCCAGAATGACAAACACTTGGTGATTGACGGGGTGTTGTATTACCTCTCAATTGCTGATGCAGAACCGAATCCACGCCTTTGTGTACCCGCAGATCTTCAAACCAACATAATCCAACAATACCATGATAATAATGGCCATGTGGGAATAGACAAAACGCATGATGCAATTAGGTCGAAGTACTTTTGGCCCAGACTGTACAGGGAACTCAACTGCTACGTTGGCAAATGTGTGACTTGCCAAGTCAGGTCTCTGCAGAAACAATCCCCCAAAATGCAAATAACTGATACGCCCCCTTACCCTTTTGCTAAAATTGGTTTGGACCTATCAGGCCCCTACCCCACGTCGTTATCGGGTAATCGCTACATTATCAGCTTCGTGGACTTATATAGTGGGTAGGCGGAAGCGTTTCCGGTCAAGGACAAGTCAGCTGATAACATTGTTCATCTCCTGATCGACGAAATCTTCCCGCGACATGGATGCCCCCTGGAAATAATAACTGACAACGGCAGTGAGAACATCAATTACAAAGTCAGAGACACTCTGAAGACTTTAAACATTCATCACGTGACTACGTGCTATTATCACCAGACAGAACCATTGCCGGATGATGTAATCGCTCGATTTCGGAGACAATGTTCGGACTCCTATGATGAAGATGTCCATTTAAGCGAGCTTAAATTGCGCTTACAGCGTAGAAAAGCGCGACTCGCACGCTCAGAGCCATTACAAAACCATGACTCGTCCACGGACGAGGAAGCAAGGCCGAATGCAAAAGCACGACGCGCTCCCGCGCCTCGCCTCGCCGACGCAGGCGCAAAATAACAAAGATGCTTACAAGTAATGACAGCTCAGAGGATGAGTTAATGGAAGTGGCCGCCATTGAATCAACCCCTCGTGAATGTAGGCCCGTACCGGCCCCACGCAAGTGTAAGCAGCTCATGAATGAAGCGAGCAGCGACTTAATAAGTAAAACGTCACTGCAAACTATACTATCCTCAGTGTCCTCGATAGTAGCAGCAATGTAAATAAGAAAGCACCCGAACTTTCAACCTGGAATTCATTATAGAATGAATGGAACCTCGCTTTTAACTGTCTTATTGACGAGTCTAACCTGGCTTCATAAATGTTGAAAATAATTAGCCCAATGCCCCGAACCGAATCGCAAATAGAGAGTCATTCCCGGATCAATTGCAGATCGCACGTCCCCATGGAACCTGGCACTTGCGCGTAGCAATTTAATAAATAAACCTTTAAACTTTACAATCACGCGCCGAGAGATCACGAGCACCACGCCGACGTGCATACCGCCACCCTTAGGGTTACTACGTTTAAGCACATCCCGCACAAATTTAATGCGATCGAAATATTCACACGACTGACTTAGTGAACGAAAAAGTATTACCGCAATGAATGGTAGAGATGGCCATGGTGGTATTTTGCCCTAGTAACAACTACAAGAGTAATTTTCATTATCTTGACCCACCGATTTTGGTGGAAATTTGTTAAACGACATTTACCAAGGTTAGCCATTATGTATAATAAGCAGTTAGACCAGCGTCCCGAGGAGATCCCGATGGCCGCGTTCAACGGACCCATCAACGAAGCAGTGGAGACGGATGCACCAAAGCCGTCTGCGTCATTTCGGGACAACACTCAGGAACGCCTATATCCAATTATAGCCGTCAGAAGATAACCACATCTGTGGCGGATTTGGATTAGTATTAATTATGTATCATATATTAATGTATTCCGCATTTCCTTCGTATTGATTGTTGCACTGATATTAGTATCATTTGCATGTGAATAGACGTTTATGCATTTCATATATTTCAAATATTAATTGTTGCATAGCGATTATGTCCATTGTATTATAGTTATATAGTTATCAGAATTATTATAGCAAGCGTTGAATAGGGATTAGAAATCCTGACATGCAGTCATACGTTTTGATGATGGAAATCAGTCACCCCGATTTATCTTGTGTTTAACTGTTCGGCAACCAATCTATCTGAAGAATTACGTTGTAAATTTCATTTTCGCATCCGGCCGATCTGACGTCCCTCAAGCAACACTGATAAATTGGAAAAGTAACCATTGTGTATACTGACTGTGTCATTCATTCTGAAACCTCACGCAAATATCCGTTTGAGTCTTACATGCTGACCATGGCGGTGGAACAAGGGTCGACCAGTTGTCAGAACCTACCCCATGCCCGGACAGTGAGGACGAAAATACCTCGACATCCGATGATGACAATATGACACCAAATTTAGATGCACGACCATCCACCAGCAGGTGGCCGCATGAAAGCTACCTCGACATGATGCCGTGCATGCAGTCACCCACATCCTACAACCAGCCATGAACGCAGCCTTACAACGAGCATAGACGATATTACACAATGCAGTCACCTCCCCCGCCTTACAGCCCGCCCAGAGAAACTGAAGATGCACTCATCGACATCGACCCCGATTGGTACTACTACCCGGACGAACACCGACAGCCAATCCGGACTCGCCAGCGAACCTACGCTAGAGCACGACAGCAGCCGTACCAACGACACCAACAGACATACGAACAAGGGCGGCCTCTCATTCAACGATGCCGCTGTTGCCAACTACTTCGGCAAATCATCGACCTGCTACGCAGCGACGGATTGGACTTGCGATTTCAAGAACAACTTTAAATCGGAAAAGTGAAGGAGTAATGTACCAAGATAACCCCAAGGACACAACCCTCAACCCGAGAAAACAGACAATCTCTAGTTCGCGGGGGCTGCTCGATTTACCACACATATCAGCACCTCTGTTGACTAAATCAAGATTGCGAAATACTGGACATCAAAAGCAGATTAGTGGGCACGTATACATAGATACCTATAGCGGGATACATATTGAGAAGAAGAATTGGGGAGTAAACAGAGCAATTTCGGGATTAGCGAGACCAGATACCTTAGATATCTTGCTAGAGAAGACTATTGAAACCTAATGCAGCGCGCTGGACGAGAAGAGCAGTCTAAGGAACGCATAGGAAAACGACGCCCCTCGATTAACCCAGGAACGCCCCTGTTGATGCACCGTGAAATGCGCATCGAGCAAACATAATCCCTTCGTTGTATTTAGACACGGGCAAACCGATACACAGTTCTAACCGAGTAACCGACTACCCAGCAGTGACCAAGACTTCTCGGACGTCAAGAAGACAGCTAGGACCTCTAGCCAGAAGCGTGGATAGGAATGCAAGGTAAAACATTATGATCTTGTATTTCTAACAACACCCCACTGATGCGCCGGCGGAGAAGAAGAGCAGACGACAGGACGAGGAACACCACCCGAGGGTAACCACGCAGACGACAGGCCAACGAACTCAAAACCGGAACTCGACCACGAAGATGACAAGCAGACACGCCCAACTTATGAGGACGCAAGAAGACCCTAACCCGAGCAGACGACAGGAAGACAAACACAACTAGGAAGAAACCAGATGCCGACGATTGAATGCTATTAACTTTGTTGTAATTAAATAATCAAACCGTTTTGATCGTCTTAAGAGTTATATGTACCCGTATTGGCACACGCGCCCTTTGATAGAAATTTGTAAAAAATCTCTCGCGCGCAAATCGGGTCATAATTCCATCTTCGTATTTACATTCTATGTTCAATCCAATTGAGTATTTCAATTTCAACTTTTTAATTTTAACATTCTGACTTTTTAATTCTAACTTTTTAACTTCTAGCAGATTTGTGTTACAGCTTCATACTTAGAATTCCAATGGCTTTGATACATAAACCTAACAATAAAAACTAGAAAAAAGTTAGAATTAAAGTATTATATTAAAGTTGAACTTTTAATTTAGAATTACAATTTTAAGCTAAAATTAAAATATTAAAATTAGAATATTAAATTAGATTTGAAATATTAAGTTAGAATTAAAATATTAAGTTAGATTTAAATTCATAAGTTAGATTTAAAATATTAAAATAAAAATATTAAATGATAGTTGAAATATTAAGTTAGAATTAGAATATTAAGTTAGAGTTAAATTGATAAGTTAGAATTAAAATATAAAAATTTGAATATTAAATTAAAGTTAAAATATTTAGTTAGAATTAAAATATTGGAATTAAAATAATTAAGTTAGAATTTAAATAGTATATTAGAATTATGACCCTTTTTGCGCTCCATATAGTTGACCCCTTTGGTGCCATCTATGATCTAGATTGTCTCCTGTGAATTTCTATATAACACAGACAGACAGACAGACAAACAGACATTCGCAAATATAGATATAGATAATACAAATATATATTGGTTTCATGAATGCACAATCTCAGAATTCGAATTCAATTGTTAGAACAACTACGGCTTATTACTGCAGGTTTTTCATTCACCATACCAGAGAGCCTCTAAATGCGGGCCAAAAATCTACTAATCGGATTAAATACACGCCCGATACTTCGCAATACGATCTTTATTCTACATTTCAAATGAGACATACTTCATCAGCAACGTTATCTATTATATTATGCATTGTTTTCCTGTATAAAATCTTCAAGAGTGGCCCAGCCATTGTCCACACCTAATTATCGAAATTAACGCGTAATAAAAGTTTGCATACTGTAGCAATGAGACATCCGTGAAGATACATCCAAGAACACCAGAAATGTGTTGTCTTCGAGTTGTCCCCATCGCTCAATTGCCACGGACAGATCAGCGAAGCAGTATACACACATAGGGGTAATAATTGGAGCTTATTGAAACAGCAAGAGAGTGCTGGAAAAGGAAAATAAAATAATTCAACAGGTACTTCACTTTATAAAGACTTGCACTGTAGTTATGACTCGTACTGATAATACGGTTTCATCGTTTTTTCCCATAAGATTAGCATTGGATTCTTGCATTTGACCAGTGTCAAATTTATACAAACACGGTAGAGTTGTTCCTCTTCAATTTAAATAATACACGATCAGTGGAAAATGCTCGAGTAATAGAGTTGTTTCCCTTCAATCATATTAGGAGCAATTTCGTCAGCTTTTGTATATATAATATCAGTATTACGGCAATTCCTTAAAGGGGGACTGAACAACAAATCCGTCACCCATGGGACCACCCCCACGCCAACAGAATACATGCAACAAACGAACTAAGCCGAGTCACGGACCAACACATAACGCACCCACGTATGCGCCCCACGAATGACGGCAACCGCAACAAGAAGACCATAGTCAGAAATGATAACGCCCTCAAGATCATATCATGATGCATACATATCAATTATATTGCAGCTTTAACCTAGTGATTGTAAAAATATGTATTTAGGTAACGGCTATGTACTACGTAGTTCATTATATGTGATATGTTTTGCATGTGTGTATACTGTTGAGTATACTTGGTGAGAAAGGATTTGAGCACATTTTTTTTAATCGGGGTGCCAAACTAATGTATAATTTCAAATATATAATCACCAGACGTCACGTATGCTATGTGTTCACAAAGGCGCATACGTTCCAATGGGTTGAAATGTTCATCGCCAAACATGCAACGGCCATTGCATTGATACACCAATAACCACACACCCATTGAAAAATACGTGACGAACGCCTTGACGATTGACACGTTATTATATTGACGCGTTGCCAGTTTGCGCAAATACATTAAACTGTCGGTGTTCTCGGTTCTCTTATACGACATTTGAATTGTTTTCGGCTGGCATGGATCTTTTCTTTGTTATTTGTTCTAATTTTTTTTAAACATAGAGGTATGAATAGTGCACTAAACAACATGCAGGATAATATTCAGACCAAACGCTCTCGATCTTCGTTACAGGCTCAATCACGCAAATAGCAAGTACGTTTATCATCACATTTAGTCCATACGACCACATTTAGTCCATACAAGTACGCAGCTACATGAATCTGTTCTGATTTCATTTGAAATAATGGTCTGAATAGTGCACGAAATAGCATGCAGAATAATAATCAGGCCAAAATCGATCTTCGTTAATGGTTGAAGTACGCAAACACCGAGTACGTTTCTAATCACATTTAGTAAATCCAATTACGCAAATACCGAGTACGTTATAATAGCATTTAGTCCGTCACCTCCTACGACAAAGGTGTCAGGTATACTTGCCATATACGCCCCAAGAGGGCGTAATGGTGATCTAAGAATGGCTTCAGGCAATGCACTCCTGATATCAACTTTGAAAATATGGCCTATCACGAGGGTTAATTAAAATACGGTCACATCCATATAGGGTTAATTATAACATGGTCCGATGAGGGTAAATTAAAATATGGTCACATGAGGGTTAAATAAAATATGGCCCCATGAGGGTTAATTAAATAAGGTTCAATGAGGGTGAATAAAACATGGTCCCATGATGGTCAATTAAAATTGTGCCTTGATTGTTAATTAAAATATGGTCCCATAACTGATCATGGACCCATGGCGGTTAATTGAAATATGGTCCCATGAAGGTCAATTAAAACACAGTCAATTAAAAACATGAGAGTTAATTCAAGTTAAAATATGGTCACATTATGAGGGTTAATTAAAATTAAATTATGGTTTCATCAGTGTTGATTAAACTACGCTTCCATATTGGGGGGGGTAAAATATAGTCCCATGATGGTCAATCAAAATATAGTCCAATGATGACTAATTAAAATATGCCTCCTCCCCATGTAGATAAATTAGAACATGGTCTCACGAGTGGTTGGGGTCATTTCTGAACATTCTTCAATTCACATAGCATTCTGGTATATGCTCCGTACACAGAAATAAAAATGACGTTTAGAATTAGGCCACATTGTATGATAAACAACCAATGTGAAGGGTTAGTGCTGGACTGTTCTTTATAACATCTCTATTCACTGCTCATATATATTCCGCATACAAAGAACTGAAAAAAAATTTTAGAGAACAAAACTAAAGTTCACTAAACGTCAATATTTACAAACATCACGAAGGAGTAACGTGGGAACTTGTTAATAATTACCATCCCAATTCATTTAGAATATAGCATGCCGATATTTTTCGCGTATAACTAAATGAAAAAGTTTACTAAACCGATATAAACAACAGCACGAGGGGTTCATGTGCGAATTAAATTTCTTATACCACCCTCAATTTCCCACGCAATATCATAGTAGATAGCATTCCGATTTATGTCACGTGAAAATAAATGAAAAATGTTCAAATAATGCAACAAAGCAGGTTAAAGAACAATATAAACACACAACGCACAGTGCGCTAATGGTTAAGGGTGGATATACTTGTATGTAATTTCTGTATGTAAAATCCATGTGTTCCATGTATTTTACACGGTCAGACAAATCATTGATATCATTAATTGCCTGTACGCGATCGGTTCATTCCAACAAGCTAGACCAGTGAGTAGTTTATGAGCGAATATCAAACTAACTGCTATCAAGAAACTTCAGGTCAGTCATAAACATGTCTTCTTTCGTGGATGACGACATGAATAAATCCTGTCTGATATATGTTGCTGTTTTTCGCGAGTTTTAAATCATTTCGAATTGGATTTGAGACGGTCGAATTTATACTTGGTTTGTTTCTCGTCATTTCTTGGAAACAGGGTCATCCAAAAAAATGTGCAGAATTTGAAGCTTTTTTAGGACGATAACGGTTTGTTGAGATTGCTCTGATAATTTGAGAGCGAGCTCATGTGATAACATTTAATTGGGGATTTCCATGCAAATATCCATTACAGCGCCAGTAGTATATATAGAGATGTCTCGCCCCACTCGAGGTGCAACCGTGCAACCAATGTTTACATCACGCGTCGCTATGTTGTGTTGTTAAGGTATGTTTATATTTAAAGGGAAAACAATTGAATTTAAATGGATGTTATTGATGAAGGTCAACAATGGATTTAAAGGGAAAACATGTCATAGATACAAGAATGAATCGGGTCATTGAATTTAACGACTGCGTTGAATGGGTCAGTGTATAATCTAGCGGGAGGTCTAATTTATGGAACAGTATGATTAGTCTGGTCGATAAACTCAAACTCATAGCTTCATTAAAATGTGTACATATGTATACATATGACAAGAGGTTCTCACTATAATTGCATCAAGCTGACTTATAGGAAAATGGCAGCCATCTTGGACGCCATTTTGAATTACAAAAAATGCTCAAAGCGGATTTTAGCGGATTTTGGATATGTTATAGAGGATATATTCCTCTTCAAAATGGTATACAAACCAACTTAGTGCAAATATTTTCTAGGTCAAATCTTTCATCGATCAGTCTAGATGTAATTGATAGAGTATACAAGAATGAATCGGGTCATTGAAACTGTTTCGAATGAGATCGGGTCAGTGATTTATCTAGCGGGCGGTATAATTGAATGACAGATATATAATAATTTGCTTTGTGTGGAGGCAATGGTCATAGCTGAATTAGATAGGATCTTGCATGGGATAACAAATGGATGTAATTGATAGAGTATACAACAAATGAATCGGGTGGAACTAATATTTCAGAAGGCGAATAAATGTAATGAATGTGATTATGTATTCGAATCAGATGAAGACGCAATAAACCATAAAGAATTACATACGGGCATAATTGGAATGATATGTGGAAGCAACCGATCAGTAAGTATTAGTCAAATGAACGACTTTTATATATGTGACTATTTGGCAAGGTCAGTCTTCATCAGATGACAGTGGGTACGAAGCGGACGATGACGAATGAATACAGCGAAAACGAAAAACTCGGGATTCTTTTGAACCCCCAACTATCAATTAATATTAGTTATATTCCATAATCCCTCGGTTGATTCAGTTGGTTAGGACTAAAAGCAGATATTTCGTCCCAGGTCGAGCAAGTCGTGTGCTCAAACAGAGTGATAATAGTCGACAAGTTTGAACATAACCTCTGGGCGCCGCTGGTTTACATATATCACGTGGTTTCCGCCACCAAGGTAGAGTTTATCCCTGTAGCAGAAGGTGACCGTATATGATCGAAAACTGGTATAAATATTATATAGTATAGGTTACGTATTCGGGTAGATGGTTTGACTGCCTAAGCCCTAAGCTCCTCAACTTCAGCCATCAGTGGTGAGAGGTCACGCCGCGGTGTGTTATCACTAATGGAATAGGATATCGGGGTGATAAACGGTCGCGTTAACCCGATTGCGTATCGCCTATATATGTAATATGAAAGAAAATAGGGGTGTGTACTTGGGTGGAGGTTATGCGGATATCGCAGATAAGAAGATACCGTTGATATATATTGGTACCATAAAAGGAATATATAACGCTGTTATATTACGAACACCAATATTATAGATGGAAGAATAAAGACAAATAAACAGTATACTGTATCAACATTTGCTTTATTCGACACCAAGAATAAGATGTTTATTGCAGTTAATCATCGATTGTCATCGTCGTCATCTTGCTCAGAGTCTTGAGAGTAGTCCACCTGTTTATCGGTTTTGTCCTCACTTTTATTTCTCATGTACTCCACCAGGAGGGGTTTATATGTCCTCAAAGAAATCCGAACGGCAGGGAGTATATAATAGCTATCATCTAGCATCTTATACACACGATCCATGATCTTGATATGAGTTTTCCCACCACTAACTTCAAGTAAATTTTGTATAAATGCAGCGTATTGTGATTGGCTTTAATTTCATGGGCCTCAGTTTTCGTGGTTTCTTATAAAAAGGCTATTTCGTTGGGACGTAAATTCGTGGATCAGATATCATATGTATGCACATCAACAGGTCCTACAATAGCAGGTTTATGACATATTTGAATAGACATTATTGAGAAATCGACACCCCCGGTATTCCGGCGCCGAAAGGCATCACGCAATCCGTATACTATTAGCTATTAGCTATTGGCTTCATTTCACACGCTAATGAGGTAGTCATTTATTGTTTTATTTAACCTGCGTGTGGTTAAACCATTAGCCTCTATTAAGAGTTCAATTCATTGAGCATTGTGATTATACGTATATGTTATAACCCCCTTGGCTATCTGTACAAGGAATATAGACCAAATCCGCGAAGCGGCTGCGGTCTGTATTCCTTGTACAGATAGCCAAGGGGGTTATGACATATTTATAAACCGGTTCACACCCCTCGGCCAATCAAATTGCTCCAATTCTAGTCCAAGTCTTCTCGTACTAAAACCGGCTAAGATATTGGGATGGAGGTGCCGGTCTTTAGTCCAAGACCGCTTGTAGACCAATCCTATGACACGACTTACGCCCACGATCTGTGGCGGGAATTTGTGGTGTATTTTACTCGATTTACCTAGCAAATCAATACATGATGCTATATACATCGGAAAGGCTTATATCTTATGGTCATAATGGTGTATAATAATCTAACTTTAATGTTAAATTACACATAGAATATTCCGGTTGATTGACACAAACATCGATTTGTTTATCTGTTTGTTTACGTTTTAACCGAAAGCCGAAGTGGTCCGAATAAGTTCGGCATAATCCGCTGTTTGTTCTGGGAATTCTACTTTCCGTTTCTATATATAGCGCGGGTTTTCCGAACAAAAATGGCGAAAACCGATCGCCCGAAAGTCCAGTTTTCTATGTGCTTTCAGAACAATTCCCGCACTAAAAACTTAATGACATAATGGAGGATCAGAACGGTAGTTTTGTTGACAATTTTCGCAAGCAACTTGTCAAAATTGGAGCAAATTAGAACTCTTGTGTCTGACTTGCCAAGTTGCCATGCGTGTGATGTGCATTTTGACATCTGTGTTGATAAAATAATCGGAGAACCGAATCACACAGTTTCGAAATATAGTTCTTCCGTTTTAGTGGGACTTTTCAAACTTAAGGTTCATTTATTTAGTGTATTACATTTATATCTCCAATGTTTAATTAATCTATTTATTATTTTATTTATTGACACACATAATTACGATTACAATGGAGAATTCATCGTAATTTGCGTAGTTTTCCAAAATCTACGGAATATTTTCAACGGAAAATGCCGAACACAGTTCGCGAGGTCAACCGAGTTCGCATACTTTTAAAAAATTGTAAACATTGAGGTAAATGTCTCTTTTCGCATTAAATTACCGTTTTAAATTCACAACTGATGTGGGTTTCAGATAAAATAGCATGTCTTCTGCGGAAAACATTCGTTTATTGTCGCAATTGTGATATTTTATTTCATATAATTGTGGTTTTATTTGAGCGGGTCACTAACGCTTAAGTCGTGTCATAAGAATGCATGGGCCTGGAACTCGGACTAAAGACCGGCACCTCCATCCCAATATCTTAGCCGGTTTTAGTACGAGAAGACTTGGACTACTCCAATTCATGAACAATATTTCTTGTATGAATCTGTATTTCAACGGGGCCAAAATACAGACTTAATAGCACACATAAATTGAAATTAAGTGGATAGTAAGCTGAAATGAGATCGGAGCGGTAGGTGTGAAATTCTAACAATGGCCATGATAATGATCGCACCAGTCACTCGGGAAGTTAAACACGGATCATTCCATTATTAGCGGACATACCTACCGTATACTATGGGGGTGGTCTGCGTGGGTGGGGGCCCAACACTTTCGGTTGAATATGTTATGGTGTGTCGGGTGGGAGGGTGATTGGAAGTAAACTGAACGAGATCCAAACCTGTTTCGAATGTATAATCCACAATAATCACTTAATGACCTTTGACTGGTACATTGCGAAAATTTCACAAACTGTTCACATTTACATGCATGTGCGCGGAAAATACAGGCACTATAAACAGGTTTGCTTACGTCTTTTGTTATGAATGCCGGTAATATTTCATCACACAAACTTTATGCAATGTGGAATAGTTTCACTTCCGAGTCCGAACACAACAAGCACATTGTCTTCTGAACGATAATTCCATTATGACAACAAGGCGAAAAATAACATAAACAGCTGAAACAGTTTATTGTCACAAGGAATATTCTTTTTTATCAAGAAACACGTTATCAGTATAAAACGTTCTCAAATTCGGACACAAAATGGTTTATCAATGCTGATATATAATGCAGACACATGCAAGTGAGCCGATTGTCAACGGACATTTGACTGATTATCCAACAGGAGTAGCGAACACCACAATCCATTCAATTAACTTTTGATTAGGTAATGATCGAATATAATGTGGCTCAATTGTGTTTGCCTTGGGTGTGAACCGTTTTATAAAAAGCATTATAGCAGGGATCAGAGCATGTTGTATATAAATAGTTATGAATAAGCCATTACCAAATTAACAGTCATGTCTCTCACTTTATGGTTAAAATGTGGAAAAGTCGAAACTCGATCTCCGAAAACTGCTGGTCTTCCCGATCCAAAAATTATGCAGCAAGTCATGGTGAGTTTGGATGAGTGCGAGGACTTAACAAACGAAGAAGCATCTTCGTTTAAATCAGTGGACTTGAGAACGTCAATTCTAAAACCCGTTAACGCCAAGTGTTTGATCACTGCTATCGAGGCAGTATTTGTCAAGTTGAGCTAAAACGGACTAAAAGCATATTCCAGCCATAACATACACATTCATTGCAATCAGTCAATTCTTGTTAACAGCGGGGTATGAATCACATGTACCGCCTGAAATTAGCCTGACTTCAACACAATTAGATGGTTGACACCCTCATAATGTGGGTGTGCTGTAAATTTTAATTTAGTTAACAGCGTAGTACTCACCGAGTTAGAGACAAAGAATTAAAAAACGAATATATCCCATCCAAACAAGTGTATATACGTTTCACTCCACTTCAATGAACATACCCACTGCCCAGTTCAAAACGTAGACAACTATATCAATAGAATAGCTCATTACGGCAGACGGGGGAGGTGGCGGGGATTGATAATATAAAGCATAGAAAGCATATTGTCACGGATGGTGATATGTGCGCGCTCAAACTCCATGCATCGCCCTCTCCTTTGTCACTGTGGGTTACACACAACTAATTATTTTCCACAGGCGACAGTGTTAACTAAAAGTCCCGCCGGCCATGGGTTAAGCATATTTGAACTTCAAGTGGTCAATTTTCCCTTAGAACGTCATCCGCTGCACCAGTCTGTGACAACAAACGCGCACGTTTCGGTATTTTTTTTCAAACAATAATCTTGCATTTCCACAACTACCCAATTTACTGCACAAAAATCAGCAGCATAAAAATACCCAGACCCCTCCCGTAACTTCTGGACACCACCAGACTCTTCCTGGACATCTAAACATACACGATCGCCATATTTACGTAGGCTATGATTTTCTGTTCCCGATTAGGGATATTTCTCTCAATAATAATCAACCAATCAGCAGCCAGATTTTGTTTTATGCTGACTCGAGTTTCCCTACACAAATTCATAAAAAGAATCTTCGTGATAATGAACCCTCTCAATACTTTAGAATATAGAATTAACCTTAAAATAACAAAAACCTTCGGAATAGAGAACCTTCGGAATAACGATCCTTCGGATTGGTGAACCTTCGGAATAGCGAACATTCAGAGAAATTTCGGAATAGTGGACCTTCGGGATAGTGAACCTTCGGAATAGAGACATGCCCCCCAATATTCATATTATATGCCCAGAGTTTAAAGGTATGGGACAGACATGACAATTGGAACTTATTCCCTATTCCTTATTTTCAAAAATGTCGTTTTCGACCGATTTTACGGCATGGGTGGGTGGCCCGCCCCAAATACCACATAGAAACACCCCGACCCCCCACCCATCACCCCCGGGGGTGCCACCCCGAGGGGGTGAAAATGGGGTATGGACCATTTTCGAGAACGGTAAGAATTTCGACCGATTTGATGGCATGGGTGGGTGGCCCGCCCCAAATACCACCTAGAAACACCCCGACCCCCACCCATCACCCCCGGGGGTGCCACCCCGAGGGGGTGAAAATGGGGTATGGACCATTTTCGAGAACGGTAAGGATTTCGACCGATTTGACGGCATAGGTGGGTGGCCCGCCCCAAATACCACTTAGAAACACCCCGACCCCCACCCATCACCCCCGGGGGGTGCCACCCCGAGGGGGTGAAAATGGGGTATGGACCATTTTCGAGAACGGTAAGGATTTCAACCGATTTGATGGCATGGGTGGGTGGCCCGCCCCAAATACCACCTAGAAACACCCCGACGCCCCACCCATCACCCCCGGGGGTGCCACCCCGAGGGGGTGAAAATGGGGTATGGACCATTTTCGAGAACGGTAAGGATTTCGACCGATTTGATGGCATGGGTGGGTGGCCCGCCCCAAATACCACCTAGAAACACCCCGACCCCCCACCCATCACCCCCGGGGGTGCCACCCCGAGGGGGTGAAAATGGGGTATGGACCATTTTCGAGAACGGTAAGGATTTCGATCGATTTGACGGCATGGGTGGGTGGCCCGCCCCAAATACCACCTAGAAACACCCCGAACCCCCACCCATCACCCCCGGGGGTGCCACCCCGAGGAGGTGAAAATGGGGTATGGACCATTTTCGAGAACGGTAAGGATTTCGACCGATTTGACGGCATGGGTGGGTGGCCCGCCCCAAATACCACCTAGAAACACCCCGACCCCCACCCATTACCCCCGGGGGGTGCCACCCGAGGGGGTGAAAATGGGGTATGGACCATTTTCGAGAACGGTAAGGATTTCGACCGATTTGATGGCATGGGTGGGTGGCCCGCCCCAAATACCACCTAGAAACACCCCGACCCCCACCCATCACCCCCGGGGGTGCCACCCCGAGGGGGTGAAAATGGGGTATGGACCATTTTCGAGAACGGTAAGGATTTCGATCGATTTGACGGCATGGGTGGGTGGCCCGCCCCAAATACCACCTAGAAACACCCCGACCCCACCCATCACCCCCGGGGGTGCCACCCCGAGGGGGTGAAAATGGGGTATGGACCATTTTCGAGAACGGTAAGGATTTCGACCGATTTGATGGCATGGGTGGGTGGCCCGCCCAAATACCACATAGAAACACCCCGACCCCCCACCCATCACCCCCGGGGGTGCCACCCCGAGGGGGTGAAAATGGGGTATGGACCATTTTCGAGAACGGTAAGGATTTCGACCGATTTAATGGCATGGGTGGGTGGCCCGCCCCAAATACCACCTAGAAACACCCCGACCCCTCACCCATCACTCCCGGGGGTGCCACCCCGAGGGGGTGAAAATGGGGTATGGACCATTTTCGAGAACGGTAAGGATTTCGACCGATTTGACGGCATGGGTGGGTGGCCCGCCCCAAATACCACCTAGAAACACCCCGACCCCCACCCATCACCCCCGGGGGGTGCCACCCCGAGGGGGTGAAAATGGGGTATGGACCATTTTCAAGAACGGTAAGGATTTCGACCGATTTGACGGCATGGGTGGGTGGCCCGCCCCAAATACCACCTAGAAACACCCCGACCCCCACCCATCACCCCCGGGGGGTGCCACCCCGAGGGGTGAAAATGGGGTATGAACCATTTTCGAGAACGGTAAGGATTTCGACCGATTTGACGGCATGGGTGGGTGGCCCGCCCCAAATACCACCTAGAAACATCCCGACCCCCCACCCATCACCCCCGGGGGGTGCCACCCCGACGGGGTGAAAATGGGGTATGGACCATTTTCGAGAACGGTAAGGATTTCGACCGATTTTAAGGCATGGGTGGGTGGTCCGCCCCAAATACCACCTAGAAACACCCCGACCCCCACCCATTACCCCCGGGGGGTGCCACCCGAGGGGGTGAAAATGGGGTATGGACCATTTTCGAGAACGGTAAGGATTTAGATCGATTTGACGGCATGGGTGGGTGGCCCGCCCCAAATACCACCTAGAAACACCCCGACCCCCCACCCATCACCCCCGGGGTTGCCACCCCGAGGGGGTGAAAATGGGGTATGGACCATTTTCGAGAACGGTAAGGATTTCGATCGATTTGACGGCATGGGTGGGTGGCGCGCCCCAATTACCACCTAGAAACACCCCGACCCCCACCCATCACCCCCGGGGGTGCCACCCCGAGGGGGTGAAAATGGGGTATGGACCATTTTCGAGAACGGTAACGATTTCGACCGATTTACCGGCATGGGTGGGTGGCCCGCCCCAAATACCACCTAGAAACACCCCGACCCCCACCCATTACCCCCGGGGGGTGCCACCCGAGGGGGTGAAAATGGGGTATGGACCATTTTCGAGAACGGTAAGGATTTCGACCGATTTGATGGCATGGGTTGGTGGCCCGCCCCAAATACCACCTAGAAACACCCCGACCCCCACCCATCACCCCCGGGGGTGCCACCCCGAGGGGTTGAACATGGGGTATGGACCATTTTCGAGAACGGTAAGGATTTCGATTGATTTGACGGCATGGGTGGGTGGCCCGCCCCAAATACCACCTAGAAACACCCCGACCCCCACCCATCACCCCCGGGGGTGCCACCCCGAGGGGGTGAAAATGGGGTATGGACCATTTTCGAGAACGGTAAGGATTTCGACCGATTTGATGGCATGGGTGGGTGGCCCGCCCAAATACCACATAGAAACACCCCGACCCCCCACCCATCACCCCCGGGGGTGCCACCCCGAGGGGGTGAAAATGGGGTATGGACCATTTTCGAGCACGGTAAGGATTTCGACCGATTTGATGGCATGGGTG
Source organism: Siphonodentalium dalli (assembly GCA_032622095.1). NCBI lineage: Eukaryota > Metazoa > Mollusca > Scaphopoda > Gadilida > Siphonodentaliidae > Siphonodentalium > Siphonodentalium dalli. Next base: position 118,453,042 of record CP136068.1, on the reverse strand, counting down.
GGTGGCCCGCCCCAAATACCACCTAGAAACACCCCGACCCCTCACCCATCACTCCCGGGGGTGCCACCCCGAGGGGGTGAAAATGGGGTATGGACCATTTTCGAGAACGGTAAGGATTTCGACCGATTTGACGGCATGGGTGGGTGGCCCGCCCCAAATACCACCTAGAAACACCCCGACCCCCACCCATCACCCCCGGGGGGTGCCACCCCGAGGGGTGAAAATGGGGTATGAACCATTTTCGAGAACGGTAAGGATTTCGACCGATTTTACGGCATGGGTGGGTGGCCCGCCCCAAATACCACCTAGAAACACCCCGACCCCCTACCCATCACCCCCGGGGGGTGCCACCCCGAGGGGGTGAAAATGGGGTATGGACCATTTTCGAGAACGGTAAGGATTTCGACCGATTTTATGGTATGGGTGTGTGGCCCGCCCCAAATACCACATAGAAACACCCCGACCCCCCCACCCATCAGCCCCGGGGGTGCCACCCCGAGGGGGTGAAAATTGGGTATGGACCATTTTCGAGAACGGTAAGGATTTCGACCGATTTGATGGCATGGGTGGGTGGCCCGCCCCAAATACCACATAGAAACACCCCGACCCCCCACCCATCACTCCCGGGGGTGCCACCCCGAGGGGGTGAAAATGGGATATGGACCATTTTCGAGAACGGTAAGGATTTCGACCGATTTGACGGCATGGGAGGGTGGCCCGATCCAAATACCACCTAGAAACACACCGATCCCCCACCCATCACCCCCGGGTGGTGCCACCCCGAGGGGGTGAAAATGGGGTATGGACCATTTTCGAGTACGGTAAGGATTTCGACCGATTTGATGGCATGGGTGGATGGCCCGCCCCAAATACCAAATCCTTACCGTTCTCGAAAATGGACCATACCCCATTTTCACCCCCTCGGGGTGGCACTCACGGGGGTGATGGGTGTGGGGTCGGGGTGTTTCTAGGTGGTATTTGGGGCGGGCCACCCACCCATGCCATCAAATCGGTCGAAATCCTTACCGTTCTCGAAAATGGTCCATACCCCATTTTCACCCCTCGGGGTGGCACCCCCGGGGGTGATGGGTGGGGGTCGGGGTGTTTCTAGGTGGTATTTGGGCGGGCCACCCTCCCATGCCGTCAAATCGGTCGAAATCCTTACCGTTCTCGAAAATGGTCCATACCCCATTTTCACCCCCTCGGGGTGGCACCCCGGGGGTGATGGGTGGGGGGTCGGGGAGTTTCTAGGTGGTATTTGGGGCGGGCCACCCACCCATGCCATCAAATCGGTCGAAATCTTTACCGTTCTCGAAAATGATCCATACCCCATTTTCACCCCCTCGGGGTGGCACCCCCGGGGCTGATGGGTGGGGGGTCGGGGTGTTTCTAGGTGGAATTTGGGGCGGGCCACACACCCATGCCATCAAATCGGTCGAAATCCTTACCGTTCTCGAAAATGGTCCGTACCCCATTTCCCCCCCCCTCGCGGTGGCACCCCCCTGGGGTGATGGGTGCGGGGTCGGGGTGTTTCTAGGTGGTATTTGGGCGGGCCACCCACCCATGCCGTCAAATCGGTCGAAATCCTTACCGTTCTCGAAAATGGTCCATACCCCATTTTCACCCGCTCGGGGTGGCACCCCCGGGGGTGATGGGTGGGGGATCGGGATGTTTCTATGTGGTATTTGGGGCGGGCCACCCACCCATGCCGTCAAATCGGTCGAAATCCTTACCGTTCTCGAAAATGGTCCATACCCCATTTTCACCCCCTCGGTGTGGCACCTCCGGGGTGATGGGTGGGGGTCGGGGTGTTTCTAGGTGGTATTTGGGGCGGGCCACTACCCATGCCGTCAAATCGGTCGAAATCCTTACCGTTCTCGAAAATGGTCCATACCCCATTTTCACCCCCTCGGGGTGGCACCACCGGGGGTGATGGTGGGGTCTCGGGGTGTTTCTAGGTGGTATTTGGGGCGGGCCACCCTCCCATGCCGTCAAATCGGTCGAAATCCTTACCGTTCTCGAAAATGGTCCATACCCCATTTTCACCCCCTCGGGGTGGCACCCCCGGGAGTGATGGGTGGGGGGTCGGGGTGTTTCTTGGTGGTATTTGGGGCGGGCCACCCACCCTTGCCATCAAATCGGTCGAAATCCTTACCGTGCTCGAAAATGGTCCATACCCCATTTTCACCCCCTCGGGGTGGCACACCCGGGGCTGATGGGTGGTGGTCGGGGTGTTTCTAGGTGGTATTTGGGGCGGCCATCCACCCATGCCATCAAATCGGTCGAAATCCTTACCGTTCTCGAAAATGGTCCATACCCCATTTTCACCCCCTCGGGGTGGCACCCCCGGGGGTGATGGGTGGGGGGTCGGGGTGTTTCTAGGTGGTATTTGGGGCGGGCTACCCACCCATGCCGTCAAATCGGTCGAAATCGTTACCATTCTCGAAAATGGTCCATACCCCATTTTCACCCTCTCGGGGTGGCACCCACGGGGGGTGATGGGTGGGGGGTCGGGGTGTTTCTAGGTGGTATTTGGGGCGGGCCACACACCCATGCCATCAAATCGGTCGAAATCCTTACCGTTCTCGAAAATGGTCCATACCCCATTTTCACCCCCTCGGGGTGGCACCCCCGGGGGTGATGGGTGCGGGGTCGGGTGTTTCTAGGTGGTATTTGGGCGGGCCACCCACCCATGCCGTCAAATCGGTCGAAATTCTTACCGTTCTCGAAAATGGTCCATACCCCATATTCACCCGCTCGGGGTGGCACCCCCGGGGGTGATGGGTGGGGGATCGGGGTGTTTCTATGTGGTATTTGGGGCGGGCCACCCACCCATGCCGTCAAATCGTTCGAAATCCTTACCGTTCTCGAAAATGGTCCATACCCCATTTTCACCCCCTCGGGGTGGCACCTCCGGGGGTGATGGGTGGGGGTCGGGGTGTTTCTATGTGGTATTTGGGGCGGGCCACTACCCATGCCGTCAAATCGGTCGAAATCCTTACCGTTCTCGAAAATGGTCCATACCCCATTTTCACCCCCTCGGGGTGGCACCCCCGGGGGTGATGGGTGGGGGCTCGGGGTGTTTCTAGGTGGTATTTGGGGCGGGCCACCCTCCCATGCCGTCAAATCGGTCGAAATCCTTACCGTTCTCGAAAATGGTCCATACCCCATTTTCACCCCCTCGGGGTGGCACCCCCGGGAGTGATGGGTGGGGGGTCGGGGTGTTTCTTGGTGGTATTTGGGGCGGGCCACCCACCATTGCCATCAAATCGGTCGAAATCCTTACCGTTCTCGAAAATGGTCCATACCCCATTTTCACCCCCTCGGGGTGGCACACCCGGGGCTGATGGGTGGTGGTCGGGGTGTTTCTAGGTGGTATTTGGGGCGGCCACACACCCATGCCATCAAATCGGTCGAAATCCTTACCGTTCTCGACCCCCACCCATCACCCCCGGGGGTGCCACCCCGAGGGGGTGAAAATGGGGTATGGACCATTTTCGAGAATGGTAAGGATTTCGACCGATTTGATGGCATGGGTGGGTGGCCCGCCCCAAATACCAACTAGAAACACCCCGACCCCCCACCCATCACCCCCGGGGGGGTGCCACCCCGAGGGGGTGAAAATGGGGTATGGACCATTCTCGAGAACGGTAAGGATTTCGACCGATTTTATGGCATGGGTGTGTGGCCCGCCATAAATACCACATAGAAACATCCCGACCCCCCACCCATCAGCCCCGGGGGTGCCACCCCGAGGGGGTGAAAATGGGGTATGGACCATTTTCGAGAACGGTAAGGATTTCGACCGATTTGATGGCATGGGTGGGTGGCCCGCCCCAAATACCACATAGAAACACCCCGACCCCCCACCCATCACTCCCGGGGGTGCCACCCCGAGGGGGTGAAAATGGGATATGGACCATTTTCGAGAACGGTAAGGATTTCGACCGATTTGACGGCATGGGAGGGTGGCCCGATCCAAATACCACCTAGAAACACTCCGACCCCCCACCCATCACCCCCGGGGGGTGCCACCCCGAGGGGGTGAAAATGGGGTATGGACCATTTTCGAGAACGGTAAGGATTTCGACCGATTTGACGGCATGGGTGGGTGGCCCGCCCCAAATAACACATAGAAACACCCCGACCCCCCCACCCATCAGCCCCGGGGTGCCACCCCGAGGGGGTGAAAATGGGGTATGGACCATTTTCGAGAACGGTAAGAATTTCGACCGATTTGATGGCATGGGTGGGTGGCCCGCCCCAAATACCACCTAGAAACATCCCGACCCCCCACCATCACCCCCGGGGGTGCCACCCCGAGGGGGTGAAAATGGGGTATGGACCATTTTCGAGAACGGTAAGGATTTCGACCGATTTGACGGCATGGGTGGGTGGCCCGCCCCAAATACCACCTAGAAACACCCCGACCCCCACCCATTACCCCCGGGGGGTGCCACCCGAGGGGGTGAAAATGGGGTATGGACCATTTTCGAGAACGGTAAGGATTTCGATCGATTTGACGGCATGGGTGGGTGGCGCGCCCCAAATACCATCTAGAAACACCCCGACCCCCCACCCATCACCCCCGGGGATGCCACCCCGAGGGGGTGAAAATGGGGTATGGACCATTTTCGAGAAGGGTAAGGATTTCGATCGATTTGACGGCATGGGTGGGTGGCCCGCCCCAATTACCACCTAGAAACACCCCGACTCCCCACCCATCACTCCCGGGGGTGCCACCCCGAGGGGGTGAAAATGGGGTATGGACCATTTTCGAGAACGGTAAGAATTTCGACCGATTTGACGGCATGGGTGTGTGGCCCGCCCCAAATACCACCTAGAAACACCCCGACCCCCACCCATTACCCCCGGGGGGTGCCACCCGAGTGGGTGAAAATGGGGTATGGACCATTTTCGAGAACGGTAAGGATTTCGACCGATTTGATGGCATGGGTGGGTGGCCCGCCCCAAATACCACCTAGAAACACCCCGACCCCCACCCATCACCCCCGGGTGTGCCACCCCGAGTGGGGTGAAAATGGGGTATGGACCATTTTCGAGAACGGTAAGGATTTCGATCGATTTGACGGCATGGGTGGGTGGCCCGCCCCAAATACCACCTAGAAACACCCCGACCCCCACCCATCACCCCCGGGGGTGCCACCCCGAGGGGGTGAAAATGGGGTATGGACCATTTTCGAGAACGGTAAGGATTTCGACCGATTTGATGGCATGGGTGGGTGGCCCGCCCAAATACCACATAGAAACACCCCGACCCCCCAACCCATCACCCCCGGGGGTGCCACCCCGAGGGGGTGAAAATGGGGTATGGACCATTTTCGAGAACGGTAAGGATTTCGACCGATTTGATGGCATGGGTGGGTGGCCCGCCCCAAATACCACCTAGAAACACCCCGACCCCTCACCCATCACTCCCGGGGGTGCCACCCCGAGGGGGTGAAAATGGGGTATGGACCATTTTCGAGAATGGTAAGGATTTCGACCGATTTGATGGCATGGGTGGGTGGCCCGCCCCAAATACCACCTAGAAACACCCCGACCCTCCACCCATCACCCCCGGGGGGTGCCACCCCGAGGGGGTGAAAATGGGGTAAGAACCATTTTCGAGAACGGTAAGGATTTCGACCGATTTGATGGCATGGGTGTGTGGCCCGCCCCAAATACCACATAGAAACACCCCGACCCCCCACCCATCAGCCCCGGGGGTGCCACCCCGAGGGGGTGAAAATGGGGTATGGACCATTTTCGAGAACGGTAAGGATTTCGACCGATTTGATGGCATGGGTGGGTGGCCCGCCCAAATACCACATAGAAACACCCCGACCCCCAACCCATCACTCCCGGGGGTGCCACCCCGAGGGGGTGAAAATGGGGTATGGACCATTTTCGAGAACGGTAAGGATTTCGACCGATTTGATGGCATGGGTGGGTGGCCCGCCCCAAATACCACCTAGAAACACCCCGACCCCTCACCCATCACTCCCGGGGGTGCCACCCCGAGGGGGTGAAAATGGGGTATGGACCATTTTCGAGAATGGTAAGGATTTCGACCGATTTGATGGCATGGGTGGGTGGCCCGCCCCAAATACCACCTAGAAACACCCCGACCCCCCACCCATCACCCCCGGGGGGTGCCACCCCGAGGGGGTGAAAATGGGGTAAGAACCATTTTCGAGAACGGTAAGGATTTCGACCGATTTCATGGCATGGGTGTGTGGCCCGCCCCAAATACCACATAGAAACACCCCGACCCCCCACCCATCAGCCCCGGGGGTGCCACCCCGAGGGGGTGAAAATGGGGTATGGACCATTTTCGAGAACGGTAAGGATTTCGACCGATTTGATGTCATGGGTGGGTGGCCCGCCCCAAATACCACATAGAAACACCCCGACCCCCCCACCCATCACTCCCGGGGGTGCCACCCCGAGGGGGTGAAAATGGGATATGGACCATTTTCGAGAACGGTAAGGATTTCGACCGATTTGACGGCATGGGAGGGTGGCCCGATCCAAATACCACCTAGAAACACTCCTACCCCCCACCCATCACCCCCGGGGGGTGCCACCCCGAGGGGGTGAAAATGGGGTATGGACCATTTTCGAGAACGGTAAGGATTTCGACCGATTTGATGGCATGGGTGGATGGCCCGCCCCAAATACCAAATCCTTACCGTTCTCGAAAATGGTCCATACCCCATTTTCACCCCCTCGGGGTGGCACCCCCGGGGGTGATGGGTGGGGGGTCGGGGTGTTTCTTGGTGGTATTTGGGCGGGCCACCCTCCCATGCCATCAAATCGGTCGAAATCCTTACCGTTCTCGAAAATGGACCATACCCCATTTTCACCCCCTCGGGGTGGCACCCCCGAGGGTGATGGGTGTGGGGTAGGGGTGTTTCTAGGTGGTATTTGGGGCGGGCCACCCACCCATGCCATCAAATCGGTCGAAATCCTTACCGTTCTCGAAAATGGTCCATACCCCATTTTCACCCCCTCGGGGTGGCACCCCCCTGGGGTGATGGGTGCGGGGTCGGGGTGTTTCTAGGTGGTATTTGGGCGGGCCACCCACCCATGCCGTCAAATCGGTCGAAATCCTTACCGTTCTCGAAAATGGTCCATACCCCATTTTCACCCGCTCGGGGTGGCACCCCCGGGGGTAATGGGTGGGGGATCGGGGTGTTTCTATGTGGTATTTGGGGCGGGCCACCCACCCATGCCGTCAAATCGGTCGAAATCCTTACCGTTCTCGAAAATGGTCCATACCCCATATTCACCCCCTCGGGGTGGCACCTCCGGGGGTGATGGGTGGGGGCTCGGGGTGTTTCTATGTGGTATTTGGGGCGGGCCACTACCCATGCCGTCAAATCGGTCGAAATCCTTACCGTTCTCGAAAATGGTCCATACCCCATTTTCACCCCCTCGGGGTGGCACCCCCAGGGGTGATGGGTGGGGGCTCGGGGTGTTTCTAGGTGGTATTTGGGGCGAGCCACCCTCCCATGCCGTCAAATGGGTCGAAATCCTTACCGTTCTCGAAAATGGTCCATACCCCATTTTCACCCCCTCGGGGTGGCACCCACGGGGGGGTGATGGGTGGGGGGGGTCGGGGTGTTTCTAGGTGGTATTTGGGGCGGGCCACACACCTATGCCATCAAATCGGTCGAATTCCTTACCGTTCTCGAAAATGGTCCATACCCCATTTTCACCCCCTCGGGGTGGCACCCCCGGGGGTGATGGTGCGGGGTCGGGGTGTTTCTAGGTGATATTTGGTCGGGCCACCCACCCATGCCGTCAAATCGGTCGAAATCCTTACCGTTCTCGAAAATGGTCCATACCCCATTTTCACCCGCTCGGGGTGGCACCCCCGGGGGTGATGGGTGGGGGATCGGGGTGTTTCTATGTGGTATTTGGGGCGGGCCACCCACCCATGCCGTCAAATCGGTCGAAATCCTTACCGTTCTCGAAAATGGTCCATACCCCATATTCACCCCCTCGGGGTGGCACCTCCGGGGGTGATGGGTGGGGGCTCGGGGTGTTTCTATGTGGTATTTGGGGCGGGCCACTACCCATGCCGTCAAATCGGTCGAAATCCTTACCGTGCTCGAAAATGGTCCATACCCCATTTTCACCCCCTCGGGGTGGCACCCCCAGGGGTGATGGGTGGGGGCTCGGGGTGTTTCTAGGTGGTATTTGGGGCGAGCCACCCTCCCATGCCGTCAAATGGGTCGAAATCCTTACCGTTCTCGAAAATGGTCCATACCCCATTTTCACCCCCTCGGGGTGGCACCCACGGGGGGGTGATGGGTGGGGGGGTCGGGGTGTTTCTAGGTGGTATTTGGGGCGGGCCACACACCTATGCCATCAAATCGGTCGAATTCCTTACCGTTCTCGAAAATGGTCCATACCCCATTTTCACCCCCTCGGGGTGGCACCCCCGGGGGTGATGGTGCGGGGTCGGGGTGTTTCTAGGTGGTATTTGGTCGGGCCACCCACCCATGCCGTCAAATCGGTCGAAATCCTTACCGTTCTCGAAAATGGTCCATACCCCATTTTCACCCGCTCGAGGTGGCACCCCCGGGGGTGATGGGTGGGGGATCGGGGTGTTTCTATGTGGTATTTGGAGCGGGCCACCCACCCATGCCGTCAAATCGGTCGAAATCCTTACCGTTCTCGAAAATGGTCCATACCCCATTTTCACCCCCTCGGGGTGGCACCTCCGGGGTGATGGGTGGGGGTCGGGGTGTTTCTAGGTGGTATTTGGGGCGGGCCACTACCCATGCCGTCAAATCGGTCGAAATCCTTACCGTTCTCGAAAATGGTCCATACCCCATTTTCACCCCCTCGGGGTGGAACCCCCGGGGGTGATGGGTGGGGGCTCTGGGTGTTTCTAGGTGGTATTTGGGGCGGGCCACCCTCCCATGCCGTCAAATCGGTCGAAATCCTTACCGTTCTCGAAAATGGTCCATACCCCATTTTCACCCCCTCGGGGTGGCACCCCCGGGAGTGATGGGTGGGGGGTCGGGGTGTTTCTTGGTGGTATTTGGGGCGGGCCACCCACCCTTGCCATCAAATCGGTCGAAATCCTTACCGTTCTCGAAAATGGTCCATACCCCATTTTCACCCCCTCGGGGTGGCACACCCGGGGCTGATGGGTGGTGGTCGGGGTGTTTCTAGGTGGTATTTGGGGCGGCCACACACCCATGCCATCAAATCGGTCGAAATCCTTACCGTTCTCGAAAATGGTCCATACCCCATTTTCACCCCCTCGGGGTGGCACCCCCGGGGTGATGGGTGGGGGGTCGGGGTGTTTCTAGGTGGTATTTGGGGCGGGCTACCCACCCATGCCGTCAAATCGGTCGAAATCGTTACCGTTCTCGAAAATGGTCCATACCCCATTTTCACCCCCTCGGGGTGGCACCCACGGGGGGGGTGATGGGTGGGGGGTCGGGGAGTTTCTAGGTGGTATTTGGGGCGGGCCACACACCCATGCCATCAAATCGATCGAATTCCTTACCGTTCTCGAAAATGGTCCATACCCCATTTTCACCCACTCGGGGTGGCACCCCCGGGGGTGATGGGTGCGGGGTCGGGGTGTTTCTAGGTGGTATTTGGTCGGGCCACCCACACATGCCGTCAAATCGGTCGAAATCCTTACCGTTCTCGAAAATGGTCCATACCCCATTTTCACCCGCTCGGGGTGGCACCCCCGGGGGTGATGGGTGGGGGATCGGGGTGTTTCTATGTGGTATTTGGGGCGGGCCACCCACCCATGCCATCAAATCGGTCGAAATCCTTACCGTTCTCGAAAATGGTCCATACCCCATTTTCACCCCCTCGGGGTGGCACCTCCGGGGTGATGGGTGGGGGTCGGGGTGTTTCTAGGTGGTATTTGGGGCGAGCCACCCTCCCATTCCGTCAAATCGGTCGAAATCCTTACCGTTCTCGAAAATGGTCCATACCCCATTTTCACCCCCTCGGGGTGGCACCCACGGGGGGGTGATGGGTGGGGGGTCGGGGTGTTTCTAGGTGGTATTTGGGGCGGGCCACACACCCATGCCATCAAATCGGTCGAATTTCTTACCGTTCTCGAAAATGGTCCATACCCCATTTTCACCCCCTCGGGGTGGCACCCCCGGGGGTGATGGTGCGGGGTCGGGGTGTTTCTAGGTGGTATTTGGTCGGGCCACCCACCCATGCCGTCAAATCGGTCGAAATCCTTACCGTTCTCGAAAATGGTCCATACCCCATTTTCACCCGCTCGGGGTGGCACCCCCGGGGGTGATGGGTGGGGGATCGGGGTGTTTCTATGTGGTATTTGGAGCGGGCCACCCACCCATGCCGTCAAATCGGTCGAAATCCTTACCGTTCTCGAAAATGGTCCATACCCCATTTTCACCCCCTCGGGGTGGCACCTCCGGGGTGATGGGTGGGGGTCGGGGTGTTTCTAGGTGGTATTTGGGGCGGGCCACTACCCATGCCGTCAAATCGGTCGAAATCCTTACCGTTCTCGAAAATGGTCCATACCCCATTTTCACCCCCTCGGGGTGGCACCCCCGGGGGTGATGGGTGGGGGCTCTGGGTGTTTCTAGGTGGTATTTGGGGCGGGCCACTACCCATGCCGTCAAATCGGTCGAAATCCTTACCGTTCTCGAAAATGGTCCATACCCCATTTTCACCCCCTCGGGGTGGCACCCCCGGGGTGATGGGTGGGGGCTCGGGGTGTTTCTAGGTAATATTTGGGGCGGGCCACCCTCCCATGCCGTCAAATCGGTCGAAATCCTTACCGTTCTCGAAAATGGTCCATACCCCATTTTCACCCCCTCGGGGTGGCACCCCGGGAGTGATGGGTGGGGGGTCGGGGTGTTTCTTGGTGGTATTTGGGGCGGGCCACCCACCCTTGCCATCAAATCGGTCGAAATCCTTACCGTTCTCGAAAATGGTCCATACCCCATTTTCACCCCCTCGGGGTGGCACACCCGGGGCTGATGGGTGGTGGTCGGGGTGTTTCTAGGTGGTATTTGGGGCGGCCACACACCCATGCCATCAAATCGGTCGAAATCCTTACCGTTCTCGAAAATGGTCCATACCCCATTTTCACCCCCTCCGGGTGGCACCCCCGGGGTGATGGGTGGGGGGTCGGGGTGTTTCTAGGTGGTATTTGGGGCGGGCTACCCACCCATGCCGTCAAATCGGTCGAAATCGTTACCGTTCTCGAAAATGGTCCATACCCCATTTTGACCCCCTCGGGGTGGCACCCACGGGGGGGGGGGGGTGATGGGTGGGGGGTCGGGGAGTTTCTAGGTGGTATTTGGGGCGGGCCACACACCCATGCCATCAAATCGATCGAATTCCTCACCGTTCTCGAAAATGGTCCATACCCCATTTTCACCCCCTCGGGATGGCACCCCCGGGGGTGATGGGTGCGGGGTCGGGGTGTTTCTAGGTGGTATTTGGTCGGGCCACCCACCCATGCCGTCAAATCGGTCGAAATCCTTACCGTTCTCGAAAATGGTCCATACCCCATTTTCACCCGCTCGGGGTGGCACCCCCGGGGGTGATGGGTGGGGGATCGGGGTGTTTCTATGTGGTATTGGGGCGGGCCACCCACCCATGCCATCAAATCGGTCGAAATCCTTACCGTTCTCGAAAATGGTCCATACCCCATTTTCACCCCCTCGGGGTGGCACCTCCGCGGTGATGGGTGGGGGTCGGGGTGTTTCTAGGTGGTATTTGGGGCGGGCCACTACCCATGCCGTCAAATCGGTCGAAATCCTTACCGTTCTCGAAAATGGTCCATACCCCATTTTCACCCCCTCGGGGTGGCACCCCCGGGGGTGATGGGTGGGGGCTCGGGGTGTTTCTAGGTGGTATTTGGGGCGGGCCACCCTCCCATGCCGTCAAATCGGTCGAAATCCTTACCGTTCTCGAAAATGGTCCATACCCCATTTTCACCCCCTCGGGGTGGCACCCCCGAGAGTGATGGGTGGGGGGTCGGGGTGTTTCTTGGTGGTATTTGGGGCGGGCCACCCACCATTGCCATCAAATCGGTCGAAATCCTTACCGTTCTCGAAAATGGTCCATACCCCATTTTCACCCCCTCGGGGTGGCACACCCGGGGCTGATGGGTGGTGGTCGGGGTGTTTCTAGGTGGTATTTGGGGCGGCCACACACCCATGCCATCAAATCGGTCGAAATCCTTACCGTTCTCGAAAATGGTCCATACCCCATTTTCACCCCCTCCGGGTGGCACCCCCGGGGTGATGGGTGGGGGGTCGGGGTGTTTCTAGGTGGTATTTGGGGCGGGCTACCCACCCATGCCGTCAAATCGGTCGAAATCGTTACCGTTCTCGAAAATGGTCCATACCCCATTTTGACCCCCTCGGGGTGGCACCCACGGGGGGGGGTGATGGGTGGGGGGTCGGGGAGTTTCTAGGTGGTATTTGGGGCGGGCCACACACCCATGCCATCAAATCGATCGAATTCCTTACCGTTCTCGAAAATGGTCCATACCCCATTTTCACCCCCTCGGGATGGCACCCCCGGGGGTGATGGGTGCGGGGTCGGGGTGTTTCTAGGTGGTATTTGGTCGGGCCACCCACCCATGCCGTCAAATCGGTCGAAATCCTTACCGTTCTCGAAAATGGTCCATACCCCATTTTCACCCGCTCGGGGTGGCACCCCCGGGGGTGATGGGTGGGGGATCGGGGTGTTTCTATGTGGTATTGGGGCGGGCCACCCACCCATGCCATCAAATCGGTCGAAATCCTTACCGTTCTCGAAAATGGTCCATACCCCATTTTCACCCCCTCGGGGTGGCACCTCCGCGGTGATGGGTGGGGGTCGGGGTGTTTCTAGGTGGTATTTGGGGCGGGCCACTACCCATGCCGTCAAATCGGTCGAAATCCTTACCGTTCTCGAAAATGGTCCATACCCCATTTTCACCCCCTCGGGGTGGCACCCCCGGGGGTGATGGGTGGGGGCTCGGGGTGTTTCTAGGTGGTATTTGGGGCGGGCCACCCTCCCATGCCGTCAAATCGGTCGAAATCCTTACCGTTCTCGAAAATGGTCCATACCCCATTTTCACCCCCTCGGGGTGGCACCCCCGAGAGTGATGGGTGGGGGGTCGGGGTGTTTCTTGGTGGTATTTGGGGCGGGCCACCCACCATTGCCATCAAATCGGTCGAAATCCTTACCGTTCTCGAAAATGGTCCATACCCCATTTTCACCCCCTCGGGGTGGCACACCCGGGGCTGATGGGTGGTGGTCGGGGTGTTTCTAGGTGGTATTTGGGGCGGCCACACACCCATGCCATCAAATCGGTCGAAATCCTTACCGTTCTCGAAAATGGTCCATACCCCATTTTCACCCCCTCGGGGTGGCACCCCCGGGGTGATGGGTGGGGGGTCGGGGTGTTTCTAGGTGGTATTTGGGGCGGGCTACCCACCCATGCCGTCAAATCGGTCGAAATCGTTACCGTTCTCGAAAATGGTCTATACCCCATTTTTACCCCCTCGGGGTGGCACCCACGGGGGGTGATGGGTGGGGGGTCGGGGTGTTTCTAGGTGATATTTGGGGCGGGCCACACACCCATGCCATCAAATCGGTCGAAATCCTTACCGTTCTCGAAAATGGTCCATACCCCATTTTCACCCCCTCGGGGTGGCACCCCCGGGGGTGATGGGTGCGGGGTCGGGGTGTTTCTAGGTGGTATTTGGGCGGGCCACCCACCCATGCCGTCAAATCGGTCGAAATCCTTACCGTTCTCGAAAATGGTCCATACCCCATTTTCACCCGCTCGGGGTGGCACCCCCGGGGGTGATGGGTGGGGGATCGGGGTGTTTCTATGTGGTATTTGGGGCGGGCCACCCACCCATGGCGTCAAATCAGTCGAAATCCTTACCGTTCTCGAAAATGGTCCATACCCCATTTTCACCCCCTCGGGGTGGCACCCCCGGGGGTGATGGGTGGGGGTCGGGGTGTTTCTAGGTGGTATTTGGGGCGGGCCACTACCCATGTCGTCAAATCGGTCGAAATCCTTACCGTCTCGAAAATGGTCCATACCCCATTTTCACCCCCTCGGGGTGGCACCCCCGGGGGTGATGGGTAGGGGCTCGGGGTGTTTCTATGTGGTATTTGGGGCGGGCCACCCTCCCATGCCGTCAAATCGGTCGAAATCCTTACAGTTCTCGAAAATGGTCCATACCCCATTTTCACCCCCTCGGGGTGGCACCCCGGTAGTGATGGGTGGGGGGTCGGGGTGTTTCTAGGTGGTATTTGGGGCGGGCCACCCACCCATGCCATCAAATCGGTCGAAATCCTTACCGTTCTCGAAAATGGTCCATACCCCATTTTCACCCCCTCGGGGTGGCACCCCCGGGGCTGATGGGTGGGGGGTCGGGGTGTTTCTAGGTGGTATTTGGGGCGGGCCACCCACCCATGCCATCAAATCGGTCGAAATCCTTACCGTTCTCGAAAATGGTCCATACCCCATTTCACCCCCTCGGGGTGGCACCCCCGGGGGTGATGGGTGGGGGGTCGGGTGTTTCTAGGTGGTATTTGGGGCGGGCTACCCACCCATGCCGTAAAATCGGTCGAAATCCTTACCGTTCTCGAAAATGGTCCATACCCCATTTTCACCCCCTCGGGGTGGCACCCCCGGGGTGATGGGGGGGGTCGGGGTATTTCTAGGTGGTATTTGGGGCGGGCCACCCTCCCATGCCGTCAAATCGGTCGAAATCCTTACAGTTGTCGAAAATGGTCCATACCCCATTTTCACCCCCTCGGGGTAGCACCCCCGGGGGTGATGGGTGGGGGTCGGGGTGTTTCTAGGTGGTATTTGGGGCGGGCCACCCACCCATGCCGTCAAATCGGTCGAAATCCTTACCGTTCTCGAAAATGGTCCGTACCCCATTTTCACTCCCTCGGGGTGGCACACCCGGGGGTGATGGGTGGGGTCGGGGTGTTTCTAGGTGGTATTTAGGGCGGGCCACCCACCCATGCCATCAAATCGGTCGAAATCCTTACCGTTCTCGAAAATGGTCCATACCCCATTTTCACCCCCTCGGGGTGGCACCCCCCGGGGGTGATGGGTGGGGGTCGGGGTGTTTCTATGTGGTATTTGGGGCGGGCCACCCACCCATGCCATCAAATCGGTCGAAATCCTTACCGTTCTCGAAAATGGTCCATACCCCATTTTCACCCCCTCGGGGTGGCACCCCCGGGGGTGATGAGTGGGGGGTCGGGGTGTTTCTAGGTGGTAATTGGGGCGGGCCACCCACCCATGTCATCAAATCGGTCGAAATCCTTACCGTTCTCGAAAATGGTCCATACCCCATTTTCACCCCCTCGCGGTGGCACCCCCGGGGGTGATGGGTGGGTGTCGGGGTGTTTCTAGGTGGTATTTGGGGCGGGCCACCCACCCATGCCATCAAATCGGTCGAAATCCTTACCGTTCTCGAAAATGGTCCATACCCCATTTTCACCCCCTCGGGGTGGCACCCCCGGGGGTGATGGGTGGGGGTCGGTGTGTTTCTAGGTGGTATTTGGGGCGGGCCACCCACCCATGCCATGAAATCGGTCGAAATCCTTACGTTCTCGAAAATGGTCCATACCCCATTTTCACCCCCTCGGGGTGGCACTCCCCGGGGGTGATGGGTGGGGGTCGGGTGTTTCTAGGTGGTAATTGGGGCGGGCCACCCACCCATGCCGTCAAATCGGTCGAAATCCTTACCGTTCTCGAAAATGGTCCATACCCCATTTTCACCCCCTCGGGGTGGCACCCCCGGTGGTGATGGGTGGGGGGTCGGGGTGTTTCTAGGTGGTATTTGGGGCGGGCCACCCACCCATGCCATCAAATCGGTCGAAATCCTTACCGTTCTCGAAAATGGTCCATACCCCATTTTCACCCCCTCGGGGTGGCACCCCCCTGGGGGTGATGGGTGGGGGTCGGGGTGTTTCTAGGTGGTATTTGGGGCGGGCCACCCACCCATGCCGTCAAATCGGTCGAAAGCGACATTTTTTAAAATAAGGAATAAGGAATAGGGAATAAGTTCCAATTGTCATGTCTGTAGGTATGGGCCCATAAAATTCTAAATTTGGCCCTTAAAATATTGAACCCCAAATTGGAGCCCGCACAGAACAGCACTTAAGTCAACTGTACCTGTGCATGTCCCAATGCAGGAGGGTCCATATATACCACAACATTCATATTATATGCCAAGAATTCAAAGGTATGGGCCCACGTAATGACATTAAATCTCAAGAAAACCCGCGAAAACAAAACAAAATCACATTTAATGTTCTAAGTTATTTCCTCCTGTATCTGTATCGGTATGCGCGCAGGATCCGTTCGGATGTGAGCGCACACTCCATAAAAAGAATCTTCGTGATAATGAACCCTCTCAATACTTTAGAATATTGAATTAACCTAAAAATAACAAAAACCTTCGGAATAGAGAACATTCGGAATAGCGAACCTTCGGAATAGTGAACCTTCGAAATAGCAAATATTCAGAATAGAGAACCTTCGGAATAGTGGATCTTCGGGATAGCGAACCTTCATAATAGAAACATGTCCCCACAATTACACCGGTGACGTAAACACATGTGCTAATCTTTGTCGGACTATCGTGACTCTATCGGTACGGTTTATACTCAAGTACGAAAAAATACCTAACCATAATACATTCGCTCAGTGGATTATCGATCGTCCACTCGAACATGAAACTGTGAAACAGCATACACCACCTTGTGGCGTAATAATTGGTGACGTCACAAAATCAAATATAGTCTATATACGACCCAAAGCGATCGGCTTTGTTTCGTTATGATTGTATGTTTATTATCTGACGTTCTGTTTTCGAAATAAAAGTATGTTTACACCAAGACAAAAGAAAAATAAACATCAATATTATACAAATAAATTTAAAAAAAAGGAGGGGACACAAAATAGGTCAAGAGGGGATGCGAAGCTAGCAAAAAAAAAAAATATTATTTATTTATTGAGAAAAGAGAATAACAAAGAAAGATACAAAATGGGCATATTTGAGCCATCTGAGACAGTAAGTGGACATATCACGGCGGACCCACTCCGCAAACACTTTGTATATTGTTGTTACATTTATATGAAATATACATATTCTTCTCCACAATAAATAGGGCCTACTTTCTTAGTTGTGACACGTAATTATAAAATAGTTAGAGGCACATATTGTGTTCGGAAAAAATTTGCAGACACCGATCAACTTAAATGAGGGATGAAGCAGCGATACTAGATATTACCTTCACATATTATTGTCCGCAAATGTGCTTTCTGTATACAACAACAGTGGTGATAAAGAACAATAAATTAATATTTTGTCTTCAGAAGAACTTTAAACTTCGCTTAATCGACAGCTAAAGTGGTCGATGGTGTGTAATATTTAAGTTTTGCAAAACACTATGTGCAGCTTTAATTAATTTACGTTCTGAGTTTACCATAAATATTATAATTAGTAAATTTTAACAATATTGAAATTCTATTTTAAATATTGTAAATATTTGTTCGACAGCAATCGGGGGAAAATACACAACGCTCTCTTCTTTTGCGTTTCGGACTTGGACTGAAAAATTGTGTGATGTGGTCAAGAAAACCACTGTATCAATTGACGTTCCCGAAGTATAGTCCATCATTAAACAAATAACAATGATCAGTGTATTGAAATTAGATAAATCTGATGCTCGAGTACCGGGTAATTTATTTATTTTCTGTGTTGATCAGGGTAACTTTTAAGGCCATGTGTACTTTGGGCCTGAAAATATCGGGTTTTCAATATATATAATACTAGCCGATGAGCCCGACGTTGTCCGGGCTATTCAAAAACCAAATTTCAAGTCGATAGCTCTACCCGTTTCCGAGATCTGGTCTGCGCATGCGCGAACCTGGCGTCGCACGGGCTCGGCGACCCGATAAAATTCGTATCCGGGGCAAGATACATTCACATAGCAAATTTCAAGTCGATAGCTCCACCCGTTTCCGATATATCGTCTGCGCATGCGCGAAGCTGGCGTCGCACGGGCTCGGCGACCCGATAAAATTCGTATCCGGGGCAAGATACATTCACATAGCAAATTTCAAGTCGATAGCTCCAGCCGTTTCCGAGATCTCGTCTGCGCATGCGCGAAGCGGGCGCCGCACGGGCTCGCCAATACGACAACGTCGACCGCCTGGTCAAACTACACACACGTACCAAGTTTCGTCCCGATCGGTTGAGAATCGTAGATTTGTATAAATGACAGACAAACAGACAAACAGACAAACAGACATACAGAGGTCTTCAAAATATATATGAGACTATTATTTCATTTTGAAGACATTTCGAAGTGTCAGCCACTAGTTATCATATTACATTTTGCGTTGAATCTCTCGCATTCCTACCTAAATTTAAGATCGCAAAGGAACAAGCGAGACGACAACTGTGTGGTCGCGAATTTTGTCCTATATAACTGGGGTTATACTAAGATTTTGAGGACGCCTGGCTATCATATCTCCATGAAGTTGCAGATGTTTTAAAGAAACGTCGAGGTGCTCCTGTGTTCATGGCGCTATATATTGGCGAAATATTCTCAGTTTAAAAGAAATGTTGCTATGCAATGCGAGAATTGGGTGGTTTATTGTAATTGTTTGTGTGGAAACTATATTGAATGGAACAGACTCAATTGTGTTATAATATATACATAATCCATTCTAATATGCAATCCTCTGACGGTTCGAGGTCTCAGTAGTTTGCAAGAATATGTGTATCTTTTAGATAAAATGATAAATATTCGTTTAAAGGGGTACTGTACGCCATTTTCAATAAATTCACGGTGATAACAACGATCTATTATCGATACTATATAGAAATATAAGTAATTTGAGTCGAAGATGTATTCTGTAAACGCTCAGGTTAATAGGCTATCTTAAAATTTAATAATTTAAAAGTTAATAATTTAATATAAATTGATTTTATGGCTCCAGCCATAAAATGGCGTCTCTTAAAATTGGAATTTCCGTGTACAAAACGTAATCAAATTATAATTGAGGGATACTGGATTAATAAAACAATTGCACACACGGTCGTTTGAAACATTATGCTTATACGGGGACAAAACCCAAGCCACTCATTGACTAGTGACCATACACTAACTTAAATGAGTATATGGGACTACTAAGCATATAATATAATGTTTATTTGATTCATTTGGTTGAAAACTGTACAAAAATTACTCGACAACGACAATTTGTATTTTTGCATTCCGGTAAATTTGCCATCCGTAACAATACTTCGTACTCAACAGACTTTCAAAAAATGGAAAAGTTGTTACCTTATTCTCCGACTCGGGGATTATAGAAACCAACAACAACATCTTGGGTACAGTACCCCTTTAATGCTTTATTCTATGTATCTGTTTTGCTAGCTCATTATACGATTTTAACACGCACGATTTGATTCCGTGAACGTGTATGAATTTGATGGTAATTGGCACTAAACATATTTTTATCAGTTTTGGTGACCATCCCGTCCCTATTTCAGACTGAAGCGGCGCCACTTTTGTCACCCCCCCCCCCCCCCCCCCGCCCCCCCCCCCCCCCCAACTTTGGTCAAAATTTCATACCTGCCGAAACATTAGTTGGAAATTTCACACCAACAATAGGTTGAAACTGTTCCTGTAGTATGATTTTCAAACAATTTATTGCGGGTAATTAAATGTTTTTGAACCAATATTTGCATATTTTCCTATTTTTTGTCATTGGAATTGTCATCAGTTGGAAATTTTCCTACCTAAGTGGGGGTATCAGGTTTGAACTTTTCAACTCTAGGAAGGCTTGAGGCTAGTCTAGATGCTAGGATTTTGCGAACTTCTTGTTCAGATTTCAAATTTTCGCACACCGGGCCGAACCATGGTCGGCGTACTGCACTGAGCACTCTAGTGTGTCATTGGCCCTCCCCGTGGCCAATACAAAACTGCTAATTAGTTTAACAAAACAATATTTTATTACATTTGGAACAATATTTTATTACATTTGAAATGGTCATCAGTTGGAGAATTTTCCAACCTGAGGGGGAGTATGAGGTTTGAAATTTCCAACACTTGGAAAGCTTGAGGCAAGTTCAGATGATAGGATGTGCGATTTTATTGTATAGTTTTCAAAATTTTCTCACACCGGGCCGAACAACCATGGTCAGCCAGGTGTGTCCTGCTCTCTTGCCCGTAGCCGTGTGCATTTGTCTGGAGTTAGACCATTATATGTTAGGATTTATGCAATTTTTCAGATTAAAATATCTGAATGTTCTCATATCGGGAATATAGAACCATGGTTTATGAATATATAGGAAATTAGGCCTGAGCACTGAGGTGCAAGGGGGTGCAAGGGGGGTGCAAATGGTATTATGCAAAACTTGTGTTTTGGTCTGATTCTGATTCAAGGGAGGTGCAGTTGGAATTTCCCAAGGTGGACACCCCCCCCCCCCCCCCCCCCCCACAACGGAGACCCTCTATCCACGTCCCTGGTCCAGTCGGTAGAGTGGTCAGTGCATTACGCCGTCATTGGCCATTCAGTGCTAACGGCGCTGGTTCCAACCCCGACAGGCGCAGATTTGTGATCCATGCGAAGGGAGGGTAATCAGTTATATCTGGGCAAGTTTGTCCGTTGGGAGGGGACTCGGTCCATAAACAGCATCAACCCAACCGATATCCCAAGCTGTTGTGGACCGACAAGACTTGGTCTAATGTATAATGTAGTTATCAAAATAAAAAAGAATCATCTAGAAATTATATATCTTTGACCGATCGTTGCATTAGATAGCTCATAGCCGGTGTATCACTCACACGCTTTGCTTTTGCGTGAATCGATCTATATTACCATCACGATGTCTTATACCCGCGACAAAATGAACGGCCCAAAGTTCCTACTATATTATGGTGGACATATAGACTAGAACAGCACAATGTTATAAACATGCATAATATATATATATATATATATATATATATATATAGCTATATATATAGCTATATATATATATATATATATATATATATATATATATATATATATATATAGATGTACGATTCTGTTAGGCGATCGCGCCCCGCGATCGCGATCGTAAATCGCGATGACCTGCTTTTACCAAATTTCAACTGCGTGGGGTGGTTTTCCACTACCAGCGGTCACACTCTCTACACATATGCATCATCTAATGTGGAGGGATATCTCTGTAGAGTGTACTGGTACCTCGAAATTAGGTAGAAATGCCAATTTATATGAAATCACGAGGAATATGTCGGGACCCGTGCTGACCTCGTGCTCTAAAAATCCGGCTGCGTGGGGTTAAATTGTAATTAGGGCTGATGTGTTGACCACAATGACATACCTGTCATGTTCGTGTGTTATGCCTGTGGAGTGTCCTGGAGCCCTAAAACGGGCCATAATAGCGATAATGTTCGGTTTGTACATAGAAGTATTGAAGTCCGTGATGACCTACTTTTCCCAAATTTCAACTGCGTGGGGTTGTTTTCCACTACCAGCGGTCACACTCTCTACACATATACATCAACTAATGTGGAATGATATATATGTAGAGTGTCCTGGCACCTCGAAAAGTAGGTAAGTAAAATAACAATTTATATGAAACTAGCTGATGTGCCCGACTTCGTCCGGGCTATTTAGTGATTTCTTAGTGATCGCCTCCGTCTGGACTAACTATTGTTCGATCGGTAGCAAAGTAGACCTACATATCAAATTTGAGTCGAATCGGTCGAGGTTCAGAAACATGCCTATATGAGCGTACATGGTCAAGGTCAAGGACGTTGTCGTACGTTAAATTGGACTTGCCCATATTGTTCCCGGGATCAAATTTGATCTACATATAAAATTTTAGTCGGAAGGTCGAGGTCCAGAAACATGCCTATATGAGCGTATATGAGCGAGGTAACGTTCAAGTACACGGCCGCGCATGAAATTGGACCCGTCCATATTGTCCCCGGGATTAAAGTAATCCTACATACCAAATTTGAGCCGGATCGGTAAATATCAAGAAACATGTCTGTATGACCGATGTCAAGGTCAATGTCAAGGACGCAATCGCACGTAAAATTGGAACCGCCCATATTGTTCCCGGGATCAAAGTAGGCCTACATACCAAATTTGAGTCGGATCGATCGAGGTTCAGAAACATGCCTATATGAGCGAATATGAGCGAGCTCAAGGTCAAGGTCAATGACACGTTCCCAGGTGCAATTGGACCAGCCCAAATTGTTCCCGGGATCAAAGTAGGCATATATACCAAATTTGAGTGGGATCGGTCAAGGTCCAGAACATGCCTACATGAGCATATATGAGAGAAGTCAAGGTCAAGGACGCGATCGCACGTGAAATTTGACCCACCCGTATTGTTCCCGGGATCAAAGTATGCCTACATATTAAATTTGAGTCGGATCGGTCGAGGTCCAGAAACATGCCTATATGAGCATATATGAGCGAGGTCAAGGTCAAGGCTAATGTCGGGACTAGTGCTGACCTCGTTCTGAAAAGTCTGGGCTCTGTGGGGTGTTATTTTAATTACTACTGATGCGCTGACCACAATGACATATTTATGATGTCGGTGGGTATATACGATCTGATCGCGATTTACGATCACGGTTGGCTAACAGAATCGTACATCTATATATATATATATATATATATATATATATATATTTGCAACACCATGGCCATATAGCCACTCATGATATACAGCCAACATAAAACCACAGAGTCACTAGAGGTATATATAGTATACAAATAAACCTCACAAATGGCCTTACAGTCCTTCTAGTTATACCAATGTCCCGCGCCACGCACACGGCCATTCATTCAATCCAAACGTACATCTCACCATGACAATTCAGCCTCTCGCTGTATACTCACAACCCACACTCGTGATCATACAGTCACTCCTTGTATACCAATTCACCCATCATTAATTTTGCCACACTGGCACTCCATATATACATATTCGCCACATCATGGCCATATTCACCCATCATTAATTTTGCCACACTGGCACTCCATATATACATATTCGCCACATCATGGCCATATTCACCCATCATTAATTTTGCCACACTGGCACTCCATATATACATATTCGCCACATCATGGCCATATTCACCCATCATTAATTTTGCCACACTGGCACTCCATATATACATATTCGCCACATCATGGCCATATTCACCCATCATTAATTTTGCCACACTGGCACACCATATATACATATTCGCCAAATCATGGTCATATAGCGACTCAAGATATACAAGGTCTCGCGTCTTGCAGGTAATGAGTCGAAACGCAATGTGACATCTGCTTAATATGGCACATAGTCAGCGATCTGCAATTACTGATGATCTTATCCAAACAATTTGGCATCTTTTCAACTTATTGGGAGTAATTTCCAAAAATGTCTATAAACTATACTTTTGGCATAAAATAAAATCTTTTTTTGTGGGGTACGTTCTAAAACTATTTTCAAAATTCCATTAAACGCTCCAGGAACCAGCTTCCACCTCAACATTCATGTCATTAGAACACTTTGTCTGCGAGAAATTGGGACCTTGGTCATCATATATTTAGCCTCGAATATTCTGTAATATCAGGCATCCTCCCCTTTCTTTTGACATCCATACATGTATGTACCATATTCATTGTGTGACGAAATTATATGACGGATAGGATGTAAGCTATTATTTCTTTCACTGTACTTATGTTGACAAACGGAAAGGCCTTATGGTCCGCCAGCCAGTGCTCCGTTCTGACTTGTTATTGTCATTTCGGAGGGCTAGGTGTGATTTTCGTTGACCCGGACAGATGTGTCACCTTGTCAGACACCAGCTGACATGTATTTGTTAGCCTATACTTACCTGTATTGGTTGGTTGTCAGTATTGATTAGCCCATGACCAGTATTGATTAGCCCAGTCACTCCATGTGTATATACCTCATCAATTACCATACAGTCCTTCTAGATATACCTATACCCCGCACACACGGCCATTCGTACACTTCAGACTTGCAAACACAGCTCAACCATGACAATGCAGTCACTCGCTGTATTCTTACACACCCGATCCATGAGCATTCAGCTATTCACTGTTTACCTGTACACACACCAATGCCAATACAGCCACAATAGATAAATATATACACCCCTCCCATGACCATGATGTCACTATCTATATACACAAGCCGGCCAATAACCATCAAATTGTACTCAAGGTATGCATATACACTTCAACAACATTGACCGTGCAGTCAGTACACGTACACATATACACATTGCCCATAACCATACAACCACTCCATATTTATCCATACACCCCATCCATTACCACACAGCCAACGAATGTATATACACCCACCATCACAATACAGTCACCCAATGCACACATGTACATCCCACCCACGACCACATAGTCACTCCATACATACATACACAACACAAAGATGGACAATGTAGCTAATCTCGCTATACACATACACCACTTCAATGACAGACAGCCACCCCATGTATACACGTTCACCTCACACATGACCATAAGCTACTCCGTATATACCTAAACATATTAACGTGGATACCCCATACATGACCATATAGTCATACATTGTATAACTATTCACATCATTCATGAATACAATACTTCCGTATACACACTCACCTGTGACCATAGAGTCAACAGTCATACACATGGCATTAAGTTAATCAATGTTGATTCTAATGGGCCAGAGTAGCCACATACTATGATCCCTTTCAGTTCAGTTTCAACGTTCTGCCCATTTCAGTTAAAAAACCATCGACAGAATCCCAAAAGAAGTTGTCGGCAAAATCCGTACTGCATCTCTTAATATAAACTGTTCATGCTTTTAAGGTACTGGGACATCCAGAATAGAACATTTAGTTGACCAAGTAGCATGTTTAATAACCAAGTGAGTCACAATCTGCTACCTTTTGGGAACAGCAGAGAATAATGTTCGGAAAATATGTGACAAGTCAACATTTTACCAAATTTGGTTGCCATTTTGCAAGCCATCTTCAGCAATATGGTCTAAAACACCTCAGTTTGGCACAGTTAGCACATATCAAAACAATAAACACCGTTGATACCACATATAGTTCCATTTTACTTTTTTAAAATGGTTCAAACCTGAACAGTGATTTTTTGCCGATTTTGATGTCAAGTTTGTGACATAAAAATTCGATTAATTCTGGTGACTTCAGTGGTTAAAATAGTAACAATTAACCAATATGCATCAGGAATGTTAGTATTCAATGTATATAAGACAGAATAGTCAATTGTGTGCGTCAACCACAACGTGTAAGCAGTTGCATGGTACGCTGGGACAATATTTACCATTTTTCATATATTGGTCGCCATTTTGGCAGATATTTTGAGCCAAAGTGACAATTTTTGGTACAATTGAGTTAGAAGAACCATACAAAATAGAATGCATCACTTATATTGCGCCGTTCTTCCACTTTATTGATGAAATATGACTAGAATCCCAATGGTGATATTTGTTATATGTTATACCGCGTTCTGTAAAATCGAATTTTTGAGTGATTGGAAGGGGTTAGGACCCAATGAATAGCATATTTCATTGCTTCAAATGTCAGTTAACATGCTAAACACAAAATAAAGTCATAATTCTCAACCAGTTCCAAAAAGCAGAAACTTATCTTAAAGATACTAGTAAAAAAAAACGTAAAAATAATCACATCCGGCCGCCATTTTGGCTGCCATCTTGGACGAGGAGTTTCAATTTTGGCACAGAAATGTGGCGTTATGTCTTAGCTTCACAAAAATGTATACATGTGTATATACATGAGAAGATTTTCTCACTATAATTGCATCAAACTAACTTAATGGCCCTATTCGATCAAATATGCTCACGGCAACTCTCTTCCGTTAGTGCAAAGCATCCCCGAAACCAAAATGATCAAAATCTAAGAATGGATGACCGATGTGTTACTCATGTCGTCAGATACTAAACTAAAATTATACCAGGACTATATGAAGCAGACTAAAGCAAAATACAAAGACTATTGCAAACTTTTCAACAGAGCTAAAAAAAAAAAAAAAAAAAAAAAAAATCTACTTACTATACAAGCACATACTCAATGAAAATCGTTTTAAAATGAAAAAGTCGTGGGAAATATTAAACAGGATTATTAACCGAAATCAGAACATGCTCCCTCAAATATTCAAAAAGGAGACAAAGAAATAATAAACGCAACGCAAACGTCAAATGAAAATGACAACTTCATCATTTCTGTAGGCGAAAACACACGGACGTCCATTAAAAGCTAATATGAAAAAGATAATAAATCATTTCTCAAGAGAAACTATGATGATACAATGTTTCTACTACCGACTGATCCCAGTAAAATCACATCAATACTACATAATCAAACATCTAAATCTAGTAAAGATTATGATGGATTTCTTTGGAACTTCTAAAATTCGTTTCCAAAGAAGTTGCAGAACCTATATGGACCCTATATGGACCCTAGATCATACGGACCCACCACGGCTCATACGGACCATCGCTTTTACGGACAACCGGCTGTTACGGACCCTGGCTTATACGGACCTCGGATCATACTGACCCTGGCCTATATACGGACCCGGCTGATACGGACCTCAATTCAGATGTGCAATTTTATTTATATTTTACGTTATTGAAATAATATTAACATAAATTACTGAGGTTCATAACGGTTTATATAGCGGTAAACATGAGTTTTTCGGCTGTTTGGTAGTAAAATACCACCAAGAGAGATAATTATCTGGTGCATCTGTAGGACACAAAAGAGGTCAAATAGCGGTAAAATATTACCAGTAATATAACGATGCTGTTTAAAACAATAGCAGCGTTGTCTTTATCTGGGTCACTGGCCGGGATGGGAGTCCGGGATCTTCACCAAAATCAATAGAATAACTATGTTACGTCGATTACCACAACAGTATATTGTCTCAAGAAGAGATCATATGCTGGCTTATGAACATGGTCTCTATATGTGTTCATCATTTTCCCACGGGAGCCCAACATCGGACATAAGCGACTCTACTAACGTGTATACACACGCCCATGACACAATTCATACAAGTTGATACAAGGCGTGCATGCATCGATCAGACACAACAGATTAGACACGCGTAACGAGAGCTGGTCTCGAGATGTGGTCTCATTCAGGTGCCACCTCTTGAAATATGTTATCGGTGCTCGTCAACCGCGAAGTCTCGTCAATTCATATTTCACAGCGGTAGACGGTAATACAAACCGTCAGTATCAACATTATACATTTGATTATCACCCATTTATGGTATATACAGAACACAACGCGCATCTTAATCGAGAATATTTTATCGAATGAGTTGCGGATGGCGCAAGGATATATTTCGCGAGAGCGTAGCTCGAGCGAAATGTAACTATGCGCCGTCCGCAAAGAGTTCGACAGCAGATTCGAGATTATGATGCAAGTTGTGTTCTGTATTTATTTGACACTGTTGCGTTAGATAAATTAAACCCATTACTGTCACCTTCATTGAAACTATGACTACCTTTATTGTGATTAAACTCTGATAAATAACCAGTAATTTTCGGGACTTGTAGTTTTAGTTACAACATCTTTTTCAACCACTAATTGAATTGAACTATTATCTCATTGTCTAAATAATTTCTCAAACACAAGGTCTGTATCGGCCAGTGTCCGTATCAGCCAGGGTCCGTATCAGCCAGGGTCCTTATCAGTCGGGGTCCTTATCAGCCGGGGTCCTTATCAGCCGGGGTCGTATAGGCCGGGTCCGTATCAGCCTGGGTCAGCATAAGCCAGGATCCGAAACGGCCAGGGTCCGTATCAGCCATGATCAGAAATAACCGGTGGTCCGTAAAAGCCATGGCCCGCACATATCAGCCACACACCCGTGTACGTGGTATCGCCAAAACCGAGGGTATCGCCAAAACCGAGAATATGGGAAAGTCATTTTCACGTATATGATATGGGGATATGGTTGTTTCTCATCGTAATACAGAAATCGAGCATCGTATGTGTATGTCCACACGAAGCAGGAGTATTTATCCACTAGTTGTCATTTAGTTTTCCCAGATCAGACCATTAATTTTTTTTTTGGCGAATATTTTCAATGGTGTTTTTGCTTTTGCTCACTCAAATTTTCGAGAACATCCATTCACTAGTATAGTTCCTGGACTCCCACGCTTCCAAAACAAATGCCGGTATATAGTTGAATCTGTCAATGAAGCATAGGATTTGACAGAATTAAAAAAATCCGTGTCGTTCTCAATATCCGCGCGATATGAAGGGACCACTGTCGGTCCAGAAAGATGCGAACGGCACAGATGAAGATGCGACCAAACGCCGAGTTTCTGTGCAGTAAATATGCGTATTACTTAAGGAGTTCTGATGAGTTTTCGAGTGTTTTTATGTGTATCTGAGACTGATCAATTGGACTGCGAATGTCATCTGAAATATGAATCCATAACATATTCGAAATATTGTGTGCATATATATTATGAATGTGTTTCAATTGAAATTAATTGAACATCCATCTCAACATTCAGATTTGCGATCTCAAGAACGTGAATGAATGTAACACGATGTCTTGATCACACGCACGTGAATGCTGCCGTTCGCATGCATGCAGCTAATCGGATATTCGTTTAGTATTAACATGCTTGGAGTTTCTATATAGACAACATACGCCGGACGACACGCTACGGCGTATCAACGATTTGTTATAATCATGTTTATTTTACAGACTTTATGACTCGTTCCCACTCGAGTAGACCGTTACGCGACAATGAAACCGAATCATCTTATCGAATATACATATATCGTATTGCTCCAAATTATGCAATTCTGGCTTTTTAAGAGTCGTCAGATAAAATTGTAACGATCCTATGTTAACCTTAAACATCCGTACATATATCATCACAATGTGCTATGTGTGGCACACGTGTGCGCTTTCTTATCTGGCTGTCGATGGGCCTCTGTATTGTGTCTATGTAGCACATGTAGTCCGCTTACCAACCTACAACACCATGTTTAAACAAAATTAAACCAGACCATGCGGTTTTGATAAATAAAGTATCTTCCTCAGATGAAGCTATATATATATATATATATATATATATATATATATATCTGGGGAAGTGTTATGTTACACCAACACACCACGGTCACATCCCTATAACCGAGTGGATGAATTAGCCGACTAAAAGACAGAACATGTGATCATCGGATGTAGCCTAGTATGTTCGCGGATAGAGCACGTATAAATATTTATCTTTTTTCCTGTGATGTTTTGTATAAGAATTATCATTGGAAATTGCTCGCCTGACTGCCACCATGTGCTATGGTATACATTTTTCTATGTTGAATGGTTTGACAGAGGTGAAGAGATACCCCCCCCCCCCCCCCCCCCAACAAAACAAATACTCTCCCTGAAGACAAATAAATTTATGATGCATGACACCTTATACTCATCATCGGGCCTCGTGAATGTTTGCACGAGTGGAGCTATAATCACAACAATTATCTCTCTGTGAACAAAGCAAAAACAGCCAGTCCACATAAAATCACGGGCGCGGAAGGCTTGATTAAATTATATTTAATCCCTTAATCAGTCAATTGATCCGGTCCCTTATGTGTTGCGCAGATATTTTGTGACATCTAGAATTTACTATTATGAAACACCATGTCTGAATCAGATGCACCATTGGAAATTGTGCACATAGACGAAGCGTTAGGGAAAGTCAGATGCGACTTGACGCTGAACATCCATAACAATTTTGGTTAGAACCATAAACCAAACTCAGGACGGAGACCCTGATAAGATAAGATTCATTTTGGTTAAACATACGAATCAATTACAGTATATGAAACCTATACGATAACATAATAAAGTCTTGTGTAAATATTATGCCCACTAAATATGTGGTCCTAGGGCTAAATTAGAAAAGTTATAAACTATTGTGCAATTACATGTGCACATAACAATCATGGCAGTATACACATGTTCCACACAAGTGTTTATTATAAATATCAGTAACTTTGTTGTGTGTGTACATATATGATCGGATGTTTAGTGTGTTAACATAGAATCGTTACAATTTTATCTGATGACTCTTCAGAATTGCATAATTTGGAGCAATACGATATATGTATATTCGATAAGATGATTCGGTTTCATTGTCGCGTAACGGTTACTCGATTGGGAACGAGTCATAAAGTCGGTAAATAAACATGATTATAAACACAATCGTTAATACACCGTAGCGTGTCGTCCGGCATGTGTGGTCTATATACAAACTCCAAACATGTTAATACTAAACGAATATCCGATTAACTGCATACATGCGAACGGCAGCATTCACGTGCGTGTGATCAATACATCGTGTTACATTCATTCACGTTCTTGAGATCGCAAATCTGAATGTCTCAATACCCATGTAATTTTGAGTGACGAGAATAAACAATTGATTGAGATGGATGTTCAATTAATTTCAATTGAAACACATTCATAATATATATGCACACAATATTTCGAACTCGGCGTTTGGTCGCATCTTCATCTGTGCCGTTCGCATCTTTCTGGACCGACAGTGGTCCCTTCATATCGCGCGGATATTGAGAACGACACGGATTTTTTTAATTCTGTCAAATCCTATGCTTCATTGACAGATTCAACTATATACCGGCATTTGTTTTGGAAGCGTGGGAGTCCAGGAACTATACTAGTGAATGGATGTTCTCGAAAATTTGAGTGAGAAAAAGCAAAAACACCATTGAAACAATTCGCCAAAAAAAAAATGGTCTGATCTGGGAAAACTAAATGACAACTGGTGGATAAATACTCCTGCTTCGTGTGGACATACACATACGATGTTCGATGCCTGTATTACGATGAGAAACAAACATATCCCCATATCATATACGTGAAAATGACTTTCCCATATTCTCGGTTTTGGCGATACCCTCGGTTTTGGCGATACCACGTACACGGGGGTGAGCCAGGGTCCGTAGGAGTCAGCTCGGTCCGTAAAAGCCAAGTCCGTATCGGCCAGGGTCCGTATCAGCCGGTGTCCATATCAGCCAGACTCCGTAAAAGACAAGGCCCGTATCGGCCATGACCCGTATCAGCTTGGGTCCGAAACACCAGTGTCCATATCAGCCAGGGTCCGCATTAATCGGCATTCCTCAAGAACAATACAATTAATGATTCAAGGTAGGTCTTTTGAAACGCTTCAAAAAATATATTTCCAATCTCCCAAAAGTAGTAGCATCCATTGCTTTTGTCTTCGGTTAACATGTTTTTTTTAGATTACATATACAATGAAGATGAGGAAAATTATGTGAAATGCAAGGTATTTCACCAGATAGATCCAGAAAATCTCTTGCAAATTTTGCCTGGATGTATGCAAAACGGGGGTCTGACCCTTAACGACGAGACTTGGTGTGTGCTTCTTGTGTGTAATTTGCTTGATCGCTTAAATATATTAATTTAACATACATTCCAATATACACTATACTAGCAGGGTTACCCGGCGTTGCCCAGGTTAATGTGATGTGAAACCATTTGTTGTGCACATTTGGGGGAATAGAGATTACTCTTTTGTCCAAAGTGTTACACGTATTCTCATAAATTGCATATACAAATAGGTCACAAAACGTCATAGTAACACATGGATTATAAAATATAACTGCGCGTACTTCAGACGTTAATATTTTTTTAATCGTACCGTCGACCTTGGAATTGACGCTTTTTTTTATATAAATATGTTTATTGGGATCAAAACATGAACATCATAATCACATTAGTTAGACTAAGATTTTGAGAACATATGGTTATCATATATCCATGAAGATATATATGTGTTAAAGAAATGTCCAGGTGCTCCTCTGTTCACGGTGCTATACTGGCTAATTATTCTCAATTTAAAAGAATTGTTGCTATATATAAGCTACAGCCCGACACCACGGAGTGAGATTTTAAGTTGTTTATGTTAAGCTATGAGTCTTTTCTCAATAAAATGAAAGAATCATCTGTATCAGACATATGTACCCTTGTCAGATGCTAGTATTGGACGATCCTGAAAAGCCGTGTGCTACTGACTGTTTTCTTTATCTCAGAAGAAACTATATTTGACTGCACACTGTGATCCCTATTTTTAAATATGCCTTCTATACATTTCAATCTCTCTTGATAAATTGTATTTGTTTTGTTGAAAATATCTTGAATGGAACAGACTCAAGTGTGTTATAGTACATGAGTCATTCTAACATGCCATTCTCTGACGGTTCACTGTCCCTCATTTTGCAAGATTTATTTATCTCATAAATAGAATGATGTATATATACTTTTAATGCTCTCTTCTATGTATCGATGTTTGCTGTCTCACTATATGAATGCCCTGATCCCCGTTCCCCTATAATATGACAGTTGAGAAGATATAACTGTTCAAGTGATTTATTTCGGTCACCATTTTTCCATTTGTCGAGGTTATGGAATTAGACATTCGTATCAATGTTAGTGCCCCCGATCCTTTCTGCATCCCTGGCCCAAAAGGCACAAAATGTCGTATCTTTAACCCAAAAGATTCGATTCCCCGTTCATAGAATAAGAACGTGTATGCATTTGGTGGATAGTGCTAAAGATATTTTATCAGCTTTGGCCTCCCCTCCCAAGTTACGACACGAGCGGTGTCCGTTAGATTCCTGATACCATGAGCATGATTATGTACAAGTTTGGTGGTAATCGGCAACTAAACAAATTCTTATCAAATTTAATGCCTCCCCCACACCCTTGCATCTCTCACACAAAAGGCAACAATATGTCGTCTTTAAATCACACGATCAGATTCCTCATATCATGGAGTAGAATTTGTACCAATTTGTGGAAATCGGCCGTAAAATAGTTTTTGTTTTATTAATTTGTGGTGCCTCTCTACCTCTGTACAACCTTGACTCGAACGGCGCGATATCACGGAGATGATTATGTATAAGTTTGGTGGCAATCAGGCGAAATAAATACTTCATCATGTTTGCTGCCCCTCCAATTTTCTGATCCTGACACAAACAGCGTTACTTTAGAACAGTGTTAGTTTTATTTTCCTCGTAGAAAGTCACCCTGTTAGCCGGGGGGAGGGTGGACAATTTTTTTTTCCGCAACTCAAATTTTTTTTTTCTGCAAGTCTTTTAGACTGTTTTTGCAATGAGTTTCGCTTAAAACACATCTATGACAATAAATGACAAATTTCATGATGATCAGACAAACAGTATAACCTGTAGCCAATGCTAATGAATTGAATTTTGACATCCAAGATGGCTGCTGTTTGTGGACCAGAAGCACGTGGTCAAACGGACAAAGATGCGGATGAAGATGGAAAACTATAAAATCAAGTGGTAATATTAACCGTAATAATAACCACTTGATTATAGAGTTATCCATCTTCATTCGCATCTTCGTCCGTTTGACCACGTGCTTCTGGTCCACAAACAATCGAAATAGCAAACTTCTCCCGAGGCCAAAGAAATAGTAATTTAGGAGCGTCTGATCGGATTGAGTAACTTTCAGTCTTGGATGTAATTAATAGATATAGCAAAGCTCCGGTGGAATTAAGCAGGTTCTGAGGTTACCAGGGTAAAACATTGTCTATTGATAATATGAGTGAAAACTGGAATTTTGCTCTCTAAATAACACTCCATGTACATGTAATGATGCAGTATAAGACATGAAAGGGTCTTATCATTCGAATTAAATCATGTCGCCGACCACAGACACGTATTATATTTCAAAATGTACGAATGGATATGTAGACTATGAAAAATGGACTAGCCAGAAACGAAATTATATGCAAACTTGGAATTTGGGGAAAAACACCTTTTTTAAATTTATTATCAGTGAAAACTGGAATTCGTCGCTCTGAATAGCATTCCACCTTGTTTCTGGTTAGGAACTCACATATACGACAGCTTATGGTAACGTCCATATGTTATAGGAGTTTTGTTGCGTAATTCAATGGTTTGTGATTTATTTTGGGGTAAAACTCACTTTTTTTGTGAAAAATGAGAGAATTTTGGAATCCATCACAACAAGTTATATATTTATAATTAATGCATATTTTTTATCGAGTAATTTATTAAGTTTTTGAGGTAATTAATAGATGTATGACTGGACTGGAGACCTTTGTGTCGGTGTTGAAATAAATTGAATGTTGAAAGGCATTTGAGTACATAAATTGTTGTTTTAAGCAGGATCCATGCATGGACAGGGTGTATTTTTTAAGTATTTCACAAGTTACGGTTGTAATGTATCATGTTTTCCGGAGATGTTGGGTTAAACCAGCCAAATCAAAGATATGTTTGGTCAGGAAGGGGTACACTATAAATGTAAATAGGAAATTCTCTGCATATGCATCTGTCGAGAAATCGTAAATCCATAGAGTCGCCACGGGGGGGGGGGGGGTGAGTCAATGGCCAAATACGAATCATGTATTTTGTGTACATAAATGAGTACTGGATCATGCTTATTATATGCCAGGTTATGTAGATATAGGCTTATTTGCTTGGTTCTTTGATTGTCTACACTGCTTCATACTGATTTATCTTTTCTTGGTGACTTCACCTGTTGAGTCATCAAGACATATTGTGTCTGGATGTCGAAATCCAACATTCCATTCCGGATGTGCTATACATCTGACATGTCATGTATGTGAGCCTGTTGTGAATAAACTAAACAGACAACCTATATTTTTTTGTGGCAGTATTATTGTCAAAGTACATGCATGTTCAATGTTGCTTCATTTCACGAATTTCAGTTGAAATCCACAAACCCATATTTTACAATTGAGGGTCAAATTTAGGCAATTTTTTAACTTAAGTAAGGGTGGAAACAGGCTTTTTTATCCAAATCGTGGTAATATGACAATTTTCCAGGTTGCAACCAGTTGCTGTTTCTGTACAACAGGCCAAAACTTATTTTTATAAAATAAATTAATCAGCGTGAAAACAAGCATTAAGTGAAGTTTTGCTATATATTAGGCCAACAACCCGCCTGCCGAAACTCAAATACATGAACACATCACAACAAATGAATATCGTGCTCGCAAATTACGTTTGCGTTTGCTCATATATTATAGTTATAATTTATGTGTCCCATGTAATAAATACCACATATAATACACTGCGGTTTGATCGTAAATGGATTTCATATGGCATTAATTGAAGGTCACAATTGTTGCATGTAAATAAGTGACAACGGGAATTGGAGTTCCAGAAGAGCTGCGTGCAGATTTATGGTCATGCATGAACTCTGTCAACCATTATCGAAACAGGAGAAACACTAAAATAAAGCAATAATGAAACTGAGATAACCAGACCAAATATGTGCGAGCCGAGATTTTTTGGGAAATCACTTTTTAGCTCACCTGAGACGAAGTCTCCGGTGGAGCTATAGTCATCACTCATTATCCGTCGTCCGTCTGTCGTCCGTCCGTCCGGACGTCCATCCGTCAAAAATTCCTTAAACATTTTTTCTGGAACAATAAGACCATTTGGTGTGGATGTTCCCTCGGTGACTCACAATCAGATATGTTCAAATGAGATCATTGGGTCAGATAGTTGTGAAACCAGGGCCATAACTCTTTCCCTCCATAGTAATTCTTAAAACGACTTCTCCTCAATAACTATGAGAGCTATTTATCTTATACTAGCAGGGTTACCCGGCGTTGCCCAGGTTAATGTATGCTGTGGATATTTGTTGGGAATAGAGAATGCTCTTGCTTAAAGTGTTATACGTTTTCTCATAAATTGTATATTCAAATAGCATCACAATACATGATTATTACAGTCATGGAATATAAGTAGTGGCTCACCTTGTCAATTGTCATTCTGTTTATCGCGATTAATCCGTTCCACCAATAATGAAGTATTTATTTATTTACAACTGCGTATACGTTATAATATGATACATGAACATCATAAACACATTAGTTCGATAAAAGATGATAATTGGGTTTTACATATTGAGATGTATCAATCAATGTAGTGGGTTGGACTAAGATCTCGAGGACACCTGGCTATCATATATCCATGAAGATACAGATGTTTCAAAGAAATTTCCAGGTGCTCCTCTGTTCATGGTGCTATATATTGACTAAATATTCTTAGTTTAAACGAAATGTTGCTGCCTAATATATCAGCTACATGTGCCAGGCACAGAGCGAGATTTTGAGTTGTTTATGTCAGTCGATGAGTCTGTTCTAAAACCCTTGTCAGATGTCAGTATTGGTAGGATCCTGAAAAGTCTTGTGCTACTAACTGCATTTTCTTGTACATCAAAAGAAACTATATTTGACTGCACACTGTGACCACTATTTTTGAACAGGCCTTCCATATCTCTTGACAACTTGTAACTTTTTGTGGAAACTGTATTGAATGGAACAGACTAAATTCAAATGATAAATATACGTTTAATGCTTCTTCTAGTTATCTCTTTTTGCTAGCTCATTGTGTGACTGCCTTGATTGCCATTCCCATATAAATATGACTGTTAAGAAGATATAATTGTTCAAGTGACTTATGTGGGTCACCATATGTCGGGATTATGAAATGTGAACGCCCAACTACTTAAAATGATATGGAGATGGCCTGGTGACTGTATATAACTTATATGTGGATATCAGCGAATAGCAATCTTATCAATGATAGTGCATATACGCTCGCCATCCGTGACGCAAACGACACCAAATGTGATTTAATTCATGCATATATCATTAGAGAAAAACGTGTATGAATTTGGTGGAATTTGGTTTATTAAATTAATTGTTGATGCAACGCTGACTCGAACAACGCCATATTGCGAAGGTGATTATGTATTCGTTTGGTGGAAATCAGCGACAAAACTATTTCACCATATTTTTTTAATTTCCCCTCCCACCAACAGCGTCATTTTAGAAAAATTTAACCCGCACCATTATCTTCCTTGTAAAAAGTTACCCCTCTTAGAACGCCTTGGTGCCATCTCGATTGTACCGCGTGAAGTTATATATAGAACGCACACAGACAGACAAAAAGACAGACAGACAGCACGATTTTATTTCTTGTATCATTTGAGAAGAACGTGTCTGAATTTGATGGTAATTGGTACTAAAAATATTTTGTATCAGTTTTGGTGACCCTCCCGTCCCTATTTCGGACTCAAGCTGCACACAATAAGACTCATTAGAGATTAGAGATGCATATATATATATATGAAATTGGTGAAAATTGGCGAGTATACAAATTCGTATCAAATTTACGGTCCCCATATCTCTCACCCATAGGGCACAATTTTGGTGTATCTAAACCACACGATAAGATTCCTCGTATCCCGGAGAAGAATATGCATCAATCTGGTGGAAATCGGCACTAAACATATAGATATAATTTTTTGTGTCCCTCTCATCTCTATACACCACTGACTCGAATGGCCCCACTTGTGACATCCTTAAACCACACGATTACCCTCCTGATATCATGGAGATGATTGTTTATAAGTTTGGTGATAATCGGCGACTAAACAATTTTTTTATCAAATTTGGTGCCAATCCCTCCCCTCTCCATCTCTCACCCAAACAGCACCACTATGGCGTCTTTAAATTTCGATTAGATTCCTCGTATAATGGATAAGAACGTGTATCAATTTGGTGGAAATTGGCGCTAAAATAATTGTGCATCAATTTTGGTGCCCCCGTCCCTTTCAATGCAACCCTGACTCGAATGATACCACATTTGACAGATAAAAGCCACACCATTAGACTCCTCATACCATGGGGATGATTTTGTATAAGTGTGGTGGCAATCGGCGTCTTATTATCAAATTTAGTGCCCACCCCCTCCCAATCTCTCATCCAAAAACAACAATTTGGCGTTGTTAAATCGCACAATTAGATTCCTTGTATCATGAAGAAGAATATATATCAATTTGGTGGAAATCGGCGCTAAAATTAGTTTTATCAATTTTGGTGCCCCTCTCCCCGTCCGTTCATCCCTGACTCAAACGACGCCACTTTTGACATATTTAAACCACACCGTTGGATTCTTCATATCATGGGGATGATTATATGTAAGTTTCGTGGCAATCGGCGACAGAAAAAAAATCTGCCCCCCCCCCCCCTTCCGGGCACCCCTGACGCGAACGGCGCGACTTTTGCCATATTTAAACCACGCCATTAGATTCCACATATTATGGGGATGATTATATATAAGTTTGGTGGCAATCGGCGACAAAAAAAAATCTGCCCCTTCCCCTTTTCTGCCCCTGACAACAACGGCGTCACTTTAGAAAATTCTAACCCCGACCATTATCTTTCTCGTAAAAAGCTACTCCTAGTAGACCCCTTTGGCATCATCTGAGATGGTCCCCTGACATTCGCAAATATAGATATAGATATGGTATATAGGCTCCTTGTGTGACTGTGATTCAGATATGTTCAAATGGGAAACTGGGTTAAGTAGGGCGGAGCTAGGAACATAACTCTTAAAAAAAATGTTTTAGGATTGAACTACTTGCGCAATTTAACCAAAAAGAAAACAATGAACATATTTCTTTCTTTTTGTTAAATAGTAAACAAAAATTCAAATATGATTTTTTTTTTCAAATAAAATTTTCAAAAACTATCGCTATTATAACATCCACTGGGGTACCCAGAATCACCACATGCACACCAAATTTCGTTGCAATCAGTCCGGGGGTTTGGGAGAAAAATCAGTAAGAGACAGATTATCCTTGCCATTTGAAGGGTCAAACACCCCTATTACCTTGTTATTTCACATTCCCAATGAAACTAAATATCTTTGACAAATCATGGAACACCGTCCCCCATACAAAACTTTCTTCAAAATTTCATTCCTGCAACACTATCGATTTAAATTCATCAGCAGCTAAACGCCAGGGGAGAGGAGCCTCACTAAGTTTGGTAACTTTTGCTCCGATCACCTGTGCACCCACAACATTATTTGTTAATTTTGTGTTATGTAAAATATTCCATGTACATATGGGTCACAATAAATATGTTCAAACAAACAATAATTAATGATGCATAATATCATGTTGTGATCGATTCCATTTTTCACTGGTTTGATTCACGAAAAAGCCTATTTTACCCCAAAATCAGAGGTCGCACAACATTTCACAAGAAGGCAACACTGGCATGTTACCTGCTGTACCAATATGAACATTTTGATGCATAATTATTCTTATTACTCTTTCACGTGATTCAATTCGAATATGTGCCGATTCCGTCCCGGCTAATAAATGTGTAGGGCCTATTTAGAAATATAAGGGGATGCAACTCAGAGTACTTAATTCCAGTTTTCACTGATTTTATTAATTCAAATCAGATTACCCTGGTAACCATAGAACCTGCCTTATTCCAACACTGCCTTGTTAATTTTTACCTGCAACTAACACTTAATTTTTTAACATTGAAACAGGGAACTGTTTATAAAATGGAATGAATTAATGATGCAAAACGATTTTTACCCCACAAACGAACCCTAGAACATTGACATACTCCAAAATTCTCTTTCAAAATTTGAACATGTCCCCCAACCTCTATTGTTTAGTGGTGTTCGCATCCAAAAATAGATGTAAATGTTATGTAGGCAGCTGGATTCCATTTTTCACTGGTTTGATTCACGAAAAAGCCTATTTTATCCCAAAATAGGAAATCGTACAAAATTACACGAAAAGGCAACACCGGCATGTTATCCGTTATACATACATTTTGATATATAATTCAGTTTGTTACTCGTCCACGTGGTTGAACTCGAAAATAACGCCCAATTCTGGTCCCAGCTGCTCCACTATTACGTCATGTTGGCTTAATGCTGGCCGGAATCGAGACAAGATAGCACAATCCATGACAATACTTGTCATGTCGTCTCAACCGGTGCCATTGCGTGCTGTTACATAAATTGTTCTTAGCGTTATGTCGCCGACAAAAAAGCAAATTCAAGGCACATCGTGTGTGGTTGTTCCATTATGTGTCACGTACAATTCATATTAGATCACACCGAAGAC
This sequence comes from Siphonodentalium dalli, assembly GCA_032622095.1. NCBI lineage: Eukaryota > Metazoa > Mollusca > Scaphopoda > Gadilida > Siphonodentaliidae > Siphonodentalium > Siphonodentalium dalli. Next base: position 118,412,883 of record CP136068.1, on the reverse strand, counting down.
TTGTGGTGACGATTGGTTGAGATCTGTAACATGTATGGTGTGCTGAATCAAATTGTCGACGCACGCACAGACGAGTTGGACGGTTGAGTCAAATTGGCGATACATGGACGGATAGATAGTTTTTTTTAGGTAACTGATATCCTCTTTGGTATCCCATCCTACAACAATAATCTGAATGTGCGTCATTTTGAGATAGTCAAATCATCCTACTTATTTGCATATTTCTCACAACATTCACATCGTTTCTGCCAGAAACTGGTCAAAGCCAAAGCTATAAAGCAACACCATCCTGCAAAAATTATATCCCTCTGTTTGGAGGACGATGCTCATTGTATGTCGACGGATATCGATTACACTTGGGGCACCGTTCTCCAAAGGAACACAACGCCACCTTACGTCAGCTCCCGTAAATTTGCCATATTCATATTCACTAGCAGCTGTTTTCCAGGGAGAGGGCTCCCATAAGGTTCATATATTGTGTACCGGTCCCCATGCGCGCATCAACATTCCTGTCTGTAAACCTAAACTGTTATGTAAGCTTAATTAACATATACATAATTGCGTCACAATAAATAGGTGCAACTGCATTTCACATAAATACGATATGAAGTTCATTGCGACATTTCAGATTATATGCGCGAGCGTATAATCGTAACTATAAAGGCATTGTTGGTGAATAATGTACGCAGATAGAAGACGCCAAGACAACAATAGATGGAATACCGGCGTTAGTTTATTTGTGATATGGTGTGTTTATGTCGGGATTTCGTTTCAAGTAATCATCAAAGGGAGGGTATCACTTTTATCTCGGGTCAATTGATGATGTCACCTTTTCTAAGTACATTGGTGTTTCATTATGGTGTCAGGTAAATTTTGACATTGATGTATGCAACACCATGCATACAGACAAAACACGTATGCGCAGGTCGCTATGAAGGAACATTAGAGCGGGTTTATCATGTAGTACATGTTTACGTCGGAAGGCTGTTAGCTGGTGATCTATAGCATCGCTGGTGTTCTGTGACTGGCTTCGATGTCATATACATGGGCACTTAAATGCCAAGATTAAGTTTCAATTCTAACCTTCATAGATTTTGGGACATTCCTCGAAAACTACTTCAGATATACTAATATATATCTATATTTTTGAATGGCAGTCTGTCCCTATATAAATTTACATTGAACATCTTTTAACAGTCAAAGGAGAATAATCAGTTCTATACAAACGGTTGTCAAGGAGTACACTAAATAAAATGCGAGCATGGTTTATCAATCCTTCAAAAGACTAGGAGCATATTTGCAATGAATTGGTAAAGACTGAGAATCAATATTGAAATAATTTTGTATCACGAAGATGCTTGTTGTGTTGCCTCATTAATTGTCATTGGAACAAAATATTATATGATTAGTGTGTGCATATATGATATCGTTGCCATGGAAACAGGTTTTTTCGGACATATGACCCATAGCCGGGACTCATCAATAGTCAGAAAATACATAGGAGCAAAGTCATAGATTGGTGTTTTGTCTATGCAAATTTTATATTTGAAATAAAAAGATTAAAAAAATGTGCACACATTCCAATTGGGATACAGGCAATACATAACTTAAAGTGTTAATAAGTGCAATTTTTTTCGCTCAATTGGCTGTCAATTAATCCGCCATTTTGAATTTACCCATAATATATAAGATAATGTTATCAATGTATATACAGCCTGATACATGTCCGACCAACATAGCTACAAACTGAGCAGTGTCCCTCCCAGTTACTGGTCAACCGCAATATACAATGGCTTAAAATGTGAGGAAAACCGGCGCTTTAACAAGAATGGTTGCCACGTCAACCATGACAATTTTCCAGCTTGGCATGCTATTCAAAATTACTATTCATGTGTTTCAGATGTGTGCCGAATGTTGTACTTTTACTATAACATGACGAATTTTCATCTATCCCCACTAATAACATCCCATGTATACGGATCACTGTGGCCCATTTGCGTATACAAGTTATGAAATAAAACATGTTGGTGAGCCCAAGCTTAAGATGTGACTTTTGTGGCGTTCAAAGTGTGGAAAGGTTTGATTCCATCTTGACAATGACCTGTGTGTTCTCAAAGGTGGACCATATACCAGATATCAAAAGTTTCTTTTGAAGTTTGTTCAAGTTATCAGTTCGGCATCACCGATATGATGATTCTTATGAGGAACAAAGGCGCATAATTCCATCAAAATCATTGAACCATGAAAACATTCCAACTTGACCTGTGTTTTCTGAACTGTAAACCGTTTACCCACTAACACGAAATTATGTTCAAGTTATCATCTGGATAACCCAAATTTATTTCTAAGTGTAAAAAGATGCATAGCTCTGTCAAAAAACATTAGGCCGTGATCCATTTCGGTCAAACTCGACCTGTATTTTTTTCTAACGTTAATTAGTAATAATTACATACCGGATCGAACAACCTTAAAAAAAAGTTGATTTCTAAGTCGAGCAAGAGGCAGAACTCAGCCAACAATCAACGTACCATCACCAAATTAGAACATTACATGACTGCGTCTTTCCAAATATGAATAACGTACCAGCTACATGTATCAACAAATTATGTCTAGCGTTAGTCGTCAAGTTGTCATCCCAAAAATTGTGGTTTCTAGGTTGAAAAGGGGCATAATTTAGACTGATAACTGCATCAACAAATATCAGACCATAATCAAATGCGATCAACATGCCAATTTTTTATGTCAAGAATCATCTTGAACTTATCAACCGGACAAAGTTGAGAAAGGGGCACAAAAATGACCGGACTTTGAACAAATTCGAATCTGACGTAAGTGTTTTTACGACCAATACACACACGATTGAATATATAGCGAAATATATTTAATCTGGGTTCATTATTGCCTGGCGATTTATATTCACTCAGAGTAACACGGTCGTGTCACGCGAGTTTGTGATTAGGAGCATAGAATTGACGAATCAACCGAGATAATTATTCAAAAAAGTTTTTTTAAAAAGCACCCCAAAACCTCTCCCAAACCACGAACACAATAGGAGAATTTGACTTATGACCAGTTGTGCACATATCAATGTAATCTATTACATGTGAGTGAGTGAGTGAATGAGGGATAGCAACGTTCAATCAAAATTCTGAACGATCGTCCAACTATATATACATCGTAGAGAAGAATAGAATATAGCCATGCGTAATGAGAAGAGATCAACCTTGGTACAACGCAATGGGCTAATTGTTCAGTGGACTGATTGTGTGAAAATCCAGCGGCCGACATTACGGCTAGTTATGGCATATATATTACTTGTATGACGACCAATTGTCACTAAACTCCACCATAATAAGACGCCACACCTGACGATAGTTTTATTTGTTCAAAATAAGTTTCGTGAGGTACTAGTAATCACACCCCCCCCCCCTCGTGCACGGTTACATCAACATTGAAGAAGTTTGCTGCCTCATGTCTGATTTTTTTATTTCGATGTTTCGGCTATATTATTGTGGTCATTTTAGTACCAAAATCATCTATATGAGGCAGATATATTTTGTTTGCGTGAGGTGTTTTGTGTCAAACAGGAAAATCTGAGTTGTCTGGGATCAACGGAGCCTGAGGGTTAATATTACTAGTGCATATTATTTGTTGTTGTCTGTATGTCAGTATGGCTATTCATGTTTGACCATACCAGTATATCTTTTTTTTATAATAATTTTGAGTCTCAGCTAAATGTGTACTATATTGCATGTAAATAATTATAAATAGTAGTAGATGAAAAAAAATCATGTTGCTATTATAGCATAGTTATAGCATAGTACTAGTAATATGTTTAATATTTTGCAGAAGTGGACCGTACACCAAGTTATATATCAACGAGTGTCAGTACAAAGAGAAGAAATGTAAAAAGAAATCGGGATATCAGCACCCCGACCAAACAAACACCACTCCGTGAGAAAAAAAGACAAAGTTTTTCTGTAAGTTTTCTGAAATGCATATCATATTTTAGTGGTTATTATTTTAAATACAATTTTATAATATATTTGGAATAAATGGCTAACAGCTCTGAAATCATACCTTTATCCTCATGACATTATGATCTATGAGTCTTGGTAAGGTGGTTATAACTCTTCTCAGCTCATCACCTAAAAATTAATAATAGTTTGTATGACATATTGAAAAAAGCATGTCTTGTACAGTACAGGCCTACATGTACAGTAATGCCCTAAATAATCGACTCCGTAACCACAGCAGAATTATGGGTAATTTTTCAGGATTTAGTCGGAAATATGGCTTGCTGCCATTCATCAGATAGCTCTCGTTGAGAGCTTTCCACTGAATAGCAACAAGCCATATTTCCGACTAAATCCTGAAACATTTCCCATAATCTGCTGTGGCTATAGTCCAAGTCTTCTCGTACTAAAACCGGCTAAGATATTGGGATGGAGGTGCCGGTCTTTAGTCCGAGTTCCAGGCCCATGGTCTCCTTTGACACGAGTTAATCGTTAGTGACCCGCTCAAATAAAACCACAATTATATGAAATAAAATATCACAATTGCTACAATAAACGGATAGTTTCCGCAGAAGACATGCTATTTGATCTGAAACCCACATCGGTTGTGAATTGAAAGCGGTAATTTAATGTGAAAAGAAACTTTTGCCGCAGTGTTTACATATTTTTTAAAGTATGCGAACTCAGTTGACCTTGCGAACTGCGTTCGGCATTTTCCGGTGAAAATATTCCGTAGATTTTCAATCAACCACGCACGATGAATTCTCCATTGTAATCGTAATTATACGTGACAATAAATAAATTATTACATAGATTAAATACATATTGAAGATATAAATGTAATACATTAAATAAATTACGGGAATTATAACCATCTCACAGTTTAAAACAGTGTAAACACAATGACCATTAGAATATCATGGGGGCCGCCATTTTGTTTGTATCGAAATTCGTCTCGGCCAAAACAAACACCGGACAATGCCGAAGTTCTTCGGAACCTGAGTTCGGCTTTCAGTTAAGTAAACAAACAGAAAAAACAGCGATGTTGGTGACAATCAACCGGAATATTCTATGCGTAATTTAACATGAAAGTTAGATTATTATACACCATTATGACCATGATATGTCTCTCTTTCCGATGTATATAGCATCATGTATTGATTCATTAGGTAAATCGAGTAAAATACACCACAGATTCCCGCCACAGATCGTGGGCGTAACTCGTGTGATAGGATTGGTATGCAAGCGGGCTGGGACTAAAAACAGCAAATCGCCATCCCAATATCTTAGCTGGTTTTAGTACAAGAAGACTGGGACTACTGTGGCTAAAGAGTCAATTACTACAGTAATGCTCTAAGTAATCCACTTCTTAACCACAGCAGAATTATGGGTAACTTTTCAGGATTTAGTCGGAAATATGGCTTGTTGCCATTCATCGGAAAGCTCACAGGGAGAACTTTCCGATGAATGGCAACAAGCCATATTTCCAACTAAATCCTGAAAAGTTTATACCCATAATTCTGCTGTGGTTATGAAGTCGATTACTTAGAGCATTACTGTACTGTTTGAGGTCCCCCATACCTACCTTAATAAATACCCAGACCAAGCCCGGATTTAGTGTGTCTGGCATTTGCAGAATCATGTCCCCATAGGGTGAATTTATTGACACTGTCAGACACAGCAGGCTAGCATCACCAAATTCACCATTTGGGAACCTCATTCTACTTAGGCCTCAACTGCTATGGGAGACCTAGGATCAGATTGAAATTCCCCAGTTGAAGTTGATAATGTTCACTCATTAGTCACCTCGATTATGCAAATTATTTTCTGCAAATTAGGGGGAAAATAGCAACTGAACAGAAAAGTAACTAAAATCAATCTCAAATCTATCTGTATCTTTCCATCAATCCATCATTCTCTCTCACGTGTGTTTGACGTTTGCTAAATGTGAGCATCGTTCAGTTACATCTATATGGAACATTGGGGTGATTTGTTGGCACTAAACTAAATATAAGTCACGATTCAATATTCATCCATGTTCAGAAATCGGACCTGTGAAAATCAAATGTAAATTAATCATGCTGCATTGTATATGTAGCTACGGTACTACTTTGTGACACTGTATATATACACACATATGTATTCGTTTAAACCTTCCTATGCTAGAGTAAATTAAAATCATGACCCAATTTCGAGGTGATAGTTTTGTTGATACGCCACGTTGCGCATATATAGTCCTTTCTTGAAATATAATACATATAATTATGTAAGAAATATATATCTTACTGGTATTTAAATTCACGTATAACTATTTTTCGCTCAGTTTTGAATTCACGCACAACACATTCGCGCATCAGAGTTCTCGTAAAAGACATGATCTGAAGACAGTTTCAGTCCCTAATGTATAGTGGAGCAGCTGGACCAGAATTGGGCGTTATTTTTCGAGTTCAACCAAATGGAAGAGTAACAAACTGAATTATATGTAAAAATGTCCGTATTGATACATCGGATAACATGCCGGTGTTTCCTTTTCGTGTAGTGTTGTAGGATTTCTTAATTTGGGGTAAAATAGGCTTTTTCGTGAATCAAACCAGTGAAAAATGGAATCCAGCTGCCTAAATAACATTCACATATATTTTGGATGCAAACACCACCACACAATATAGTTTGGAGATGTTCTCATTTTGTAGAAGAATTTTGGAGTATGTCAATGTTCTATAGGGTTCGTTTTTGTGGTAAAAATCGTTTTTTTGTGGAAAAAAATTAGATAATTCTGGAATCCACCAGAACAAGATATGCATCATTAAATAATTCATTCCATTTTATAAAAAAAAATCCCAGTTTCAATGTTAAAAATTTAAGTGCTAGATGTAGGTAATACATTGACAAGGCGTTTTTTTGGAATAAGGCAGGTTCCATGGTTACCAGGGAAATCTGATTTGAATTAATAAAATCAGTGAAAACTGGAAGTATGTTGTCTGAGTTGCATCCCCTTATATTTCTATATAGGCCAAACACATTTATTAGCGGGGACCGGAATCGGCACTTATTCGAATTGAATCAGGTGAAAGAGTAACAAGATTAGTTATGCATCAAAAGTTTCATATTGCTACAGCAGATAGCATGCCGGTTTTGCCTTCTTGTAAAATGTTGAGCGATGTCTGATTTTGGGATAAAATAGACTTTTTCGTGAATCAAACCAGTGAAAAATGGAATCCAGCTAAATAACATTACGTTTATTATTGGATGGGAACGCAACTAAACAATAGAGGGTGGACATGTTCACATTTTGTGAGATAAATTTGGAGCGTGTCAGTGCTCTAGGGTTCGTTTTGGGGTAAAAATAGTTTTTTTGTAAAAAATGAGAGAATTCGGGAATCAATCGCAACATGGTATGCATCATTAATTATTATGCATGCCATTTATAAAATACAGCTTCGTTTGTCAACAATTCAGATGTAACTAATAGATAAAATAAAAGGCCGATCGGCCACAGTGTCCCCCGAACCGGTGGCTTCATTTGGAGCGGAGGCTTCAGTTTGTAGAAGTATACTATATGGATAAGACACTTGTGCATTGTCTCATTACTGACATGCGTACAAATAACCAAATCTTTTAAAAACTCGTAAAGAAAACATATAACCTCAAATTGGCACAAAATGAAGAAAATTACAAGAAAAATTGAATTTTTTAAGTCGAAAATCCCATAACTCTGAGAAAAATCATCGAACTTGACCTGTATCTTGATATGACTGATCCACATAAAAACGGTATTTGCAATTAAAGGATCCAAACTTGAGATATCATCCGGAAATCGAAAAAGTGAGAAATTTTCTGAGTAAAACAAGTCGAAAAAGGGCCACAACTCTCGCAAAAATGGGCGGACATACCCATATTCGAACTTGACCTGTACATAGGGCTGATTAGACTGGTACCCTGTCCCAACTCCAGCTACTCGCCCGTAGGGACAGGGATGGGCTAAACAGAAAGTGGAATTTTGAATTGTGTTTCCGGTTTGTGAGACATTGTTTAGAAAATAGAAAAGCACATTTCAACATCGGTACGTTTTTCTTACTTTAATAATACAAGACGCAAGTATATAACTTTGACAACTACTCAATCAAATTGAATAGAGTGTTTTTCACAGGAAACGACTAACCCCGATCAACGGCAATAAGTTAAATAGTGCGAAATCATGTTTTTGTAGCTTGGATATTTGGAAACTCTGATGTCAACAAACACCCCCGGTAACCGGTTACATCAATTTTGTGTCGAAGTTTGCTGCCTCATGTCGCATTTTATTAACTAAATTCGTCGGGGATATATTTACGCTCATGTTGATACCAAAATTAACACAAGGGGTCAATGTGATTTGCCTGGGTGCACCTTTTACCATAAATTGCCAAACTTGGCTATACCGTCCCATGCTCTGACAAGTTGGTCAGTCTGTACAACATACATTTAAGGGGTTTATTTACATTACTGATAAAACAGGTATCTTCTTCACACATATTTGTCAATATAAGTTGATGACGATAGTTTTATTTGTTCCAAATAAGTTTCGTGAGGTACTAGTAATCACACCCCCCCCCCCCCCCTCGTGCACGGTTACATCAACATTGAAGAAGTTTGCTGCCTCATGTCTGATTTTTTTATTTCGATGTTTCGGCTATATTATTGTGGTCATTTTAGTACCAAAATCATCTATATGAGGCAGATATATTTTGTTTGCGTGATGTCACTCATTTGAAAGAGTTGTCAGCTACAAAGAGGCGATCTAATTAATAAATATGATATTACTTGGTAGATTTGACATTAATTTATTTATTTATTTGTGACAGTGACCCCCGCACATGTTTTATTGGTGACACAGTGACCCTGCACACGTTTGACATTCAGTCTCAGGCTGATATCGGACCTGATATCAAACCAACCAAGTAATATCCTCTAAATTTCAAGCCTAAAATTAAATAATCCTAGTTAACTGCATACCATGTTGTTCTGATAGAAACTATTGCCTCAAATAAAAAAAATGGGTCCCTATTTCAGAAAATTAATTGCTTATTTTCTATTGATTAAAAATCTTTTCTGTATTAACCTTTCCATGACTGGAGCTTCCTCAAATTTGTGAAAACCCTGTGCCAATGCACTCTTATAAATGTGAGGATCCCTTATAAAAGAGAATGCTTTGGCCAAACAATATTTACCTTGATCTTGCAAGACAATGCATTCTCTTATATATGCGAGGTGCCCTATGGGAGACTAGCATATATAAGAGAATGCTTTGGAACAGGGTCTTTAATGCTGCACCAGTACGGCTCCCGTCATGAAAGGATTAAAGATTTGCACTCTAATCCTCATCAATTAGTTTTGACTTTTACAATGTAGTACTGGTACTTGATTTACTGAGAGTAATGTAGAATGAAATAGAATATTCTTATGCAGATTTTGAGGTAAATAGTCCAGGTGTCATTTATAAATTTGGTAGACAAATAAAAATATTAGGATCAGGGTCAAGCCTGGATATAGTGTGTCAGACATTTGCAGAATGAGGTCCCCAGAGGGTGAATTTAGTGATGCTACCCTGCATAACCAAATTAACCCTCTGGGAACCTCATTATGTTTAGGCTTCATCTTCTGGAAGTGCATGTACCAGTATCTATAGCCTCAAATTAACATTGATTTTAGTTACTTTTCTGTTCAGTTGCTATTTTCCCCCTAATTTGCAGAAAATAATTTGCATAATCGAGGTGACTAATGAGTGAACATTATCAACTTCAACTGGGGAATTTCAATCTGATCCTAGGTCTCCCATAGCAGTTGAGGCCTAAGCAGAATGAGGTTCCCAAATGGTGAATTTGGTGATGCTAGCCTGCTGTGTCTGACAGTGTCAATAAATTCACCCCATGGGGACATGATTCTGCAAATGCCAGACACACTATATCCAGGCTTGACCCTGATCCTAATATTTTTATTTGTCTACCAAATTTATAAATGACACCTGGACTATTTACCTCAAAATCTGCATAAGAATATTCTATTTCATTCTACATTACTCTCAGTAAATCAAGTACCAGTACTACATTGTAAAAGTCAAAACTAATTGATGAGGATTAGAGTGCAAATCTTTAATCCTTTCATGACGGGAGCCGTACTGGTGCAGCATTAAAGACCCTGTTCCAAAGCATTCTCTTATATATGCTAGTCTCCCATAGGGCACCTCGCATATATAAGAGAATGCATTGTCTTGCAAGATCAAGGTAAATATTGTTTGGCCAAAGCATTCTCTTTTATAAGGGATCCTCACATTTATAAGAGTGCATTGGCACAGGGTTTTCACAAATTTGAGGAAGCTCCAGTCATGGAAAGGTTAATACAGAAAAGATTTTTAATCAATAGAAAATAAGCAATTAATTTTCTGAAATAGGGACCCATTTTTTTTATTTGAGGCAATAGTTTCTATCAGAACAACATGGTATGCAGTTAACTAGGATTATTTAATTTTAGGCTTGAAATTTAGAGGATATTACTTGGTTGGTTTGATATCAGGTCCGATATCAGCCTGAGACTGAATGTCAAACATGTGCAGGGTCACTGTGTCACCAATAAAACATGTGCGGGGGTCACTGTCACAAATAAATAAATAAATTAATGTCAAATCTACCAAGTAATATCATATTTATTAATTAGATCGCCTCTTTGTAGCTGACAACTCTTTCAAATGAGTGACATCACGCAAACAAAATATATCTGCCTCATATAGATGATTTTGGTACTAAAATGACCACAATAATATAGCCGAAACATCGAAATAAAAAAATCAGACATGAGGCAGCAAACTTCTTCAATGTTGATGTAACCGTGCACGAGGGGGGGGGGGGTGTGATTACTAGTACCTCACGAAACTTATTTGGAACAAATAAAACTATCGTCATCAACTTATATTGACAAATATGTGTGAAGAAGATACCTGTTTTATCAGTAATGTAAATAAACCCCTTAAATGTATGTTGTACAGACTGACCAACTTGTCAGAGCATGGGACGGTATAGCCAAGTTTGGCAATTTATGGTAAAAGGTGCACCCAGGCAAATCACATTGACCCCTTGTGTTAATTTTGGTATCAACATGAGCGTAAATATATCCCCGACGAATTTAGTTAATAAAATGCGACATGAGGCAGCAAACTTCGACACAAAATTGATGTAACCGGTTACCGGGGGTGTTTGTTGACATCAGAGTTTCCAAATATCCAAGCTACAAAAACATGATTTCGCACTATTTAACTTATTGCCGTTGATCGGGGTTAGTCGTTTCCTGTGAAAAACACTCTATTCAATTTGATTGAGTAGTTGTCAAAGTTATATACTTGCGTCTTGTATTATTAAAGTAAGAAAAACGTACCGATGTTGAAATGTGCTTTTCTATTTTCTAAACAATGTCTCACAAACCGGAAACACAATTCAAAATTCCACTTTCTGTTTAGCCCATCCCTGTCCCTACGGGCGAGTAGCTGGAGTTGGGACAGGGGTACCAGTCTAATCAGCCCTATGTACAGGTCAAGTTCGAATATGGGTATGTCCGCCCATTTTTGCGAGAGTTGTGGCCCTTTTTCGACTTGTTTTACTCAGAAAATTTCTCACTTTTTCGATTTCCGGATGATATCTCAAGTTTGGATCCTTTAATTGCAAATACCGTTTTTATGTGGATCAGTCATATCAAGATACAGGTCAAGTTCGATGATTTTTCTCAGAGTTATGGGATTTTCGACTTAAAAAATTCAATTTTTCTTGTAATTTTCTTCATTTTGTGCCAATTTGAGGTTATATGTTTTCTTTACGAGTTTTTAAAAGATTTGGTTATTTGTACGCATGTCAGTAATGAGACAATGCACAAGTGTCTTATCCATATAGTATACTTCTACAAACTGAAGCCTCCGCTCCAAATGAAGCCACCGGTTCGGGGGACACTGTGGCCGATCGGCCTTTTATTTTATCTATTAGTTACATCTGAATTGTTGACAAACGAAGCTGTATTTTATAAATGGCATGCATAATAATTAATGATGCATACCATGTTGCGATTGATTCCCGAATTCTCTCATTTTTTACAAAAAAAACTGTTTTTACCCCAAAACGAACCCTAGAGCACTGACACGCTCCAAATTTATCTCACAAAATGTGAACATGTCCACCCTCTATTGTTTAGTTGCGTTCCCATCCAATAATAAACGTAATGTTATTTAGCTGGATTCCATTTTTCACTGGTTTGATTCACGAAAAAGTCTATTTTATCCCAAAATCAGACATCGCTCAACATTTTACAAGAAGGCAAAACCGGCATGCTATCTGCTGTAGCAATATGAAACTTTTGATGCATAACTAATCTTGTTACTCTTTCACCTGATTCAATTCGAATAAGTGCCGATTCCGGTCCCCGCTAATAAATGTGTTTGGCCTATATAGAAATATAAGGGGATGCAACTCAGACAACATACTTCCAGTTTTCACTGATTTTATTAATTCAAATCAGATTTCCCTGGTAACCATGGAACCTGCCTTATTCCAAAAAAACGCCTTGTCAATGTATTACCTACATCTAGCACTTAAATTTTTAACATTGAAACTGGGATTTTTTTTTATAAAATGGAATGAATTATTTAATGATGCATATCTTGTTCTGGTGGATTCCAGAATTATCTAATTTTTTTCCACAAAAAAACGATTTTTACCACAAAAACGAACCCTATAGAACATTGACATACTCCAAAATTCTTCTACAAAATGAGAACATCTCCAAACTATATTGTGTGGTGGTGTTTGCATCCAAAATATATGTGAATGTTATTTAGGCAGCTGGATTCCATTTTTCACTGGTTTGATTCACGAAAAAGCCTATTTTACCCCAAATTAAGAAATCCTACAACACTACACGAAAAGGAAACACCGGCATGTTATCCGATGTATCAATACGGACATTTTTACATATAATTCAGTTTGTTACTCTTCCATTTGGTTGAACTCGAAAAATAACGCCCAATTCTGGTCCAGCTGCTCCACTATACATTAGGGACTGAAACTGTCTTCAGATCATGTCTTTTACGAGAACTCTGATGCGCGAATGTGTTGTGCGTGAATTCAAAACTGAGCGAAAAATAGTTATACGTGAATTTAAATACCAGTAAGATATATATTTCTTACATAATTATATGTATTATATTTCAAGAAAGGACTATATATGCGCAACGTGGCGTATCAACAAAACTATCACCTCGAAATTGGGTCATAATTTTAATTTACTCTAGCATAGGAAGGTTTAAACGAATACATATGTGTGTATATATACAGTGTCACAAAATAGTACCGTAGCTACATATACAATGCAGCATGATTAATTTACATTTGATTTTCACAGGTCCGATTTCTGATGAATATTGAATCGTGACTTATATTTAGTTTAGTGCCAACAAATCACCCCAATGTTCCATATAGATGTAACTGAACGATGCTCACATTTAGCAAACGTCAAACACACGTGAGAGAGAATGATGGATTGATGGAAAGATACAGATAGAGCGGTAGGTCGACTGTATTTAGCCATATATTATACACGAGGGACATACTGAGAAAAAAAGAGGGCTACTCGTGTCTAACTTATATGGCCTATTAAAGTTATCCACCTATGTCAGCGCGCCCTTAAACTGATGTAAAACACTCCGGTATGGTGATCGAATACAAATGGAGAATAATCTTGTTCAAAGTATAGTATGTTTTACAAATAGTATATTAAAATTGACAACACACATCGTCATTCTTATATATTAATCAAATGAAGTGACTCTCGATAACGAAATCGTTTTCGCTAGTTTATCGCCGATAGATTTGTCCCGAATCGAGTAATACATATTTACAATTGAGCGTAGTTCTGACGATGTTTAATATGGAGTGCTAGGGTCTATTTGCTTCAAATTTTCGGCGATGTTAGTAGAATGTTACATTATTCCAGTTATCATAGCGCCTGAATACTAACTTATCAGTTTCACGCACCCAAACATGTACATAATATGTCTTTAAAGGATTATGAATAGCCATATACGCGGGTCCACGTCCAACCCATTTCGATGAAATTTATCGGAATGGCAAACATAACCATTTGTACATTTCTACAAACTCTTTGAATCCACGGCCTTATTATATCATAATTTGGGCACATTTCTTTCAGGTATGGAGAATGTAAATGAACAATCAGATGGGAGTCAGATGCCAAGAGAGAGACAGACAGAGATAATGGTGTTATATTGTATTGAGCGTGTTTGTGGTGATTATTGTCTGTATTTATTTGTTTGCATGTGCATTTTCAAATATTCAGCTGAGAATAAAGCATTACTTACTTACTTTAGTCAGGCAGAGAGATAGGTAGACCGACAGCATAAACAGCCATTAATGATATATGAGGGACAGACTGAGAAATGCAAGAGATTCCTCGCGGCTGGCATAATATTACCTTAATACATGTTGTGTACTTTGCTACGAGTTACAGCTCTCCGTGTCAGCGTCGCCAAAATAAAATGAACGCTCTTTATTAATCAAAAGCGCCGTCCTTAAGGAATTATCAGTCGCCATGCGGATCTTAGTCCAAACAATACATTTCGATGTAATTTATCGGAATACCAAAAATAACCATTTGGTATATTCTACAAACTCTTTGAACCCATGGCCTTATTATATCATCAGTTGTGCACATTTCTTTCATGTATGGCGAATGTAAATGAACAATCAGATGGGAGCGAGCTGGCAAAAGAGAGAGAGATAGAGAGAGGAATAGAGATAGACAGACAGAGATGTTGATGTTGTATTGTATTGGGTGTGTGGTGGTTGTTTTATGTATTTACTGTTTGCACGTGTATTTTCAAATAATTAGCTGAGAATAAAGCATTAGTTACTTTAGTCAGACACAGAGAACGAGAGAGATATGGAGAGAGAGAGCCAAACACGGAGAGATAGAGATACTATAACATAGTCATACACTATATATGATGGGCATATTGACGAAACAGAGGGTTCCTCATGTCTGGTAACAAATTAAGGCATGTGTGTCTATTTGGAATGGACATAAGTAAATTATATGCTGCATTTCGGCTGGAAATATCCATGATTCCTAATGTACAAGCACTCTGTCACTCAGGTAACACTGTTTATTCAAGGAAAATCGCTGCCTCACAGGTCAACGAATATAAGAGTACAGTTTCTCACCATGGTGAAAAATTTGCAACCCATGTTTAAAAAGCCTGATTTTGTCATTACTTCACTGATAACCATTATATGGTCAAATCCCAACTCTATCAAACGCACTAATTCAATAATGGGGTTTTTGATCAGGTGACTAAATATTGGTTATATTATACGTATCAGTGACTCCTGGTAATGATGCTCTGTATATTTTCAAACGCATCGCCTTTAATGGGTTATGAATCACCATACGGGATCAAGGTATACCCAGTTCGATGTAATTTATCGGAATTCAATCTCAACATTTACAGAGAAAGCTAGTGGGAGAGGAACTATACGCTATGTTTACGTAATTGAATAGAGACAGTGTAGTGAAGTGGCACCCTGATGTATCAAAAGTGTATTTCATGGATTTTAATTGGCAACCAATTCTGGCATATATTTTTATATGGAGTGGTCATATGTCTATGCAACACCGTGTTTCTTATGAAATACAGGTGTCTAGTAAACTAGTGTGGGGTTAAATCACCCACGGACAAAATTCCTATGGTATGCTATTTTTAACATATTACTTGGGATAAAGAGCGTTTATCTGACGTAACTGGGAAATTGATTATAGGCGAAGGAACTGAGGTAAATTACACTTTATTATTTAAGGAATAACGCGAAATATTTAAGACAAGATAATTTAAAACACAATCCAGACGTTTTATCAACTTCTTACATGTCAACAGTAGTACAATTTGTGTCTGTTTTATTATGTTCATCAAAATGATCTGTCACCTCTGGTGCGTTGTTCAGAATCAGCTTTTTTATTTTTCAGAGTATCATCACCATAATTCCAAATTATTCAGAATGTCCCAAATGAGTTCACTATCCAATTCTGATATAGTTTTAGTTGTACTTACAATGTAATCCAAAATTACTTGATCATTAAGCATCTTTTCAGTTGTGAAAATTTCACACGCTTTTGGGTGAATGATGTAACCATACATTTGTATAGCAGCGTGAATTTCGTTACTTATTTCTTATTCCTTATTCAAAAATTTGGGAAAATGTGGCAAATGACCATGGCAACGTCTTAAGTAGGGCGAGACAAAATTTCCTGTGAAAAAAAATTCAGGAATTTTTTTCAAAAATGCCTCGAAAATAGGCAAAGTCCGAAAATAAACGGAAATAGTCTGAAACAAGTGCGGGGTAATAAATGGCCACCTCGGCCAAAAAATTTGGGCCGAGGTGGCCATTTATTTGAACTTTTTTCCAGAATTATTTTTCATAGGAACTTTGGTCTCGCCCTACTTAAGACGTTGCCATGGTCATTTGACACATTTTTCCAATTTTTTTTAATAAGGAATAAGTAATGAAATTCACGCTGCTCATTTGTATATTGATGTTACTTCTTCGAATATCAAACTTCTTTCATTGAAAAACATGGCCTTGTATTCAGCAAATCGGAAAAAGTTACCTCCAATAAGTTCACGAATCTCCTGATATCGTTTTAGCAATACTCCAAAATATCCCGCAATCCGAAAACAGTTCACCCCATATAGCCAGTAATAAATATGTTTCAAATTCTGATCTCTTAATCAAAGATTTCAATCACAGCAAAATGGCATTCCAATATTAACTTTATTAATATTTTCTCTTTTCTTAGAAACCATTTGACGTATATATCTTTTGATATCTTGATCTATTGTTAACATTTTAATTAAGACCTTGTAAATTTTCTGGCGCATTTCTGCTGGTAGCACATCAATACCCTCCATAATCCTAATTTAGAAACGAACTGTCACACAGGTCGAGAATTTATTCAATCAGGTCCATTGCCCTATAAGTTAGTGGAAATAAGTAATGTTTACAGTTTCTCACCATGGTGTACATGAAATACAATGGGCACCTTACACGCAACCG
This sequence comes from Siphonodentalium dalli, assembly GCA_032622095.1. Classification (NCBI taxonomy): domain Eukaryota; kingdom Metazoa; phylum Mollusca; class Scaphopoda; order Gadilida; family Siphonodentaliidae; genus Siphonodentalium; species Siphonodentalium dalli. Next base: position 118,395,728 of record CP136068.1, on the reverse strand, counting down.
TGTTAGACATTGTAGTGGCTGTGAGTGGCTCAGAATACCTGTATACCGGTATTTTTAAAACAAATATTTAGACATATATAATTATCTGATATTCATCGTTAGTTAAATAGCAGAAGGTTAATTAAGAACACGAGAACAAAACACTACTGGGATGGTGTCACCAAAGCGGACTGAATTGGAATATTTGCCCACCCGTTGTCAATCAGTTATCCCAGATCTAGCCATTTAACAATTTTTTACGAATTTTTTCAATGATGTTTTTGCTTTTGCTCTCTCTCTCTCTCTCTCAAATGTTAGAGAAAATTTATTCGCGAGTATAACACATGGCCTTTCACACTGCCGACCATTCGCCGGTATATAGCTGGAAATGTCAGTGAAGCATAGAATTGAACAGAGTTTTAAAAACCCGTGTCATTCTCAATATGAACGCGATATGTTGGAACCACTATCGCGGACTTACTTATCTCATTTGAAATATGAATTCATAACATTTTAGAATCATGTAATCATGTATACAATCTATTATGCATGGATTCCTTGAATTAATTGAGATCCATCTCATCAGTCAAATTTGCGCAATCAAATAGACGAATGAAAGATAACGTATACTTATAAGACTTTGATCACACGAGTGTGCATGCTATCGTTCCGAATATCCATTTAGCCGTATCCGAATTGGGTTTGTATTGAGATCCCACATGGCGAAACGATAAGATACGATTATGAGTATAAAACAAGGTCATAATTATTGTCGACACAGTCAATATATACCATATTTCAATGAAGGCACTTCATGTTACATGAATTTGTCATCAAAGACATCGCCCAACATCGATCAAACCGTTCAACAGGGGGACCAATCTAGCTATTATCATCAGGGGTCTATCAAGTGAACAAATGCAATGATTAGTACGATACAAACCTTCGCAACAAAAGGTAAATACTTATGCCTCATCTATATAACCACTAACATACCGGGATATAAATCCGAATCTAATCTCTTCTCGTAGTCGGGCAATTCATCCAGATCTATCTATCTATCTATCTCGTGAACTTACATGGATATGGCAGTGGGATGTTTATGTGGCATACCCCCAACGAAATAGTTCGAAATATCATACCAGACACAACCTTAGTTGAAAATGTCAGACTAAAATAGGTTCAAATTGTTCTAATTGTCTGATTATCCAACCAGTATATAGTGTGAAAATTGTACATCCTGACCATAATTTGTCCATAAGCCGCATAATTTGATAATTTCCGTCAAATTTGTAAACTCAAATGGCCATCACTTAAAAAATGTCCAATACTCAAAAGCTGGAAAACCTGATATAAAATGTATTTTCTCAAATATACTCTAATCGCAATTTTGTAGGCAATAATTTTCAGTTAAGTGTGTCGATGAACTGCAGTTAGTTAAATTCCGTAGTTCTTTTTAAAGGTACTCAATCCGATCAGACGGTCCCCATACCATCAAGATACAACAGCAACAACATTTCTTCAAAATACGCTTTAGTTATCAGAATCGATGTATTGCAACAACATAATGGTAATCACTGTCAAATATAGTATCAAATTTCCCAAAACTTGTTGTTTATCAACATTTTTTTCAATCCAATATGGCTGTATTATCACTACAGTATCGCACATATTTACCGTATTACCACTTGACTTCAGAGTTATCCATCTTCATCCGCAATTTTGTCCGAGACCTTCCGTTTGACCACGTGTTTCTGGGCCACATATTATTACACATCTCGAGAAATAACAAACTTCAACAATCGATATCTGATCAATCTGAGCTCGAGTCAAAGAGTCACAAGACGAAATGTGGGAAAAAAGGCAAACATGTAAGACCTCCAGGTCAGGGTAAATGCTGAAAAGACAAATATAGTCTCGTCGATAATAGTTTTGACCTAGAAAATATTTGGACTAAGTTGGTTTTTATTCCATTTTGAAGAGGAATAATAATCATATCCTCTATAACATATCCAAATTCAGATAAATCCGCTTAGAGCAAAATGTTCTATTCAAAATGGCATCCATGATGACAATAATTGGTATTGAAAAATGCTGATTTTCTGTGATAGGTGGCTTTAGGTGCACCAACTATCGCCAAGTTAGTAATAAAATGAAATATACACAAACAATGCTTAGTCGTAAGCCTATGTAGAATGTCTGTCCCAACATGGCCATATCACACCTGTTACCCCATTTGATATTAGAATAGTTAGAAAATAGACATGAAAAATAACACCAAAACAGCGTCTTCGCCATCGATTTCAGTAGTAGAAAAGGATTACATTTGTTTTAAATTATTTTTCCTCAAAATGTGTCTACATTATTTACACACCGTTCCCACGACACAACTTTCAAATTATACAGCAGTGCGGAACACAAAGCTCACATCTTCTACTTGCATACAAGATACAAGATACATATATATAGCTAGAACATATCATGAATCTTTACCCTGCTACGCCCGTAGATATAGTTCTACAACAGTTCAAGTAATGTGAAATTGATCATGTTCAGATAGGGAAGTTTATAAATATTATTTTTTAAACTAGTGCAGCTAATATTGAAATTTAATTTTTAATAAGTGTGTTAAAACAATATATTCAAAATGTTTTCCGTGTGTTAAAAAAATATATTTAAAATAGTTAATCCAAGTAGATAACTAACACAGTTCCAATGCTACGTGCGTGTGTACACACTATCCCCGCCTGTCTATCTTGTCTACAGTTGATTTCAACATATAAACATGCAATGGACCGATCTACATAAATTATGAAAAACTATATGCATAGATATACTTAGCTAGATTATATCATGAATCTCTACCCTGTCTACACCCGTAGAGATAATTTTACACCAGTTCAAGTAATGTGAAATTTATAAATATTTTTTAAAAACCAGTGCAGCCAGGTGCAGCTAATATATTCTTAGTTAATATCGTTCCTCAGTAAATAGTGTATTCCGTTGTGTACGTAGTTCACGAAGATCCCAACTCGATGTTGCATGAAATATGTCACTTTGTTGAGTCGATGTCGACTCACAAAAGTCACAAACAAAACATGCAATCTGGAGAGTAACATCCCCCTATTGTGAAATATATTATGAAGGAACATGTAATAAATAAATGTATATAGTCACTGAGTGGTTTTTCCAATGCTATAATGTTCTCCGTCAGAACATTAAAACGTTCCCATATATTTAACTGGTTGAATATGATATCTACGGTAGCCAGAGTATAAATTCATGACATGATCTAATACTTGGCGACCCATTCCTATATTCTATAAGAAATATATTCAGCATATACTGAAAATCATGCAATTTACTACGATAATGATATGATGTTGGATTGAAATTTAAATACAAATGCATCTCAACATAATTACTTATTATACATGTATAAGTAATATTATGTTCCTTTCTGAACTCCCTCCCCCCAATCGCACCATCGCCACGTCTCGGATAAATTCAGGATGACGGCCCTACCGTTAAATTCTTGTCAACAGAGACCATTTTTCTCACAGGGACACATACGATCAAATTTAAACCCCTTTATCGCGTACCGGAAATTATAAGATGCTGGGGAAGCTTATTTACGAATACACCCGGAAATCCTCGGCTGTAGTCGGTGGCTAATTGCATCATCCAAAATGGCAGATTGGAAACAAATTTCGGGACCCAAACAGTACGATTTGGTTGTAATTTTCATGACTCGAATGCGACTTTATGGGACATATAATGGTCGTAGAAAGGTAGTTTGGGTATTTATCTACCTTTTTGATACCGGGAAAATTTCAAAAGCGAATATTATTTTGTGTATTTTGGAGCGCATACCGCCATGTGGCTTTAATAGTATTCATTGTTTAACTAATATCTAATAACAGACAATTAGTACAACTATGACGTATTCAATAAACGTACATTCCGTTTCAATAGCCATATTTTCTTAATCAATAGACATATTTCAAACCAATATACGATTTCCCACGACCAATGATTATCGTTATCAAACTAATAGACCTTATTGTAAAATTAATAAGTTATTGTAAAACTAATAACTTATTGTAAAATTAAGAGACCTTGTAAAACTAATAACTTATTGTAAAACTACTAAAACCGTAATTAACTTATTAATTTAATGAGGGAACGGGTATATATCAATTGATAAGTATTTTAAACAAACAACGACACGATCATCATAATAGTGGTTTGTTCTATCAATTATATGCGCCGAGTCGATCCATATCTGCGATATTCATTTTAATCCCCCATTTGAATTGGTATCTCTGGTTCGAGAAATGTGTATTGAACAATATTGAGTACATTTTGTATGTTTCGGCTGAAAAATTGATACAGCATCCCATTATTCCCATGATTGAGAAAAATTGAGAAGTTAGTTTTTTTTATGGAAAAAAATTGTGAAACTCAGAAAGCTCAACTCGGATTTTAGAGGACTTTTCGTGACGCGTCCGCGATGTTATGGTCTAAATACTATTAAACACTCAGCTTTCCCCGATTGAATTAGTTACTTCCTATGGAAGCGTTTTGGTGCCATTTTGAAAAAAAAAATTGGCCCAGTAAGTGCTAATTAGCACATACGTATCAGCTAATTAGCTGATAATAACAGCTAATTAGCACATAGTAAGTGCTAATTAGCACATATATATCAGCTAATTAGCTGATAATAACAGCTAATTAGCTGATACTATCAGCTAATTAGCGCATACGTATCAACTAATTAGCACATGCATATAAGCTAATTAGCACATACGTATCAGCTAATTAGCTGATAACAACAGCTAATTAGCTGATAACAACAGCTAATTAGCTGATAACAACAGCTAATTAGCACATAGTACGTGCTAATTAGCACTTACTCATCAGCTAATTAGCTGATAATAACAGCTAATTAGCTGATACTATCAGCTAATTAGCGCATACGTATCAGCTAATTAGCTGATGAGTATGTGCTAATTAGCACTTACTATGTGCTAATTAGCTGTTGTTATCAGCTAATTAGCTGTTGTTATCAGCTAATTAGCTGTTGTCATCAGCTAATTAGCTGTTGTTATCAGCTATTTAGATGATACGTATGTGCTAATTAGCTGATATGCATGTGCTAATTAGTTGATACGCATGCGCTAATTAGCTGATAGTATCAGCTAATTAGCTGTTATTATCAGCTAATTAGCTGATATGTATGTGCTAATTAGCACTTACTATGTGCTAATTAGCTGTTATTATCAGTTAATTAGCTGATACGTATGTGCTAATTAGCACTTACTGGGCCAATTTGTTTTTCTCCAAATGGCACCAATACGCTTCCATAACTCCCCCCCTTTCATGTCTAATGTGCCTAAAAGCTTGTGGTACCAGCTGAAAAACACCAATACAAGGCGGGTACCAATGTAATTTCTCGAAAGTCGGAAAGTCGTCGGTTTTCTTCCATTGACCCAATTGCGGACCCACCATCTTCTCTCCACGTGGCGTTTATGGTACTCATATATCAGCAGCATCCGGCCCAACGATGGAGCTGGCCGTGGCGATATCACATTCCAACATATCAAGTCACATTATTTATAGACTGGCCTAAGATTAGACTGGCCTAAGAATACCAACTCGCACTGTGTTCTTAACATGTTGTAAACAGCTCAGCGATATCAGTAATCACGCAAAAAACCGCTGTCGTACAATATATATCACTACTAAAGCTTAAATTAATCCGTTTTGGCAATTTTGCAGCTGGCATTTGTGCAGTTTGCAGTGAAATATTGCCAGCATATGAACGTACCCTTATAGCGTGATGTCTGTTTCCAAAAACTGGGTGTTATTGTTATTATAACTCAAACCCATGCATGTAAATGTGTAGGATATAAACGAGAATAAAAATGAGTAGTTAGTACAACTGGGCAAGAAATTTCTGGACGCTTGCTTAGAGAGAACTTTTTGATAATTAAGACAAATATATGTGCATTATGTTCATGTTCTATATAGCGCAAATCATTAAGATGTAAATGATGCAGTACGCGGACAAAGCTTCTAGTCTGGTCGGAAAAGCTACATTTGTGGAATAAGTAAGAACCCTAGAGGCATTTTTGGGGAAAAGCATGAAACTAAGTTTTCTAGCATAATTCAAGTATGCTGAATCCAATGAGGGTGCCCGTCGCTGCCTGTGACCCATATTTCACCCATAAAATTAACTTAAAGTCACATACTGTTTTTATTGCCGCGAAAATACAGTAAGTCAATATCGAGACATATGTCACACTCGTTATACATATAATCTCATGAACATGGGAATACTTTGTTATCTGAATCACCCCTCGTTACCTTTCTGTCATAACTATCTCATCATCTGCTGTACATATATGGACAAGTATGTTATTTAATAAATAAACGCTCTTCATGAAATCACACCCGGTTGAAAGTTCTGTGAATCAGTATTAAGTTGAAAATATGACGTTTTGTCACAAATATCTTCTAGACCAGTTCATGCTGTTAGGAACTGCTTGAGTAATGTGACTTTATATTATGTTTTGTATATTAACTGATCATTGGAGCAATTAAATATGCAATTATTGGAACACGGTATAAAATTTCGAAAAAATCACAATTGGGCTTTTAGTCATATTTCAACAAGAAATGAACAGAACTTTGTAATGTAAGTGAGGCATATCATTAACTATAAATATTCCAACTCATTGGAACCAAAATTCTTACTTTGGCTAAAAATGGCTGCCAAAATGGCCGCCAAAATATGGAACATGGTAAATATTGCCCCAGCGTGTCCTGCAATCGCTTACAAGTTGTGGTCGATGTATAAACTTGGCTATTCTGCCTCCTATACATTGAATACTAACATATCTGATGCACCATGGTTAATTGTTACTATTGTTACCACTGACATCACCAAAAATATTGGACTTTTCTCTCAAAAACTTGACATAAATATCGGCAACAATTAACTTTTCAGTTACAGACCATTTTTTCAAGCAACTATCATTGGTAAAATGCCACTGTCTCTGGATTCAAATGTGTTTATTGTTTTGGTCTATCTTAAATGTGTCACACTACGGTATCTATAGACCAAATTGCTCAAGATGGCTTCCAAAATGGCAACCAAATTTGTAAAAAGTTTTTTTTTACATATGTCCTGAACATTATTCTCTGTGTTATCCGAAAGGGTAGTAAATTGTGACTCACTTGGTTATTATACGTGTTAGTTAATTAACTGACAACTATATGTTCTATTCTGGTTGTCCCAGTTCCGTATGGGGCATGACAAATTCATTTTAAAGTATGGAATTTTGCCGAGAACCTCTTTTGTGATTCTGGCCATATTATTGAATGGAAATAGGCAGAACGCTGAGACGGAACCGAGATGAACCATAATCTGTGGCTATTCCGGTCCATTATGGTAACAAAAAATATTAACTGAATGCAGGGTGGATGCCAAGATGTTAGTCAGGGAGTTACTCTATGCTCATAGTTGAGGTGAATATGTATACAGGGAGTTATTGTATGTCATGAATGATGTGAATAGGTATACAAGGAGTGACTATATGGTTATGTGTGGGTTGTCCATTGTAAGATGTATAGGTATACAGGGAGAGGTCGTGGTCATGTGTGAGGTGAATCGGTATGAATGGAGTGACTGTATGTTGTATGTTGTGTATATCCAGTACGGATGCACCCGATGTGCCTGTATGGACATTGATGTGGTGTATGAATATAGTTAGATGGTCAACTATGTGTTGATTATGTATATATGTAGTGAATGTAAGGTCATGGATGGGATGTACATGTGTTGTCTGTATGATCATGGATGGGGTGTGTGGATAAATAGGGAGTTATTTTATGGTTACGGATAATGTGTATAGGTATACATGGAATGACTACGGTCATGGTTGGAGTGTATATGCATGCCTGGAGTAAGCTGGGTGGACATTATCGAGCGTGTGGGTATATAGGGAGTGTCCTTGTGGTATATATTTATATATCTCGTGGATGTATTATCATTGGTGGTGTATAGGGATTAGCTGTATGATCATGGATGGCGTGTATGCTTATACAGTGAGTTGCTGAATTGTCATGTGTGAGGTGTATATGCAAGTATGGAAGATATGAGTGGTCGTGTGTGAAGTTTTTTTGTATATCTGGAAGGGCTGAATGGCCGTTGGTGAGGTGTATATGTATACCTGGAGTGACTCTATGGTCTAGGGTGGGCTGCATATGTATATATAGAGTGGTTATATGACTATGTGTGTCGAATAGGTATACATCAGGCTTGGGGCAATTACTTGTGAATGTAATTAATTACAATTACAATTACTTCAACATTTTTCAATTACAATTACAATTCCCATTACATCTATTTCACAATGTAATTAATTACTATTACAATTACTTTGAAATGTAATTCAATTACAATTTCAGCACATCATTGAAGTAGGAACACTTTTTATTTATATAAACTCTATTTGATAACAAAACATAAATTCAATACAAGCAAGATGAAATACACAGTGAAGCACACTTGGTACAGAGCAGCCAATGTACTGAGTCCAGTATAGGTGTTCGTAGAACTGAGCGAATCATGATTTATAGCTGACAATTCCAGCGTGTTGCATTGGCAGCTTGTAGTCGGGGTTGATCTTCTAGAAATTGGAATGATATCAGAGATTTATGAACTTTGCTAACTATCTTCAATGCTTTAGCATTCTTGACCGATGTTTTTGCATACTGAAAGATCCTAGTAGGTTGTTGATCAATTGCTGATGGCGCTTGTGTGACTGTGGATTCATAGACATCTTGATGCTTTCGCTATAAAATGAAAATAATAGAGTATTTTAGTAACACACATGTATCCATCATTTAATTATTAAGGGAATAAGACTATCTCAGTAAGTCAGACACACAGCCAGGCCAATTGTAAAGGACAATGAGTTAATCAACACTCTGATTGTTAATTAGAGTCATAAACTTAATTAGCCTTTGTGGCCACCAGCTTACTGGTAACACAATGCCTCCACTAGACAGTGCTAATTGGGGGATTAATGAGGCAGATATCTGTCCCCACTTTGTCATTCAGTTGCAAATTAGAAGGGACAAAAAACAATGCATATACCAATACCACCATATGACTGAAGTTATATGTCAATGGAATTAAACAAAACTAATACATAGAAATGGAAACTTACCTTCAGATGTGTCACAAAATTGGAGGTAACTTTTTTGGAACTGGATATTGTAGTTGGGCAAAGTTTGCACTTCGCTTTCATAGGACACGATGTGTCTTTCTGCAAATTAAAATGCTGCCAGATTTTTTGTAGACATGTTGATAGCATTAGCAATGGTTGGTATGAATTTCTACCATATCATATATACCATAACAGATGGAGATAATGAAAAATGATCATAAGAGTGATATATTATAGTGATCTAATGTCAATTATTTGAAGTTGGTTTCTCTTTGTATTTATCAAAACAAGCCTTCTACCTCAAAGGTTAACCAATGCTTAAGTAAACAAACAGGAGGTGTCAACAGAATTCACCATTGAGACACAGTGGATAAAAACTCAGTGTTGTGACAACATAGTGATAGCCAGTAACCAGTCTTACACTTTGAAATTTGGAAAAAAAACATTTGAAGAAACCATTGGATGAATCATGAAAGAGAACTTTGAGAAGAAACAAGTACCTGTGATTTTGAAGTAATTGAAATTAGACCCTAATTACAATTACAATTACATCCTAACCAATTACAATTGCAATTACATGTAATTGAGAATAAACTCAATTACCAATTACATGCAATTACTTGAAAAAATGTAATTAATTACAATCAATTACAATTACAAATTACAATTACCCCATCCCTGGTATACATGTAGTGACTGTATGGTCAATGGTGATATGAGTACATGTAGGTATACAAGGAGTGACTATGATCATAAATGTAATGAATATCTATACAGGGAGTGACTAAATGGTCATGTGTCAGGTGTATGAGTATACCTGGTGTTCCTGCTTGGTGATTCGTGGCGGTATGGTCACGTGTATGTTATACGGGTATACACACGTGTTGCTATATGGTCGTGGACGAGGGGCATGTGTATATAGCGAGTGGCTATATGGTCATGGGTGAGGTGCATATGCATACATGGAGTGACTTTCCTGACATAGCTGGGGTGTATTAGTATATCGTGTGTCGCGATTCGGCTATGGTGCGACACATATGGATACATGGAGTGACATGGCCAATGGTGAGGTGAATATGTATACAAGGATTGACCATGATCATGTATGAATGCTTTGAATAGGTACACACGGGGTGACTATATGGACATATGTCGGGTGAAGGAGTATACCAGGTGGCATGTGTGAGGGTATGTGTATGAGGCGAGTGGCTATATGGCCATTGGTGAGGTGAATATGTATACCTGGAGTGACTCTATGGTCATTGCTGTGGTGTTGATGTATATATTGAATGTCTATTTGACCATCTGTGTGGAGAATAGGTATACAGGGGATTACCGTATGGCCAATCGTGAGGTGAATGCATGGGTATACACGGAGTGACTATATGGTTATGGGTCATGTTTAGGAGTATACCCAGTGGGCCTCCATTGTGACTCATGGGTGTATGGTCATCCGTGGTAATGGGTCAGGTGTACGTATACACATTGGGTCACTATATTGTTGTGTCTGTGGTGTTTATGAATATATGGAATGACTGTGTGATAATGGGTGGCTAACGCTTTCCACGTTTAACGTTTCTCCCAAGTACATAAACACCATCAAGATGGAGAACTCTCTGACATTACCTCTCTATTGATTAACATATCCTTGAGTTATTGTGGAAAGCGATAGCCACCCAAGGTACACATGTACAACCCACCCATTACCCCAGTCACTCAATATGTACATAAACACCACACAAATGACAATATAGTCACCCACTTATACACGTACACCTGACCATACAGCCATACTTGGTTATACCCGTACATACCACAAATGACGATACAGCCACGATTCACCATGCATGAACACCAGGTGTACTCCTACACCTGGCACATGACCATATAATCACTCTATGTATACATATGCACCACATTCACGATCATACATTCACTCAGTACATACATATTCATCTCACTATGGACCATGCAGCCACTACATGTATACCTATTCGCCATATCCACGACCATAGGGTCAATCCAGGTATACATATACACCTCACCAAAAGGTGAGCCCTTCCAGAGATACGAATACCCACACACACGACCACTTATACCTTCCGTACTTGCATATACACCTCACACATGACAATTCAGCAAGTCACTGTATACTGTATTAATACATGCCGCTCCAATGATCAGTTAATATAAAAAACACAAAATAAAGTCATATTACTCAACCAGTTCCAAACAATATGAACTGATCTAGAAGATATTTGTGAAAAAACGTCATATTTTCAACTTCCGGCGGCCATTTTGGCGGCCATCTTGGATGGTGAGTTTCAATTTTGCGCCAAAAAGTGTCATTATGTCTTAGCTTCACGAAAATACATACATTTGTATACATTTTACAAGATTTTCCCGCTATAATTTGCATAAAACTGACTTAGGGTCTGATCTGAAAAATGGTGGCCAGGATGGACGCCATCTTGTCTGAAGTCTACACGGCCACTTTTTTTTCTTATTAACATTGCTTAAAAGTTGAAGGACATAATAAGGAACAAAATGAGTGGGGTGAAGTTAAGTCCCATGTGGCGGGTGCAAGGGTACCCCTATTGGCTCCCGGACTATAAGAGAATTCTTACGAGAATCGTCGATAAATATACAAAACAGCAATGTCTTACCGTAGGTACCTGATTAATATGATGTTAATGTTTCAGAATTATTACTGTGATGATAGTATCATGATACAACGCGGCTTTGAACGTTCCGCGAGGAGTATATAAGTTTGAGTATGTTCAAGGCCAGTTACGTGATTTCATATGACGTTGTACGGTGCCGTATCAACAACCCTCCAGCGAAGAAAACACGAAGATTTTAAAAGCATTTTCTTGAACCCTATGTTCATCCAATCGGGCGACAGGCAGTCTATTCGTGTTCGGCACCTTCGAATTATGGTTAAAAAGTTGGTTTGACACTTTTCCGCGGAAATGCTTCTAGAAATGTCTTTTCTGAGAATTACGACTAGACTATTCTGTCCCGTTCAGGGATGGGGTAATTGTAATTTGTAATTGTAATTGATTGTAATTAATTACATTTTTTCAAGTAATTGCATGTAATTGGTAATTGAGTTTATTCTCAATTACATGTAATTGCAATTGTAATTGGTTTGGATGTAATTGTAATTGTAATTAGGGTCTAATTTCAATTACTTCAAAATCACAGGTACTTGTGTCTTCTCAAAGTTCTCTTTCATGATTCATCCAATGGTTTCTTCAAATGTTTTTTTTCCAAATTTCAAAGTGTAAGACTGGTTACTGGCTATCACTATGTTGTCACAACACTGAGTTTTTATCCACTGTGTCTCCCGTTACGTCTAGGGTCTAGATGTTGATTGGCCGTGTTCGGGAACATTAAACGATAAGAATCCGTAGCTTTGATAACTTTATATGTATATAAGTCTATCTTGATAAACACAGCAAGCATCGGTGTAAGGTGAACATATGTGTTAGCGGTTCAACGGTCAGAGAGAGAGTCTTCTCCGGTATTTCTCGAGCTAGTAGTTATTACAACGTATGGTGCATCATGCGTCCAAATACGGTCTGAGATACCATGATACCCTTGGCTATGACGTGTAGCATTCTATTGTTTACTATAGGATGATACTCGCTTCATTCTTCCTAACTTATACAACGGTTGCTATATACCAGTCATAACCACTTACGAATATGATCTTGTAAATTATGCGTGTGTGTTTCTACACTATATAATTTATATCTCGATGTGCTGTGTTTATCTATACAATAACGTTAGCATTACAATCACTGGGGAAAGGAAGTTTATAACAATAAATGTACTATCAGAATGTACTATCTTCTGTACTATCGGACACTTCCAGAAGACTTGTAGTCCGTGGGCCAATTTCTCAGAAAGCCTCTAGTTTAGAAGATGGCCCATCCAACAAAGGTTTATATATCGACGCGTGACAACCAAATGGTTTTGTGTCCATTTTTACGCGAAAATGCAATTTTGACACTGTTCGAACCGGAAGAAAATTTTCTTTCAATATAGCTATCCAACGTGTGTCCATGAATGGCCCATGAATGGCCCGTAGAATACAATGAAACATGATCCTATATCCAAAATGATCGATTCTGTTTGGACCAGAGGGTTCCACCCCCTGGTCCAATGGGTACCCGATATTTAATCACATGGCCAAATATCAACCAATGGCTACCAGTATTTTTCAATCGGAAAGTGTGATAAGGTAAACAGTTAGTTCAGCGCGTTTAATGTCCGTTTTCTTTCAAATTAATTTTAATGTGACCCCGTTGACTTCATTCTTCAAAGTTATCAACGTATATCGTTGTGTTATTGACTCGTATGAACAAACATTATTTTTATTGTCATAATGGAGATAGAACTTTCTGGTGCTGCGAAATTTATCAAAGAAAATTCCACTTTTTGTCGAATATGGAGATGGAACCTTTTTTGTTTTATCTATGCTTTCGTGTACAGTTACATGGTGATAAAATTATATTCTGAATTAAATGTATCTTTTCTCTTACATTATTCGCCAAACTTGTTATTCCTATGGTATGAAAAGCAAGCATAGGATGATACTTTCCACTGCACTCGGTGGGAGAATTATCATATTGCCCAAACAGGTCAGAAATTGTTATCATTTGCACATTATTTTTTATAACATCAATAATAGAAATATCACAAATAGCAACCCGACACTCTTATTTCCTCTTGACTGAATTAGATGTTGCATAGAAACATATTACAGGCGATCGTATGTAGATCCATACATGGAGATGTCTCAGACCCAAAATGGTCACTCTTAAATGTCAAATACGGGAGGTTGTGGTTCTCAATTATGCTTGGTCTTATTGTGTGACTAAAAAGTGTACCGAGAAACATAAAAGTAAACCTTGGTTCACTCAATCATGTCGATCGGCACGGAAAAGCTATCGAAAAGCTGTGATAGATTTTAGGCGTTTCTCGAATGACGATGCGATATATGTATTAAGAGAGAAGTCTCGAGAGTACAAACGGGAGTTATAGTTTGCCATATCAATGATAGAGGTCACGTATCTCGCGAAATGACAAACACTAAAGTAAATAATCCTAGAACATTTTGGAATAAACTTGGCGGAACTGGAAAAAGGGCCGTTCCGCATATAAGTATAGATAATCTCCAGGAATACTTTAAAGAGCTCAACTCTATAACACACTCTCAAGATAACGACATTGAATACAATGGTAATTCGTTCGACCATGGTAGCGTATTAAACAGGCCAATATCTGTAGAAGAAATAAAGTCAGCATTAAAAAGTTTGAAAATCATAAGACGCCTGGGGAATATATGGTCCTCAATGAATACCTAAAAGCAACAGCGGACAGCATGGTAGATATTTACTGTATACTGTTCAATCTTATATTAGACTCAGGGTGTATACCCGATGCGTGGGGAATAGGAACAATAGTACCATTATACAAACATAAGGGAGACAAGAAGGACCCAAAACATTATAGACCCATAACGTTATTAAGCTGCTTTGGTAAATTATTCACGAAAATTCTTACAAATAGAATGTACACTTATATTGAGGAAAATGCAACACTTCTCCAAAACCAATCAGGTTTTCGAAAATGTTACTCCACAACTGACAAAATATTTATATTAGACATTCTAAGTGAATTGACAAGGGAAATAAATTCAAACCTTTATTGAGCATTTGTCGACTTTGAAAAAGCATTTGACAAAGTTTGGAGAATAGGTCTATGGCAAAAACTCCTTTCAAACAATATTACTTGAAAAATGTTCAAGGTGATACGCGACATGTATTCTAATATAAAGTAACGATAAGTCTGGTTATTTTCCCTGTCTGTCTGGAGTCAGACAAGGTGAACATATCACCCATGTTGTTCTGTATCTATTTAAATGACCTCCAAAGCTTCATGACTAACGAAGGCGTTATTGGGCTCAAAAATATTTCTTTCGAACTGGAAAATAGAATCAATGTGTTTTTCAAACTGTTTGTAATCCTTTATGCAGATGACACTGTCTTAATGGCAGAAACCCCCAAGAAACTTCAAAATGAGCTAGACATATTCCATAGATACTGCCAACAATGGAAACTGACTGTAAATGTCGAAAAAATTAAATTCTTCAAATATCAAAAAGAAGTAAGCCAAAAAAACGCAAAATTCATGTACGATGGAAAGGTACTAGAAATAGTTAAAAAATTTCAATTATCTCGGGATAGTTCTTACTAAATCCGGTTCATTCTCTGAAGCAAAACCAAAATACTTGCAACCAAAGCCACAAATTTAAAATCAATGTTCTCTGTAATTTCTAAGGCAATAACACACTGCTTATCAGTCAAAACCCAGTTTGAGTTATTTTATCTACAAGTATTACCGATTCTCACATACGGATGTGAAATTTGGGGCTTCGGTAATAACGATATACTTGAAAATATTCACAGGAAATTCATTAAACATATTTTGAAACTTAAACCGTCAACACCAAACTTCATGATCTATGGCGTAAAACAATTCATATCAAAATGGTGAAGTATTGGGCTAAAATAATGAACACGGATGGAAGCAGATACTGTAAAAACCTATATAACTTAGCAAGAACATTTCATAAAAATTCTCTGCCAAGATTTTTGTGGATAAGAAAGATCCGACTTATTCTGATAAATTGTGGTCAGGGACATCTCATACAAACTGATCATCTGTCGTTTCCCGAAACAATCTTAGAGTATGTGACATGTAGTCTGATTAGCAAATACAGAGATAGTTGGCAACACTACTTAGACCTATCAAGTAGAGGTAAAATATATCGCATATTCAAGCATGACATTAACTTTGAAGAATAGTTGAATACACTGGACGACAGAAATAGAACCACATTGTGTAGATTTCGCACAAGCAATCACAGATTACCAATTGAAACCAGCCGGTGGTCATGCCACACTGGATGCGATGATTTATGTACCATTTGCGATGCCGGGAGAGTCGATGACGAATTTCATTATTTGTTTGAATGCAAGAAATTTACTGAACAACGTACACGGTATTTGCCAGTGTATCAGGGCCGACAAAATACAATAATCCTGAATGATATTCTGAACATGACGGATGTAGCTCCCTTGCGAAGGTTATGTGGTTTAATCCGTATTATTAATCAGGGGGTTACCTAACGTGATATTGTTGTTATTGCTTTATTGTTGTTTTTGTTGTTGTTGTTGTCGTTGGTGTTGTTGTTGTTGTTGTTGATGATGATGATGTTGTTGTTGATGTTGTTGTTGCTGTCGTTGATGATGATTTGGATGATGATGTATACGACGACGATAATGACGATGATGGGGACGATGGATCTCACGACGATGGCAACGGAGATGGTGATGATGACGATGAGAATGGTGATGATGATGATGATGATGATGATGAGGATGATGATGATATTGACATGGTGACGACAATAATAAATGAATATGCTGATGATGATGATGATGATGATGATGATAGCGATGATGATTATGATGATGATGTTGATAATGATGATGATGGTGTTGGTGGTGGTGTTGTGATGATGATGATGATGGTGGTGAGTACATATGATGGTGGTAACGATGATGATGATTAAGATGATTATGTTGATCACGATGATTGAGAAGATGAGAGTGGTAGTAGCGGTTGTGGTGATCGACGAGGATGGTAGTGGTAGAAAATGATAATGCCGCTGATATGAACATGTTATGATATGAACATGTTCTTCGTATCAACCGAGAGTATATGTATATTATGTACATACATGAATATTCCATTTTCACTCTATTTATCTATTGTATACTAACTCCATTCATATTTCTCAATAATCCATTTATGTACACTGGATCACAGAATAAAGCATATCATATCGGTATATCAAATAAAACTCCAGTAGTATATATCGTTTGTATCATGTAACTAGTCATACCACGAAATAAGCCATCAAGACCACTGCAATTTCGTCGATGGTTTCTAAAATGTTGCATCCCCCGATAACGAAAATTATGTGTTATATATATACATAAAATAATATCACGAAATAACATATCTTGTAATAGCCTCCCATAAATTTGCTACAATGGCGACTATTATAAGAATGGAATAACTTTGTATATGACCATTTCTCCCGATGGCTGAGATGAAACTATTTTATTGTATTATACGGCATTTTAGACTAAGATAAATCCAAGTAAGCGATTGGGACAGTATATTAATACCAATATAGCGAGGCTACGGAATTGTTTTGTTTGTCATTATAGAGCTGCTATATGTGGCATATATATCATGGTATTGAAAATCAAATAGAGGGATGGCTGCACAAAGGGTAAATTTCAATATGAAATTGCGCGATTGCGCATAGAAACCACTAACGCTGACGGGGTCATTGCATGTCGCCACATTTAGGTGTGTATTTGGTACAAATGCATCGATTGAAAGAGGTATTATTGGTACCCAGCATGACCTTTGCTGTGTTTTTGGACACTCAGGTTTTATATAATTATATATCGGCGACATAACTGTTAGCGGGGTATAGATTTGTGTAACACAAAACGGAAATGTCAAACAACAATTTGTGGAAGTTACAAGTGCACTTAATCTTTAAAAATGTATGACACTACCAAATGAAAAGAAATCGGATATCAAAAGCATGTTTCGGTGCATGCACACTATTGACAAAGAATATTATGAAGTGATTGTTAGTACAAAGAGATGATTTTTTTTTTGGAAACGGCAATATGTGCAAGCAATTGAAATATGCTTTTCGTTTAATTTCTAGGTTTGTATTGTGGAATGTCAAACATTGCGTCCCAATCGTCGGCAGATATAATATTCCATACAGGTGGCGGGAAAATATAATTGACTAGCGAGAATGTTTATTCCGAAGGCATTTTGGGCCTCAGTCCCCATCTGTGTCTGAATATTCCCCATCACTATGAAAATCAAATTAAGAAATTTAACGTACTGGGGAAAACTTATACAAATGAACTGCAATAGGCTACCATTTATACTGTATTATATATTACTCACTTATTACAACTCATCTAACGTAAACAACCCATGGATAGCAAATGTGCATAAACTGTTAAATGAACTTGAAATGGGGGTATATGGATCAATCACACATTATCTAGTCTCGACAGATTTAAGAAGTCGGTCAAGTGTAGGCTCGAAGACCAATTCATTCAAGAATGGAGAGGTACAATGTGTAATTCAAATAAGTATGCCTTCTACAGAATTATAAAACACGACTTCACCAAAGAGAAATACCTCTCTTTCGTGAAAAACGACACCGTCCAAATACTTCTGAAATTTCGTACCCGCAACCACCACTTACCAATCGAATCTGGTTCATGGATTAACTCAGATTATTCCGATAGACTATGTACTCTATGCGGTACAAATATAGGGGACGAATTCCACGTAATATTGCAATGCCCGTGTTTAAAAGACCTGCGAGTCAATTACATACACAAATATTATTATTGTCGACCAAATACCATCAAATTAAGTGAACTTTTTAACTGTAAACGACATAAAACCTTGAAAACCCTATCTATTTTCCTTAGACGGGTCCTGATTTTATTCAAAAACCCCTGAGGCATACTATATACGTAATACATTAAAATCGTGTAATTTTCAACGCGCACCACTTTTGTAATGTGCACAGAAATTATATGCACTGTATTCCACCGAGCTCTATTGTGTCATATTTGACGATTTGAGTGAATAAATAATTGATTGAATTGTGTCTTTTAGTCAATAAGCTGTTATCCCATATTCCGTGATACCTTTCCACTACTCGTGCATAACAATTCATTCTTGAATAATTATCATATTCCAATTACCATTAAACTGATTTTCTCACAAAACGTTCGATCTTTTATTTTAAGATTAGTTTGTGATTGAATGGTGCTGTTAATTGACGGTCTACAATCTAAACCTATAAACTAATAATAATGATTCGAATTGTGTATTGATAGAACAGATTATTCTCAGCTATTGTCATATTTACACTTAATTAACATGTATACGCGAGGAATCTCATGAAGTGGTATACAGAGTTCAGAAAGTGGTACTTTTCAGAAATGTTGGAGCTTGGGGAAGGGGGTTGGTAAAATGTACACAAAGAGTGTCGCCAACTTCACCAAATATATAAGATTTATGGAGGCACGGACTCAGTATGAGTATTCGTTATTTCAAATGCGCTTATATAAGTTATATTGCGATGATCGTATATCCACTGTATTGATTTAATATAGTTGTTTCGAAAGTGATGCTGCTTGTGTCATGGTGGGGGTGTTGACAGTTGTGATAATGGTTCGTCGTTGGTATTCTTAAAACATATATATGTATACGTGTATATAACTATGCAGTCAATTATTATGTATATATGTATAGGCTATTAGTATGAAAATTTTGTACTTACATAAAGCATATAAAAATATATTCTAATTCGCATTGACAACGCGAGATAGCCCAATTAGTTAATATATATATCAACATGTTCAAGTATTTTCATAAACCTATTTCAGTCAAGGCAATATTTACCACCTGGGACGTGTGTCAAGGGTGGATCCCCAAAGTACAACCGTTGGACATTTCATGCATGACACAACAATAGTTGGAAATTTCCGACTAAAATAGTGTGAATTTTGTGCTGCTACTTTGATATACCAAACAGTATTAAGTGTAATATTTGTTGTTTTTAGACCTAATTTTTTTACTGAAATGTAGCAATCAGCTGAGAGTTATCAACCATATAAATGGTGTTACGACGGGAATTCCCAATAGTTGGAAACTTTGATAATACAGATTCAGATTTATATAATGTAGGTATGTTGCATCCAGTGGTAATTTGAGTAAATTGCTAAGCATGGATGTTAGGTTAATAATTTCACCGACAGTTTAAAGCTTTAGTCCAGGAGATCGGGAGGTAGTGTTGCTCATATTGACGGACAAGCTGCGACCATGTTATTTTTAATGTTTTAGGTATGGTAATGAAGAAAAATTATGATAGCAAGAACAAATTTGTAGCCTTCTTTGTTTTTTTTGCGATTTTTGGGCATTTTTCTACGTTTTTAGCCCAAATGTTTCAATTATTTTTTCAATTTGTAACCATTTCATTTTAGTATGATTTTGGTGATTAAGTTGAATAGTAATTGTGTTAATAATGTTAAATAACTAATCGTGCTAAAAAAAAATTGAAGAATTTCAATTTATTTTTAATTTTATACCATTTAAAAAAAAAAATTTGATGCAAAATCGTCCAAATTGCAACCATTTCATCTTAGTATGATTTTAATGGTTAAATTCGCCATTAATTATTTTAATAGTGTTAAATAATTTACAATTTGGCTTCTACAATGTTTTTAAATGGATTTAAGAAGGTTTCTACTTGTTTTCTAAGTTGAGGGGGGTCTAATTCAAATTTCAAATCCAATTAAACATTGTACCATGCAAAATGAGATAAATTCCTTAAGGCGTATGGTAGATATACGTAACTTGTTTTCAAAACTTATATATATGCCTTTCTATCATGTGCGTTATGCACGCGAGTCGGATTTTACAAATTAAATTAAAACCCTGAATTTTGGGTGTGATCACATTTGTGGTCATAATATTCCCATTAGAGAGTGGATGGACATGGGGCATGCGACACTGTGCAGTATATATGTATATGACAAGCATGACATGAGATAGTAATATCTTTCTACTAAACTGTGCTTCCAGAGTTATCAGGAATAGAGTATCGGTGTTATTTCTTACCCAAATAAATTTTAAAACGGGGTATGTGGGTTAAAGGACCACTGGGAAATAATAGGATGTCCAATGACTCCTATATTTCTATCGTATCACAGTAAAGCTGTTTTTGTAAAATTGGCGCGGTTTACACGATCAAAGTTCGATTTTCTTTACAATATGTTACAAGCAACTAATTATATAGAGTTACGCTTCTTGAATTTGTGTAGGGAAACTCGAGTCAGCACAACAACAAAATCTGGCTGCTGATTGGTTGATTATCATTGAGGGAAACATGGAAGGGGTCTGGATATTTTCATGCTGCTGATGCAGTAAATGGAGTAGTTGTAGAAATGCAAGATTGTCGTTTGAAAAAAAATACCGAAAAGTGCGCGTTTGTTGTCACATACTGGTGCAACGGATGACGTTCTAAGGAAAAATTGACCACTTGAAGTTCAAATAGGCTTAACCCATGGCCGGAGGGACTTTTAGTTAACACTGTCATCTATGGAAAATAATTAGGTGTTTGTAACCTATAGATACGAAGCTTCAGTACATTAATTATTATTCATATATTACTATATTTAAATCAGTCGGTGTCGAAACAAAAACACGAATGTACCGATTATTCTTGACATTCAAGTTAAATGTTCAATAATAGAAAATTATACTGTGACTGCTTCATTCAGCATGATGTTAATCAAGGTGTATCGTTATTAATAACAGTATACAGTAATATCGAAATAAGAAGAATCATGTGGCCCTGGGTACTTATCCCCCAGCGCAGTGGCAAACAAATTGACAATGTATTCTTAAACCCAAACCTGTGGCGGTTTTTCATCCAATGTACCGAAGATTCGTGCCATGTACCGAAGCTTCGTGACGTGTCAGAACTCCAGGAATATACCACCACAGGACATCATATGGCAGCGATAACAAACGTTGAATAGTGACCAGAAACCCGGATATTAATAATTTCAGATCATAATTAGCATCGATATTAACCCATCGAGGAATATGTCATAATGACACACTATATTACACCCACCCCTATATAACTGCCCCCTCTCTGACACAGGGATACATGTAAGAAGATTATCGATCTCTACTTAATGAGACTATACAGTTCCGTCAAAATCTGGTGAAGAATGTGACCTCGCATCGTTAACCCCAAATCTGTGGCGATTTTTCATCCAATTTACCGAAGCTTCGTGACACGTACCGTCAAATGGCATCAAACGTTGAATGGTCACCATAAACTTCGATATCAGTCATTTCAGATCGTAACTATCATAGAAATATATATTAATCCATGGTGTAATTATGTCAAAATGACACACTATATTACACCCACCCTATATAACTGCTTTACTTCAGCCCTGACACAGTGCTACATACAAGACGTTTATCCATGTCTACTTAATGAGAGTATACAGTTCTGTCAAAATCAGGCGAACAATTTGGTCTATAAATACCGCAGTGTGACACATTTAAGATGAATCAAAACAATAAACACCTTTCAACCCAAAGATAGTTACATTTTAATTGAAAAAAATAGTCCAAGCATGAAAAGTTAATTTTTGCCGATATTAAAGTCAAGTTTTTGAGAGAATAGTCCAATATTTTTGGTGATGTCAGTGGTGACAATAGTAACAATTAACCATGGTACATCAGACATGTTAGTATTCAATGTATAGAAGGCAGAATAGCCAATTTTGTACATCATCCACAACTTGTAATGGATTGCATGACATGCTGGGGCAATATTTACCATTTTCCATATTTTGGCAGCCATTTTGGCAGCCATTTTGGCAGCCATTTTGGCAGCCATTTTGGCAGCCATTTTGGCCAAAGTAAGAATTTTGGGTCCATTGAGTTGGAATATTCATAAGTAATCATGTGCATCACTTACATTACAAAGTTATGTTCATTTCTTGTTATAATATGACTAGAATCCCAATTGTGATGTTTTTGTGTGAAATTTTATACCGCATTCTGTAAATTCGTATTTTTGAGGGAAGGGACGGGGTAATAGGACCCCAAAAAGTGCATATTGAATTGCCCCAATGATCAGTTAATATACAAAATACAAAATAAAGTCACATTACTCAACCAGTTCCAGACAGCATGAATCGATCTAGAAGATATTTGTAAAAAAAAGTTATATTTTCAACTTCCGGCGGCCATTTTGGTGGCCATCTTGGATGGTGAGTTCAATTTTGCCCCAAAAAAGTTACATTATGTCTTACCTTCACGAAAATATATACATTTGTATACATTTTACAAGATTGTTACCGCTATAATTTGCATAAAACTGACTTAGAGTCTGGTCTGAAAAACAGCGGCCATGATGGACGCCATTTTGTCTTGAGTCTATATGGCCACTTTTTTTCTTGTTAACATTGCTTAAAAGTTGAAGGACATAATAAGGAACAAAATGAGTGGGAGAAGTTAAGTCCCAAGGGGTGCAAGGGTACCAATATTAGCTCCCGGAATACTAGTAGTACTATGACGTCGCCGGAAAATTCTTCTATTTTCGGTCGTCGGGTAGGTCAATAAAAACATGTTTTTCGCCAATTAAGCTACAAATTCACCACTGCTATCATGGATTTTCGTAATCTACATATATTTTACTACACAATTAGACTGGATAGCACTTGTCCGTCAAAATGAGCAACATTTGTTATTTCTTGGGGTCGATCTCCTGGACTATGTTTTCCCACAGAGACAAACGATAGGTGGTGAAATGTCGAAAATTTATAAAATTTTCACATTTCGGCCGTCATCTTTGTTTTGGCTAGTTTGTAAGCGTTGTATATTTGCATAATAACTGGAGTGGAAAAATAATAGGGCATGAGGTATTCTATTTACTATAATGGCAATCAAAGACAACTGGTGCATATCAAGCAAAATGGCCGCCATTATGTATGGAGTCTCTGCGCCACAATTTTTTTTTTATCTTTTTAACAACCGAATTAAAAATAGAGGAGGCCTTAAGGAAACATTTTAGTGGGGCGAAGTTGGGTCCTGTGGGGTGAACGGATCGGTCAATATCTCCTGGAATATTATGACTCGAGTCATAAACTCGTTGTTATATATTAGAAGATTAAGTTTTTGCGATGCAACCATAATTACATAATGGATGGTGGGTTGGGACAATTAGAAATTAACACGTGCCATGCAGAAAAAGCAATCACGAAATATATGACATCAAATTCTAGACATCCGCTGCTGATGATTTATCAAAAAAATCATTTAGATCTTGATGTCGTTGACATATTAAATCTAACATTTTATAAGTTTGACACATTCGCGTGGAAATAGTATGAGAAGAATCAAAAGATCTCTTTGACAATCATATTCCGGTTTTTTGTTTCATCTGTAAATTTGTATCATTGAATCACTCAACCTAGAACAAATTGTTGACAAGTTGTTTTTGGTGTCATTTTGTCGGGCAGAATCTGGGGAACAACATATCCAAAAAAAAATTTCCGCTTTGGGGAAAATTTTCTAGAGCATTTTGAAAAAAACGTCCTATTTGTGGTTTTTATTTTTTCCGTTTCTTATGAAATATACACTTGAATGGCATTTAAATTATCGGAAAGGTAGAGGACGAATATACTGTGGCAAATTTAGTTAATGGGCGACGGCAGAGCGGAGCCCATTAACGGGTATTTGCCTTTCCAAAATCACAAAACACCACACTGTTATCCCCATTCTCTTCGAACTTAAAACGTTATTTCGACACACACATGCCTTGTAATTATCGGTGAAATGTGCAGACATAGAAAACACTCAGCCAATTCACGACTTTTGTTTTAAATTTAATGCGCTGGATGAAATATAGTCAGCGACTTTAATTTTACCGCGAACTTGAAGTTGAATTGAAACAATGGAACATTGTTTACTCAAATGATATCGAGACAATGATATTGATGGGATATAACCACGCTGGTCATCCGTGTAACGAGGACCCGGATAAGTAACGACGGACGCGACTTCCGTGTGAAGAAATTGTCTCGGGCTGGTCAAGAAAAACGTTGAATAAAGGCCTTTAAAATTAATCTACCTATCTTTTAGTGTGCGTAGTGTTTTGGGACAATATTAGTCTAAATCTGTGGGTGCTAAATTGATGTCAACGTGTCCACAATTAATGTATAAAGAGGAAAGTTGTTGCAAAACCCTGAAATTGCACGCAAATTGACCCAAAAAATAATGTTATCACGTGCAAATCTGAACAATTCATGACGTTGAGGTACCGCCGGGATCCATGTCATTGAAATATAAACAACACGACCACCGCCAAGCAACCAGTTTCCAGCAATTCGAATAGTTAGCATTATCAACGAGTAACGAGGACCCGTTATCATGTAACGTTGGACGCGCTTCAGAAATCACATTGATTAACCGCGGACGCGAATATTACGACAAACAATTTATTTAGAAACATGAATGTTTTGAATGTATAAGGAATGACATGTTTATGTGTTTTTTCCATTATTTGTCGCCTTGTTAGCCATCTGTTTCACAGCAAATTTTAAACATACGAAACGTTGTCAGGAGACTTGTGTGCTTCCTCTCGCCATTACTCTGTTACTCTTTGCACAACTAAGGGTGTATGTGAATGTTTGCTATCGATAGCCACGTGGTTGGGTGGATTTCGGACACTTGCCGTCGGCGAGATAATATCACTCAAGCTAATATGGGACCCTGATGCAAATTACACGTGTGTGGAGATCACTAAGCCATGCCAGCAGGCATGTTATGATACTGAAACAGTAAATTTGTTGTTGAACATTTCAGGCCTTATAAAATGTGTGCCGACATGAACTAATGCAAGTAATTTGCAGGATACCGACATATTTTTTCGCTACCAAACACGGAGTCGTGAATAAAAAAAAAATGGTATTGACTATCAAGTCCACAAAACAGAATGGCAGAGTATAAAGAATTTCCTCCACCGAACATAGACCCAACTGTTCAATCGGGTTATGCCATGCCACACCGAATAGCAATATAGTTCATCCGGAGGAGGACCTGATAAATAAACGCTACAATGCGGGAAGTCGGGAGTGGGCAGCAATAGTTCACAGTCCGACGACAGGTATACACACCTCTTCTGGGGCAAAATTTGTTATCAAAACTGGAAGTCAGTATCGACGAGGAAAATTCGGAGGCCCCTATATCACATATGGTGACATCCAGTCAGCCATCCCCGGCAAAGTTGTATCGGCTATCCCCTCAACTAGGACAAATGACTTGTCCGTATATGCTCAGGAAAGAGTAAAATTGATTGCTGAAGTGCGAAAGACCAGGGGTGATGAGAGGGGGGATACGACCAAAAGATCCTTATATAAAACCCCAGAATGACTCACTGGATATGCACAGGGCCCCACATGGCCATACATCAGACCGGTTGTGAGTAATGATGATCATTACTCGGGACAGGCCTTTGCTAATTATGACCACGGCCAATACGCATCGGAAACCCAAACGACAAAATATGACTACAGCCACTCAAATAATAATCATAGGGCCAGTGACGATGACCGTCGCACGGCAAAATGAAATGAATAATAGAGTGGCAGAGCTGTAACAACGATTTGGGTTGTTGGAGAGTTTAAAGACACGGTTGGCCTTGGCGGTGGGTATCCTGTGAAAATATCTCCACCCGTCAAAAACCGCCACAAACAGAAAGAACATCAAAATGTAGATAGACTTTGTCCGTATACAAATAAGAAATATCGCATAAACAGTATGTTATGGTCATATGTTTGACCATTGTTATGTAAACAAAAGCATAAAAAGTTACTTTTCTGGTGTTTGTTTATATTATGATGGTAAACATAAAGAGCGTTCTTTGTTGGTGAATACCTGATATGGAACTAATAAAGAGCGTTTATGTCATTTGTGTGTGATTAGCCAGTAGTATTGTGCTGTCTTCTGTAACACCATCAGGCTCTTGCTTAGGTAAAATATAGAGGTCTTTATGATAACATGCTGTTTACGCGATGGTCGTGGTTATATATGAACGGAACTGTATGCGTTTTAGTGTTTTTCTGTTTACGGTGTTTGGAACAAATATGAATATTTTCGACAATTAAGGCCGCACGTGCCTTTAAGCAGATTAAACAAACAAAGGGCTAATGCGGCTGACCATTATAGGGAAGGGTTTCCAGAGGAGGACCAAAGCCCACGAGAATATGAGCCGCCAAACAGTAATTACCACGGTAGTGATAATAACCACCAATGGACAGGAGGAACAGTCGGCTTATCATGTGATGATAGTAACTACCATCACACCACGGCTAATCTGGACAGTCAATTGGCTGACATCGAACAGCGATTTGGGTTGTTTGAAGATTTAATGCAATTGAACAAACCTAGATCGAGCGATGGTGGCTACCATAGGACCATTACTCACGAACTGATGCCAGGCCAAGATAATTATAATGCCAGGGACGATAACAGTCGCTTGACATGGGGGCAAGGAGGTCCGTCAAGTGACGATGACCGCCACTTGACGGGAAGGCCCAACTGTGAGATCGACCGAACCGGTGGGACAGGAAAACCCAGTAAGACTATCACAAATGACGGTACTATACAAGGGAGCTGGTGATACACAGATGGGCAGCACACGCCACTCGCGTTGTCCAACAGCCAGTAACAGTACCGGTTGTGACACCTCCCCACTACAGGCCACCTGAACCTGTCACTGGCCAATCAGTAACACACGTTCAGTCCAAGGGAATACACATGAACACTCATGGGTACAGGCCACCTGAACCTGTCACTGGCCAATCAGTGGCACAAGTTCAGTCCCAGGGAATTAACATGAACTGATGCTTCGTGCTTGTGGAGTCCACTCGAATCCACGAATGATATATTGCATGTAGTACACGTGTGTGTGTGGCTTCCTCGATGCAAACCTTGCTGTGTCGATTTTTGATGTCCTTTGAACTAAAGGTTTTGTTGCACCCTCTGCAAACATGTGGATAGCTTTTTGTATGTCGGTTCATGTGTGACTGGAAGAGATTTGGTTTGATAAATGTCTTTCCACATCCTTCAAACGGGCAACACTGTTTTAAGGCTTCGTTGTGTATTTTGTAATGTTGTCTGAACACGGATAGACTGGATAACAACACACCACACTTCTCGAAGAGAACATTATGGTGGTGGCCGGATCTGTGAGCCCCAAATTCATCACTCGACGACATTGGCTTGTCTTTTATATGAGAACGTGAATGTTGCTGTAATGATTGCAGGTTTTTATATTTCTTCCAACATTCGTGGCACTGCTGGTTACCAGCACCACGCGGAAGGTGTGATCACTGGGGAAGCTAGGCTGTCATCGACTTCCAGGAATTCGCCTTCAATAGGCACCAATATTTCTCCGTCTGAAAATGAAATATACGAATTTATAAATAGCAAGACATGGCTGCTCATTCATGGCTATTGTTTATATATGGGGGTGCAAATGTAATTTTGAGAACTTTTAGGAGTGTTTGGTTTGGTTCAAGGGGATACAGTTGGAAAAATCCAGGTCGACACGCACTACCCGCCCCAACGGAGACGATATGGACACGCCCGATGTGTTATAGTATATTTCCCATTATGTTGTGCAAAAAAAAAATCTGATTATTAATTGGACATATCCTAAATATTTTACCTTTATTGTTTTTCAAACATGACCATATATGCCCATGAAATATCATGTGAAGGTAAATATTTCTGAGGGGAAAAAACGCGTCCGTCTTTACAAATTTTCGCGTCCAGTTACTTTCCCAGATAAAATTCAACGGGTCCTCGTTACTACCAAAGTTGCTGGAAACGGGAATAAAAGTCCACTTTACTTGCATCTATAGCAATCCTGAAATTTCTACGGTATGTTATATATGTGAACGGTACACACATCATCCGGTACGACAACATGTATTAGGGAGGAGGTTTCGTATTTCAGAATTTTCATTAGTTATTTGAACATATTTTCTTCGATAAATCGAAACCTCATAGTTTAGTGTCACAAATGATGCTAAAATATATAATCCAGCATGACATAACAAGTTGTAATTGGAGAACCAACTATTGTTAACGACAATAAGGCAACAAAATCGTCTCCTGAAACCGACAAGGTATTATAATAACGATCTGTGTGTACCCACCTGAAGTCATCGCTCGTGGAAAGCATGATGGATTAGTCGCGTCCGTCGTTACACGGATGACCAGCGTGATAACGGTGTGGCACGGTGTTTTGTGATTTCTGAAAATGTATACAGGGCGAATGTATTGACTGTCAAATTTCGACAAAAGCGACACCGCTGGTTTGTTTGTATTAGCAACGAGTTAGTCAGTAGACCGGACACCAACTCTATGCATCTACTCCGCAACGTCGTCGGCATGTACCGAGTATAAGGGTGACGTCATGGAGCGAAACGGAACAGTCAGCGGAGCTGGATTGGCCATGTACGAGAGTAGGAATTCAGCTGACGTCAATGTTGGCACGTAGGAATATCTAACATTGAAGCGGTGAACCGGACTACATTTTGCGACAGTTTATCGATAATTAACCCCCCGCAAATATGTGATGGTTCAGGGGGATATTGGCATAAGTGCATTATAATTATACAGATGGCAGGAACATATGCAACATAAACAAATATTATTATTGTTGTCATGACAGCCGTATATCATTTCGTGTACAATTCGATTGTCAAAATTCAAAATGGCGGACACAATTGCGAACGAAAGTGGTAAAATTGGACAATTTTCGCCAAATTTCACCAGATCGTTTCCATTTATAAAAAATTTGGTTTAAATGGCCATTTGTGACAACATATAACATTTCAAATCAATGTCTGATAACTGTGAGCCATATCACGAGGAGTGGGAATTTGGGCCCTTCAGTGTCCCTGAGTCGAATTCGAAATAGATGTACTAAATTTCGAAGAAAAATCAATTATTATTTTAATGCCAGATTAACTGCAAATGGAACACACCAGAACAATACTCATTAGATGTCAGATATGAACCACTGGAGCCCATTTTAGCAGCAGAAATGAGGCCATAACTTCCCAAAATAAGGACAAAATGGCTACCGAAAGTAGTAAAATTGGGCAATTTTCGCTAAAGTTCACCAGATTGTTTCAATTTAGGCGAAAACAATTTATGTAAAGGCTGGCACCACCGTAAATTATGTCGGATCCTAATCAAATAATAATGAGCTATATGTCGATAACACACAGTGTTCCAAAATGGCGGCGAAAACTGGGATCGAAAGTCAAAATTTTAATTTTGTCATTGATTTGTAACTAAATCTTCTCAATCGAATATAATTTGATGAATGTCCAAAGAAACCAAAACTAGTATCGAAATAGATCCAATGAGTGTCAAAACAACGTAACGTCCCAAACCATCTTAAGGGGTGTAAAACCGCGCAACGGGTGTCTCAACCACTTTAATATTCCAAATTAATCGATGAGTGTCCAGTCCATAGAATTAACGGGCGTCCCAACTCAGCCAACTAGTGTCACAAAACCACATAATATGTCCACCCAAATAGTGTCACAAACCATCCAAATAGTGCTCAAAACCAGTCCAATGCGTGTTGCATACCATCGAACGATTGCCATATGTCACCCATCGATTGTCCCAACTCAGGTACGTGGTGTCCCAAACTAGTGTACAAAACCATCCATCAAGTATATCAAACCATGTTTTGTTAAACTCATTGGATGGTTTGATAATCTTACTTGATTTTCTGAAATACTCGATGGAGGGTTTTGTACACTATTGTAGATGTATTGAGATGACAGTTGGTAGTTGGTTTGTAACACCTGTCCAGTTGAATGGATAGGGAACTCGTTGGATGGTTTGTGATGCTAGTTTTATGGTTGTGTGTCACCCGCTGGGTGATTTGTGACTTCAGTTGGATAGTTTTGGGGCACCAATTGTGTGGATTGTTCACATCGAGTGGCTTGGGACACTCGCTATATATTTTAGACACTGGTTGTGTGCACTGGGACACTGGGTAGCTGATTGGGTGTTACTGCTTGGGCTGTTTGGGACACTATAGTTGAATGCATTGAGACGACAGTTGTATGTTGTATGACATATGGCACTCCCCGCATTTCTTGGGGTACTAGATGTGTGGCATGGGGTACATATTGGATGCCTGCCACTCGTGTGGTTTCTAACGCCCGATGGATGGTTTGGTTACCTTGATACGCCCATTATGTGGTTTGGGGCACTGATTGAGTGGATTGACACACTCGATGGGTGCTCATTATATTGTTTGTTTTACTCATTTGATGGTTATGGACACTCATTGGATAGTTTTGGACACATATTCGATTGTTTGGGACACACCTATATGGGTTCAAACAACGATTGCAACGTCTGGAGGACTACCGATGTGGTTTGGGAACATTCGTTGAATGGATTGGGTCCCTAATCAGGTCGACTGAGACTCTCATTTGATGGTTTGGGACACTCATTTGGGTGGGTTGGAATACCAGATGCATGGTTTGGGAGACTATATGTGTGGACTATGACACCAGTTGAGTATCGTTTGGGGCACTACCTACCTCAGTCTACATCAGTCTAGGTGGTTTGTGAAACTCGTTTGGTGGATTGAGACACCCCTTCACTGTGTGGTTTGAGACACAAACTTGGATTTGGGGCGCCCGTTGTATGTTGGTTTTTGGATACAAGATGGGTTTTGTAACTCTGTATATGGTGTTGCGCACTCGTTATGTGGTTTGGGACACTCATTTGATGTATTATGAAACTAGTTGGTGGCTTTGGAAACTCGTATGGTAGCATATATGACTACATATTGGCTATACGTTTATTCGATATCTTAATATTTAGTAAAACAAAATCAACAAAAGAAAAAACAAATTCAATTGTTCACTTCCGACTGTCATTTTCGCTGTCATTTTGAAAACTGTTTAGGCACCGAATTGTCAAATCCTCGAGATATGACTTATTATAACGGATTAGGATTCACCATTTTATAGGTTTAGAGTCAAATTATGCACGAATTGACAGGCATATGCTATGAACAAGAATTATGCGTTGTTGCATGTTTCTGTCACATTAATATATTTAGAGGACATTGAGAAGTTATTGGTAGTACACTCCAGGAAATGGCCACCATATTGCCTGGTACATACACAGCCACAGTCATGTTAGCGTCAAATTAGTTTGAGCAGACATCTTTACGAATAAACAAAAATGGATATTGGGTTTTTGGTTATGTTATTATATGGATACAGTCACATTCAAACACACCAAAATAATTTATAGCAATTTTTTCACGGTTGGGTGTTGCTATCCATCAGATTGACTGGACTAATAAGGAACAGCAAAATTGACACAAAAAGCCATAAATACGACCCTATTTCAAAGAGCAGTAGACATTTTTCCCGAAAGTGGATTTCAGCTGATTTTGTATATATTGTTTCCCAGATTTTGCCCGACAAAATGACACCAAAAACAGCTTGTCAACAATTTGTTCTAGGGTCACCGACGAAGGCGACGACGACAAAGATGATGATAATGATGGTGATGATGATGATGATGATGATGACGATGATGACGATGATGAAGATGATGATGATGATGATGATGATGATGATGAGGATGTTGTTGCTGAAGATGACGATGATGATGATGATGGTGATGATGGTGATGATGATGATGATGATGACGTAGAACACGACGAATGACAATTACGGACCTCGACGCCAAACGCAACGGCCATACTAACATTGTGTACATAGTTCTGTATATACGTTTTTCACTCTGTATTTCATACAATTTATATGATTGAGTGAAATAAAGCAATTCAATTCAACCTCAAAATCGAGTCTCAACGACCAGACTATTACATATGTGGGTCTGCGTCTATATTGACGTATCGATTTGCGGGCCTGTCGACAATGCATGTTAGCCGAAATAATTTTGTCTATGCTCAGGACATGTGCGCGCCGAGCTATTGGAACGAGAATTCCCGCGTTAACCCTTAGCGCACTGCGCGCTGTGTGTTTCTATTGTTGTTTAATCTACTTTGTTGCATTGTTGTTTGAACATCTTTCATTTATTTTAACGTGACATAAATCGCAATGCTATCTACTCTTATATTGCATGGGGATTTGAGGATGGTATAATAAATTTATTTCACACGATGAACCATTTAAGCTGTTTGGTTATGTAGGTGTTAGCATGTTAATTGGCATCGTATAGTGAACATTTCCATATAGTTATATATGCGACAAATATCGGCATGTCATATTCTAAATGAATTTGGATGGTAATTATTAACCAATTCCCACGTTAATCCGTCGTGTTGTTTGTAAATATTGACATTTGTGAACTCTTGTCTTGGTCTCTAAACTTGTTTTTCATTTCTTTGTATGCGGAATTTATCTGAGCTATGAATAGAGATGTTAGTAAGAACGGTCCAACACCAACCACCCACAATAGTTGTTTAACATACAATGTGGCCTAATTATAAACACCATTTTTATTACTATGTACGGCGCATATATCATAATGCTAATCCTATATTAATTGAAGAATGTTAAGAAATTAACCCTCCTGGGACCATGTTTCTAATTGATCTCCATGTGGGATCTTTTAATTAGTCCTCAACGGACCATATTTTAATTTACCCTTGTGGAACTATATCTTATTTACCCCCCCCCCCCCATGTGACCATAGTTTAATCAACACTGATAACACCATATTAAATTCCAATTACCATCATAGTGGGACCATAGTGTAACCCTCATATTACCATATTTTAATTTACATTTATGAGACCATATTTCAAATAACTCCATGGGTCCATATTTGTATTAACCCATATGGACCACATATTCAATTTTTAATTAAACCTGATCAGTTATGGGACCATATTTTATTTAACAATTATGGTACAATTTTAATTAACTATCATGGGACCATAAATGTATTAACTCTCATTGGACCATTTTTAAACTAACCCTCATGGGACCATATTTTTTAACCCTCATGAGACCATATTTTAATTTACACTCATCGGACCATATTTTAAATAACCCTCATGATGGAACCATTCATGTGTTTTAATTATCCCCCGTGAGACCATTTTTCAAAGTTGATATCAGGAGTGCATTACCTGAGGTCATTCTTATATCATAATTTTCTACCGGTGTTCGGACAATTCACGAATGTCGGGGGTGTTACACCCTATATGGTGTATTATGCGAGGCAGATCTGGCGATACATAGCTATGATCCATGTAGAAATGTGATTTAAAACGTACTAGCTGTCTGCGTCCCGGTTAGACATTTGCAGGATGTATGTATTCGCGGATGTATCTTTGCGGATGTCTCATTGTTGTTTTCTGACCGCGTTAATTGCTTTTTATATTTAGGCGTGAACAATGGCTAGTCCAACATTAAGTATCATATACGCGGCGAAGTTACGCTAGACATCGGCGTAATTAAGTCGATCATACGCCGATCATCGGCTTAGTTACGCCGACATACCATAGGCGTAATTACGCCGACCATCGGCGTATATATGCCGATCATCGACGTAGTTACGTCCACCATCGGCGTAATTACGCCGACCATCGGCGTAGACGGCGATCATGTACGATGAGCGTAACTACGCCGACGATTGGCGTAGCTAATCGGCGTAACTACATACAGGGTGAATAAAGGCAAGGAGACCAAGTTTCCTCTGCCTTTACACACACTTGCACTACCTAAACATATGCATTTCTGGTCATTAGTTTCTGAGAATGGTGTTTCCCTTGGTCTATTGTAGACAAACCTATTTATCAATATGATGATATACAAAGAATTTAATATATGGACCCTAGCTCATAATGAACCACCCTGGCTTATACGGACCTAGGGTCATACTGACCCTGGCCTATATACGGACCCGGCTGATACGGACCTCAATTCAGATGTGCAATTTTATTTATATTTTACTTTATTGAAATACTATTAACATAATTACTGAGGTCCATAAGAGTTTTTATTCCACACCCATTGACGTGAGGCACATGTATTCAACGGAATCCCAGCCATTGAATACATAGTAGTGTATACCTCTAGTGGAATACAAGCCGGAACTATTCTTGTTGACGTTGTCGCCAAGAAAGGTTACCGACATTACGTCGACCATCCGCTTCCGGTGATCCCCCCATAATTACTGGCTATTTGTCAGACTTAAATCACAATAAAGGTGGCTATAGTAACAATGGAGGTGACATTCATGAATTGAACTTATCTGACTGAACGGTGTAGAATAAATACAGAACACAAATCGCATCTTAATCGATAATCTTTTATCGAATGAATTGCGGATGGCGCACGGATATATTTCGCGAGAGCGCAACGAGTTCGATAAAAGATTCCAGATTATGATGCATGAGTTTTTCGGCTGTT
This sequence comes from Siphonodentalium dalli, assembly GCA_032622095.1. Lineage (NCBI taxonomy): Eukaryota > Metazoa > Mollusca > Scaphopoda > Gadilida > Siphonodentaliidae > Siphonodentalium > Siphonodentalium dalli. The sequence goes on along the minus strand of CP136068.1, from coordinate 118,360,270 downwards.
TTTTGTTAAAATTATACCAACGAGAGAGATAATTATCTGGTGCATCTATAGGACATCAAAAGAGTTCAAATAGCGGTAATTTTTACGAGTAATAAATCGGGCGGTTTAAAATTATTGCAACGTTGTTTTTTTCTGGGTCACTGGCGGGGATGGGAGTCTGGGATCTTCACCAAAATTAATAGACGAAATATTTGACGTCGATTACCACAACACGTGAAGAAGAGACCGTATACTGCCCCATGAACATGGTCTCTATGTTTGTTCAACATTTTCCGACGGGAGCCCAAAATGGGACATAAGCAATTCTACTAACGTGTATAGACACGCCCGTGACACAATGCATACACGTTTATATAAACATTTCATGCATTGGTGAGACATAATAGATTGCATGTATTGATCAGACATAATAGATTATAGACACACACAACGAGAGCTGGTCTCGACATGTAGTCCCATTCAGGGGCCACCTCTTGAAATCTGTTAGTGGTGCATCATAATGGTGGTGTGTGTCATCGTCTATACGTTGCATGTCTCGTTTACGTTATACAACAGAAGAGTGTCAACAATTGAGCTATAATTTGAGTTTAAATGGAGGTATAGTTGCTCGTCAACCGCGAAGTCTCGCCAATTCATATTTCACAGTGGTAAACGTTGATACACACCGTCAGTGTCAACATTATATCTTTAATTATCACCCATTGATGTTATTATGTTAAATATATGAATACGTTGTCCTAATGTTCACATGGAGTTTCAAGTTTGGCCAACATATTCAAAAAATATTCAGGGAAAAATGTAGACAATGTCATTTAGGAAGTAACTGTGTGCGCCCTATGCTCTTGAATTGATGGAGAGTATACATGAAGATTAAGCTGACTATTACAAGAAGTGTAGTATTAGTTAAAACATATTTAACATCTACCTATTGAATTGAACTACAATCCCATTGTCTAAATAATGTCTCAAACGCAAAAAAAACATATTTAAGTCATACCCCGAAGTCCCTATCAGCCGGGGTCCGTACAAGCCAGTGTCCATAATAGTACAGGCGAATTAGGGTTGGACTCGGAACTAAGTTCAACACAAATGCCAAAGGGGCCATCATATAGAGTAAGTCAATGTATGCAACATACCCACATTTTAGAGAGCAATATTTGGGACAAATAGCAAAATTTATGTTTCCGTGGCAATGAGGGGTGTTTTTTTTTTTTTTATAAATTTTTATTTGAAAAAAGACAAATACATTGTGATAATACATGTATTACATTACAGTTAATGGTTGGTAATTAAACAGTTTTTGTCTCTTTCGTTGTTTTTTTTTTTAGACTGTAGAAAGGTAGAAGAGAAAAAAGAGTGTGGAGTGAATGGTTTTATGAATGTTGTGTTATTTAGTTATATTAAATTTCCATTAGTTATAATAATAAATATAATGAAAATTAAATATTGGGTATATATATTATTTATAATTTGTTACGAGTCCCTCACGTTATTAGGTATGTATATGCTAATTACATAATGCAAAATATTAACATTGAGGGATTATTAATTAATGTTAGCATCGAGCTACAGTCTTAAAATTTGGTATATTTACGTAACGTGATTATGTACGGCATGGATAGGTGGTATACAATTAATTTTAATCACTATATGATTCAAATAAGTAAGCATACTGTTAGGTAAGTCACACAACACGACACATGTCTGGTCAGCATACGTGTTTAAACACAGTTTTTACAATACTAAATAATATTTACGGAATACTTGTATGCCAGACATGTGCAATGTTATGTACTATATTTCCAGCATACATGTAAATATCTATAGTTATGTATGTGCTGTTTAACTGTGATAGTGTAACAGACCTTTCCATTTATCCCAACGAGATTCGAACTCAGTATATCTAGATTTGCTGTAAAAAATCCATCTTTCAGTTTTTGCGTACATTCGTATTTCTGCTTGGATATTTTGCAATTTTGGTAATTCAGATCTCATCTTTGATCGGTATATATTATACTTAATTATGACCAAGATCGTTTGGAGGAGTGGATCAATTCGCTCAGTATCAGCTTTGCCAAATAAAATAGTGTTTGAATTAATATCTAATTTATTCGAAGTCGTTTTAAATATCCATACACGAATCTCGTTCCACAGTGAAGCAATAATGTGACATTGAAACATAAGATGGCTAATGGTCTCTTTTTCGATTTTACAAAATGAACATGTATCATTTTCAGATCGACCCATTGTTCTGTTGTACATTGTTAGTCCCTAATATTCTATTGTTTATCCGATATTGAAACCATACATATTTCATGTCACAAAACTGAACAAAGATAGTTTTAAAAACGTCTGACCACCAGTCTAATTCATAGTGCATATTTAGTTTCTTCTCCCATTTTGAGATGAGGTTCATGTTCATTTTGGGGTCTTGAATGCTATTGTATATATACTTCGAATTGGATTTGAGTAAGTGTTCGATCTGATACGGTAGTATTGGGTTGTTCATTCGATCGTTGTTACTTTGTTGATAGCTACTAGAGTTTTCCATTTTAGTTAGGTATTTTTTATTGAAGAAATTATACCGTTGTATGTCAAAAAATCTGTTTTATTGTCATATATCCGCTTTGCTTCGTCATAGGACATTAACTTGTTATTATCACACATAAGATCATTCACAAAATATATGCCACGAAGGGCCAACGATATGTCAATAATTGCGTGTTTGTTTATTTTGAAAATATCGTTATTTACAATCGTCGATGAGAGCACATCACTGTACGTTTTTGGAGCCATCTTTAAGTTTAATATTTTCCATGCATCTAGAACATCTATCCAGAATTGATTGATAGTTTTGCTTTTATATCTATTAAGGGCACATCCATTCGATAGATACCATTTGTCATTGTTTTTACACTCCATTTGATATCGGACGAGGTTTTGACAAGAATCCGGTTGAATTGTGTAGCGTTTCACCCATGATATTTTCATTGAATGCATAAATGTTTGGATATCAATCATTTTACAACCTCCCATGGAATAGTCTTGTTGAAAATATTTCCTAGCAATTTTGTCATGTTTTTTATCCCATATGAAATTATATATGTCTTTGTTTATGTCAGTTAAGAATGACTTTGGTGGATTTGGAATTGTCATAAATAAAAACGAGAGTTTAGAAAGTACCAACGACTTGAATATTGTGACTCTCCCGATAACCGTCAGGTGTCTTTTAGACCACACAGAAAGAATTGTTCGTATCTGGTTGTACGCTGTGATGTAATTATTCGAAAATATATCATCGGCATCTAATTGGAAATTTACACCGAGAACTTTAAAACCATTTGATAGCCATCTTATTTCCATCTGTCACATATAGAGTCAGAACAATCTCTTTTCATACCAATCCATACCGCAACTGTTTTGTCGTAATTAATTTTTAAACCTGAAATAAGATAAAAGTCATGTAATAGCTCGAATGCATTGTCAAGGCTTTGGGGGTCACCATCAAGAAATAAAGAAGTATCGTCAGCATATTGTGAAAGTTTAAATTCTGAATTCACTATCTTAATACCCTTGATATTTTTCCGTTTCCGGAATCCTATACCTAATATTTCTGCACACAATAAAAAAATGTAAGGCGAAATTGGATCACTTTGGCGACAGCCCCTCGATATTCTGAATCTACGAGACACATGCCCGTTAATATTGACGTTTGATGATATACCGTTATACAAGCAATTAATGATTTTAATAAAAATTATCCCCAAAGTTGAAGTATTTTAACTTATGGAAATTTCATACCTAACACAACATTAGTTGTAAATTTCACACCAACAGTAGGTTCAAAATGTTCTTAGAGTTTGATTTTCAAACAATTTATTGGGGAATTTATTGTTTTTGGACCAATCTTTGCATATCTTCCTACTTTTTGTCAAAATTTTGGACTGAAATGGCCATCAGTTGGAAATTTCCCAACCTTGGGGGGGGGGGGGGTGTCATGTTGGAAATTTCCAACACTTGGAAAGCTTGTGTCCAGGTCCCTCCCCCGTGGCCAGTCAAAACTGCTAGTTAATTTAAGAAAACAATATTGTCCTACATTTGGTCAACATTGTCATTACGTGCGCTCGCGCAACAGTATGGCGATCAGACAGATTCGTACCTAGCTTGGTGTCACCCTACTCCGTTTCACTCCATGACGTCACCAAAAACGACGTAAAACCTCGTGGCGTTCTGACATTTTTACTGTGCCGCGTTTTTGCTATGTTTATTTACGTGCGCTCGCGCAACAGTATGGCGATCAGACAGATTCGTACCTAGCTTGGTGTCACCCTACTCCGTTTCACTCCATGACGTCACCAAAAACGACGTAAAACCTCGTGGCGTTCTGACATTTTTACTGTGCCGCGTTTTTGCTATGTTTATCTTATGTGTTGTTTTCGATTATTTGTTTGTCGCCGATATCGCCATTTGTCCGGATTCCCTGTTTCTATATTTAAAACTGGCATGCTCGTAGTGAGCCTCGATTTCGATTTTTTCTCCCAGGTCAAAATAAGTCAGAGTTATGACAAAAATAGATCGACCTACATTTTCTCCATCAGAACTCTACACCAAAGAGTCTATAGACTCCTTCGGGACCTACATAGACCTACATATGACATAGACTCCTTCGTTTGGGTATTTTTACTTATAATTGGGAAGTTTTATCATTTTTTGGTTCGTGAGAAGACCTCTTTTTATCGTGCGGGAAAAGAGAGACATTCAAAACGCGATTTCGTAATTCAACGCAATAGGCTGAATAGCCTAACCTTCAGCCGAGTTCCGAGTCAAATACGACGAATGACGTAACACAAAACAAAACGCATTTGTTGACACAAACACCGTTTGAAGAGTTTATTATTACATAAAATGATCGTTATTGATTAATTATTGATTAATTATTGATATTTATTGTTGAATATTGGCTGCTATCAATATTTACACAAATGGTATTAATTATTTCTTATAATTGCTCCTTTGGTCAACTTTGACTATCGGAAAATGAAAATGAAAATATGCCGCTGAAAACAATTTAATCGATATTAAAGTCTCACCCTTTCGGCAACATGGAATTGGTTTTAATTACTTAAATGATTAATATAGTAATTTGCCTTTTATCTGTGATGAAATGAGAAATGGTAATTGTCTTTTTTTGCGAACATTAAATTAAATTAAATAAATAAAGTAAAATACAGTGAAATTATTTTTTTAATTATTGTTTATTACATTTTTGCGCAAGTTGGCATCTCTCTGAGTGCATTCTAGTTGGAATTGTCATCAGTTGGAAATTTTCCAGCCTTAGTGGGGCTGTCAGCTTTGAAATTTCCAACTCTAGGAAGGCTTGAGGCTAGTCTAGATGCTAGGATTTTCTTGTTCAGATTTCCAAATTTTCGCACGCCGGGCCGAACCATGTTCCCTCCCTGTGGCCAATAAAAAAAACTTCTAATTAGTTTAAGAAAAAAATATTTTACTACATCTTGTCAAAATTGTGGAATGAAATGGTCATCAGTTGGAGAATTTTCCAACCTAAGGGTGAGTATGACTTTAGAAATTTCCAACACTAGGAAAGCTTCAGGCCAGTCTAGATGCTAGGATTTAGCGATTTTCTTGTTTAGTTTCAATTTTTTTTCACACCGGGCCGAACAACCATGGTCGGCCAGGTGTGTGCTCGTCTCCTGTCCTGTCTTGTCTTGCTGAATTCCCGATTGTGAGAGATATATGCTATTGGTTGTTCCCTTTTGGGGTGAATTCGACCATAACCACCATAGGGCCAAATCACTGTCAAAAACGTATCCGGCTAGTAGAGTCTGTATGCAAACAGGACTTAAAATATTGCTTAACTTCCGATTGTAACACACCAATATATGCTATTGGTGGCCCATGTTGGTGTGAATTCGTCCATAACAACCTTTCCGTCCTCTGGATACCCACCACCCCGTAATTTTTATTTTTCCAATTCTGGGATAGGGACCCACCCCCTTCAAACTGCTTCAAATGACCATTTTACTTAGTTGTCCTGATCTTATCCGCATCGTGATTATAGAAGTATTTCTACTTTTTATTTACCAATAAGGCTGTAAAGTTTCAAAGCAATTCTCAAATAAATGTGTGCTGTAGCACTGTGGGGGAACTACTCCTGGCGATTTGGTTCTCTACCGAGCTATATTTACATTCTCTACCGAGCAAAGTTTGCGGACCGCATATACTAATTTACCTAAGGCAGATAATCGAGTTATTCGCAGAGAACCGAGCGCTCGGTAAAGAATCGGAGTCCTCAGCAGAGAATCGGAATCGGACAATAAAAGTCAAGTTCTGTGTATTTCGGGATTAGTTTTTAACTGTTTTTACACACACTGATGGCCAGTGACTATAATGTCACGGTAGCTCTATGAAACCCACGAAACACTGTTCTAATGCTGTTGATTTTTACGTTTTATGCCGCGATTGCTCGATAGAGAATGGGAATCGTCGCTAAAAATGCTCACGAAACTCGGTAGAGAACAATATCTCTAGGAGTAGTTTGAAATCACATTTGAAATCCTAGATGGCTGCTGGCGGCGATGTTGTTTTGAACAAATTTCGGGGGGAAAAGGTTGGCTCACATCTTAAGGTAACTCAAAAGATCCATATGAAGTTTGGTGACGATTGGACGAGAAATGTGACCTGTAAAATGTGCTAAAAGATTTAGTCATACAAAGAGTAAAATCCAAAATGGCTGCCGGTGGCCATGTTTTTCATCGAAAATCGTTCAAATTTGACAGCTCCAATCTAGAGATGATCCTAGAACCATGTACTGAATAACGTTGAAATCGGTTAAAATTTGTTTTAACGCCTTTATGTTTTATTTTATTATGGTCTTTTTGAATAGTCTATTTTTATTTGTAGAGTTTACGTTTATTTGAAGAATCTATTATTCAGGCTGAATAAATAATTTTACTAGAACTATTTTAACCTGAGATTTTCCATGCATGCCAATGTGTATTGATAGATCCTTGATGAAAACATTTAGCAAGCTGACCTTTTTTATTACCTATTGGTGTCATCCCTCATTATTAACTAATGGTGAACTCAAACCCCCTTCCATGAGTTTTGTTCATACCTATTATGTAATAGAAGCATTCTTGAAACATTTTGTTGCATTATTTTGAAGGAAAACGTCTACAGGAACAAATTTACGGGGCCAGGAAAAATTGTGTTAGCCGGGCTGCTGAATAACCCACCCACCCCCGCCTAGTGTTCGGGAAAAAAATGCAGACCCCCCCCCCCCCCCCCTCACTGCCTAGGGTAGCTATTGACGAATTCACAATTGTCCGATTGTAAGCTGTTCATATTTCGTGTCAAGTTGTGACCCTTGAGCAAGGTCGCTCATTTGTCGCTCGTTTCGCACCACGCACGTATCCCCCGACCTCACAAATCATTATGGCAGAACGGTGTGTTGTCAATTTCTTATCCACAGCCGAAACTTAATTGTTAGTTTCAGATATTATCATTCTTGAAATCAACACGTCTACGTTCATTACAAGTTGAACAAGCAGTCGCAGACGGCAGTATCCCCCGCCGAGTTTTGCAGTTGGGGAAGTGTATTCTCAATAATATTTGCGTTCTCAGTATGTGCTAAACAAGAGGTGGGATTTTGTCAAAAAGCCTGGCTTGCGAACTCATTTTATGTACTGGTCATGGGAACGAATATACCAAAAATCTTTTTAATCCGTTGACATTTGTGGAAATTAACCCTGTGACGTCGTCCATTTGCACCAAAAAAATAAACAAAGTCCAATACTCATATACCAAATATCTTTGAAATCCGTTGAGATTTGTGGAAATGAGCCCTGTGACGTCGTCTATGTGCTATTTGGTAAATTCGACAGAAATAATAAACAAAGTCCAATAACTCCGGTAAAAATATCCGGCCGGACCTGGCTTGCGAGCTAATTCTAGGTAATGGTCATATACCAATAATCTTTAAAATCCGTTGACATTTGTTCAAGTTATGACTCTTACAAATTCGAGACGGACGGCAAGACGGCTCGACGCACTGGCCAGAGTATACTTGTGGGGTGACCGCACATACCTATGAATACTTGTGGGATGCGATCTTTTGTTTGAGTAACTTGTGGGGTGCAACCCACAACTGACGATTTGTTAAAGAGCGGCCCCAAAACCTCCCCAAGCTCACCCACCCTAGTGTAGAATTCGACTTATACGGGACGAAATTGATCATTTGTGGTGTTATAAACTGTTTTTAAGCAATCTCCTTCGGGGTTAATGCAGTTTGCTGAATTTTTCTCGCGGTCAAAATCCCATGACCATATTGAAACCGCCGTTCATTTCTCATGTAGACTGCTGCATTGAGGATGGTAAGATTGTTTTGTCCACGAAATAATTCGAAATTCTCAGTCTATGGTTCAGAATGTGTGAAATTGTGTAAATCACGTGAAATATGTGATAAAATGTGGGATCCAGGTTAGATATGACGTCTGATTGGTCTGCATAACGATATAACAGTTGGTTTGCTCCGCATTCTCACTGATGCAGGGATGCATATAAGATTGGTTGTATTGTGAACATTAAATATAAATATATCATACATGTATATTACAGAGAGTTGTCAACTTTTCAAAATTGCGGATTCCTAACAATTATTTAGGAAATGGTTATTCCAATTTACACATAAATTGTTTTGAAAATGTGTTTGAAATATCACTGGTGACTGTGCGTATATACTGGTTTTGTCGATGTTCCATTCCTAACGCATGGCGAAAAGCTTGGTATTATCTTCCAAAGGCACTCTACGGCTCATAACTTCTCAGCGACTCTAGTGAGGAAATTGTCCTTGTAATTGAGAGAGCGTTTCCTACTTGTGTAAAGCACGACGCAATATGCAGCTGAAAATTAAAATTTTGCATCTTCCTCAGAACATGTTTGAGAACGCTGGCTTGGCAATAATGTTGCCTATCGCATCGTAAAGTGCGTGTACAGTGAGCAATTTCTTCTCATTGTTTTAAAACTTCTTTGTAAATACTCAAATATAGAGATACTATGTCTTGACAATATTGTCGACAGGGCATAGTTTTTTTGTAAGCTCTTCTGTAAAGGGGTTCAATGAATAAATTGTATTCGTGCGTTCCTCCCTGCTGCAGAACAAAACATGTATTTCGCAAGGCATTAACTTTGCCGAACCCTGGAATACTGTCCGGTCCCACGGAATCCTGAAACGATGATGACATGACATTAATGAAGTAGTTCCATTATTTGTTTAATGGCAGCCATACAAAGAGTGTTTGTTATAGTATAGACATTAAATATGCATCGCCAACATTCACAACCAAACCAAGTACAAAATTTAGAGAACTAAGCCCGCATTTGAATAACCGTAATGTCTATTTGTTCCAGACGACCACCAAATTACGTGTTCTGTCAACCTATTTGTTTTCAATTATTTCCAGACTAATGATAATGACGTATACACTGATATGTATTCACTAGCTAAGATTCCGTTTAATACAACTACTTCGCGTCAATGTTGTGGAATAAAACTCGTTCATCACTACCTTGTATTATCTTTTTATCTGACTGTTTCTGCTAATCATGAACACCCCCATACCGATGCATAATAAACTATATCTTTATAATTGAATGGGAGAAACCAAATAGTATTGACAGGGTTAAACTAACCATCATGAATTGGACATAGGTCCTGCACAACAGCATAATTTTATTTGAAACCACGCAGTTATGTACAGCTATATTAGGTCAAGGATTTTTCCCACAACTCCACTTATCTATAAGAAGAGTCCCTTAAACGATTTAGCCAAACGCGATCTATATGCACGTAGATAACGTATGTATGCATTATGGGAATCAGATATTTCAAATAAACTCTACAATATGAGACATGACTACCGGAAACTACCGCTTCAATAAGTCTATGTCGTCAAGAGTTGTAAGCACCATTTTGGCTGAGACGAATAGAAGCAGACGCCTATATAGTATTTCTTCATAAGTTCGGGTGAACTGGCATGGGAAGCGAACACTCGCAGTTGTGAGAAATATTCAGCCGGTGGTTTAAACATATTTATTTTAACACAATTTAAAAAGGATTGGGGGACAAGTTATAACAACTTAATGTGGCCTCTCTCCCGACAATATTTACACAAATGTCGAAACAAGATGAATAAACGATATAATGTTCATGTAATAATAAGAATGTTGATGACGATGGTGTCTGGTGATTGATGTTACCGGTCCTGAGTCATAATATGAGAGTTTGATAGGAAGAATTTGCAAAAAGCTATGCATTATCTATCTTATTATACCAACTGGGGTCTACACTAGACCGAGTGTAGACCTTAGTTTGTATAATACCACAGATAATGCAGTGTTTTTCGCAAATGGTTCCTATAAAACTCTCTAGTGACCTACGTGACAAACTACTTTTTTTTTTTTACATAATTCAAACATATATCTCATATTATGAGGGTAAACATGTGTTGTTATGATACTGTAGCATACATTGGTTACAGAAAATAATGATTTTTTGCTTCAAATTGATAGTTAGAAATTGATATTTTTTGTAAATGCACGAATAGGGGGCCTTCTTAAAGGTACTCAATCCGTAAAGAGGGTCCCCATCTCAACAGATTCCAACAACAACAATCCGATCAGAGGGTCCTATATTACTATTTCTTTGGCTTTGGGGGTAAAAAATATTTGATTTGAGTCGAGGAACCCATCAAACAAAGCTCAGAGTTATTAGATATTGATTTTTAAAATTTGTTATTAACTCGAGATGAGAACTAATAACTGCCGTAATCTGCTCTGGATGTGTACTCCAAATCTATTCAAACAGACAAGGATGGATAACTCTAAAATCAAGTGGTAATTTTAACGCAATTTTGACTGAGTTCTGGGCCAGATAGTATTCCCGATAATGAAAAATAATAGATTTCTAAAATCGATATCTAACAAATCTGAGCTTTGATGGGCGACTTCCTCGACTCGAATCAAATATTTTTGAACCCCGAAGCCATTGAAATAGTAATTGAGAGGAGTTTTATCGGATTGAGTACCTTTAAATGTATCTGTTTGATACTACTTTTGAGTGTAAACATACGAGAATATAGGCATACATGCACTTAAGGGTCAGATGCACGTTTTACCAACATTTCCTAGTATTTTAAAATGGATTTTCTCGAAATCTGCCAGGAATTTCTTTATGAAATTTGGTACAAGTGATTATTGTGACACAATATTTAAGAACCATCGACCCATTGGATATTATAATTCAATTACTTTACTTTTATGGCATGAACAGTACTTGAACTTTCACTGTTGCCAGGTACCAAGAACTTTTGTAAATATATTATTTTTAAAAGTTCAGTTCATATAGCCATGATATCATTTCTCAAGATCATGAGAGGAGAGACTTATTTATTCTTGATTCGTTAAATTTAATGATTTTTTTCAATTAGAAAGTCAACTAACCATAAATAATTTTCTATATTTGAGAGAATTTTCATGTCGTGCATGTTGATTAATGAAAAACTGGTCTAAGATGAGTTGTGGTTCATGGGTTCTTAACCAAGTTAAAGCTGACCACCATATCTCTTAACACTGTGCCCTAATTCAAGTTTATTATTCTCTGTTTCAGTTGACCACACTACATATCACCATTTGTTTTCATTGGGCTGGAATATTTGTGACTGCTTTATTCTTCATTATAGTGTATGGTTTATGATGCTATATTATGCAATTAAAAAAAATCTAACTCCGCATTATGATACAAATGAAACCTCTTCTCATAGAGCCGCCAATGCAATACCCTATTTGGTGATTGGAGTATTGTGTGAAATTACTGACTATTCTAGCAGTTCTTGGTACCGAAAGGGACAAAACATAAAATAATATTTTCAACCTCTCAAATTTATTAAAATCTATTGTTTTTGTTGTCTCTTCATAATTGCTCAGATTATATATGCAATGAAGATGATGATATTCGAAACTCAAGAATATTTGCTAGATAGATCCAAAGATATTCTTTGCTGAAAATCTCTTGCCATTTTTGGCTAGATTTATGCTAAACGTGCGTCTCCCACTTAATCAATATTTTAAGCCGCTTTAGCCGCTTTGTTGTGAACGAATAACTCACACTATATGGTACTATATACTGTGTGATTTATGTGAGTTTCCGATGTGATACTACCACTGTCATGTCGTATGACTCTTTTCAAATTGACGACTAAAGCCAGACTTAGTGCATTGCAACCACCATAATTATCAAGAAATAAGCATACTGGCATCGGAAATGGAGGTGCATGGCTTTCAATTGTTGACACAATAAAATATTATAGTATAATTACACAGATATTTCGCAAATATGATTACACTTGTGTAGATTTAAGTATACCCAGGTACATTAGGGTTCACTAGGGATAAAAATCGCGGAATGTCCCCTATAATCAGAGTTGAGCTTTTTGAGATATCATGTTTTTTATGAATGGTTCAAATTCTGATGAAATTCCATCAGACCATATGCGAATGCAGTCATATCTAGGCTATTTTACGGACTCAATCTTCACACATACCCATCAATCGTGGAGCAGGAAGTCGCTAGATGTGTGTAATTGATGCTAGAGCTTACTACCTGTCGATATTCCGTAATTGTGATGACATTTATTACCGAAGAGAGCATATAAATCGCCTGATGATTCAAAATTGTCCTCACAAAAGAGGGCGAGTAAAGATATTCAGACGATAATGAGTTGAAATATGAACCTTTATACTAGAACAGAGGTTAATTTGATAACATATATCGAAACATCACCATTCTTAAGATTTTATAGCGAGAAACTTAACACTACCCCCTAAAACGTACTTCATGGCTTCGAGTGTCTGAAAGGCAAAAAGACCACATGATAGTCCAGGTGTCTGGTGTAAACATTTTGCAAATGGTGAAAAAACCATGAAAGCATGCAACGGTTGCTATGATAGGATAGGATATGATGGGATAACTTTATTCACAATATATACACACACGTATAGCAAACATATATATTATCAACAGTAAATACAGGTATGTTGTATATCGATCGGGGACAGCATAGCCCTGCCAGGCTGTCTTCCTGTCATCCCCGGTGGTATATGTATCGTTATTAACACCATCGGGTGTATACTGTCCTAGAGATTCTAGATAGCTTTGGTTCGCTGGGCGTTTTATTTATAGATAATGATTTTTTCTTCCGGTTGTGACAATTCGCAGTAGGTCCCTATTTGCGAAAGTCTATTTGCGGATGTCCCATAATTCGTGGAGGTCCCCTAAAATGGTCGAAATATGTTGATTTTAATGAGGGAACGGGTGCGTATATGTCCATTGATACGTATTTTAAACAAATAACGACACGATCATCATAATAGTGGTTTGTTCTATCAATCATATCATCATCATCATACGGAACAAGTCTTTCGACTTTTCGTCCCACTAACAGTATTTGCAATGCTTGTTTACAAATATATATGTATCGTCATTCGATATTTATTGTGAGTCACTTTAACATATTACTTGTCGTCGAACTCGTATTTTATATAAGTCTCACCATGCATATGTAGAGCGATTAGAAAGTGTCGATGTCCAAGTTCGTGAAAGTTCTGTTGACTATGCCGAAGATTTGAGAGGCTTTATTGTTTTAGGATATTGTAGGAAGGCTAATCTGGCCGTGTCAAATTGAGCTATAGCGATGGGATATCTCGCATGACAACACATTTCGGGATTTCCTGGTGTGTGTATTAGCTGGATGTCTTATCATTGCAGTATGTAACTATTATGACCGCGTTAATGGACCTATCCGTAGGTACCTCCCCAATTTCAATTATAGACAATGAGCCGATAGCTTAAATCCGGAAGCGACATGTGTCTGCCTAGTGATATGAATCGCACCACAAGCGGTTCCCTAACTACCATTGTAAGCCGTAGGGAATTTACTAACACGAGAGGAAAATAAGTGTTAAAAAGCTAAAATGGCGTTGAAATGTACATGGGGAACATGTCCGGTTGACGAACGATATTTATACATATTTTAGTTCGGTTTCCTAAATAAAAAAGTAACTAAGACATCTGTTTACGCTGGATTAAACAATGCAAACGACCACACTCGGATCCTAGTGTTATTTAAATTTCAATATTTATATATAACAGATTTCAAACTAAGACGCGGAAATAGTAGTCCCGATCGATGATGCGTTATAAATATTAATTGTCCCGCGAGTATGTGTTTTACGAAGTGTTTTTCGTTATAAATGTATACATTTGTTGCTGTTATAACACCGTGGTAAATGTTCAAATGTCTGATATTCACACTTACCTGTAGGATCTCCTGCGAATGTTTTACTGAATCCATTTGAGAATCTAAAGCTTCCTCCATATTAATGCGACAATGTACGTATAAATGAGAATCAACACTGATGTTTTCCAAGAGAATTACACGAAATTTCACACATTGCACGTGCTTCGCGGTGTATACACGCAAACGTCACCGAACAAGTTCACTTTGTGCTACTGTTGCCTCATGGCAACATGTAACTGACTCCATGATAGTCGGCGTTTTCTTTAATGTACTTTCGTGACGGCAAAATAGGATGTGGAGTTTTAAAAGGCTATTGTTTGATAATCCTTTGCATCCGGTCTGTAAAAACGGCCGGGGCTCATTCAGGACGCTCGTGGTAACTATTATGGTAAACTGATATCGTTATATTTATTTCGACAAAAGAGGGATTATAGATTAATTACCACATGCACACCTCCGTTTGGTTTATTTCATCAAGGTGTGAACCATTAGCATAGCTTCGATTCAACGTAAACATCTGTCTTTGTGGGTTATCGGAAGTGGCCTAACGATCACATTTGTTTATCTGTTTAAAAAATGGTTCTATTTTTGTTTATTTCTAACGACATTCACTTTTATAAGATGCATATATACACACAAAATCGTGATATTCAGAAAGAAGCTATATTATCGTGTTACGTGGCGTTTAACAACACAGTCCTTTCTCATCGGAAACCATTTTAGCACTAAAGAGATAGCGAAATTGAGATGGCTTGTGATGCGTAGTAACAGTAACCATGCAGGCTACTGGTGGGCGGGACGTACGGATAGGTCCATTGCTTTCAATGTTTAGGTGTGAACAGTGGCTGGGCCATGCACTCTTGGTGGGAACACAATGCTACAGATTTCTCGATGTTTTAATGACATTTGGCCAGTTATCTCCTTTTATGCTGCATCCTATACATAAAAAATGTGCATAACCAGAAAAGTTGATTTTTGCAAGACCGCTGTGGATGTTTCGACCGCACAATGATGAAACTATATATCGACAGAATATACATGTCTCAAAATTATCGGGACTGAAATGCCCTTAAAATAAATTTCAATCCAATCATTTTATAGACAAAAGACAACCTATTTACAATTAAAGCATCAGATAACTAGTTGTGACTGGTATGCAAAAAATAGGCAGACCGGATTTTCTGCATAATGCCGCAGTCCGCCTAATGATGGTCAATGGTCCTCCCAATTTTAGGCAGACCTGAGAATTTGTATATTTATATTACTTGAGGAATCACAAATTACATGCGTGCAGTTGAATATATGAATAAAATAATCAACATGGTTCTTTGAACATAGTGAATTTATTGGTGCGAGGCCTTTCTAGGTTCTTGCCCGTCTTCTGGCTCCATCTTAAATTCATTGCAACACAAGATTTTATTGTTACGTCACTTCCTTAGATACTTTGTCTTTGGTGACGTTTTTCAAATCAAATCTTGATTGGTTTCGTAAAACAAAAATGAATGTGTAATCCGAGATGGTTTCTGATTTATAACTTCAGTATTAGTTAACTTATTCGAATGTGACATGTCCGTGATATTTCTACAATGTGAGAGTTGGAGTATAGTAGATCTTACCCGCAAATGATAGCATGCTGTCGGCGTGCATGTACGGGGTTACCTTGAAAATAACAATTATGGATCGACCAAAGCCATGGGACCAATCCCGCCAATGGTGGGCTAATCTGCTAGCAATTTATAATTATGGCTAATAATATGATCTTGAGGGCGTTACCATTTCTGATTATGGTTTTCTTGTGATTGTTTAATGATGGTGTATGTGAGCGTTCATCTCCTTGTGAGCGCACAGACTATATCGTCGCATGTGGAAATAGTATCAAGGGCGTGTTACACACATGTTGAATTCTATGTGTACCAACCCGGACCATTGTTCATAACAATAACTAAAATATTTTGCGTGGTTCACCGGGGAAGCAGCTTGTGAGTGAGGTCTTGGGGAAATATCACGTATCTGGGATTCGTTAATTGCATGATTACGGGTGGTTTGTTAATATACGTATTACAATTTACAATATATATGTGCACAATCGATATGATTGCAGCATCTTAAACAGTGCAGTCCGGGCATCCAACATTTTACATTTCACATTTTCAGAATATTGTTTTACCAAGTTGGCTTTTAAGCACTTCCTAAATGAATGTCTTGTTTGGCCCGAAGTATATTCCTCTTCTAGATTGTTCCATGTGGTTGCGAAGGCATGAAGGGGTAGATTTCCACACCAAACAGTTCTTGGTGTTTCTAGGCTATGGTACGGTGGCTGGTTTAGGACAATTTTTGTTTTTTATTTCGTGGCCACGAAATGCTAATTTGTGGCCACGAAATAACTAATTCGTGGCCACGAAATAACTAATTCGTGGCCGCGAAATAACTAATTTGTGTACCGAATATGGCCGACAATGGCATTGGTGTAACGGACGCAGATATATATGATTTATTTGCATATATAAACACTTAAAGGGACTCAACAATCATCGCCACCGTGTTGTTGTTGTTGAAACAGCTGTTCACTGCCTGTTCCTAACGCTTCTGAAAACTGCATGCATGGTTTATCTCCCCTGATTTCTATAAATAGATTGGGGGTATTCCTATGTTTTCAGTGACAGCAAGCATGGTTTCAGGATATCGTTAGAAAAAGACGATATTTATTGAGCTTAAATTGGCAAAATGCGATCAAATAAGACGTTTTTGACAGCGCGACGATGCCGAAAAATTGGAAAGAGCAGCGAATGGGGTGTCTTCCGCCATGGATTTTGGGAAGTTCACGAATGTCACAGTGGATTTCCATGCAAATCTGCGGAGCAAAATTCTGAAAGTTACGGAGTTGCACATACCTGCATACTTCTCAGTCTTCTGAGTGTGACTTGATGCGGTACTATAGTATAAGAAACAGCAGGTATTTATCTGGTGGGTCCGCTTTGTAAATTATAAAATTTTGCAATAAATATATTTTTGATAATTTTTTTCTGGATTTACATCACTTGACCTACATATTAATTTGTCAGATTTGAAATATCAATATTGAATATAAAATTCAAAAATAAATACACTAACATCTATACAAGTTCCAATCGGACCTGCCAGATAAATACCTGTTGTTTTCAAATATACATGTACCACATCAAGGCACACTCGGAAGTATGTGCAACTCTAGTTCAGTCATGATCAACGTAGTGCGTATCCTTCATTGCTGGAAGCAGCAATCTGCGAAAGCGGTCATGTTGACTTAAAGAACAAATACAGAAAAGAACAAATACAGACGAGATGATGGATCAGTCACAGGCATGCTGTTTGAGGTAAAGCTACCACCCCTCGAAGAATGAAGGAAAGAACAGTGACTGGTTCAATACCACAAAATAGTCAAGGGGTTGGTTTCAGCCCTGCCTAAAGCCTGATTATCTAGAACACGAGAAGAAAGACACAAGGGAAATACAGCCAACAAAATTTTAGGACTGTGTCAGTCAAAATCCGGTGGAGAAGGAGGTGTGTAACAACACAGAATCGTTCCAACTTCTGCGTACCAGCAGCTCACAATACGAACACTCCTTATTTGTTAAAAAAAAAAAATAAAACAACTGTGGAATTGAACTACCTGGAACAGACTTCAGTCGGTTGTTGATGTCAGTGATATTGACGGTTTTCTATCTGCTCTGCGAGGGGAACAACAGTATGGAGTGTTTTCAACAATGCTAACAAGGAGCTATTGCTTAACCCTTTGAGTGCCAGGGGCCGATCTCATCGGCCCTAAACCTACAAAATAAGTCTGTTTAAGAATATAAGAATAAATTATTAAAATTGTAAAAAAAATTGTAAAAAAAAAAAATTGTTAGGCCAATGCATTCTCTTATATATGCGAGGCGACCTATGGTCGACTCGCATATATAAGAGAATGCATTGGCACAGGGTATATGGGTTGATACAAAAATCGACCTGGCACTCAAAGGGTTAAATATTTAAAAATTATGCTTGTTTATCATATATAATAAATTATTTTTCAATTATTTCGCTTGCTGCTTATATTTATACTCCAAAATAATTTTGGATGGCTCAAACAACAACATTATCATTGCATATATTAAGTACTATATGGGAGATTAATCTAACATTTAATGGCTGATTTAAACGCTTAAGCCTAACTCCATTACGCTTAAGCATAATTGGTTTGTATTGCCTTGCAACGTTATATGTAATGGTAGGCCTACATGTATCTAACTTAGTAAGGTTTAATGTTCTGGGCGGATGGTAAGATTACTAGCATCGTAATTGACTGCATCAATTTCAGCTTCAGGGGAGTTTTTCCAATTCTATTACGCTTTACTTTAGCGTGAATGCATTATGTGTGATCGTAAATGAATTACGCATAAGCATAATGTAATACGCTTAAGTATGGTATAATGGAAATCTAAATTACACTTAGGCATTGCGAATTAAGCTTAAATTCATGCTTAAGCATAATGAATTACACTTAAGCGTGATTGGCAATTAAATGTGAATTTTGCCTCCCATATGTGTACTATTGTTGTTTCATACACTTTGCCCCACGTGTTTGGTTGTTTCGCACCATATATTTGGCCATTTCTCACCACATGTTTTGTCGTTTCCCACAACTGTCATGCGTTGCTTTTGAAAAAAATCCTTTGAAAAAGAACATACAGTAATACCCAAAGTAATGACCCCTTAACCACACCAGGATTATGGAAAATAATTCAGGATTTAGTTGGAAATATGGCTTGTTGCTATTCGTTGGAAAGCTCTCGTCGAGAGCTTTCCGATGAATGGCAACAAGCCATATTTCCAACTAAATCCTGAAAAATTACCCATAATTCTGCTGTGGTTAAGTGGTCAATTACTTAATTACATTGGGCATTACTGTATTAAGTTATCTGATGACAACGCGCCAATTGGACACATTTTATTTTTTTTTAAATCCCAAATTGTGACAAAGTTCACGTTATTTTAAAAAAAACATATCAATAGACCCAGTCTAAATAAAATTAGACCGTGTTTCATTTCTTTCTTTAATACGAGTCTGGATATCAATCAGACTGCAATATACCTTATACTAAATGATACGATTCATCCAGATTATACCGGTATGAAACTGGCCACTTGGAAGGAAACATTTATGGGGGGGGGGAGACAACCCCACTGTGACATCGTCGCCACCTCGCTGACAGTCTGAAGTTAAAATGAACCTGGTTCTCTATGGATGAGTGATTCACCGATAATTGTTACTTTTGGCCTCTCATAACAAAATGCATATATACACAAGCGTATGGTAATAGCATATATGAAGACTGGAGAAAATTTCATACTAAAATAGGTTATCAATACATACAGTAATGCTCTAATTAATCGACCTCTTAACCAAAGCAGAATTATGGGTAACTTTTCAGGATTTAGTCGGAAATATATTTCCGACTAAATCCTGAAAAGTTACCCATAATTCTGCTTTGGTTAAGAGGTCGATTAATTAGAGCATTACTGTACATGTGTATATACCAATCACATGCATATTGAGTTTTAAAAAAAAGTTTCTGAACCCCTTCGGTTGTAAATAGAATGCACTCAGTGATTCTGACTTCAAACTTGTGCCTCCTAATTATATAGGTTGATTGAGTTGAAAGGTTAGAAAATCAGTGCCCTCTCTTGAAATTATTTCTTAAGGAATAATCTCTGTTTCATATTTTGATTACAGTTTAAAGATGGTCTATATATTCTTATTACAAGTTTTATATATTTTCCTGGGTATAAAATAATGTCCGGAAATGCTTCAATCAATTACTGTTCATTCTATTTTGAATTTTCTGGTATATATACTAGTATACCTACAAATAATTTGTGACATTTTACTGCTTGAGGAAACGTTCGGAGCATAGCAAGCAGGAAAATAGTAAAAAAAGATTGTCCCAACTGATTATCAATCAGTTGTAATATTAAATGATAGAAGCGTTTCTGGACTGGTGTCTTTGACAACTTGACTTATCATTATTATTTTATACCCTAGAAATTATAGAAAACAATTTAGGAAGAGATGATCCATCTTTAAGCCAATCGAGCAAAGTTGATCTATTTCTCCATGTTCTTCTAATAGGTGATGTTTTTATCGAATATATTTGCACATTTTACCCACTGCCGCACTGCGAGTGCATTGGTCCCTTTAATATTTCATGTAAAAGTGGTGAAAACTGTAATATTAAACAAGAACAATAGCTTTAGTTAACACAAAATTCACTGAAATATTTTCACAGTGGGGTTTCTGTGAGGAAAAAAATATTTGTTTTCCTCATAGAATCTCCACATATATATTCAGACAGACAGATGAGGAGGGGTGTTGAAAAATGCTTGGGGAAAACAGTTGTAAAGAGGGAAAGAAATTGGTTGCGGGGCTGGGTGAATTGCAGAAATGGTCAAAGGTAAAAAAGTAACATACGTGTCTGAATATATATTAACACCCCCCCCCCCCCCCCCCCTCCAGAGCAAATTGAAATAATTTAAATCCATATACCCTGCTTTTCTCATGGCATTTGTTTTGGTGTTTTTGGTGATTAAAATTAACTTATGACTGAGATTAATCCTTCAGTCATGATACTTTTCCAAAAATGACATTTTTTTGTATTTTTGTCTGTTTAACAAATGTTGGGGCATAAATAGAAAAAAACAATCAGTAGAGAGTGCACTGGCTTAGAAGTTCAATACAAGTATTGTTAGCTTAATGCATTCTCTTATATATGCAAGGCATCCTATGGGAGACTCGCATATATAAGAGAATGCATTGGCACAGGTTTTCAAAAAAATTCATGAAACTCCAGTTATGGAAGGATTAATCATAAATAATGGTCTCCCATATGGCACCTTGTATATATAAAAGAATGCACTGGCTTGCATAGTCAAGATAAATGTTGTTAGGTCAATGAATTCTCTTAAATATGTGAGTCTGCCAATGGGAGACTGGCATATATAAGAGAATGCATTGGTATAGTGTTTTTGCAAAATTTCAGGAAGCTCCAGTCATGAAATGTGCAAAATTATTTGAACTTTCCTCTTAGAACACTTTAAATTGTAAAAATATAGCATCGCAAGGTGTTTGGAAATCCCTTCAGTTTGTAAGTCTAACACACAATTTGTTCAAAAATAGTTTTGTCTTCATCATAGACTAATAAAGAAATCATGTTTTGTACACAATCTACATTGTAGTCAGAAAATTACTAAAACAATGAAAAGGCTGTACAAAAAATTTCTAGTTTTTGAAATATCTGACCATCATATATTGAATTTGGCTCAGTGTGATACACTCCCATTCTTGAAAACACACAACTTGAAAAATCCTTACTCTAACAGATGGATTAATAATTATCTCTTTCTGTAACAATTATTTTATAGTTTCCTGTGTATAACATAATAAATATGAATCGAAGACCCTTGCCTGGAAACACTTCTATCAATTAGTATTATAATAGTATACAATCAATTTCCAGTATTTTAATGGTATCTCCGGCTTATTTTTATAATTTTATAACCAGTAAACTATACAACACATGTTAGAGGAAGAGATAATCCATCTTTAGTGAATCCTGGAAATTTGTAAATGATTAAATTTCTTCTGTAAAGCAGGAAAATAAAATCTACAAAACATGCAGTTGGAAGGACTTGGGAGACTCGAATATATAATATAACCATTTCTTGATGGGAACTGCGCTGGTGGAGCAATGAATCATGTGCCAGTGCATTCCCTTATATTTGCAGATACCATACTAGGTAGCCTCACATATATAAGAGAATGCACTGGCTTACAAGGTCAAGGTAAATATTGTTAGGCCAATGTACATGTAATGTATTCTCTTACATATTCTAGGATCCCTACTGGAAACTACCATATATAAGAGAATGCATTAGCACATGGTTTTTTCGCAATATTTCCAATCATGGAAGGGTGAATGCTGCTCCCATAATGAAAGGGTTAATTGATTTTATTCCAAATAGACATTTTTTGTTTTAGTTTTAGTTCCGACCCTCCAGGTTTGGTATTTTGTCTCATAAATGAACCACATACAGTAATGCCCTAATTAATCGACTGCTTAACCACAGCAGCATTATGGGTAACTTTTCAGGATTTAGTTGGAAATATGGCTTGTTGCCATTCATCGGAAAGCCATATTTTCGACTAAATGCTCAAAAGTTACCCATAATTCTACTGTGGTTAAGGAGTCAATTATTTAGGGCATTACTGTACTATGATGGTGGTGGTTCTGCTGAGTTTAGTAAGGCCAAATCAAATTAATGTTCTGTTTCTGAGACACTGCCACTTCATTATTATATGGGAGAGATTTCCGATGAATGGCAACAAGCCATATTTCCGACTAAATCCGGAAAAGTTACCCATAATTCTGCTGTGGTATTGGAGTCGACTAATTAGGGCATTACTGTAGTTTTGATTACTCTGACTACTGATGGTATACATGTACTAGCACCTGCCATAAATCATGAATAACAGAGGTGAATCATGAGTACCGGATACAAAAAATATAGGATAGAAGCCATGGTTATTTCACACTGTTATAAATATGAAAATAATTACATTTTTGCTGCTGAAGTATTGTCCATAACTCCAGCTCATCAAGAAGTATGAGACTGAATTATATCAAAATATGTCATTTTGACAAAAAATAATCAATTTGATGCTCAATGACAATTATTCTCAGTGAGATATATCATACAGTTCCAGGAGATTTCACTCCATTGTCACTATCCATATTTTCTTATCTGGTACCTGCTGGTACACAGAAAAATCACCTATTTGTTATTAGTATTCAGAATAGGAGTCTGGGGTCCGCCATGGGAGGGAGGGACATCATCAATATCATGAAGAGATATATTTAAGAAGACTTATTTTAAATGATTTATTAATAAGGTACTTAACACAATAACACATGTATGAATTTTCACTAATGAATTAAATTTAATATAATTAAAAAGTCTGTTAATAACTGAATATCACAATTGACTGTCACTAGCTGTGATAGACTTGCAATTGAATTTATTAATTGAGTAATTGGCAATCATGAATATTTTTGTGGGACAAACCCCAGCTTCTGGCATGATTTAGTCCTTGTTTAAATTATTGTTGAATGTTGGGTCAACAGCCTGGAGCTATCTAGTTGAAATTGAAGAAACCCCCTCCCCTAGATCATGCCATGAATCTTTACTCTGCTTATCGCCTGTAGAGATCTTATTCCATCAGTACAAAACTTGGGAACTTTTTTATGTTTTGATAGGGAACTTTATAACATTGAAAAAACAAGGCAGGGAACATATTTATTTGTTTATAATTGTTCCTCGATAATCAACTTCAAAGTATGGGGGAAATTCCATGATTGTAAGTGCGCATAGCAAACTCACCCGTCAAGTCTGTTAAATAATGTCATCTCGAGCTGGCACTTTCGCCTACTTATGAATAAACTGTTAAGCGACAGGTATTAACAAAGAAATATATTCCCGTGTTATTTTTTCAGCTTTATAAGGTTCCCTATCAAAACCTCAAAAAGTTCCCAGGTTTTTCATTGGTACAATATGATTTCTACGGGCATTAGCCTCTGGGAGGCCAAATTGCCATTTAGTAATGAAGTGTGATTAAGCGCAATTAATTGCACTTGAGCGCAATTAATTGCACTTAAGCACAAATAATTACACTTAAGCAGAATTACTTGAACTTATCATTGTTCTTAAGCGCAATCATTGATCTTAAGTGCAGTCGATTGCGCTTAAGCATAGTAATTTGTTCTTGAAAACATAATTATTTGTGCTTAAGCGCAATCAATCTTGCTGTGCGCAATCAATTGGCTAATCTTAAGCGCATTTCATGGTTATATGTAACTATTATATAAAACACCCCTGGTGAATAAATAGGTTTATCCATAACTCAACCTTATAGTTCTTACTGACATATCACCTCTTGTTTTCATTAGTTTGGATGGGTAGGGCTCAGCAAGTCTAAGTTCTTTATTGATATGGTAGACTCGCGATAGCATTACCTTCTGTTTTAGTTCAGGCAATTCGTGATAGCATTGACTTCTGTATTCGTTGGTGCAACTTTGATTTTCGAGTATATACCGGTATACATGTGCACCATATGAGGGAAGCAGGTCCTCAGTGACACCATATTCGCGCTACAGTTTATGACATGGACATACTACAAGAGACGCTGATTTAATAAAACTACCAGAGCTCGAGGAGTGAGACACCAAAGCTCCCAGAATGAAACACATATTTTTGGGACAGGGATGCTGATAATATGACGATATTTAGGGTTTTTCACACGATTTAAGTAAATAAGTAAACCCTCATACAGTGACACCACATTATTGCTATACATGTATGACCATAGCTATGGCCCAAATCTGTGCAAAAATTCTTTAAAAAAAATATATTAAAACATACTAGAGGAGACATCCATTTTTTGGATATAAGGGATGCTGATAATTATATGACATTATGGATTATCTTTGAATGTTGCACACATACAGTTAGAGGTAACTGTACTAGGCTTATTTAAAAAGGTTAAAATTAGCACATGCTCTTCTTGTGATGCTAGGCGATACTCCAGGTTATGACAATTAATATTTTATGGGTAGGCTAGATAGTAGTTACAATTAATTGCACTTGAGCGCAATTAATCATGCTTAAGTGCAACTCATAATGCTTAAGCATGAATGCCCTATTTGTACTTAAAGGGGTACTGTACGCCATTTTCAATAAATTCCCGGTGATAACAACGATCTATTATCGATACTATATAGAAATATAAGTAATTTGAGTCGAAGATGTATTCTGTAAACGCTCAGGTTAATAGGCTATCTTAAAATTTAATAATTTAAAAGTTAATAATTTAATATAAATTGATTTTATGGCTCCAGCCATAAAATGGCGTCTCTTAAAATTCGAATTTCCGTGTACAAAACGTAATCAAATTATAATTGAGGGATACCGGATTAGGAACACAATTGCACACACGATCGTTTGAAACATTATGCTTATACGGGGAGAAAACCCAAGCCACTCATTGACTAGTGACGGTACACTAACTTAAATGAGTATATGGGACTACTAAGCATATAATATAATGTTTATTTGATTCATTTGGTTGAAAACTTTACAAAAATTACTCGACAACGACAATTTGTATTTTTGCATTCCGGTAAATTTGCCATCCGTAACAATACTTCGTACTCGACAGACTTTCAAAAAATAGAAAAGTTGTTACCTTATTCTCCGACTCGGGGATTATAGAAACCAACAACAACATCTTGGGTACAGTACCCCTTTAAGCACAATATTTTATCGCACTTATGCACAATCGTTTGCCCTTAAGTGCAATAAAAAAATTTAATCGCATTCAATTGCACTTAAGCGCAATTCAATGTGAATGTGGCCTCTCATAATCATATTACCCAGAGTAGAGATCATTCATGGCATGATCTACACTTCCCCCAACAAAAAAATATATCTAATATTGGGCCACACATTTTGAAATTAGTCATTTTAATACTATACGGGTCACTGTTGAGACTTGTTGAATTTGAATCTGCAGGGTCTGTATGTAGTCAGTGTAGGCATAATGCAGCCAGTCCAATCCAAAG
The DNA here is from genome assembly GCA_032622095.1 of Siphonodentalium dalli. Classification (NCBI taxonomy): domain Eukaryota; kingdom Metazoa; phylum Mollusca; class Scaphopoda; order Gadilida; family Siphonodentaliidae; genus Siphonodentalium; species Siphonodentalium dalli. Next base: position 118,334,202 of record CP136068.1, on the reverse strand, counting down.
CCATACATGCATATTAGTACATTTCAGTGTCAAATTGCACTTGCTACATGTACATTTGTCTGACGCTATCTACCCACACTGTTTTTTTTAAATCTGCGTGTTTGAACGATTGGTTCTCCAACAGGTCCCATTGAGACCCGAGTCACTCGGCTCCTTGGTCATCAGGCTGAGAATTCCCGCTGTTGACAATATTCAATTACAATGTCAACAACACACGAACTTATTCGAAACGAGTTTTGACCAGTTTTCCAGGCAATAATCGTTGAATTCATATGTGACGACCCAACACTCAACGCACCATACACCGAGTTAAAACTCCGATAATCTAATTCAAATATACGTTCTAACTAGGTTTTAATTAATTTACTTCGTCTTGAGAATGAGAGTGATTTATTATTCCAAAGTCGTAAAAACAATCGTATCAAATTGGTGACGAAAGGTCGCCGACCAATCGGATCGTGCGGATGGAATTGTGGCTAAAAATAGATATCTGCGGGATTCCGCCTTATCATTGCTTCAGTCAATGGGGGTATATTGGTGAAGATTGTTGTGTCACTTTAAAGGGGTACTTTACGCCATTTTCAATAAATTCCCGGTGATAACAACGATCTATTATCGATACTATATAGAAATATAAGTAATTTGAGTCGAAGATGTATTCTGTAAACGCTCAGGTTAATAGGCTATCTTAAAATTTAATAATTTAAAAGTTAATAATTTAATATAAATTGATTTTATGGCTCCAGCCATAAAATGGCGTCTCTTAAAATTCGAATTTCCGTGTACAAAACGTAATCAAATTATAATTGAGGGATACTGGATTAGGAAAACAATTGCACACACGATCGTTTGAAACATTATGCTTATACGGGGAGAAAACCCAAGCCACTCATTGACTAGTGACGGTACACTAACTTAAATGAGTATATGGGACTACTAAGCATATAATATAATGTTTATTTGATTCATTTGGTTGAAAACTTTACAAAAATTACTCGACAACGACAATATGTATTTTTGCATTCCGGTAAATTTGCCATCCGTAACAATACTTCGTACTCAACTGACTTTCAAAAAATGGAAAAGTTGTTACCTTAATCTCCGACTCGGGGATTATAGAAACCAACAACAACATCTTGGGTACAGTACCCCTTTAATATATCAAAAATGGCACCTTTGTCTGAGCCATTAGGACTATGTTTCTTCGAGATATCTTTGATTATGCCAATTACATGTAACATGCTATTGTTGGTTATATGATTGTATCGCTCACTATGGACACTCCGTGTATATCAATCACAAACGTTTGTCAGATACATGGTGACATAGCTATAGCGTTTCGTGGCGACTCGCCCGTCCTTATTCCGAACAGCTGTAAAGTGTCAGGAGTTGAGTTCCCAAGATAGTTTGACAAACGATTGAGTGGGACTAGGCCTACCGTATGTGTCGGCGGGAGTGGAATGGGACACCCACATATTACCATGCACTGCATGTGCATGATATTGCTAGCTGATACAACAATGAACAAGGGGTGAAACTACCAGACCTTGTCGCCATGTCCATGTGTATTAAAGGTGGGTATATTTCATCCCACTTCGATCCAAAATGGCCGCCGTCCAGATGGATTCAAATAGGGCACCCATGCCATTTCTCGTCCCTTTGACCAATTTAGGTCAAACAAAGAGTGCTGTATAGTGGCCCGCCAGCCAGTCTATATATTCACACATTTCACCCCACTCAGATTCATAATGGCCACCGTACGGAGCGGTTCAAATAGGGTAACCATGCCATTTCTCGCCCCCTCGACCAATTTAGATCAAATAAAGGGTGTTGTATGGCCCCAAGTCAATCTAACTATTCACCGCTTTCACCTCATCCCGATCCAAAATGACCGCCGTCCAGAGGGGTTAAAACAGGGCACCCATTCCATTTATTTGCCCCTTGACCGATTTTGTTTACCCTACAACACCCTTTGTTTGACCTAAATCGGTCAAATGGTCGAGTACTATTTTAAGCCCATTTATTGTTACCTTGAACTGTGTGTCGGAAACGGGTTCTTGTGTATGACAAGTAACCGTCTATTCGATCTAGCCTATACCAGATACTATACGCCGTTATATGAAGTGTATCTGACTGAATGGGGATAAAATAGTTATTTCGTGGCCACGAATTAGTTATTTTGTGGCCACGATTTATAATTCCCATGTCCTATTCCAGCCACCGTACTATGGGGTTTGGTTGTCTTGTATTTGTATTAGTTCGCTTTGTGAACATCATGTCAAAAGATTCAGGTAGACGGTCATAATACCAGTCAGGCATAAAGACTGATGAATGAAAATTGTGAAGGTCGTATATCTTCAATATATTCTCCTTTGAAAAGTGGTTCAGTATGGCTTCTATACTTTTTGTTGCATATAGTCCGTAACGCTCGTTTTTGCAGACTCTGAAACAAGTTATTGTGGTAAGTAGGGACCTCGATGTTCTAGTGTTATTGCTTGGTTACCTAGACACATTTCCTGCAGATTGTGATGTGTTCATGATGGCTGGAACTTCCAAAAGCCCTAAAATTATACCCATTAGGGATGTTGCCACCCAATTATCGAGCGACGCTCTGAACTATAGTCTTGCGTTTCACGGGGTGTGATTCAACTTCGTTCATATATGGGGTGTCTAAACGATCCGCGTGGAAGATCTACCTGGAATGTTGTGAAATCTTAAAGGTATGAGATATTGCAATATCCACTGAAACAATTGAAAGTGCTGAACATTTTCTATGCAAGTTGTATGGAGTTTCCGAGGCAAAACTCAACAATACAAGATTCAGGAAGCTCCCTCGGACTGAATCTCCTGAAAAGCTTCCACAAATTAACCAGTGACTCATTTAATTAATTTACCACCTTTTCAAAACAAACTACCAGTTTAGTTTGGAAATAAGCAACCATTCCTGTGCAAACATTACCGGATCCGTCGACAATGGGATGGAAAGAAGAAAATGGTCGATTAGATCCAACCATGATGTCACTAGAACCCATTCCAAAATCATGTCTCGAAATAATCAAATGTGGGTGCAAGAAGTGGTGTGTAACAGCAAGGTGTACATGCAGAAAATCAGAGTTACCCTGCACACCACTCTGCAATTGTAGAACTGACTGCAATAATAAATAAAGCTTTTTTGTGACCATTTTTGGCTATATGATCAGATATGATGGCAAATTTTGTCGCATTGAGTGTTGATGAACCAGTTTCATAATATTACTGATGATTTTCGAATTTTTAACTAATTATTATATCAGCCATTTTGAATTGTCATTTTAGGTCAGAAATAATTATTTATCGAGTTGCTACCATTGTTTTTTTGGAATCAGATTACAAATTACATTTAGACACAACTGTCTAAACCATTTGAATGATATATTTCCGGCATACTTCACTTTCTGCCATTTCAGACCGCAATAATTTATAAAATTTGCGTTTTTGTCATTTTTGGGCATAAATTGGGTTAAATGTCAAACATGCTCACTTTAAATTACCACATATGTTCTGTGTATAGTGTCTCTTATCACAATTCGTTCGAAAGTACGAAAATGCATAATATTCAAACGTCTTACAGCAATGCATAACAACAAACGTAAAGTTAGACTTTGTTTTGATGGCGGCCATTTTAAATTGCCAGTTTTGACCAGAAATAATAATTTGTCAACTTGCCAACATTGGTTTTTCAAATCAGCATAAAAAATACCTTTAGAAACAATTCTCAAAAGCTTCTGAAAGAAAAATGCCCGCACCTTCTTTTCTAGAGGCTTTTTTAGATTTTCGAACCTGACTATATCGACATCGAAGAAATACAAATATGAATGATATTATGGAAGTTTTAACTATCTAAACTACGTCATGTACCATTTTTATGGTGAAAATAATATCAGTTGTTGTTAGTGTGGACATAGCCACCATTGAAAACATACCATATGTATGGGTTTCTGGTCATTTAACTGATATAACTGTTTCATAATACGGTATGAGTTTCTGGCAATTTACATGATATAATTGTTTCACAATATGCCATATTATGCTTATATTGACAATGATTTACAATAACTAAAGGTTGGTGTATTGTGTACTGATGCAAAAATGTGCATGTGGCAGATTGGTATTGAGGTTTAAATGTTGCTAGGTAACCACTTACCATTACAAAACTACTTAAAACTGACCAGACTATTAGTTATTTTTATCAGAATGACATACCTGTATGAAGTTTATGATTGTATCTGCCATAAATCGATTGTTGGAATACATTTTAATAGCATCCGGAATATTAGTTGCTGTACGGTAGGAACTAACTGTGAGTCCTTCCCATCCATGCCATAACTACATATATGTCAATACATGGGCATGGGTCCTTTACAAGTCTGTATGAGCTCGTACAGGAGCATGGCCTATATATTTCAGACTGAGATACCATGAACTACCTTTAGGAACCGGTGTCCATTTCCTATTTACATGGGCACCCATGGGTCCATGGCCAACCCATAGTTACCATGGTTCATGTCCGACCTATATGGAACTGCATCCAATGACGCAATCAATGACGCATCCAAACTACTGTATCCATGTCATAATACCAATCATATGTGCATTTTTAGATTTTTGGTGTGCTCTAGCAACCGTCACCCCCTGCAAGTAAGAAATATGGTAATTTGTCAGTCAGGTCAAAACCGACAACTTATAATTATTTTCACCATAAAAAAGATATACGACGTAGTTTAGTTTTTTAGAACTCACATATAATATCAGTTATATGTATTACTTCGATGCCGGGTAGTTGCCTAGCAACCCGGTTGTTAAAAAAGGCTTATCGCGAACATCGCACATCTCAAAAATGAGCAGTAGCGTATAAGGTACATATCTTCCAAAGTTTCATGTTTTTATCACTTTTTCAAAATTGTGGTGTTTTATACACTAATCACATGGACTAGTGGAAGAGCTAAATGTGACAAGGTCGACGAGAGTCAGTTTAAGGGGTAGGGTTATGTTTTTACAAGTATTGACCACTTATCATAGGTATAGTCGCTAATTCCGCGCATTAAATTGAAATATTGAAGGAGTGATGTCTGTGCAGTTTTTAAAATAAATGGCTCGCGTCTAAGTAATGAGAAGCACGAGAAATTTGTCGAATACGACAGATTGTCTGAAAAAGTCGTAATTTTGTGTGTGTTATTTTATATCCATATCTGCGAAATTCATTCAAATCCCCCGTTTGAATTGGTATCTCTGGTTCGAGAATTGTGTACTGAACAATATTGAGTGTACATTTTGTATATGTTTCGGCTGAAAAATTTATACAGCATCCCATTATTCCCATGATTGAGAAATATATAAAAGTTTGTTGTTTTATATGGAAAAAATGGTGTAACTCAGAAAGCTCAACTCGGATTTTAGAGGACTTTTCCTGACGCGTCCGCGATGTTATAGCCTAAATAATATTAAAAAAATCAGCTTTCCCCGATTTATTCCTTACTTTTCCCCTTTCACGTCTAATGTGCCTGAAAGCTTGTTGTACCAGCTGAAAAACACTAATACAAGGCGGATACCAATGGAATTTCTCGAAAGTCGGAAAGTCGTCGGGTTTCTTCTATTGAGCCAATTGCGGACCCACTATCTCCTCTGTACGTGGCGTTTATGGTACTCATATATCAGCAGCATCCGGCCCAACGATGGAGCTGACCGTGGCGATTTCACATTCCAACATATCAAGTCACATTATTACGGGTGTATACTATTGTAGACATTCTTGATAGCTATGGGCGCTGGGGGTTTTATTTATAGATATGGTTTTTTTGGGACGCATTAAAAGTTGTAATGCGACCCCGAATCCGGTTGTTTTGGGACGCATATAAGTTGTAGTGCGACCCCGAGTCCGGTAAAAGGTGTAGTTGTTTCTTAGTTGTTATTCGGATGCCATAAAGTGCAAGGCGATTCATTCTAACGGGAATTCGCGCGTTAACCATTACCGCGCTGCGCGTTATGTGTTTCTATTGATCTTTAACATGCTTTGTTGCATTGTTATTTGAACGTACATCTTTCGTTTATTTGCGCGCGTCATAAATCGGAATGCTATCTACTATTATACTGCACGGGGACTTGTCGATTGTATAAGAACTTTAATTCGAACATTAATCCGAGGTGTTTAACATGTTATTTAATATCGTTTAGTGAACTTTTTCATTTAGTTATACGCGACAAATATCGGCATGTTATATTCTAAATGAATTGGTATGGTTACTCCTTCGTGCTGTTTGTAAATATTGACTTTTAGTTTGTTTGTATATATGCGGAATATATCGGAGCTATGAATAGAGATGTTATTAAGAAAAGTTCCAATACTAACCCTTCACATTGGTTGTTTAATTAATATACAATGTGGCCTAATTCTAAACATAATTTGTATTTATGTGTACCGAGGATATACCAGAATGCTATATGAATTGAAGAATGCTCAGAAATTACGCCCCCACCCTTTCCTGTGACCATGTTTAAATTGATACTCATGGGGGATGGGGCATGTTATAATTAGTCCTCATTGGACCATATTTCAATTGACCATGGCAAATATTCGTCAAGACGACGGTCTCGGACCAAATTGCTGACGAATAACTCAAAAATCAAGCGGCTTTGGGCGTTAGATATTTGACAAACCGACCCTATTTCGTTGAATAAAATGTTGATAAATAAAACGTTTGTGGCAATTTTATACTCTAGTTGACTGTGGTTAGCATTAATTTTTGGAAATTAACCGATTCTGATAACTCTCGACCTGAGTTCCATATTGTTCTGAGTGTATACATAAAGCATATACACTTAGAACAACATGGAAATCGCCCGTAAATTAAAATGTTACTGAAGCGGCATATCAAAACATGTTATTGTTGTTGGAATCTGATGATATTGGGGACCATCCAATCGGATTCAGTACATTTAATAACAAACAACGCAAGTTGTGGGAAACAGTTTGCAGAACAAAATAGACCATGGCGCCCATAAGCCTAGAGCATGCACGGTATATACTTTACCATTGTAATTGGCCTGAATATTATCATCAGCCAACTTCCATATGAAGATATATGCATTTTCGAGGTTTCAATTACGTCGTCGGATGTATAATAATTCTGAACAACAAATACGGTGCACCTGCAAAAGAAATTACCCACATTGTGAAACTATCGTATTCAACATCACCGATGCATGTACTACATTTTTCTTGAAGCTTTTCAAACATTTCAACATCAACTGGCTATTTATTATGGTGCGAGACTATATTTCGCTCCTTCATAAACATTATGAACAAAGGTATCCTTGGCATACTGAGCAAACAATGTACATGTACTTGTTATAGATATGTACCTGGCTAACTCCTTATTATACAGTATAGTTATTGGAGCAATCGGGTTTAACGTTTGTGTCAATGATATTAAATACATATTAAAAACGAACAAAGAACCAAGAAACGATTTTTGGTGTCAGTTTGCACAAACCATAGACTGCATCGAGCAAACCCACCTTTTTATCTGCACAGGTTCCTTTCGAGACTGCCCGGTGAAGACATTTCAACATTTTTGAAATTATCCCGACTGTAACTGGATAATGATGATTTGTCATGCTGGTAATGGCTGCGGACACACGTACAACAGTAGCGATGGCATAGTAGGTGTGACAATGTATTATGGTGGAGTTTGGTGACAATGGCTGCTGACACACGTACCACAGTAGCGATTGCATAGTAGGTGTGACAATATATTATGGTGGAGTTTGGTGACAATTGGTCCGTCATAATTCTGTGCCATAGCTATCCATGTCGCCCGCTGATTTTCCACACAATGAGTCGACTGGACCAATTAACCATTGCTTTTCACCAAGATTGATCTCTACTCATTACGTTTTGCTAAATTGTATTCAAAATTGACCGTGTCCTGGTGGCAATTCCTCATTGACTCACATACATATCATTATTCTGGAATGTTATTTATATGATCTCAATGCATGCATGTTTATCTACTTATATTAATTTCATTAGTAAGAACAATCATGGCTGTTAAGATGGGTTATCCATTGAGTTATCAAGTGGACTTGTGTGTTAGCATGCAAAATATAACACTGCGTGTTGAGTAAAGATCAACATAGATACATCATTGGGAGATCGACCGTCGCTGGTAGAGCTTGGTAGACTCATTGTGCGAATTTTCAGAGGGCGACATGGCTTGCTATGGCATATTAATTATGACAACCAATTGTCACCAAACTCCATCATAATAAATTGTCACACCTACCTACTATGCCTTAGCTACTGTGGTACGTGTGTCCATAGTTCATTACAATTTCTTGAATTTATAAAGCATTCATATTGAAATGTTTCTTCAAGTATACAAGTTATACATGTATTACGTCGTTAACTCAATAACAACACTCTCCGCGCTCATTTAAAACGACATAAAATAGCAGCCAACCCACGCTGACAACATTATAATTTACCACGTGCTTTATGCAAGTTATACAATCCGTCATGCGCATGTATTACACCCTTAACACAATAACAGCAATCCCGTGTTCAATTAAAACGGCATAAACAGAGCCGTTTTACCAAACTGGCAATTTATATAAATTGCCACGTGCTTCATCGTGTATTTTATTTGTTAAATAACTTTGCTCTTCATATTCAAATTAAATTGTCAAGAACACCACAATCATGATTTCAAAAGCGTGAATTAAATATGGACACTTTTGCGTTATAAGGACAAGCAATATGTCTATCGTATGTAGATCCTATTTGAAAAATAAATTATCACTGATATACCAAACATTCATCATGACTGTTAACAAGGACAAAGGAAAATATTTCTTCACGCAGATGGTGGTAAATAGCTGGAACTCTCTGCCAGACTTCACTATTGAGGCTCCAACACCCGATCAATTAAAAATATACATAGACTCATTCTTCTATTATATAAAATACGAGTTCGACGACAAGTAATATGTTCAAAGAACTCACAAGAAAATGTCGAATGACGATACATATATTTATAAGCACACATTGCAAATACTGTTATTGGGACGTATTGTGATGATGGTGATGATGATATAATTGATAGAACAAACCATTATTATGAAGATCGTGTCGTTATTTGTTTAAAATACGTATCAATTGACATATACGCACCCATTCCGGCCCTCATTAAAATCAACCTATTTCGACCATTTTAGGGGACCTCGGCGAGTTCTGGGAACTCAGCAAATGGACCTCCGCAAATAGGCACCTACTGCAAATTGTCACAACGATCAGCACCTAATTAACGACCCGGTGGCTGATTCGGCTGTATCCGACTAACCTCTTTAAAATACGTATCAATTGAGATATTATAATTAACCAATTTCAGCTTCATTTAAATATCTCTGACCACAATTATGTCAGCTCTATTAAAGCTTTCCTCTTCCCATCACAAGCAAGTATTCATAAGTACATGTAAGTAGACATTTGCCCTCTCAAGACAACTGCTTTGTATCCATTGCTGTTATCCGTCCTAAAACTGCCTTATTATCATTTCTTATAATATCATATAATAATATTATGCATGTTATTTTTGAATTTGCTTTCATCTGTGTGTAGTTTGATTATGCACTACATGTTACCCATCGGTGTCCTTTATGGTAATAAATTCTATTCTATTATATTCTATACGCACCCGTTCCCTCCTTAAAATCAACATATTTCGACCAATTTAGGGGACTTCCGCGAATTTGGGACATCCGCAAATGTATAATATCCGCAAATAGGGGACCTACAGCAAATTGTCACACCGATCAGCACATAATTAACGAACCGGTGGCTAACTCGGCTGTCTCCGATTATACACTCTTTAAAATACATATCAATTGACATATATACGCATATTACAAATTATCTTTTTCATTTCTTCTATCTGTAATTGGCATAGCTTATCACAAACCAAATTCAACGTCAATAAACGAAATTGAAATTCCAACTTTTACCGATTCGGGGTCGCACTACAACTTTTAATGCGTCACAAAACAACCGGACTCGGGGTCGCAATACGTCAAAAAAAAAAATAATAATCTATAAATAAAACGCACAGCGAACCATAGGTATCTAGAATTTGTACATTAGTATACACCCGATGGCGTAATAAATTCCACGGTAGTTACGCCGATCATCTGCGGCGTAGTTACACCGACTATCGGCGTATATACATGTATGCCCCGTATTTTCGCCGATCAACGCCGATGGCGATGGTCATGACCATCACCAGAAATGCATACGTTTAGGTAGGTCATGAGTGCATTGATGCAGAGGAAACTTGTTCATCTTGCCTTTATTCACTCACCATGTACGTGCACGTACAGGGTGAGTGAATAAAGGCAAGATGAACAAGTTTCCTCTGCATCAATGCACTCCTGCCCTACCTAAACGTATGCATTTCTGGTCATTAGTGAACCGAGAACGATGTTTCCCTTGGTCAATACAAAGAATAAACTCAAAATAGGGGTTGGAGACTGATCAATAATCAATTCTTATGGGGGGGGGGGGGATAAACTTGTTCTCCTTGCCATTACTGTTCACCCTGTATGTGACCATCGCCATCGTAACTACATAAATGTTTCTATAGTATTCCCACATAGCCCTTAATGTAAAAGGTAGGGCAGGTCTCAGCTCCCAAATCTATAAAAAAAAAATTATATTTTTACCCCTTCCCCGATAAGAATTGATCAGTCTCCAAACCCCTGTTTTGATTTTACTCTTTGTATATCATCATACTGAAAAATAAGTTTGTTCACAATTGACCAAGGGAAACACCATTCTCAGTTCACTAATGACCAGAAATGCATGTTTAAGTAAGGCAGGAGCAGGTTAATGCAGAGGAAACATGGTCTCCTTTCCTTTATTCACCCTGTATGTGACCATCCCATTGGCGTAGTTACGCGGATGATTGGAGTATACATGAGTCTATGCTCAATATTGGTCTGATATATAGATAATATACCTTGTATTAAGGTGGATACTCGTGGTGAGGGTTGCAACACCAGGGGACCTGTAGCGTGACCCTATTGGTGTGAGTTCGTCCATAGCCACCATAAGGGCAAATCACTGTCCAAAAAGTACCGAATCAACCCATTATAACCGGCCACACATTGGGCATAAGTATAGTCTGTCTGCATGGCGTCAAAACTGACTCTATATAAACTGTTGCTAAATTCATGATTGTAGAATTTACAAGATTTTCATAAATTTTGGGGGTGGGTGACCCAGACCTGGGTGATAACAAAACTTGGGCTCCCAGGTGGGTGTCACAGACCTGGGTTGAAAAAACTTACGCTCCCGGGGTGGTGGGTTCCCAAAACTGAAAAACACAAAATTGTAACCGTAATTTTTTTCCTGACCCCCCCCCCCCCCCGGGTTACACCATTATACCCGGCCACAAATTGGGCGTAACTGGAGTCTGGCGACCAAAATGGACCGCAACATGTTGGTTAATTCCCGTTGCCGTTGGGAGATCTACGCTATATATATTGGTGTCCCCTTTTGTGATGAATACGTCCATAGCCATCCTAGGGACAAATTACTGTCAAAAAAGTACCCGGCTATCCTATTATACCCGATCACAAATAGGGCGTAAGTATATAGTCTGGAATCCAAATTTACCCTAAAATATTGTTAAATTTCCAATTGTGAGATACTATGCTATTGGTGGACCATTTTAGGGTGAATTCACCCTGGGGCAAATCAATGTCAAAAACTGAAGTATCCAGCTATCCCATTATATTGCCTCAAATTGGGACGAGCGTAAGTAAAGGCTGGAATACAAACAGACCCTAAAACGTTTAAATAAGGATTAACTGTCATGTGGACTGTTTTTATGGAGATGTAACGGTGAGGTAAGTGGACATAACTTGTGTAAAACCCGAAGGGTTTTACATACAAGTTATGTCCACTTACCTCACCGTTACATCTCCATAAAAATAGTCCACATGACAGTTAATCCTTATATTTATATACATTTAGCGAAAAGGCCACTTTTGTAAATATATTTAAATCGAAAAGTGTATCGTGACAAGATCAGCCCAAAATACCCTATAGCACCCTTGGCAAACGTTAATAGGAACAATTTCTCTTCATGTTGAAACCCGATGATGTATTAAGTCAATCCTGTGCCAGTCAAAATGCGCCCAAAGCATTACGCGTTCGTCTTTCCAAAACTAATGACGTATCGATGGTGTTATTAGCTTGGTGTTATGAGGCGTTGCACATTCACCGAGAAATAACTGCAACTAGCCACGTGGGCGCCGACCAATCAGAATGCTGGATTTAGTGATGACAACACTTAGTGTGTAAATATAATGTTATAACATAAATTCCCGATTGTGGGAGATCTATATGCTGTTGCAAATGCTTGAAGCTAGATATTTTTAATAAAAATCCCACTGTTATCGGAATCCCGGTATGATTTCAGGATTCCGGTGATATAGTGATAATGGCCTACCCAGGTACTATACCTAGGTACTATTTGACAGTGGTTTCACCCTATAGTGGCTATATATAATTAGTGAAATTGGGGGGGGTGGAGTAAACAATATTTTTTTTGCAGGTTTGGGGGTGATTGGTCCACGAAAATGTCAGATGCACTGTTTTTTCGTAAAGCCCATATCCTGGATACATTGGAAACCAATATTGTATTGACAACCTTCTTATCGCTTAGTTGTCTTAAAAATGGTGTAACCATAGCAACAGTGTGTGCATGATTTATGAGAATTCTGGAATTCTGGAAAATTATAATATGTGAATTATATTGCTGTTATCGGTGGACTTATTGGTGGATATAGTTATATAATAATATTTATACGTATATATTCTCTATAACGGACTGCCAGTACTCTTTTCAAGGGTCAAGGTCATCGTGAAAGGTCAAGGTCATAGCCTTTATATAGGCGTTGGTTCCACACTTCCCATGCCAGTTACATTTGGCGAGCTTAAGTGCAGCGACTGAAGCCAAACATGCACCATCCAAATTCCAATCACAATTGGTGTAAACAATATTTAATTTCGAACAAAACATGTAATACATACAAACAATTTGACATAAATAATAATAATCACAATTAATGTTCACGATTCGCATATAGCTGTGAAAAAAAGTAGAGATGGCAGCTGGAGATGGGGGGGGGGGGGGGAGGAGGGGCATACAAAACTATTTCCAAAAGGGTATATATATACATATGATTGGATTTTGTGCTCAAATTAATATCGGCTCTGTGAAGATCAGCCTCTGTTTGGAACATGGATTGCCAACCTCATAGACTCACTGCCATAATAAATTAGATGCATTAATAATAATAATTAATATTTAAAATATCACTTGAAATAGAAAACGTTAAATTACTAGCAAAATATGCCCTTCCCAACGTTTCAATGGAAGTTTGGTACCTTAATTCCGTCACATTTTAAGAGCCTGTGTACCTTTTGTGGAGAATGATCCCTTAAGCCCAAGTAGATGTTTGGGGGAGAAAGATCACTGAAGCACAAGTACAGATGTTTAGTTCGCAATATATGGAGTCATGATAAATTATGAAGGAAGTTGTGAGGCTCACCTCAACTATATGTTACGCGACACTTGCTAGGACCAATATGTGGTATTCAAGAAACCATGACTTCTTATCTCTTCACACCATGTAAATAAACATCAGCCTAAGATATATTGAACCCTCTATTTACAATATTATATAACTACGCTCAACAATCCACAGGGTAGGGTTCTCTATTCCGAAGGTTCATCATTCCGAAGGTTCGCTATTCCGAAGGTTCCTTATTCCGAAGGTTCGCTATTCCAAAGGTTCGCTTTTCCGAAGGTTCCCTATTCCGAAGGTTCGCTATTCCAAAGGTTCGCTTTTCCGAAGATTCGCTATTCCGAAGGTTTTCTATTCTGGGCGTAATTAACCAGAAATGAATCAAAATTTTCACACCTCCCCCCACAAAAACCACACGAGGAATAAAAAATACTATTATGCTAGTATTCACATATAGTACATTTATACACCCCGTTCTAATTCGCAAATTGTCCCAGATGTTATTAATAGCAAGAAGACAGTATCAGTATCAGTTTATCGTTTATTTAGGAAAGTTGAAAACACGATGACTGAAATAAACTACATGTAAGAGATAGTCTGTCCGAACTGGCATCTGTATTTGAAAGAAACATCAACACTAAAGGCCCACTTAATTTTCGAACCCCAGATCACATATATAAAATATATGCCATATTATATACCATTTGAAATACATGTAGGAAACTCTCTAACATTGTATTATCAACTTATCCGGTGTAATAAACTGTTAACATGTTTTTTGGTGAGTTACCCACGTGTTTTTGTGGTTAAATTTCATCTGGTTTTGTTGTGAAAAGTGTATTATTTTCAATGGAGGGGGAATAACTCTATATTTTAAAGATAGGGTTATTCCCCTTCCATTAAACATACATTTTATTTTGAATTCTGTTGCATTCTGGGAGCCATAACGGTGGAAATTCTTTTTACGATTTCAGCTGTTTTCTATTTCTCTATGGGCATCTTCTGAGACACATGCAGACGTTTCAAATGGTGATGAATTAAGATATTTTAAATCATATTATATGGCATATATTGTTATTAAAACCCTATATCAAGGCACTATAAAAAATAATCAGTGACTTGAAAATTAAGTGGGCCTTTAAAGTCAATACAAAGTCACAACAATTATTGCAGTTGGCATCATTGAGTGATTCAAATATTGTACTCAAATCAAAGTGAACGTTGACATATTTTGATCTATAAACACATTTTCTTGCAAAGCGATGTCTATTCCAGTGACACGTATGCACACATGGCGTATTGCTAATGTTTTTGTTGTTACTTCCATAAACAAATCGCTCAAATACTGGAAATTTAGTCACCCTTTAAAAGTGTTTCAAGTAATCAAACATGTTCAAGAGAGGTATTCCTAATAAAGTGATTTTCTTGTGATAGCTTGTCAGACAAGGAATCATGCAAGTTTTTGCACGAGAGATGATGCAATTAATAAATGCCAAGGTAAATTTAGGATTATTGTTCAAAACACCTAAGACACTTTAGATGGCAATGCTCACGTTGCATGCTGTCTGGAAAGGATTTTAACCCTTTCTATACTAAATGGGTTATTCCACCAAGTTAAAAACAAGAGGTGGCATCAGAGATGCTGTGTCTCGTTTTCGGTGGCTACCGCCAATTGGTGTGCATCAGTATCGGTAGACTAATTAATAGGTAAAATCGAAAAATGACTAATTAAGGGCCATAACTCTATCAAATTTTATCGGGCCAGGCTGGTTTTCGAACTCGTCCGAAATATTCTTGGCAAGTACGTCTATTCCAAATTTTAAACAAATCGGAGGACGTTTGTTGAAGTTAAAAATTCACGAAAAATGACTAATTAAGGGCCATAACTCTATCAAATTTTATTGGGCCAGGCTGGTTTTCGAACTTGTCCAGGATATTATTGGAAGACACTTATATACCAAATTTTAGTTGAATCGGATGACGTTTGTTGAAGTTATCGCGCTAACGAGCTCAAAATTCGTACAAAATGACTACTTAAGGACCATAACTCTATCAAATTTGATCGGACCGGGCCCGTTTTCTAACTCGTCCGAGGTATTCTTGGGAGACACCTATATTTCAAAATTTCAATAAAATAGGATGATGTTTGTTAAATTATCGCGCTAACGAGCTGAAAATTTCTGAAAAAATGACTACTTAAGGGCCATAACTCTATCAAATTTTATCGGACCTGGCCGGTTTTCGAACTCGACCGAGATATTCTGGGGAGACACCTATATACCAAATTTCAATCAAATCGGATAATGTTTGTTGAAGTTATCACGCTAACGAGCTGAAAATTCGTGAAAAATGACTAATTAAGGGCCATAACTCTATCAAATGTTATCGGACCAGGCCGGTTTTCGAACTCGTCCAAGATATTCTTGGGAGACACCTATATACCAAATTTCAATCAAATCGGATAACGTTTGTTGAAGTTATCGCGCTAACGAGCTGAAAATTCGTGAAAAATGACAAATTAAGGGCCATAACTCTATCAAATTTTATCGGACCAGGCCGGTTTTCGAACTCGTCCGAGATATTCTTGGGAGACACCTATATCCCAAATTTCAATCGAATCAGATAACGTTTGTGGAAGTTGTTGCGCTAACGAGCCTAAAATCAGTGAAAATGGCAAAGGGCCATAACTCTGTAATAAATGTGGGGACGAACCCGTCTGCAGCTTACGTGCATGGATATGTACTCACACGCCGTCCCTCATCAAACTATAAGTCGAGTTTTGGAGAAAAAAACTCGACTAAAAAGTGTACATCAGAATGGTCTATTATGAATTTGGGGGGATGTACAGATAATATAAGCTGACAACATATATTAAAAGTGCAGAAAGAGTCCTATTTATTGAAGGATATGTTCAGATAATATGGTCGTTTGATGAACTTATTCAATGAGTCTTTAGTATAGAAAGAGTTAATTGGGCATATACTTTTATTGGAAAATTTACCAATTTCCCTTGGAAAATGACATTTGAAAATACAGACATTAATACTGCTGGTTTTTCATTTCTGTGTCATTGCCATTATCTTTAAATGTTTCCTTTTTTAAAGTCATTTTCAAGATCTGTCACTGGATATGTAGGCATATTATTTCCAGGGTGTTAATTATGCACAGAGATGAAAGACGACGAGACATTTTGAAGAAGGTAAATTTATATATAATAAAATATAATTTTCATTAAAATGTATATTTATTACCTATCTGTAAATCTTTGCAGGCAAAAGTAGTGATGACAAATTTCAAAGAATTAATAACTAAAAAAAATGTATTCAACCTGGAATTCTAAAAGGTTTGAAACCAAATTATATATAAATGATATATTTTATATATCAACTAATATAATATATATTAATACTCAAGATGACTGCCCAACTTGCATTTGCGATAGGTAATAAATACAAAAATCAAAGGTCTCAATGGTTTCATGTTAAGGACGAGGTCAAGTGATATATTTTGAATAGGGATTTCCAGGCAAATCTCCAGAGTGAAATTTGCAGTGGCAAATATTTATGGGTGTGACCTAATCCAGTATTGGATAATGTTCAATAAGTAATTCGTTTTTATAGTTTTGAATTTTATATTGATTTTTAAAAAGTAGGTAACATAATGCTACTAGCATTGTAATTCCAGAAAATATTTTTTCAGCTAGTGAGAATTAATAATTTACCTAGCCGACCATGGCCACCAGCTAAATGATTCTTCAATAATATACATAATTTTGTTCCCAGACAACTTTCGAGAGAGAGAGTTGCATGGAAACCCCATTTCAAAATTGATCACTTGACATCCCTCATAATTCAGTCTAGACATTTCCATGATTCACAGAGTTTAACTGCACGCTCCTAGTATCATGACGATTCATATTAAATTACACAATGTATTTAATACTGTGAGACCAGTTGGTTGATTGCTCTCTACATTGTAAAGATAGTGTATCTCTTCCGGGCCACAATTCCAACAACATAATTTTTTATTTTTTTTTATAAAACCCGATTTCAAGACTGCAAACAGCTTTTTGTGTGTGAATAAAATACAGAAAAAACTGACGATTGGATATATTATATTATTTTATTTCTCTATAATGGAATAATAAATAGAGGATATCTATGCTTTTTGGTTTGGATATGGGAATTATCTTATGAGAAATGACAAAAAAAAATGAATTTCCACGAGTGGAAATTCATTTTTGTTGTCATCACGAATGAGATAATTACCATATCCAAACCAAAAAGTGTAGATATTGTGTTTATTATATGCTCCGCTCAGTTGGCCCATGGCTCAACTCGAAAAAAAAGAGTAAAAAGTTCAAATTTGTATAACCATAAGCAGCCATGGTAATAAGCTTGTGCATATAAAAATAGATCCATTTTTCAGATAGATTGGTTGATGGATAAAGGGGCTAACAGAAACGATAAGAAAACAAACATAACAGTAGTGAGTGGGAAGTAACTCTAGTTCAATGTGGCGAAGCGGTGTTATTTCTGACACATCTGAATATTAAAATACTTTATTTGCCATGATTGCTGGTGCTAACAGGAGTTCCTCTTGGTACATTCCGCAAGTATCCAAACATTTTCACAAGATTTCTGTTCTAAACATAGCCCCTAAAATTGTCCCGCTAGAAGTTAGCTTTATGTGAGAAAAAAATCTACATAAAATTGATATTAATTGATATACGCTTTCCTGGTCAGGTGTCCTTGATTCATATTCATTATTTTGTACCCTGGAATCTATATAAAACTTGTTAGGAAGAACACACTATATATAGAGGATCTACAATGAGTCCCCAGTTTATAGCAGGCGAGGTCCAGATGTAATTTACTGGACGAGTTTTGTAAATTCCGCTATAAACTGGGGATGAGTTGTAGATTCTATTTATTACATGATCCAAAACCTCGGCAAAACATACTTAAGTCGACAAATGGGACGCAAAGCTTGCATCGGTTCTATAAGGCATGCGATGACGATCACATAGTTTGCCCGCATAAAGAAATAGTCCCAGATAAATAAGGACTCTTTGGTGTATTTAATGGCATATATTTAATGACATAACTTTTCAAACTCTTCATTCATGATAGTTTGTTGGAAAAATATTGAAAGTCATAGTATTTTGAGATGTAGCAACGGAAGTCAACGGTCACCTGGCACTATTTCCTGTTATTAAAAGAACGTTTAATATTACAATTTATCACATAATTTGGCCATAAAAGCAGTTTCATAATTATCGGTAATAGACACGTTTAATATCAGCGCGTGCGATGACGTCACAGCGTTCTTCAAATAACTTGCGATCGCTGTAGTTTATGATTGTTGTTTTCGATGAATATTTCGCGTTGCTTCG
The DNA here is from genome assembly GCA_032622095.1 of Siphonodentalium dalli. Taxonomy (NCBI): domain Eukaryota; kingdom Metazoa; phylum Mollusca; class Scaphopoda; order Gadilida; family Siphonodentaliidae; genus Siphonodentalium; species Siphonodentalium dalli. Next base: position 118,315,181 of record CP136068.1, on the reverse strand, counting down.
CGTTTATTTGATCATGTGATAAAAGGTATCTCACACTCGTCCTATTTTATACGTAATTTATCAACCTCGTCCTCTAAATTCTATTTGAGCCTCGGTAAACATCGGCTCAAATCGAATTTAGTGAACTCGGTTGATAAATTCCGTATAAAATAGAAACTCATGTGAGATCCTCTATTTATAGAATGGGTTTATTGAATGGAATAAGGGTATGATCATGTAATAAATATATATGTCTTTAAGATACCTGTTTAGAGGCCCATATGATGCTAAATAACTGATTCAGTATTATATACCAATGAAATACAAGCCTGGATCTTGTGTCTGAAATTTGCAGAATGAGGTACGAGCCCAACATCACCAAATTCACCCTCTGGGGACCTCATTCTGCTTAGGACTCATCTTCTGGGAAGTATCTATAGATATGAGCATTGTTATCAGTTACTTTTTCCCCTTCTGTTCAGTTTCTAAATCCCTTAATTTGAAGCAGATAAAATGCATAATCTGAGTGACTAATGGATATAAACATCACCAACTTCAACTAGGGAACAGCAATCTGATCCTATGACTCCCATAGCAGTTGAGGCCTATTAAAGCCCAATGAGGTTTCCAGAGGGTAAATTTGGTGATGCTAGCTTGCCTTGCGAGATAGCGTCAATAAATTCACCTTCTGTGGACCTCATTCTGCAAATGTCAGACACCATATTTCCAGGCTTGATGAAATAGCTTGAACACAAAAAAATTTCTATCAACAGCAGAAAAAACTTGAGACAATAACATCTACAATCTATGTTCAGGGACCGTAAAGACATATTATGGACTCACTTCAGTGAATAAAACCGATGAGTTATTATCCAAACACTATCTCCACTGGAAAAATGTAGCAATGAACTACTAGTAAGATTATCAGAAATTCTTAACATATTTAGTACAACACTGACTCAGGCTACGTTCACAGCTGGCAAATTGCCAGGGAAATTTCCATGAAATTCTTCACAGATGGCTATATCTTTATATACTTTTGAATGATAAGTATAGGAATATCAGAATATGATTCATCTGATGTTTTATCGTTTTAATATTAGAGCAGTTATTATTTTATTATTATTATTATTATTTGTGCCAGCTATTTGAAGACTAATTTCGGACAAATGTGAGTTGTATAAGATCTCAAAGAATTGCGCATTTAGTAAACTGTTGGACATGTGAATTTTATAAGTAGTTTGTCATTTGTGTCCTAGCGCACAACAGCAATCTGCAATGAATTGCTTGAAAATTTACCAGAATGTGAATGTAACCTTATGAACTCGGCTCCATATAAATGGAGAGAGCAATTCAACAATTTATACAATTTATCTAAATCACAAAAACAAGAAAATAGCACTATGATTTGCTTTTTGAGCAGAAGACGTATTATCTTTTTCCTTGGGCCAAAGTTACATTGTTATGATAAGGTTAATACCAAGATCTAATCTAACTGTAAGGTTTAAAGATAAATGCTAAAACAAGGCCATATAAACAGCTTGTTTGTCAGGGAATGCCTTGTACGAAACAAAACCTGTGCATCTTACATTTTTATGACCTGCCATATTAAATATATCTAATATATAAATGCAAATGTGTTCCATATAGGTGCCCCCATTTCTGCACCGATCACTATAATCGAAAAATACAAAGGAATGGACACATGATTCAATCCAAATGGTTTATTTAAAAAACACTCCCGCCAAGAAACGCCCACTGATAACGTGCGCAAAAAATATGTACCTGTAAACACGTGGTTGGAAATTGGGGCACACAATGGGGACTGTCATTTAGCATGGCTATAACTAATACCCATTCGGTAATACATAAATGACATTCATTGCAAATTCAAACAGAACATATCTTAGATTTAGCCCCCGGTTTCACTTTCAGAGCATTGGACTTTCAAAAGTTTCCTCTATTAGGCAGTGTATTAGGAGGGGGGGGGGACACCTCCCAAGCCCACCCCAATATCTCGCCTGCGGCCATTGGAATATGCCTACGGCATATTATGCTAGGATTGAAAGGGTAACCAAACAATATACCTGGAACAGCCCTTGGTAGGGCATGCCAAAATATTAAATCATGCAAAGAGTAAAATCCAACATGTTTTTGTGCTGATGGATTCAAATGTGGAATCAGGGGGCGGATCGACAGAGTTCCAGAGCTGACAGCTATATTTTTAAACAAAATTAGAAAAATGTTGATTGCTCCCATGGGATGAATGACATGTTGGTTGCAGGGCATGTCAAATGATTCAATTCAAAATCCAAGATGATTCCCAGCGGCCATGATTTTGATCTAGAAGTGATCCTATATATATCTATATATATAACATACCTATAACTGTTCATAACATTTCTCCAATAAATAGAGGATATGAAATGAGTGTTTCTCTCATATGATATTTATGAAACGAGTCTAAGAATTTTCAGTTTTGTCGAGCCTCTGGCGAGAGAAAACTGAAAATTCGTGATGAGTTTCATAAATATCATATGAGAGAAACACGAATTACATATTCTATTTATCATATGACACCTATAAATTGATTATGATGTCCAAAACGCACACAAATCACTAAATAGCTATATGACATCGTCAGCAAAAGGTTAATGTGACGTCACTTCATTGCACCAGAAGCCCAATTACACCTGGTGAACTAGCAGAAATAATATGCACGCGAAGATATAGTGCGCTATTCTGTTCTCAGTTTGTGACATTATATCGTATGTTTATTAGATAAATACGAATTACATATTCTATTTATCGTATAACAATGTCCAAACTATATATTTCAAGATTATAATTGCGAGAATTTTCGGCATCGCGTTGATTGATGCGCACGAATTTGACCTGCATTTAGTTAGAGATGCGGCTCGGCCCAGGCTGCCATTCAGCCAATCAGAACACACTTTTTGTCAACAAACCAATCAAATTATCGGAAGGTGATATGAACTGGTAGTTCATATGAAATTGAATTATGACATACTTTCCAACGTAAATAATGATTGAGTCATATGATAAATTTAAATATTAAATTCAAAACGGCTGCTGGCGGTCATGTTTTAAAAAATAAATTCTGACAATTTGATAGCTCCCATCAATAGGTCACTCCAAATATCAATATGAAGTTTGGTGACGATCTGGTAAGAAATGTGGCCTGAAATGTGGCCAAAGGACATTGTTGATGTGAGAAAAAAAGAATACATCTTCATTATGTTGTACAAGCAACAGTCAAGAAATACAGTACGTGTAATAGGTAAATGATTGCAAGCATACATATAATTTTAATGATTAAAAAAATCATATAAAGCACTCTTAACAAATTAAATCTTAAAGATCCAGAGTCCGATTTTACATCAAATTAGTCAAACTATCAATCGGTCAATTGTGGAAATAGATGCTCTTGTCATTGGATACTGCACATTATTTTTCATTTTGACATTACAATATACTTATATAGTCAATGAAAACAACCATGTATTCTAATCCAAACTGAAAAAAAAATCCACTTCTCTGTGTGTAAATGTGAAAGATCACAAAACTGTAAATTTATCCTCATCAAGAACTTGCATTTGATGTTTAAATTAAACAGTTTTCAACACAATTAAGTCATCTCGTTGTTAGAGGATTATTGATAATGGATATGAGAACAAAGTTTATCTATTTTTTTTATGTTTTTCTTGATAACAATGATTTTAAAGACATCTAAGTTAATATATCAAATGTATCAAACTTCGAAGGCCTTCAGTACCTTTGAGAAAATAGTGTAATAAGTAATTTTTCTTGGTAAGTGGATTGCCGTAGTGAATTGAGAGTGTTGAACCTGGCTGAACACAAAGTCTAGATCACATCCATATCTTCTTCTACCCGCTCTGGAGGGAATTCTTTCCTTAATTCCTTTAGAATAGCTTTATCAAGATATTCCTCAGTATCTGAAATAAATATTGGATAATGTTTAGAGTGAGATTGGCTTAGAGTGAGCTGCTTTGATTAGTTTAATCGTAGTATTCAAATATATGCCATCTCGACATTCAGACTGCATGAAAAAGAACACGAGGTTGAAGCTATCCTGTTCAAAGTTTAAAATTTTGCTGTAGGTCTATTGAAATCCCCCCTTTCAACATAAAAATAGTTGCCTAGACATAAATGTTGTGTAACCAGTAGTGCAAAAATCATTCCGTAAATATATATAGTGATATTTATGACTTGTGTCTGACTATCTCAAAGGGTAATAAATTATGTGAAATATAAAGGGCATTTTCAATAGGAGGTTTTCATTGTCTTTGTGTTATCAGGGATGTATGTGCTTAGATCAAAATTAATGCTATAAATTAAGTATTATAAATAAGTATTGTCTATCATGAGTAATGTTGCTTAGCTTATCCCTTCTTTCCTTAAAACATATCTCTTTCTTGGACCTAAGAGTTGAGGAAAATTCAGTTTCTATGCGTATGTATTGTTTGATGCGCTCCAGAAATCCTTGGACTGTAGGCTTCATTGATCTTATTTTGCAACAGTATATAAATCTCTTATATAATAAAAAACATATATCAAGTATATCCAAGTCTGATTTGTCAGTTTCTAAACCAAGGATTATATATTCTGGGGTGATCTTTGTGGATATATTGCACTTATTCAAAATAATGTCACAGAATTCAAGGAGGATAGATTTTGAGTTTGCACATTCAAAGAAAAGATGCAAGGTTGTCTCCCTTATGTTTCCATGGAAGGTACATAGTTCTGTTTCTGAAAGTTTGCATTTAAATAATTTTACATTGGTGTAGAGGATATTATGAATTATTTTGTATTGAAATGATTGGAGACCTGTATCAATGGTTACTTTAAATGGATTGGAGTAAATATCTTTCCAATCATTGTCACTGAGAATTTTTTTCAAGGAGGTTATCCATCCTACTTTTTCAGATTTGTTTCTGATGTTGTGGTATATTTAAAAAAAAATAAAGGGTAAAAGGTTTTACAACTTTTTTCGAACTTTGTATGGATATATCTAGGATAATATAGTTGCCATTTGGATCTAAGATGGTCTCGTGAATTTGATATTGTATTGTGTTGTGAAGGAGAATAGCCACCCCCCTTTTGGAACTTGAGAAGGATGAGAAGAAGGCTTGAGATCCCCAACTTTTTTCAGCTTTTTTACTGGAGAGTGTATCTACTTGTAGCAATATATTAATTTTTTCTCCGCATTTATTAAAAAAGTCTCTTCTTTTCAGTTGATCTGATAACCAATGACAATTTAATGCTCCAATTTTTATATCAGCCATTATCCAGGATGTAAATATTTTCTGGGATAAAAGGATTTTGTGATGCAGAGAAAAACCTGTATATAGCTGTTATACATGATATCTTTTATTTTAGTAACAAAAACAAATGATTTCCACGGTAACATTGAATGCTCTTCATTTATTTCTAACACTGTATAGACAGAAATTAGCACAGTGATGATAAACATATTTTGGTGCATGCATTGATTACTGCTCTTCTTGTCCCTCATTACAATATTGATTACAGCTCATTTTTGGGGTCTGGTATGTCTCTGGAAATGTTACTGAAGCCTTATTTGAATTAGAAATATGTTGCTTCAGTATCCAATGCCATTTTGTATTATTACCACTTTATAGGGCGTTCTCTAGGCCATTGATAATGTTTTTCGGGGCGTTCCAAATAGCGTATTGTTACCAAAACAGCGGGCCGCGGGCCGATAATGAGAAGCCTAGTTCATTATCGGCCCGTGGCCCGGAAACTAGATCTCGTTTATTATCGCGCGAGTTACGTCCCTTCAACTTCTGATCTGGCGTGTTTATTTCAAGAAAATAATGGGAAGATGTATCTGATTTTCCCGACACTATAGTGGTTTTATGATTGGAATTCACGCTATATGATTAAATTATTGTATCAAGCGTAAGTATGCATTAATAATTTTAGCTGTCAACCTCTCATTGTTTGTTACTCGTCTTCAATGCTGGTTTTTTCCCTGTCCTATTTTCGAGACTCTGTGTCAGCTGACAAGTCAAATGATATCAAATTTAAATGTTCTTGAAAATATTTCTCTCTTAATCTACTTCATTATTCCACTGAATCCTCAAATGGGTCAAATGTCCAAAACTGTGGTAATAATAGTAATAACATGATTCCATCGAGCATTATGGTTTATTAACGGCCCTCTGGAATGATTAACAGCCCTCGGGCCTATTAGCGTCCCTCGACTTCGTCTCGGGCTGCTAATAGGCCCTTGGGCTGTTAATCATTCCAGCCGGGCCGTTAATAAACCATAACGCCCTCAAAAATCATGTTATTGTTATATTGTATAAAATTATCAGGCAGCTGTAATTATTATTTTTTTAAATTTATTATTGTATATATATTTTTTTCTTTCTATTATTATCCTCTTATTATGTCTAATAAGTGAAATGAAATTACAGTTTCTCTCAGACACTGCCAGTGAGGATATGTCGAGGATTTTCCGAAAAATAAATTTCTTTGAACATGCCAATGAAAAAATAAATATCAATGTACATGTGTGATAATGTATGCACGGCAGTGCATGCATATGACCATTCTCCATGTAAACCAGGCAGTCCTCTCTCGCTGGCTATGTAAGACGACGAAAGAAGCACACCCGAATGTCACATAGGAAAACATCATATATGCATTATGCAACACCTCACAACATCAGCTTTGTACATGTAATATAATATACATTGTAACTGTTCATTTATATGAAATGCATATAAAATATTGAACAACATAAGTGAATAGTTATATATAGTAACATTTAACTTTTGTTCCCTAAGAATTATCCCACATGATGCTCTTTTATGGCATCTAAAGTGTAAATCAAAGAGATTGTTATTTTACACCCTTCATGATCAACTTAACAAATGGTTCCTTTTTGAGGTATTGTCTTTTTGTTCTTTAATTTTCATCTGGCGGAAGTTCTGATCTTTCGTTTAGAAGCTGTCCTCTGAGTTTGGAAACAGAAGGCGGAAGATCAAACGAAACACTATACTTGGAGCCAGCCTTCAGTCTCATGGCTTTTTCAAGAACTATATCTCTATCCAATAGTGAACAGAACCATATAATGACATCAGGTGATTCGTCATTCCTGGTTGGCAGCCTATGACATGCAGCAAGTACATGTTGTTTGTTTGGTCCTCAGAAATGTTTAGGTCAGATTGAAGTGAATTGACGACCTTTATTCCTGTTGTGTAAGAACTTTCAATTCTCGAGCCCGGAATTCCACGCACCAACAAGTTCCACTTCCTACCCACATGTCTAACTTCAGGTGGTTTACTTCCAAGTCATGCTGATGTTCTTCTAAGAGGAGCAGGGTCCGCGCTGGACCTAAATTTACTTTTGCCAAATGAAAATATTTTTTGCCAAATTATTTGATAGTATCATTTTCTGCAATGTTAATTATTATGTTTCGACACTCGCGGTTTGAACGACTTTTGATATCTATAGAATAGCAGTTAGTTAATAATTAATTATACTCGCATCTATATTGTGGTTTATCATACAACAATAAGCCAATCACCGATCAATACAATGGTAGCAAGGTTTCTCCATCAGAAGGGCACATCACAGGAGGATTAATAATCCCGCCAACCATCAGAACTAATGCTATATGATAGGGTCCTGCGAATGGGAGATTTTGATCGAATCGAATATCGAATCGAGTCGACGAAATCGAATATCGAATCGAATCATACCTGTGTGTTGCATTCTCAATTAGGCATTTAATGTCAATGATTAGACGATTTGTGAAATGTTCTTTGAACTTACATGAAGTTCCATCACAACTTATGTGGCCATCAACCGTCGTTCCTGGTTCTATTAACTTCAACTGAGAATTGTCGAGAGAAAACAAAACATTAAAATGTCCATGCGGTCGTCACGACGATTAAATATATAACCACTAAACGGATTATCGGAATTAAAATCAAGCGCAATTTTTAGAGTTTGCATGTACATGGTCAATTGCAAATTGGCACTGGGAAACAGTGCATCCGTTGTTATAAACTTGAAGATGCAACAACAGTTGCAGGGTAGCCTGTTTATGTAGTGCTGGATGCTTAGATGGGTCGTTGTCCCAGACTCTTGAGATTTATATACCATGTAAAATTGTTGCATTCATCACACGTGTAAGTTCCAGTACTGCATGCAGCTTTTATCATGTTTAAAATAAACATGAATAACGGACGACATATTGTCAAATTTCAAGGAACGCTCCGAAACTGAAAGTCAACTTCAAAAGAAAACACCGCCCACGTGCATTTTTCGATACCGGGATTACGTGTTGTTTACATTCTCAGCGATATTATACAACACGGAATCTGAGACGTATAGTCGGCGGATAACGCTAGCGGTTGCTCCGTCTCATCGCTATTATAATTTACCTGCATCCTCAGTCCATCGGCGATCTCCGAGCTTTTGGCTACCATGTTCAAAGCTAGAATTCAGATGTATTTAGTCATCCTATAGTGGCTAATTACTGGCTATAATTATATTTAATATCATGCGAACGTTCGCGATGTACAATAGGAATTATAAGCTGCATATATTCATAATTTTCGGGAATAATATGACACAGAAACAGCTAAGATCGACGTGTGTACTTGTCTGTAAACTTTTCGAAATTTCGATTCAAATTCGAATCGAATATTCGCAGGACCCTACTATATGATTAATTGATCTTAATAGGAATTAAAAAGTGACTTGCCAAAACGTTTGCCAAATGAAAATATTTTTTGCCAAATGTGAATTATTTTTGCCATTGGTAAATTTGGCAAGTGGCAGCGCGAACCCTGAAGAGGAGTATCGTTTCTTTTAGACGTTTATGTGAATCGGCGCATTCATCAATTTTCTCAGAAAGACTGTTCACAAAAGAGTTGGTGCAGGCAGTTTCTTCTATATTCTCAACTTCATTAGCGGCTACTGTAACCTTTCACTTCCAAATTTAGTGTTTTCATGTTCTCTTCTCAGTGTCAAGTCTTGAATGACTGGACATTATTGTGGAATGGAGAAGCACAAAACATTTCCTAATATCTTCAAAGTTTTTACACTTAAACAAACTTTCCAGATTGTCTTTGTTGTTGTCTTTTTGCTTTGAAATCGACCTCGTTTCAATTACCGACATGACGTCAAGTTTCCTATTTTTGTGTATCTCATGTGTTTCCTTCCATTTTAGCATTTTGTAAAGATTGTGAAAATGTTCTTAGAATGTCTTTGCGCAAATATAATCCATGTAGAGTATGTTCGTTGGTCAAGCAAAATATAACAGATGCCAAGTTAATTTCGTTGGGAAAACATATTTGTTTTTGGACGGAGCTCAAAACAAGCGATCTAATAGCACGCCGCCATTAACCAGAAGTCTCAAATATTTATATATGAACAAGCTGACTGTGCATGGGCCAATATGTCGCTTTGCTGAATGGTCATTGAATCCTACTATCCAATTTCAGCTCCTACAAATCACAATTTTTTCATTGAATCGAACCTCGATTCAAACGACTGTAGTTGAAAGTTTAGCAACACTAACAAATTGTTTTCATCGCGAGTGATTACAAAAATGTATATGACAAGTAATTTATGAATTTATCATAGCCCAACATGTCATATTTTGGATTATAGCAGATTATACTGGACAATGATAAATGATATCAAACTAGAAATCAACTCGAAATTAAAGTGTCAATGACACTGTAGCTCAACTTGAAGAGGGGATAATTCCATCTGTTGCAGTCAATGGAGTGATCAGGAATGCAGAGAGTTGAAAAGTCTAAGTAATACTAGATGTCAACATGAAGAGGTATGATATTTTTAAAAATATAATATATATTTCCTTAAAGAAAGCCTGAACACTGAACTATATGGATAGATGTCCTGCGTTTGTAAAACCATAGTAGAAAAGGGGTTAACTTTTTTTTGTGGTCGTCTACGGTACCTCACAGTCTTTAGTGGCTTGCTCGTATTAGTCACGCATGCGCAGTCCCCATATAACCGACTTAATTCGCCAGTTTATTTTCAACTCAATCAGGAGATTGGCGAGTTGCGGGGTTGGGAATGGCACCGCCATGGGAGGGCCCTATGATAGTTCAGTGTTCAGGCTTTCTTTAAGGAAATATATATTATATTTTTAAAAATATCATATTTCCGCTAAAGGAAGCCGTTCACACTGAACTATATGGATTAGAATGCAAGCCCAGGAGGAGGCACGAGCAATAAAGTTAATAGCCAAATTTTGGAGGGAATGCACTCTTCTAAAACAGATTGTACCTAAATATGAACTCTTTAATGAATCTGTTATGATTAGGTACGTGAAATAACTCATATAATTAGAGTGCTATATTGCCCAAACATGTACCTCCCCCCCTTGTTTTTGGAAGCAACATCTCAGGTGGTGCCATTCAATTCAGAATTGCGAGCGAACCGAGCAATTCTCTGTTCTTCATCCGTCAGTTCTAAGAATCCAGCCGATTCGAGATTCGAGGAGACTAACTCCCTCTCCGCCTTAGCGACATAACGACCTGCACAGGAGGAGGCCCACTCCAAAGATGGCAAGACAACCAACATTAAGAGTTTAACTAACTGCTGTTCACCAATGCAAATGGCAGATAACCTGATGCCCAATCTATGGCACAGGTATCAAATGGAGAGCCCATTAGCCCAAATGGGTTATACAACTATAAGCGAGTCAAGCCATCGGATCAGAGGGAGCCCCCACCATCGCATGCTGCAGGTGGTCATGCCCAAGCTAATATCCTGGCCAAGCTGGAGGGTGGGGAGAGGTCATTTTTCTCCGATCCCTTCACGGAGGAGTGGCAGGCAAGGCCGTGTCGTCATTTCGTTCTGCGATCGTGACCAGGGGGACTCGGCGCTTTACCTCATGGGTACGGCCCCTGCCCTACGCTTAAGCTGACTAAGGCCATCCAGCCGGTGTCGATACGTACGCACGCGATTTTTGGCAGCTTTAGCGCCCAGAACCGCTAGCGTCTGGTGGGGGCCAAATAGCCTGGAGGTCCCAAGTACCCCTGCAGCTCCACCAGACGTATCCCCACGAATTGGTTAAACCGTCGAGACGTATTTACCGGAGGAGCGTGAACTGGTCCTGCCCTTAGAACAGTTATCACACGTTCACATGTCCCTGAGGTACCTATGTATCACAATATACACATTGCGTATATATATATATATAAAATGATATAATATATATATCCGGGGGATATACATATTAAGTTTTCCTCATGAGACCATATCAGAAGGCCCTTCCAAAGCTGCGCCCATCAATCTAATGGGCGGAGCCAGATCACAGCTCCCTGTCATGATCCAACGTATCACTAAATATAGATATACAACCCCACAGAGAACATGTCTCATGTCTCTGAGGTACCTATGTATCACCGTTTTACAAGATATCATTGCAGAAACCCGGTGACACAAATCTTTCGCATATATAGATATATAAAATGATATAAAAGATATATCAAGGTGATATATAAGTCATCATGAGATCATGTCAGAAGACCCTACTAAAGCTGCGCCCAACAATCCAATGGTCGGAGCCAGAGCAGAGATCCCAGGCACAATCCAATGTATCATTAAAGATATATATATAGCCCCTCAGAGAACATGGCCGAACACCGCAGGTGACCAGAGCATCCGATGAGAAAGCAAACCGCTACTCTCAGGTGCCAAAACAATAGTGTCGGTACGAGTATTAATTTTGGAGAAATTTCCCAACGAGCACCATCCTCTGGAATGGAGACAGACAGCAAAATGTGCAATCACAAGTATTATGTTCAGCCTAAATCCACACACATTACTATTATTAGGCCATCACGACCACTAGGCACCTGAGAGCAGTCCGCGTTCCCAGCGGAATACCCACCGCGATCCGATTCTAAGAAATGAAGGTGCGCCTTCTACAACCGAAATCAGTTCAAATGATGTAACATGTAGTCAGATGATGAACACAGGTAAATTTTCACGGTCACCATACGGAATATTCAGGTCCGAGCCTCTGCCCCCCCAAACATGCAGCAGAACGACCTAGGTGTGTGATAGGTCGGTTAGTGTGAAGCATGCAGCAAACTAGGGGAAGACCCGCTCTAAAAATGACTCCCCTAGGAAGGAAAGGAAAGAAATTATCATTCTCCTAGTAAAGGATACACATACCTTTTTAATGTTGTTTTATTTTAATTGGAAGAGCCAAGATAGAGAGGAACTCCCCCGACCTAAGTGGTCCCGCTTATGGCATGTTTAAGGAAGAGAGGACAGCATAGACCGAAATGCGCAGTTGGCAGCATGGCTTCAGGCCCTTATGATCGGGCATCTGAGCCATGTGGATGGGATGCCACTCGAACGGGGTGGTCCCCTGCCTGCGTCTTAGGAAAGGTCGGTAATGCTGGTCAATGAGCTTCCTCGAAAGCTTAGCTGGACAGCGCAAACGTCTTTGCCTGTTTTATTGTCGATGTGCCAGATAATCAAATTGATATGGGCAATAGAAGTATGAAGAGCCATGCTGATGGCCTCTTGTCGGAAAGGCTATTGGCAGTGGTCGTGGGACACATGGCAATATAAATGCTTTCCATGTAAATATGCTTCATTCGTGTGTGAAGTATATTCGCCATATCAACGGTATGAAAGGTCGGGACACGTATATATTTTAAAATTCATTGAGACACCAACTAGTCCATGAATACCTTCAAAATACCTACCATGCCCTTTATGAACAATACATGCTGTATTGGATGTACAGCCTGTTCTTGTACCAAGCTCACATTTGATATGGTTACTTGTCATAAATAATGTCTCCCCCCACCTTCCTCGTCTTGGAATACCACTGCTATTATATCGTTATTCATTGGGGAGCGTCATCCAGGCCACGGTCGCCAGTTATTGCCAGTGGACCAGTTACCTGGAGGGGTCAAGTCACCACGACTCTAAATACCTGTCAGGCTGGAATCATTCACATAATTGAATCAAGAAGGGGAAAGGTTGTTCAAACCAAAGTATCTTCAAATATATTTTTAGATAGTGAAACCATGAGTAAACACCGTCAGAGTGACGATAAGCCTCTTGCCTTACTCTAGAGAATGCAAACCGGAGCACCCATGATTTGTAATTTTTGTGTCCCAATTAGAGCCATATCCAGAATCGTAGTAATCCAGACCCCCCCCTGCTTCTTTTCAGTAAACCTACACAGGAAGGAAAGCAATTATGTTTGTATTCCGGAAGGAGACACCATTTTGTCGAGATACAACCCAGCAATTTTGAAAGGATGGGTTAATCTTTGGATACAATTCAGAATAACTAAAATCTGGAATTATAGTGAAACTGTCATCACGATTAATTTTAGTGTCATGCTTGCAATCATTAAATGCTAGCAGTTATAAATTTTGACAGTGAAGTTGAAGGACTGTACGAGAATCGAATCATGTACTCAACAGAAATCTGACTCCTGTCAGATGTCAATCCCTGTCTGAAATTAATGACACTAACTAATCATAGTACGACAACAGTCATTATTTTTCTGATATTAATAAACTGTAGTCTGATAAATTCAAGCGTCGACCAACACATCTAAATCATAGGAGACATGTGTGACAGTATTAAAACAGAAAACACAAAGTATTTTGTGAAAGCATATTGTTTAGATGAGATCTAGCGACTCCAGTAGTGTTCTCTAACATGCACACACCTAGGTGTGTACATGTGCACACACCTAGGTGTGTACATGTGCAGCGTAGTGCACCCACGACAACATACCTGAACAAGTGTTGTAATGGGGAAAATCGGCATTTGCATTCAGATTTTATTCAGTAATCTCAAATGGGACTTGTTAGCCTGACAAACTTGGTATCGGACCGAGTTCTGATTTCTGTCAGAATACCCTGACCAGGGTGCAATCCCCGGTCCGCTAGCACATGGCTGAGATTGTTACATTGAAGGTGATGCTCCGTTACGAGAATCAAACCATGAACATAATTATAACACTTGTCCAATATCAATCTCTGTCAATTTATGAAAGTAATAATGACACTACTGTTTTTACATTGAATTGATAAACCCAGATGTAAATGGTAATCAACTTTTAAGATTTCTGTCAGAATACCCTGACCAGGGTGCAATCACCGGTCCGCTAGCACATGGCTGAGATTGTTACATTGAAGGTGATGCTCCGTTACGAGAATCAAACCATGAACATAATTATAACACTACTGTTTTTTACATTGAATTGATAAACCCAGATGTAAATTGTAATCAACTTTTAAGTTCAGATGTGACCAACACATCTGGATCAGTTGTATTGAGCCATAAAACAACAAAATATTATGAGAAAGAATGTAGTTCATAACATTATGATAAATAGCGTCAGTAGCGATGGTAATTATTGCTAAATAAATGTCCACGCGTAAATAAATTCCCACGAAATTAGGAGACTTCCGGTAAAAAACCGTGGCATTTTTTTATATCTGACAAAATATATCATACCTTATAGGTTCTATAATAATTACATAGATGAATTGTTCACAATAGTCTATGCGCCTCGTAAGGCCTTGAAATGGCGGCTGATTATGGCGAAGTGTCGATTTTCAGATTCGAAAAGTTTTAAGTCCGCCGCCTATTCGAAAACACGGAACAATTATATGTTTGAAGCGAAACGGTCCGTGAATTCAAAACAATAATTCTAAAAACTAACGCGTAGGCGACCAGTAATTATTGTATCGATAAATTGAATTTGTTGTCTAGTTGTTAAACGACAAATTCGGAACAATACTCCCTTATGACTTCTCTCTGTGGTAGCAGAAAATAAACTGGCGAATTAAGTCGGTTATATGGGGACTGCGCATGCGTGACTAATACGAGCAAGCCACTAAAGACTGTGAGGTACCGTAGACGACCACAAAAAAAAGTTAACCCCTTTTCTACTATGGTTTTACAAACGCAGGACATCTATCCATATAGTTCAGTGTGAACGGCTTCCTTTAGCGGAAATATATAAACTACACTCTCCACAAATTTTGCATGAATTGAGCGCAACACGATTGGGGATAATTGTGGACGATTGCATGTGGAGATGCGAGTAAAATCATGAAAGCGAACCGGCATGCCTCTTTTCACTAAACTGGAGGAAAAAGGAATCTTGCGCAGACAATCGCGTTGTGGTGCAAGTCAGCGCGGATGGCAGTGCTTTTAATGTGTGTTGTGTTGGCATCGAACATCATGCAGAATGTTTACTCAGTAACCAGTCTCGTCTCAGTTGATATGTCTTATTACGCAACTCCACAAACCGCTTACCGGAGTGGAAAACATAATGGTAATGTGGAGTAGCTATTGTTTCTTGCAGGCCTGTTATGATATGGACTTATAAGCCCACAATGAGTTTTTCTGTATGTCAAAATCCGAAAGTTATATGTGAACAAGTTATAAAAATATAAAACAAGTTTAATTACATAGAATGTACATATAATCCACTTCTGTTTATGAGCCTAAAATGCTTTAAAAAATACCCATGTGAAATTGGCGATATTCATCACTTGAATAGTAAGCCGGTGAACCTGTTGTTTTACCATACATGACCTTAGACAAAGAGCGCTACATATACGGTTATCTAATGTGATTTGAAATGCTGTATTTAACTCAATCATAATTATTATGAAAAACATATTGAAAACATATATACAGAGCTATGTACACAGTATTAGTATGACATTCGTTCGTTGGTCGTTGGTTCGTTGGTCGTGTCCATTGTAGCAGTTTTCATTATAATCATCATCATAGTCATCCTCGCCATTATCATCATCATTGGCATCATTAATATCGTCAGTATCAGCATCACCATCATCATCATCATACTCATCGTCATCTCATGATGATGATGATCATCATTATCATCATCAACATTATCGCCGTCATCGCCAAGACGTGTATCAACATCATAGCATTATCATTGCCATCCTTGTTACCGCGGTTGCCATCATCAGGATCATAATCATATTAATTACACGGCATGGACCGTAAAATGGTGTTCTGTGTCAGTCCATTTCTGATATGGTATAAATAAAGAGCATTTATTTCACTTCTGTGAGAAAAATTTAAAACAGGTGGACAATGACTTTGACCACGGAAAGTATTTTCACTCGGATAAAAGATGCACCCCAGGATGCACGATTTTATGTCGAAAAATGCTGGTTGACATCAGTGCCAAGTTTTTAAAACAGTGACTGGAAATATAATATTTATAAATAATATTACTTTTTCCTTAAGGGAAGCCCGAAACTGAACTATATGGATTACGTCTCCGGCCTTGTGTCAATCAGGAGGGTTAAAATTTTATTGCTGTGCCGACCCCACTCACACCCGTGTCCAGATTAGTCTCGCATGAATACACCCGCATTCTATCTATTGTCTAGTCAGTTTTTTATTTCCGACTTAATCATGAGATTTGCGAGTCGCGGGGTTGGGAATGGCACCACCATGGGAGGGATCTATGATAGTTCAGTTTCGGGCTTCCCTTAAGGAAAAAGTAATATTATTTATAAATATTATATTTTTCCGCCAAGGAGAAGCCCTCAACTGAACTATATGGATTAGAATGCAAGCCCAGGAGGAGGCACGAGCAATAAAGTTAATTAATATCCAAATTCGATGGGAATGTACTCTTCCGAAACAGGATTCATGTAAATGTGATTTAGTCATGAATCAGATATGATTATGTTACGTGAAAGAGCTCCCAATTCAGATTACGACATTGCTCAAATGTGTACCGCCCCCCCCCCCCCCCCCCCCCCCTTGTTTTTGGAATAAACATCCCAGGTAGTGCCATATAATTCATGCTAGCGAGACAACCGAGCAAGTATAACTTTGCTGCATCCTATTCTCTTTGTTATCTTCTTCGCTCTCTCGACAGTTCACATTATGAACTGATGTCACATGCAGCCATTGTGTATGCCATAAGATATCAGAATGCTTATGATACACCAGGGAGCAAATTAACTGGAATCGCATCGCGATTTGCCACTGAAATGTGGATACCGGTAATAGCGAGGAATTTTTTAAACATGTATGATGTTATAAAAATGCTATCTAATCATGTCAATGTGAGATTATTTGCTAATCAGATATCGAAAGTAAATTGCTCCCTGTGATACACAAACCAGATATAAAAATGATATGCTACAGATATCATAGCGAGGTATGAGGTTTCATTATATCATGCCACACATCTGTACTCCAGCCTCGTATAATGTAGAGAGCAGGGAACGCCATCATGATCCAAGGTATCATTGCATACCAGTATATATGGGATTAGAGAACACCACTGAGGACTTGATGAACAAGCATAGAAGCATCAGTGATCTATGATGGCGCACATAACGAGTGTCGGGTACATTTCGAAATGATCAAATGTAGCAGAATGATCAAAATTGCAAAATGACCGGTGAAGGAGTGGCCTGGAGGTATCCCGAAGGTATTACGAATCCAGGAGATTGGACCCCCATCGTGTGGAGATGTGGGCCACTGCACCGTGGGGAAGAGATAGAAGGCTGGTTGGTGCAGCTCTTGGAGGCACGCAACAAGTCTTCCCCACCCAGATCATTCAGCCTTTCTTTCCTACCGGTGAAGAAGTGGCCTGGAGGTATCCCTAAGGTATTACGATTCCAGGGGATTGGACCCCATCTTGTGGAGATGTGGGCCACTGCACCATGGGGAAGAGTTAGAAGGTTGGTTGGTGCAGCACTTGGAGGCACGCAACAACAAGTCTTCCCCACCCAGAACATTCAGCCTACCGGTGGAGGAGTGGCCTAGAGGTATCCCGAAGGTGTACGATTCCAGGGGAGTGGCTGGACCCCATCTGTGGAGATGTGGGCCACTGCACCGTGGGGAAGAGGCAGAAGGCTGGAGCAGCTCTTGGAGGCACGCAACAACTCTTCACTTCCCCACCCAGAACATCCTCCAAAGGCTACAGTGCTGGATCTTTCCTGACTGAGATAAATACTTGTACTTATCGCAAATTGTTGAATTAAATGAAGCAATATAAGATATCAACCTGTATCCTCATCCTGTACAAAATCACTTACCAGCGGAACATCAGAATCCTCGTCCGACAGTGTGCCTGGTGACCCACTGTCGACCCGCGATTCTTGCTCATCGTCGTCAAACCTGCCGACGCCACGCGATGCAGAGAAGCATGTCAAGATCGACGCCAGCCAACAGAATTGGCTGCATCAGGTTGGGATACCAGACTGTGGAAGAGGCCTACTCTGAAATGGTTCAACGCAAGACAAATGCTCTTGCATTTGGGATAAGTAGCTATGTCCTGTCCAAGGTCACCCCCTCAAATTCTGGGGCAACAGCAAGCTGCGCCCCCAAGGCCAGAGGGAATAAGTTCTGATGAGCCATTTGATCAGAGGAAGCCCCTTCCATGGAATCCCCCAAATGCAGGTGGTCCTGACCAAACTGGAATAAATGTCGATGACATACCACTATGATCACATGACGGCGGAGGAGCAGGCCCGGATGTATCCCGAAGGTATTACGATTCCAGGGGATCGACTGGACCCCATCTTGTAATGATGTGGGCCACTGCACCATGGGGAAGAGTCAGAAGGCCATTTGGCTGGCGCGCTATGTCTATGAGAGCAAGAGCGTCACGTGACAACGAGTCTTCCCCACCCAGAACAGCCGCCAAAGGCTACTCCCAGGTGCCCAATAATTGTGGTGGCCTATAAACAGATCTTCGTGGCAGGAATCCAGGCCGAAATCAAAATACTGATGGAAATTTCACTCTATGTGGAATAATAGTATATCGATGTGAATTTTTTCGAAATTTAATAATCGTATTGCCACTACCATTAGGCACCTGAGAGAAAGGTGCCGGAGCAATCGCCCGTGAAGATTGGTTTCCCGAATCAACCACTTGCAGCACCCGCCTACCATTGGTTCACACTGCCGTAGCAGGACCTGGGGGGCCAGAACTGGTCCTGCCCGAGGTAAAGACTGGTACGGTTGCTCAAAGTAGGTAATCATTGACTAATATGCCCTTACCCAACTATAACAAGTAATACACCCGTGAATGAGCAACCTGCACGGTGTGTGGCCATCAAATTCGAATCATGTTCGACTGCAAGACATGCTGTTAGTTATAACAAAGCAAGGTTAAAATACATAACACAATACAATCTAGGTTATTGAGTATAAAGGAAGGTTAATATAAAATCACGTTATACCCCTGGCCACGTGATCTTACCTGCTATGACAGGTAAGATACTGTCTTTTCTCGTATATGAGGACGATGAGTTCCGAATGCACATAGGCAAGAACTAGGCGGTTTCCGTTAGGAAAGTGCGCTTACAGCGGACGTGAAGATACGATTGCCTTCATTTTCGTCATGATTGTATCGAATCGTTTTGTCACATAATCAGTGGATATGTGACAATAGACGAAGAGCCATGTCTTGGCCGGTTTCGGAAATATATTGGCAGTAGATGTGCGCAATATAAACGCTGCGCATGTAAGCTCGCTTTAGACATGTAACAATACAAATGCAGTCCTTACTGATATTCTGCGCAATATAAATGTGTTGCATGTAACTGCGCATCATACACGAGTGAAAGCTATTTGGCAGAATATCGTTTTGATATATGTGGAAATAGAAGTTAGTGAGCCAATTTTCACTTCATTGCAGTTGGTGAACAATAGTTCGTAGTAACCCAAACTGTACATACATGGATGTAAAGAATGCAACACAATATTTAGATCGTCAGACAACACATCAATTTGAAGTGTGGTTATATATGTGATAACGAATACCATCCCCCTGTTACGGAGTGTTAGTAACTATTGTACTGATGATACAATGAGTTATATTATATTTAATCGTGATAGACAAGGCAGAATTTTCTAAATACCTTGAAGTCGATGTAATGTGTTATTACATTTGCCATGTGTCTAACAAGACCACGCGCTCATACATACTGGCGGGCGTAGATTCGCAGGTATTGATCGTTAAAACAATGTTACAGATCGCTCAGTCGAAAGAAATGTGAATTGTCATCGGATAGTGATAACAAGTACTATCTTTCGTAGTTATTCATGTAAATTATTACAAAGGAGGATATGGCTGTCCTGTGCAACTTTCTGCGAATTAACAGAGCAGTGCCATGTATGATTTGGCAGTATACATTAGGATACAAAGCAACGGAACTTACGAAATAACCGAAGCGAGTCGACGGAAACTTATGTAAAGTGAAACACGTGTAGCACGAAATTAGGAGATATCGCATACCGTACTACATTGCGTCCTCAATTGTAAGTCATGATAGTCATCACGCCGTATGTGTGGCACAATATGCACTATGTGGTTTCGCCACAAGTAAGCTATGTGCTTCTTTAGTCATTGTCAAGATGGCCATCTTAATTCCAATTGTTGGAAGATAAAGCCGTCTTGAGGAAAACAGAAAACACGGAAACAAATTACGGATACAGTGAAACGAAAAAAGTTCCCGTTTCGGATGTGAGAAATATTAATTAACTATCGGGTACAATAAATTGCAAGTTTGTAATATCAACAATAAATATTGAGTCGATAAACTCGCAACACAGAAAGATACAACCTTGAGAAAATAGAAACGATCCTGTCCTGGCGAGGAGGAATAAAAACTGACTAGACAATAGATAGAATGCGGGTGTATTCATGCGAGACTAATCTGGACACGGGTGTGAGTGGGGTCGGCACAGCAATAAAATTTTATCCCTCCTGATTGACACAAGGCCGGAGACGTAATCCATATAGTTCAGTTGAGGGCTTCTCCTTGGCGGAAAAAATAAAGGAATACAGACTGGGACAAAAGATTCTATGTGGAAAAAGGGCAGTAACTCCGCCAAAATGAGTCTGACCAAACTCAAACAATGCAGGACGGAATGTCTGGGGACGAAAAGCAAACAGACAGACGGACAACAGATGGTAAGACAGATGGACAAATGGATGGAAAAACCAATAACATAATACACTGTTTTTTCCAAAATGGGCATATAAAAATAAAATTCCTAACTAGAGGTGTGGGGACTACGGATACCCCCCTGTTTTAAAAATACTAAGATGTTTCACATGTCAGTAAACATTTAGTTAAAATAATAAAATAACGGTTCCCATTGCAGGTGTACAACCATAACCCTAATCTTAAACCTATTGACCGAAAAATGTAGGAATAAAAGCTTGGACAAAATTATGCATGTTGCGAAAAAATATCTAAGTCGAAAAAGGGGAATAACTCCACACAAAAAATGTCGGACAGACGTCATAATCGCAGGTGCACAGGTTCCCATGGTACTAAATATCAGTTCCAAGATTAAAAAACATTGACCGAAAAATGTAGGAATAAAAGCTCGGACAAAATTGTGCATGTTGCACAAAAATTTCTAAGTCGAAAAAGAGGGATAACTCCACCAAAAAATGTCGGACAGACGTCATAATCGCAGGTGCACAGGTTCCCATGGTACTAAATATCAGTGCCAAGATTAAAAAACATTGACCGAAAAATGTAGGAATAAAAGCTCGGACAAAATTGTGCATGTTGCAAAAAAATTTCTAAGTCGAAAAAGAGGGATAACTCCACCAAAAAATGTCGGACAGACGTCATAATCGCAGGTGCACAAGTTCCCATGGTACTAAATATCTGTGCCACGTTTTAAAACAATTGACCTAAAAATGTAGGAATAAAAGCTCGGACAAAAGTATACATGTTGCGAAAATTTTCTAAGTCGAAAAAGGTGGATAACTCCACCAAAAATGTCCGACAGACGTCATAATTGCAGGTGCACAGGTTCCCATGGTGGTTGATGTCTGTGCCAAGTTTCAAGGAAATTGATAAAACAAACGACTGAGAAAAACTCCGGACAAATTTGTGTCCACGGAC
Source organism: Siphonodentalium dalli (assembly GCA_032622095.1). NCBI lineage: Eukaryota > Metazoa > Mollusca > Scaphopoda > Gadilida > Siphonodentaliidae > Siphonodentalium > Siphonodentalium dalli. Next base: position 118,293,216 of record CP136068.1, on the reverse strand, counting down.
GGACGGCTCAGATGACTCCAGTATACCCCCTAACTTCGTTGCGGTATAATAAAGCCCCAATACATAAGCCGACACTATCTTGAGGTGCCTATTCAGGTAGACAATAGAAAACACCCAACTTAGCGAGACTTACGCAAGAGACTAAAATTTCTTAACTGAATTTTTTTTATTGCCTGTATTTCCCCAAACCGTGAGAATGTATGGAGGTTGCGGGAGCGCATGTTGCGGGAGTTTTAGGCCTCAAATCGGGAGACTCACAGTATGGAAACTACATAGCAACCTTTGTCATCATGGCGCAATTTAAGACGGAGATATCAGCCTTACCATCATAGAAGATCAAGGTATATCTCCCTTCAAGTTTTTTGTCCTTCCTGAGGGCTTTTTCAACTTCACAACTAAATTTCTCAACTTGCTTCACCATCTGATCTTGACTCATGCCTGCTATTCTGTCTTTCATCATTTCTTCGATAGTCACAACTGGTGTTGCATAATGTCCACCGAAATAGTAGGTCTGAAATTATATTGTAATTCCAGTTGAATTCTGTCGCTAAAACAACCCGTTACATGATATTCATGAGCTGTTCTTGGTGAGTTCACCTTGCATGTTCAAACCATTGCAGATCTTCCCCAAGGACATTAATGCACCATAAAAGGCTGATCACGATGTTTAACCCGTCCCTTGGCGATAGTAAATTACTATGATTGGAATCATAATTAAGAGTTTTGATGTTGAATTACAGAGTATACTGTTTTACTGTTATGTACTATTATAGATAAATGTACATAATAACACAAATTATTGGAATTTATGGGTCAAATAGGGAGACTCGCATATATAAGAGAATGCACTGGCATCGGATCTGTAATGCTGCACCAGCACAGCCTTGGATTAAATGAGAAAAGGTGACCTGGACATGGAATAATTGGGTTAATAGAGTCCAATTTAAGTCTACAATGATAATATTTCAACTTCTACCAACAACACAGCCATCAAGATAAGCCACCTCACAGCTGACCCATTAATATCAATTATATAGCAGAGCTGTCAGTTAATCACTGGTATTGTTTACGCTTAATCTTGGCAATTCTGTTAAACCTATCAAATTTATAATGACCTCAGACTATCTGTAGAGTGATATACTCAGATTTTGTATTCAACTGTTAATAGCATGTCATGTGTATTGTTGAAACATTTTTTAAATTTAGATACCATAGCTTTCCTTATCTGCACAATAGAGGCATTAGAGACATCAGAAAATGATATAGCCATATTAATAGCTAAGTAGTCCAAAGGCAATGATTAGATAGCATTGTTCTAAAAGCAAAGTCATACCAAATTGCATAGCTATTATCCAAATGTGGGTACCAAATTGTGATGCGATGCGATGCCAGTTAATTTGCTTCCTGTGTATTTGCTACATTGTCAACATGAAACAAACTGAGTGACAATTTCAAACATAAACAAGATGTACAAATCCAATTTTGTCTCACTGGTCGAAGGTTCGATATAATACTTACATTCTAGAACCACGAGAACAGAGATAATATAGCAATTGGACAGTGTAAATAGTGTTCTTGAAGAGAGTTCTACTCGCGAAAGGTTGATAAATTTTTTTTTTTAATCAGACCACATGTTGTGACCGGAACAATTCTCAACAAGAACAATAATATTTTTAGTGCCAGATATACTCATGTGGTGTATGAACGATGCAAACATCATGGTAATTATAATGAAAATGAATTTATTACTCCAGTCATAAATTAATTTTCATTATAATTACCATGTTGTTTTTATTGTTCATATGGTAAATGGGTGTATTTTGCACTAACCCATCACTGCTTGCCCTGTAAGTTCTAAACATGGGGGTGGGCTTATCTACGAGGACCACCCCATGATTTTTTTGGGAGCAAAAACATAGACTGGGCTTATTCTCATGCAGGGATGGGCTTACTGGGTATACAGTACTCCAAATTATGTAATTGATTACTTTGATTGCAATTTCTGATTATGATTACAACAACCCTGATATTAACAAATAAACAGTTACCTTTTCACCGTCACTGATGGAATAGACCTGAATGGCATATGTTCGCCCTGCTGCACCAGCCACTGTGCGAGTACATATCTTGAGCTCTCTTTCTTCAGCACAATATTCAAAAGTATTTGCTGTCCTGCAAGACTTTGGTATAATGATAAGGAGCTTTTTTGAAACATATTTATATTTAAGAGGATCTCTGTTATCATGCCATTTTGAAATTCTTCCATAGAAAGCTGAAAATATAAAATGAAAGTGTCAATGACACTGTAGCTCAACTTGGAAAGGGGGATAATGTCATATGTTACAGTCAATGGACCTACATAGAATGTGGAAAGTTTAAATGTTTAAGTAATACTAGAGGCCAATCTGGCGAGCCATATTAAGTTTGGGTTCAATCGGATGGAAAATGATTACCTTACTCACATGTAAATTTGTGCAGTGCTATTTTTTGCTCAGTTTTGAATTCGCATACTTTAAATTTGTGCACCTATCTGCACAAATTCAAAATGGACAAAAATATATTTTTGAAAGTCTTGGATCTGATGACAGTTTCAGTTCTTAGTCATTTCTGAAGATATATTTGTCGTTAAAATGAGTAAAATATAAATTAAAAAATAAATCAGTTTAAAATGAGTGCACCACTTTAAAAGATGCATCAATAAACAATACATTGTCAACAAGGGATTTAACTTTTCAGATACCCCTCATAATTCACAAACACCTAAACTGATTCTTAAAATTCCAATGACAATCGATCAAATTAAAGCTATATTTTCCAATTATAATATACTATTCTAGGATAAACTGTTCCAAAACTTTGAAAATAGATGCTGAACACAAAAATCACAGAGAGCACCGGCTAATGAGTACCTCGATATCACAGGAGAAGATATATTGTCCTCTTCAAAGTCAACAAGAGGTGTGCACTCGAGTGCTAGCATACCCCCACCGTGGCAAATTCAACACGCATTATCCGTAAACCCAACAAAAAAGATTTTTAACTTTAAAGAAAAATTCGGACTAATAATATCGATATGGTGTCACAAGAAGCTTGTATAGAAAATATTATTCAAATTGGTTCATATTTGTTAAAGTTATTAAGTCGGACAGAATTTTCCAAGTCAAAATAAGTCGAAAATGAAGTGTAATTAATATCATGAAAAACAGTCTGAGCCAATCCCTAGCCGCATCATGTAGAGAGGGTATTGTGAGCAGCATGTATACTAAAAAATTATTGAAATCGGTTCATATTTGTTAAAGTTGATAAGTCGGACAGAATTTTGTAAGTCAAAATAAGTCGAAAATGAGGAGTAACTTAAAAAAAAGTCGGACCGAACTGCAATTAGCATCATGCACAGAGGCAGTCATAAGGAGATTGCATACAAAAGATTATTGAAATCGGTTCATAGTTGTTCGAGTTATGAGGTCGGACGGACGGACAGACTGATGCACATACGGAGGGAGAAAGCGTGATGGACGGACGGATGCAGTCAATCCAGTATACCCTCCATTTTCTTCGAAAGTGGGGGTATAATAATTATCGATAAATGAAAGTGTCAATGACAATGTAGCTCAACTTGGGGAAGGAGTTTATTTTTTGCTGAGCAATGAATAGAATGATAAAGAATGAAAGCCAAAAAGTTATTGTAAAGGTCTTGTATTGTGTAGATGAAATTATTTTCATTTCAAACATTTCACCACTAAATGTGGGCTGCAGGGTGTGCAGATGGATTAAAATTTTAAATCCAAGATAACTGCTGACAGCCATGTTTTATTAAAAATTTCGGCAATAATCGATGGTTCCAATCTACAGGTCATCCCGAAGATCCATATGAAGTTTGGTGACGACTGGACGAGGGATGTGGCCTGCAGGGTGTTCCAAAGGAATTAGTCAGGCAAAGAGTAAAATCCAAGATGGTCGCTGGCAGCCATGTTTTTTAACGAATTTTGGAAATAATAGATGGCTCCTATCTAGAGGTCACCCTGAAGATCCATATGGAGTTTGGTGATGCTCAGATGAGGGATGTGGCCTGTAGGATGTGCCGAAGGATTTAGTCATGCAAAGAGTAAACTCCAAGATGGCTACTGGCAGCCATGTTTTTCTACAGATTTCTGAAAAAATTGATGGCTCCCATCTAGAAATCAACATGAAGATCCATATAAAGTTTGGTGATGATCGGATGAGGTCTGTAGGGTGTGCCAAAAAATTTAATCATACAAAGAGTAATATCCAAGATGGTTGCAGACAGCCATGTTTTTCATCAAACTTTGTTCAAATTTAATGGCTCCGATTGAGGTGATCCTAAAAATGCTTGCAAATTTTCAAAACAATTCTCCAACAAGAGGTACGCTGTCACGTGGCATTTGCCCCCGTCCGTTGCAATTAGGATTAAGCATGGACGAAACTGCGGATATCCGAGGAGGTCTATATGACCATTCCAAAAGAAGTTTGTACTAGAAATTCCGGAAACCCAAAAACAAGCGATCCGGAAACCCAAAAACAAGCAAAAATTTAAATTTTCTAAGTTGAGAAAAGGGCCATAACTCTGGGAAAAGTCATCAGATCATACCCAAATTCGCACTTGACATGTATTTTCATATAACTGATCCAAAAAAATACAGGATTTGCAATCGTACCACCAAAGCTCATCACGCTATCATTTGGAAACCAAAAAAACTAGAAAAAATTTGAATTTTCTAAGTAAAAAAAGGGCCATAACTCCAGTGAAAATGGGTGGACGAAACCCGCGCTATGCATGTAGCTGTTCCCCCATGCTGCTCTATCACCATACCAAATATCAGCTAAATCTTCCCAGCGGTTGCTGAACAATAATGCAAAATGTTTGTACGGACAGACAAAATTGAAATTTTCTAAGTTGAAAAAAGGACCATAACTCAGGCAAAAATCATCAGATCATACCCAAATTCGCACTTGACATGTATTTTCATATAGCTGATCCACAAAAATACGGGATTTGCAATCGTACCACCAAAGCTCACGCTAGCATCTGGAAACCCCCAAAAAAAGAGAAAAATTGAATTTTCTAAGTAAAAAAGGGCCATAACTCTGGTGAAAATGGGTGGACGAAACCCGCGCTATGCATGTAGCTGTTCCCCCATGCCAGTCTATCACCAAACCAAATATCAGTTAAATCTGCCCAGCGGTTGCTGAACAATAATGCAAAATGTTTGTACGAACGGACGTACGGACGGAGACGTCGACTATATACCCGCCGACTTCAAGTCGGGGGCATAATAAATACTGGCTGCATGCTGTGCCGATGGATTCAAATTTGAAATGAAAGATGGCTGCTGGCAGCCATGTTTTTTGACGAATTTCAAAAATGGAAGTGTCAATGACACTGTAGCTCAACTTAGGTAGGGGAATAATTTAATGGTTGACTGTCAAATGACAGTAAATGGAGGAATAGGAAAGGTGCTAATTGAAATGTCTAACATGTGCCAAAGGATTTAGTCATGCAAAGAGTAAAATCCAAGATGGCTGCTGGTGGCCATGTTTTTTGGCCAATTGACCCCAAAAGGACTAGTTCCCATCTACTTGTCATTGTTAACATCCATTACAAATTTCATGAAGATCTGACCAAAGCTATGACCTGTAGCCCGCGCCAAAGGATTTAGTCATGCAAAGAGTAAAATCCAAGATGGCTGCTGGTGGCCATGTTTTTCAGCTGAACGACCCCAAAATGACTCGTTCCGATCTATATGTCATTGTTAACATCCATGACAAATTTCATGAAGTTCCGACCAAAGCTACGACCTGTAGCCCGTGCCAAAGGATTTAGTCATGCAAAGAGTAAAATCCAGGATGGCTGCTGGCGGCCATGTTTTTTGGCCGAACGACCCCAAAATCACTCGTTCCCATCTACATGTCAATATTAACATCTATGAATTATTTCATGATGATCAGACGAAAAGTACGACATGTAGCCTGCGCCAATGGATTGAATTTTGAAATCCAAGATGGCTGCCAGCGGCCATGTTTTTTGGCCAAACGACCCCAAAATGACTCGTTCCCATCTACATGTCATTGTTAACATCCATGACAAATTTCATGAAGTTCCGACCAAAGCTACGACCTGTTGCCCACGCCAAAGGATTTAGTCATGCAAAGAGTAAAATCCAAGATGGCTGCTGGCGGCATTGTTTTTTGGCCGAACGACCCCAAAATGACTCGTTCCCATCTACATGTCAATACTAACATCCATGACAAATTTCATGATAATCAGAAGAACAGTACGACCTGTAACCCGCGCCAATGGATTGAATTTTAAAATCCAAGATGGCTGCCAGCAGCCATATTTTTTTGCCGAATGAACCCAAAATGACTCATTCCCATTTACATGTCAATGGCAACATTCATGACAAACTTCATAAACATCGGACCAAAGGTACGACCTGTAGCCCGCGCCAAAGGATTTAGTCATGCAAAGAGTAAAATCCAAGATGGCTGCCAGCGGCCATGTTTTTTGGCCGAACGACCCGAAAATGACTCGTTCCCATCTACATGTCATTGTTAACATCCATGACAAATTTCATGAAGTTCCGACCAAAGCTACGACCTGTAGCCTGCGCCAAAGGATTTAGTCATGCAAAGAGTAAAATCCAAGATGGCTGCTGGCGGCCATGTTTTTTGGCCGAACGACCCCAAAATCACTCGTTCCCATCTACATGTCAATACTAACATCCATGACAAATTTCATGATAATCAGAAGAACAGTACGACCTGTAACCCGCGCCAATGGATTGAATTTTGAAATCCAAGATGGCTGCCAGCAGCCATGTTTTTTTGCCGATTGACCCCAAAATGACTCGTTCCCATTTACATGTCAATGGCAACATTCATGACAAACTTCATAAAGATCAGATCAAAGGCATGAATGGATTGAATTTTGAAATCCAAGATGGCTGCTGGCGGCCATGTTTTTTGGCCAAACGACCCCAAAATCACTCGTTCCCATCTACATGTCAATATTAACATCCATGACAAATTTCGTGATGATCAGACAAACAGTACAACCTGTAGCCCGCGCCAATGGATTGAATTTTGAAATCTAAGATGGCTGCCAGCGGCCATGTTTTTTGGCCGAATGACACCAAAATGACTCGTTTCCATCTACATGTCAATGTTAACATCCATGACACATTTTATGATTATCAGACTAAAGGTGCGACCTGTAGCCCGTGTCAAAGGATTTAATGTTTGTGTTCTCAGTAAACAAGAGGTGGGATTTTGTCAAAAAGCCTGGCTTGCGAACTCATTTTAGGACTGACATTTGTGGAAATTAGCCATGTGACGTCGTCCATTTGCACAAGTCCAATAACTCTGCTGAAAATATCCGGCCGGACCTGGTTTGCGAACTCGTTCTAGATACTGGTCGTGAACTCATATACCAAAAATCTTTGAAATCCGTTGACAATTGTGGAAATGGGCCCTGTGACGTCGTCCATTTGCACACACAGAAATAAACAAAGTCCAATAACTCTGCTGAAAATATCCGGTCGGACCTGGTTTGTGAACTCGTACTAGATACTGGTCATGTGAACTCATATACCAAAAATCTTTTAAATCCGTTGAGATTTGTGGAAATGAGCCCTGTGACGTCGTCTATTTGCTATTTGGTAAATTCAACAAAAATAATAAACAAAGTCCAATAACTCCGGTAAAAATATCCGGCCGGACCTGGCTTGTGAACTCATTCTAGGTAATGGTCAGGTGAACTCATATACAAAATATCTTTGAAATCTGTTGAGATTTGTGAAAATGAGCCCTGTGACGTCGTCTATTTGCTATTAGGTAAATTTGACCGAAATAATAAACAAAGTCCAATAACTCCGGTAAAAATATCCGGCCGGACCTGGTTTGTGAACTCATTCTAGGTAATGGTCAGGTGAACTCATATACCACAAATCTTTGAAATCCGTTGACATTTGTTCAAGTTATGACTTACAAATTCGGGACGGACGGACGGCACGACGGACAGACAGACGGTACGACGGACGGAACCCATTACTATATCCCCCGCAAATTTTAAATTTGGCGCAGGATAAAAAATTGATGGCCAAAGTTTTTTTCATTTGGCTAATAAAATTTTCATTTGGCTAAACTTTTGGCCACAGGATTTATCGGTCCAGCGCGTAACACTGAACTTGTCCCATGCTTATTAGGAGTCATGACATAATAGCGATACACTATTCATACAGCAATGCACCGTTCTCTGTGTGAAAATTTATTAGAGAATTCTAATCAGGTAGTCAAATTGATGCAATATATATCTGTACATATTTATGATGGAATATGCAAATTGCGTATATATTGGGGACTAATTGTACATTTCTAATTGTACATTTTTGTTTCAATGACGCATTGTCACCATAACAGTCCGCGTAGTGTGTGTGGTAGACTATAGCGATACACTTCTCATTTACAGTGCGCGGTTTAGAACATTCAGTAATGTTCTTTCATCGGCGCAGATGCAGATGGACTTGTACACAATGCATGTTCCTATATAGGGTGTCATTTAGAACATTCAATGATGTTGTGCCATCATTGCAGATGCAAATGGGCGATGTAATTGCGATGGAATGTTCTTGTGTGTTTATAGAGTTGTGATGGAATGTTTTTGTGTATATATTTATATTGGGATGAGTATGTGTAGTTGGTGTTATTAAATGCGGTCCGAGCGACGATGCAACATGCTATCCTATATGGGTGTTGTTAATCTTGGGAATATTTGGGATGTACGATGGAACGCGGTACCAAGGCAGGGTTTCCGCCAGGGGGGAATTAATGGGTCCGTATTGGGGAAATACATAACGCGACGGGACGACCATGGTTCGTACGGTCGGAGGAATTTTTTTTTATATGACATTGAAAAGAAGCCGTTTCCTTGCACCTGAGTGTCACACAAAGCAATCCAAAGCTACGTATATTATGCAAGTCGATCATTTCCGTGGGTGCATTAATTCTGTTGATGGTATCCAAATAGTTAGTCAGTTAATTACGTACATAAGACTGCCGTCTGATTGAAGCCTATATAAATGAAAGAGCTACGCGAGTTTAATACAGTGTTTACAAATTTATAACTTACAATAAGATTCTAAATACTAAAAAGCATCTACGCATTGACCAATAATACCGAGCAAGGAGAATTGAATAATGTATTTCTTAGAATTTCAAGTAGCGTCAGTGAAAATGAAACTGACAGGATTATATATTCTGTCGATCGTAAAACTATTTGTGTGCGGTGACGTCATACTGCAGGGTTTGTCTGCAGGAGATATTTATAGCGGCGAAATACGAATGGTAGCGAAATCTTTCACCCGGAACGCGTAGCTTGTTCAGTAGTCTGTGTTAGTCCAACAACTGATGACCGCAGCTATAGAACATAGTTTTAGCCAACGTGTTATAAAATATAGTTGAGTTTTTGGCGGGAAATGTGAACATGTGCGTCGCTGATTATTGTGCTTGGGGACCCAGGCGGGACAACAAAACTATTATTGACCGTACTTTGACTTTATCTCCATATTGTGGGGATGTGTTCGTGTTTATCCTTCATGCATGTAATATGGCTCAAATGAATGGTGTTCTCACTATGAATTCCCGCTATAAAGACTTATTTGGGACAGGTTCCGTATTATTGTGAAATAAATCACTTTGGAATTTTGTTAAGTATGCATCGCAATAAACGCATAATAATCAACACACGTAGAGAATCACATGCATTTTTCAGGAACTTCACTTACCGGTACATCAAACGCAAAACAAATGCTAATACAGCAATAAGATAAATGATCAACATTGAGTAGTTTCATCCACGAAAATCCCGTGCATAAAAATATCCCCGACTCAGCAATTGAGTGTTCTTTGATCCAATTATGTAATCATACGATAGCACGGGGTATTCGAGCGTGAATAGTTTCATCCATGGAATCCCGTGCACAAAAATACCCGCACTCAACAGTCCGGCATTCTTTGATGTTACTGCGACATGTATTACGTTGTATCTAATGTCGCTATTTGACACGCTCTTTCTTATTTTTTTTTCGGGAGATGGACTGTGTCGATTTAATTTTGTCAATATTAATGAAAATAAGTGTAGATATATAGCCTGTTGACACAGACGAGACTGAAAAAGTTTTTAATAACGTCATTTATTTGTGTATGAGCGGGATTACATGCAACGACCAACGGGGGGAATGGGTCCGTGTGACGGACCCGCAGCCGGCCTGGCGGAAACCCTTACTAAGGGAAGGGTTCTGTACTTTCTCAATATTCAAGGACTGGTTATTCAATTAAAGTACTATTCAATGTTCATATCGGATCCAAGGACTATTCATTCCAAGGTCCAAAATTCAAGGACTATTTATTTCTGTGCGAACTCTGGAAGTTACCGATTAAAGTATGAACATAAGGCATTGTTTTATTGTTGTTTCGCATAACTCAGAAACAAATTGACCTGCACCAATGGTCAATGAATGTGAAAAGTTTGGGATGCACATTTCAGGAACCAATGGTAATATGGAAAGTTCAGAAACCACCATGAATGTATAGTTCATGCACAGCTCAGGAACCTATCATGATTTTGAAAGTCCATGCACCATTCAGGTACCATCATGAATGTTCATGAAGTTCAACTATTCATTTCATTTTGATAAGGCTGGTTCCTAAAATATTAATATTGTTCATGAATGTTCATGAAAATCAATTGTTCATGAACTTGAGTGTTTTATGAATGTTCATTAACATCAATTGTTCATGAACTTGAGTGTTTTATGAATGTTGATGAACTTGTTGAGTTCATGAACATTCATGAAAAAGTTCATGAACACTTCAATGTCCATGAACGGTTCCTAAATAGTTCATGTCAGTTCAGGAGTAATTCCTGATCATGTCACCTTGGTATTATAACACTCTCAACTTTTGAGTCTAATTCGCCTCCAATTCTGATGGCCAAAATCAACTGTAGTGCATCCATATTTCAAAATTTTCTCAGGGAAGCATACCTCGGACCGCTATAGAATACTTGCGCTAAAGCTTGGTTGTGTTTTACCATAGTCTACATGGTAAGAACATTGGCAAATAATACAAACAAAACTCAATATCCTTAGTATGGCGTATGATGTCATTCAACGACAATCAGCATTATGTTTTCACGCCAACAAGACAGAAAACATGATACTTGCACCGCTTGTAGTGCATGCAGTCTGCATTGGCTTTTAGGTATTAATTCTACATACCAGGTATAACAAAACTCAGGTAGCCTGTCAAGTAGCCCCAGGCAAGTCCTATGTACACATTTCCAGCAGGCAGTGATGATTTGATTTCATAATCTGGACCTGTTAATAAATAATGTTAAAACACTTTAAGGTCAATCTTCAAGTCTGAAAATGTTCTATGATATGAACAGTCCAATGGCAAAATCATCATTGTGATAATATTCTGCTGATACAAATATGATAGCAAATGAAAGTTTCAATGACACTGAAGCTTGAACTTCATCCAACAGCAAAAATAAGGCGAGGTCGAAGGCAACAGGGCAAGATCTTCGCCCATGTCGCCCTCTCGGCTGGACCCTGGGTAAACTTTTGGGAAACCAGGTTTTAGAACTCAATCTAGATATTATCTAAATAAAACATTATCACAATCCATCAATAAATGGCTGAGTTATAGAAGATTGGCTATAGCAAGATGCCCAGCTGTCATGCAGCTATGCTCTAATTAATCGACCCCTTTAACGAGGTTATGGGCCGGTAATTACCGCGGTCATACTGCCACTAGACCGCGGTTAAGCGGTAGCACTGCATCCATTCGCGGTATCTGACTGCAGTCGCCGGTCGGGTTGGAAGTCTAATCCATTATCGGCGTACACCGCGGTAGTATGTTCTGCGACCGCCTTACACCGCGGTCATTTCCCATGTCAACCGCGATAAAAAACCTGCCGATAAGAATAATTTTCACTGTTGTTTTTGAAGACTCAAGGCTGTGTAAGATATAACGGCAATTTTCGATCTGTCTTGTTCAAGTTGGACTATTATTTGCGTTAATATATTAAGAAGCTGACCTTACATTCATTCCTCTCGTAAAACTAAATTTATTTTAGAGTACTAAGGTCTTCAATCATTATGGGTGACATCCCCGCGTAAATTCCTTTGAAGTCGCCACTTACCAGCGTGCGTCACGTGCAAATAGGTGAAAATATGCTCGGATCTATATTCAGACATACTTCAAAGTCTGCTCATACGTACGTAAACAAGCTAGAATATTTGGATAGCGAGTTTTCAGCAAAATTTTGCAAAATAAACGCAACCACAGGTAAGCCAAGGAGACAGAGTATCTTCAAATTCAATTCCATATATGACGACACAAACAACATACAACTCCAACGCGATAATAAAATCCGGTATAAAGAACTAAACACACCACCTCCCAGTGTCTTTATTTTATTCACGGTCCCACATGTTTAAAAAAATATTGATCAGAAAATATTTATTAGTATTTGAGAACACGACATATTTAAGAACGATAGTAGGTCACGATGTATTGTAAACAGTGTGCGTCCTTGACCTGACTCACTTCATGGGCATGTGCATGACCCCCATTCAACGACTGCGGTATAATCCCTTTGAAGTATCTATTGTTGCAACATAGTTAACTGCACGTGTTTGCAACTTGTAATTTCTACTGGATGATGTCACATCGCAATGATGTTTTTTAAAGCACGGAAATGAGCATTATACAAACCCCGACCACGTGTTCTCATACTTAATGAGGCAATAGCGCGAACCCGTGTACATGAATATCTTCAATTTCAAATGACATTGTGCTTTCCAATATAATTTTTCTTCAAATTCGAAATAGATAAGCATGACATCAGAAGTAAACAACTTTTAAAGTTACGAAAGGAAGCCTGCCATACATAGTCGGTCTCATAAACGCGCATTGTAGGGAAATGGTGTTCACTTTATATTGAGAATGGTTTCTAGGGTACTTTTCGATGAGGAATTTCATGGTGCCGGCTGATTTTTGAAAAAAGGTGCCCAAGTTAGGGTTTTAGGGGCCTGAACCCCAATTTCGGGTTTCTGCCCTTTTTCCTCAGATTTCACTCCAATAAATAATATTTGTTAGTTCAATTCACTTAAATGTAGTAAGGAGACATTAATGCTCATAATATTCCAGCAAAAGTTTTGTAAAAAGAACCAAAATTAGGGTTTTAGCAGCCTGAACCCCAAATTTGGGGTTCAGCCCTTATTCCCCAGATTGTATATATAAAAATAGATTTGATTCTCCCCAAAAAGTTTAATTTACTATGCAATAATATTGATATTCTTTGTACCATTTTTAAAAATAGTTTTAAGTTCTAAAATCAGGGTTTCAGGGGCCTGAACCCAAATTTTGGGTTTCAAACTTTTTGGTCAAAATTTGACATCCTAGATAAATAATTGTTCTGTCTCTTTCACTTCAATTTAGTAGTAATTATCATTTCTAGTGATGGTGCTGATAGGATATTGCCCAAATTGTCACAAAATTAGGGTTTATGGGTCTGAACCCCAATTTTGATGTTCTGCCCTAAAAACCCTAAATTGTGGGCCAGTTTTCCAGAATTGACACTTTCAGCAACTCACAACTAAAAAAGAATCCTCTTCTGTTAACATTGGTTATCTCCCTGCAATAACTTCACCTCCTACAGACATGAGGGTCATATTAGCAATTCTCAACAGAACTGTTCATGTCATGGAAGAACTCAGCTTCCATTCATATATCTTGAAGTTGACCAAGCTATCTACACCAAAGTTCTTCAAGTGCTAATCAAGTATAATGATTCTGGATTGAATCGATTTGATAATGTGATAGTTCGCATGGGAGGTTTCCATATTGTGATGTGTTTGATGAAAACAATCTATTCTCGCTTCCGAGGGTGTGGATTTGTCGAGCTTCTGTGTGAAGCTGGTGTAGGCCCAGAGGGTTCTATCATATCTGGTCTAAAGGGTACTGATATAAAACGAGGATTACAGTACTATAAGCTATTGTTCGAAGCCTTCCTGCGGTCAAAACTTCAGTATTGTGAGGATGTTAGTGTTGGTGAAACATCAAATATTGTATTGTGTGGTCCTGATAGTGATCCAAGCCTTTCTGAAAGTACTACATCAGGCATGACACTGGATTCTATTCTTAATGAACTGAGCACAAATCTTTCTGCAGAGGGATTATATGAAAGTGTCAATGACACTGTAGCTCAACTTGGAAAGGGAATAATTTAATGTATTACAGTCAATGGAGCGATTAGGAATGTGGAAAGTTGAATGTCTAATACTAGTTTATAGACATGAAGAGAAAAGTAAAATCCAAGATGGCTGCTGACGGCCATGTCTTCGGCCGAATGACCCCAAAATGATTGTATCCCATCCACATGTCATCGTTAACATCCATGACAAATTTTATGACGATCAGACTAAAGGTACGACCTGTAGCCCATGCTAAATAATTTAGTCATACAAAGAGTAAAATCCAAGATGGCTGCTGGCGGCCATGTTTTTTGGACAAATGACCCCAAAATGACTCGTACCCATCCACATGTCATTGTTAACTTCCAGGACAAATTTTATGATGATCAGACTAAAAGTACGACCTGTAGCCCGTGCTAAATGATTTAGTCATACAAAGAGTAAAATCCAAGATGGCTGCTGGCGGCCATGTTTTTTGGCTGAATGACCTCAAAATGACTCGTTCCAATCTACATGTCATTGCTAACATCCATGACAAATTTTATGATGATCAGACTAAAGGTACGACCTGTAGCCCGTGCTAAAGGATTTAGTCATACAAAGAGCAAAATCCAAGATGGCTGCTGCGGTCATGTTTTTTGGCCGAATGACCCCAAAATTAATCGTTCCCATCTACATGTCAATATTAACATCCATGATAAATTTTATGATGATCAGACGAACAGTACGACCTGGAGCCTGTGCTAATGGATTGAATTTTGAAATCAAAGATGGCCACTTGCAGCCATGTTTTTCATCCAAATGACCCCAAAATGACTCGTTCCCATCTACATTCCAATTTCAACAGCCACGAAAAATTTCATGATGATCAGACTCAAGGTACGACCTGTAGTCCGTGCTAAAGGATTTAGTCATACAAAGAGTAAAATCCAAGATGGCTTCTGGTGGCCATGTTTTTTGGCCGAATGACCCCAAAATGACCCGTTCCCATCTGCATGTCATTATTAACATTCATGACAAATTTTATGATGATCAGACTAAAAGTACGACATGTAGCCCGTGCTAAATGATTTAGTCATACAAAGAGTAAAATCCAAGATGGCTGCTGGCGGCCATGTTTTTTGGCCGAATGACCTCAAAATGACTTGTTCCCATCTACATGTCATTCTTAACATCCATGACAAATTTTATGATGATCAAACTAAAGGTACGACCTGTAGCCTGTGCTAAAGGATCTAGTCATACAAAGAGTAAAATCCAAGATGGCTGCTGGCGGCCATGTTTTTTGGCCGAATGACCTCAAAATGACTCGATCCCATCTACATGTCATTGTTATCATCCATGACAAATTTCATGATGATCAGACTAAAGGTACGACCTGTAGCCTGTGCTAATGGATTGAATTTTGAAATCAAAGATGGCCACTGGCGGCCATGTTTTTCATCCGAATCACCCCAAAATGACTCGTTCCCATCTACATTACAATTTCAACAGCCATAACAAAATTTATGATGATCAGACTAAAAGTACGACCTGTAGCCCGTGCTAAATGATTTAGTCATACAAAGAGTAAAATCCAAGATGGCTTCTGGTGGCCATGTTTTTTGGCCGAATGACCCCAAAATGACTCGTTCTCATCTACATGTCATTATTAACATTCATGACAAATTTTATGATGATCAGACTAAAAGTACGACCTGTAGCCCGTGCTAAATGATTTAGTCATACAAAGAGTAAAATCCAAGATGGCTGAAGGCGGCCATGTTTTTCGGCCGAATGACCCCAAAATGACTCGTTCCCATCTACATGTCATTGTTAACATCCATGACAAATTTAATGATGATCAGACGAACAGTACGACCTGTGGCCTGTGCTAATGGATTAAATTTTGAAATCAAAGATGGCTGCTGGTGGCCATGTTGTTTGTCCGAATGACCCCAAAACGACTCGTTCCCATCTACATTCTAATTTCAACAGCCATTACAAATTTCATGATGATCAGACTAAAGGTACGACCTGTAGCCCGTGCTAAAGGATTTAGTCATACAAAGAGTCAAATCCAAGATGGCTGCTGGCGGCCATGTTTTTTGCCCGAATGACCCAAAAAAGACTCGTTCCCATCTACATGTCATTGTTAACATCCATGACAAATTTTATGATGATCTGACCAAAGGTACGACCTGTAGCCCGTGTCAAAGGATTTAGTCATGCAAAGAGTAAAATCTAAGATGGCTGCCGGCGGCCATGTTTTTTCTACCATGGTGTTTTTTGCTCTAAATCGTCACAATTATGCACGGAATCTAAGTTATTACTCCCTGGACATGAGAGACTTGCGTGTTAGAGATTATGAAGCATATAGCTATCTAGCTGAAGGTGGATTCACTGGTTCATTAACTGGACTGAAGCATTCTAGTATACCAATGGACCAACTCATAGAAGTCACTGTTAACCGGTTTTCCAAGCAGACAGGAGGGCTTTCTGGTAAAACTGAAAACTATGGAGCAAGTGAGAGATGGATGCGTATCAGCCATCTTCTCTCTGCTCTGAAACAGCATCTCAACCAAAAAAGGTCATATTCACCAGATGCTAAGAAACATGTAGAACTTGGATCCCAACGACAGCAGAAAGACAAGAATGATGTTAAGAACTTATGTTCATGAATAAAGTCGTGGGTACCAAACTTGTGGGACCCAAGTCTATCATTGATATATTGCCAACGGTGTTGCTGCCAGTGTAGAAATGTATGCCAATGTTGAGACTGCGAACATGCGTGGTGTTACGGCCATGAAGGAATTTGTTACGAGGATCGAACCACAAGATAGCAAGATAGAAATTGAGTACAAAGATCCAATCAAGAAACAACCAGTTTATTCATTCCAAGACCAAAAAGATACAAAGAAATCTTTTTCGATTGTTGAGGATGAAAACAATTCCTTCACATCAATCTTGCTTGACCATGACAGAAAACAATTAGATCTGCGTACAATAATGGACTGGCCCATTACAACAAAACCATGGGCAATTTGCAGTGAGATTGGAAAAAGTCGACAGTTTTATAAATCACTTTTCAGAAACAGCCTTCAGAACATGTGCTCTGAAAAACCAGCAGAAATTCCACCATATGTTATTGAATGTTGTAAAATATTGTGGATGCCACGAGGGTTGTGAGAATTATTCCAATTGTTGGACTTCAAGCAGATACCTTCATATGTTGGGCAGAACGTGTTGCATCCTATTTGAAACATCTTCCTGGAACAACTCTCCATCTAGTATTTGACGACTATTCAGATGGCACTGTTAATGTATCAAAATGTAGAAGTGATTCAGGAAGAGTGCGTCAGATATCAGACTTATGTCAAAAACTCCCGAAAGCTAAAGACTGGAACGATTTCCTTTCCAATCAAAGAAACAAGCATCATCTTACATATTTGTTAGCTGACTACTTTATGAGTGAAAAATGTAAGCTCGACAAAGCCATGTATGTAAGTAAAGGAGAATCCTGCTACTATGTTGATATGAATAGATCACAACCACCATCATTGATTCCTGAATTGAAATCTACTCATAAAGAAGCTGATCCTAGGCTAGCAATGCATGCTGTGTTTGCATCAGGTAAACATTCTGGAGTTTGTGTTGTTGCCGATGATACGGATGTGTATGTGTTGCGCCTGTTTGTTTCAGAAAAATGTAAATGTTCTTTATATTTCCGGCAAGGAACAATTTCTTCAAAATGTGGAATCATGTATCACAATGTAAAAACATTGGCAAGTTAATTAGGACCCAATATATGTGATCATCTTCCTGCATTCCATGCACTAACTGGTTGTGATTATACTCAGCCATTCTATGGTAGATCCAAGTCCACAGTCTTTAAAAAGGTTGTTAAACAACAAAGTGTGTTGGACAAGCTGTCCAGTCTGAGTACTAACACACTAAATGTGAATGAAGTTGTTGATTTTATTCTGCATATTATATACAACAGGCCCGCATCTGAGACAACTCCTGGGGACTCTCGTTATGCTATGATTATTTCCAAAAAAGGCAGTTCAAAGAATCATGCATCACTTAAGAGGCTCCCTCTAGATATCAGCTCACTGAAATTTGCAATTTACAGGACACATTATGTCACACATATGATGATAAACTGCCTTAATGGGAATTATGTTTCCCGCAACCCCCTGAAACATGGATGGACTCTGGTTGATGGCCTAACAGAGCCAATCTGGTTTGATGGACCTGCTCTTCCAAGTGTATTGCCAGTGAAGATTAATAATGTAACCGATTCTGTCGAGCAAAATTATGATGAGATGTCTACTAATGACATTGAGTGTTCATTTGCTGATGATTCTGATGGGGATGTTGCCGATGATAGTGATGACAGTGAACAGAGTTCTGGAGATGATTTCTCAGATGATGATTCTGATTATTAAAGGTGAATTTTTTAAGGTCTAAGGACCTTCTGATAGTCTCTAGATCTGAGTTTGGTATACAAATGACTACAAATAATGTTTTATTGCTAAATTAGAGTGAATTTAATAGACAAAATGTATTTTAGTAGTCAAATTTGGGAAATTGGCCCACAATTTAGAGTCTTAAGGGCAGAATGTCAAAATTGGGGTTCAGACCCTCAATATTGGGGGTTCAGACCCAAAATCCATGATTTTGTGACAATTTGGCCAATATCCTATCAGCACCAACACTAGATATGATAATAACTACTAAATTGAAGTGAAAGAGACAGAAATATTATGTATCTAAGATATCAAATTTTGACCAAAGAGTTTGAAATAAAAAATTTGGGTTCAGGCCCCTGAAACCCTGATTTTAGAACTTAAAACTATTTTTAAATATGGAACAATGACTATCAATATCATTGCATAGTAAATTAAACTTATTGGGGAGAACAAAACATATTTTTAGGCATACAATCTAGGAAAAAAGGACCAAACCCCAAAATTGGGGTTCAGACTGCTAAAACCCTAATTTTGGATTTTTTTACAAACTTTCGCTGGAATATGATGAGCATTAATGTCTGCTTACTACATTTAAGTGAATTGAACTATAAATATTATTTATTGGGGTGAAATCTGAGGAAAAAGGGCAGAAACCCGAAATTGGGGTTCAGGCCCCTAAAACCCTAACTTGGTCACCTTTTTTCAAAAATCAGCCGGCACCATGAAATTCCTCATCGAAAAGTACCCTAGAAACCATTCTCAATATAAAGTGAACACCATTTCCCTACGGAGCGCGTTTATGAGACCGACTAACACGGCTGTCGTTACAACTGACCTAGTTTGTCTGACTATGATGCCTCATTGTCAATTGCGATATGATCGATAGGTTAATATTTAAAGAGGTCACGATTCAGGGAATTCCCAGGGTTTCCATTTGTAACACACGGTGTGCCCCACATGCATTTTCGGTTGTTTATTGCATGACGTCTATATATAGAATGGGGATGCATATCAACATGCTATTTTATCAAATCTGAAGCTATTATGAATTTTAATAGTAGCATCACGCTGTTTGTGATCTATATAAATAATTATATAAAATAATAGAGAATTTAATTATCACATAATCATTCATGAATTTCATGTTTTGAATTTTGAAAATGCCGATCGAGTCAGCTCACTTACTAGAATGTATGAATACCACCTAGGCCTACCTGCTTTAGTTTCCGACCATATATACATGTATATATACTTATATATATGACGTTACCTGCATTTCTGCAATGTATATCACTAACATTATTCACCATTTGAAAGCTGCCTGACTGGTATGGAAATTACAATGTCCCGTTAGTTACACGATTACTGTATACTACTTACAAATACACCCGTACCACGGCATTGTAACAACAGGTGATCACAACATCTATTACCGAGGCAGTACTGATCACCATGGCTAATTTTGAGGTCTGTTTTATTATAGTTAAATGCTGATTAGGTGCACATGACGTTGTGCAGTTTTCCATTGCGGCTCATCCAGTCAAGAAGTTCTTATTCAAGTAATTTGTTACCGCGTAAGACAACCGCAGTCGTGAAGTGCGCTACCGCATGTCACCGCGGTCGCTACCACGTGTCACCACGGTCATGTGGTGCGCTACCACAGGTCACCACAGTACCCAAAACTCAACTGTGACCATGCGGTAGTCCGCGGTATTTCGCGGTTTCAGTACCGAGGCTAACCGCGGTATTACATCGTGGTAATACCGCATGTCAACCTCGTTAAGGAGGGTCAATTAATTAGAGCATAGCTGTAGGCCGTTTGTTGAACTTATTATCTGAATATCTAGTTATTATCTGAACATTTCTGTAGAAATTATCTTGCAATTGTATTATCTGGTGTCTGCTTGTATTTACTGCATATCCCTTCAGATACATAAGACAATTCCAATATTTACTTTTATAGCTGAATGGGAGATTCCATACAGTAAAGAAATGTTTCAATCTCACCTTTTAGAATTTCCAAAATTTGGTCAACAGTTGTTTTGTCCTCGTCTTTTGAAGCTGTTGTTGTATGTTTGGCACAGTAGAGCCATTGTAAAGATAGTGGAACATCTGATGTTTCAACATCTATAAGCACCGGCACAATATTAACTCCTTTCTCTTGGCTGGAAGCACTTTCCAGTAAATATCGTAGGAGATTGAATTTCTCTTCCTTAAGTGATGTCTTCGACAAAAACAATAAAACAAATCGAGCGTCCACAAGATCGTGATCTGAAATATTGCTGAGGTTGCCACAAACATACTTTTCTTCTTCCAATTTTGATTTAATGAGACGAGCTAGTTTTTTATCATCCTCGGCTTCCATGCATACAAGAAATGACGCATGATATTTGAAACCTTGACCATCCATGCTTGTTTTCTGTAAGATAAAATAATGAAAGTGTCAATGACACTGTAGCTCAACTTTGTAAAGAAGGTAATTTTTGTGTGATGAGCAATGAATAGAGAGATTAAAAAGGAGTCTAAAAAATGAGCAATAAAAGGCCTTGGGTATTATATTTGTAGATGAAGTTATGTTCATTGCAAGGATTTCATCAATAAGTTAGGGCTGCATAGTTTAGACCTGGCAGTGCCATTTATGTAATTGATGGAATTGCAGCAACAACTCCCTTATGATCAGACCATGGACACTCTATCACTGTTGTGAGAACATCAGTCATGTTTGTGAAAATGAGATGAATTGTGGATTCGGCTGAAATGTTATGATGATCAGACTAAAGGTATGACCTGTAGCCCGTGCTAAAGGATTTAGTCATACAAAGAGTAAAATCCAAGATGGCTGCTGGCGGCCATGTTTTATGGCCGAATAACCCCAAAATTAATAATTCCCATCTACATGTCAATATTAACATCCATGACAAATTTCATGATGATTAGGCGAACAGTACGGCCTGTAGCCCGTGCTAATGCATTGAAATTTGAAATCAAAGATGGCCGCTGGCAGCCATGTTTTTTGTCCGAATGACCCCAAAATGACCCTTTCCCATCTACATTCCAATTTCAACACCCATGAAAAATTTCATGATGATTAGACTAAAGTTACGACCTGTAGCCTGTGCTAAAGGATTTAGCCATACAAAGAGTAAAATCCAAGATGGCTGCTGAAACAGACGAACATTATTATGACGAATATCATCATGATACATGTACTAGTATATTAGCCAATAACTTTTTAATCACAGCCCATTTGTGTTTAATTGAACTCCTATAGCGCACAACGGTATGACATTATTTCAGAGGTATAAATTAGCTTCCGAAATGTGTACCATAGAACAAAGAAGAAGAAGCTAAAATGTCCAACTTGTATTCTTTCAGAAACACTTCAATTTCGTTTCGCATTATATTCCGCTCATTGGATTTCTGCATAAATAAACCTCATATCACTCCAGTTTTATTGCTTATAAGTACACTTTAGCCATCATTATTCGTTATATAATCTAATATTCTAGCAAATCCAGTTCATAATAAGCACATATTTAATGATCGATAATGATCGTATAAAGGTATATAATCGGAGACTGCAATATTTTACATGTAATTTATCAACTCGTTACGCGATTGGCGGAATTATTTCAAGCTCCGCCCACCTCTGTTACCGGTAAGATAATCAGATTAACTTTTACTGCGTCGCTCATGTAGATGATCGGTCATGTGACCGCGTTGTAGTCATGTGATTGCACTAATCAGTCATGTGACTTATCTGAGTAAAATCATTGGAAATTTCTGAGATTTTTTTTATATCGTAATAATAAAAATATTATCTGCCCGATTTTGAATTTTCTTGGCGAATTGGGTCTGTTAGACATATATAATTAATATTATGAAAATAAAAAAATAATCCCTTTAATGATCAGTGTGAACATTCATTCTACAAGTAAGTATGTGTGTTATACGCTCATACATGATAATTTAACGCAATGTTGGAAAGCAAGCCAGATCATTTTTGTGAGGAAACTACAGGATAACCTGATAAGCAAGAGGAACTTATATGTACATATACCCGACTTTCGGACTATTGAAACAATTGATTAAAATTATTCACCCTAAGGAGTATGACCTGTTAGTGCCCTCTGGATATTTGGTACATATATATACATCAAACACTTGACATTAGAACTCATGAAATAATTTATAAAAAAAATTAATTTACAAAAATAAAAGAATAAACCCACACCAACTATCTTTTTAAACTCTTACAACAAGGGATATATCAAATGCTCACAAGAGCTAGTCAGTAAACACAACTACCACTCACATCGTGGATTTTCCAACTAAGGACCAAATATCCAGAGGGCACAAACAGGTCATACACCTTAGGGTGAATAATTTTAATCTCTTCTTCATACATCACCTGTTCCATGTAGTCACCTGCGTTATTCGAAGAGAAAATGACCCCCCAAACATATGAGGGTCTGACGACAGGCCAGTCAACATACATCAAACTCAAGGGTAGATGGTTGACATACAGCCATTGGAAGCGGAACAAATCGGAGAACATACCTAAGTACGCAAGCCCCCCAGCACATAAAGACATAATTCTAGAAATCAGACGAAATCGGACAAACAATGCCCGTCTACATTCTACAATCTAACTCTTCCAACATAAATGCTAGTGCATACAAGCACATCCGTCGTATCTCCAATCAATGTAAAAATCTTACATCTGTACTCAAACGAACCATTTACTAACAGAGAATAGACCTAACACACACACCACAACAACAAACCAATATTAGGAAAAACCCACAACTTCCCTACACAGGATTTTCCCCGTAACACATTACGTCATAATACATCATATGACCACTGACCTTCACCCACACTCCCACACAATGGATACTAACAATGGATACCACGTACTCCCTCATACAAATAGGCACATGCAAAAGCTAAGTATACACCCATTCATGCCCACGAATCGGAGGACGTTTGTTGAAGTTATCGCGCTAACGAGCTAAAAATTCACGAAAAATTACTAATTAAGGGCCATAACTCTATCAAATTTTATTGGGCCAGGCTGGTTTTCGAACTCGTCCAGGATATTATTGGAAGACACTTATATACCAAATTTTAGTTGAATCGGATGACGTTTGTTGAAGGTATAGCGCTAACGAGCTGAAAATTCGTGAAAAATGACTACTTAAGGACCATAACTCTATCAAATTTTATCGGACCGGGCCGGTTTTCTAACTCGTCCGAGGTATTCTTGGGAGACACCTATATATCAAAATTTCAATCAAATAGGATGATGTTTGTTAAATTATCGCGCTAACGAGCTGAAAATTTGTGAAAAAAATGACTAATTAAGGGCCATAACTCTATCAAATTTTATCGGACCTGGCCGGTTTTCGAACTCGACCGAGATATTCTTGGGAGACACCTATATACCAAATTTCAATCAAATCGGATAACGTTTGTTGAAGTTATCGCGCTAACGAGCTGAAAATTCATGAAAAATGACTAATTAAGGGCCATAACTCTATCAAATTTTATCGGACCAGGCCGGTTTTCGAACTCGTCCGAGATATTCTTGGGAGACACCTACATACCAAATTTCAATCAAATCGGATAACGTTTGTTGAAGTTATCGCGCTAACGAACTGAAAATTCGTAAAAAAAATGACTAATTAAGGGCCATAACTCTATCAAATTTTATCGGACCAGGCCGGTTTTCGAACTCGTCCGAGATATTCTTGGGAGACACCTATATCCCAAATTTCAATCGAATCAGATAACGTTTGTTGAAGTTGTTGCGCTAACGAGCCTAAAATCAGTGAAAAATGGCAAAGGGCCATAACTCTGTAATACTGTAATAAATGTGCAGACGAACCCGATTTTTTGTCTGCAGCTTACGTGCATGGATATGTACTCACACACCAAATTTGTAATCCGTCAATAAACGGTTGAGTTATAAGCAAAACAGGCCGCCCCCCAACCGGTCCGCCGCCCGCCCACCGTCCCTCATCAAACTATAAGTCGAGTTTTGGAAAAAAACTTGCCTAAAAATCCAACCCTCTAACTAATGAACTACCCCCTTTTTCATCATTGAACAAATTATACATCATACACATTTAAGAATTTGTTCGATAGTTAAAGATGCCCGGTCCGATGACACCAAATTTGACAAAATACCCTAAGTCAATTTTCAGCTTATCACGCAAAACAAAAATGAAAATACATTAAATTCAACATCATTCGTATGGCACAGGCATTGCGAAAATCCACATAATAAGTTGTAAGTAATACGTCGTTGATGACTAGAAAAGGTCCTACTTGAGAATGCTCTCAAAGGCCCTTCCACACATAGTTTGTGCATTTCGTCGTATTAGAACACAATAGAGGCAACTAGTGCTTGCACACGGCTTGCTATGAGGGCGAATCACAGAAAATGCTGCCTCATGATTACGTCATTGTCCTAATCCCGTCATTGTCCTAATCAGTGGTTAGAGTGTCAGACTTGTAATGGTGTTAACCCTTTACCCATCATGTCGGCATTTCTCGGCATCCAAGTCTGGCATCATAACGGCATTTCTCCGCATCCAGGTCTGCCGTCAGAACGGCATTTGTCGGCAGTAAAAAACGTATATCGTTACTCTCTGTTTGGCATCATATTTCAGCGTTTTTAGCAAATCAAAGACGAACATTATTAGTATCTTTTGAAAGCTGAGATCATAATATAGCTATCTATCAAATTATTTGGTATATTTGATTGATATTATAAAGATTTTCATCATGTAAACCTTATCAAGATAGCTTGTATTTCCAACAACAAAATAAAATCTTCGTGTTGTCGGCTCTTGTCATAGACGCTTCGCCTTGTTGATTGTGTTATATAAGGTTGCGAGGGCAAACTATGTGGAATCGGACAACTTGAAATTGAGATTTATATTGATTTATGTATTATTTCTTAGATAGTGATTTTTTATTTCCAAATAGTGCAATATAAACATATTTCCCCAGCCCTAAATCGGTCACAGATAACGAAACTCTCAGCGTAAAGTTTGCGTAACTGGGATATTTTCCCTGTTTATTTGTAACAAGTCACATGACGATAAAAAATATTAATATTTTATTTGTTTATATTAACTAAAAATATAAGTAAGTTCAATCATTTAAGTCGAATATTTAATATATATTGTTTAAAATGTATTGAATAGCAATGCAGGGAACTAATATTAGAACACGTGCTTCCATCGAAGCTGGGCGCGAATTTCAATCTTATAAGTATCAATATATATTTATCATTTAAACGAATAAAATTGCACTATCAAGTTGAACATATACCAAACAATATTTCGATTACCGGTAGTTTAACTGTGTGCACACATTGTGTTATGACACTAACTGTGATCATCATTACATCAAGGTCAAGGTAACGCCTGTGTCTCAATGTGATTTATTTTTAGTATATTACGTCATCTTTATTCAACAAGTTGTCTTGCTACTCTTATTAAGTTCGGCATATCAAATATTCATGAAGAGAAAGTACTATTATCGACATTATATTGGTCATTCTTTTTTCAAATGACAATGTGAGATGAACATGATCTGCGCACGTAAATGTGCCAAGATATATCGCAATTAACTGGGTCAAGTTCGAAGTACGTACGCATTACATTTTCGTGAGGTATACGGAAGGAGTTGTTGTGAGCGCTGAATATATTGTTCTTGTGTGATTGCTAAAGTTCATTTTCACTGCGCGTTAACTTAGGGATATCCACTGGTAAATTCGCCAAATTGTGATGTGAAAAATCACAGAAATGACTACGTAAAACTTGGTTTATGTTTTATTTGAAATGCTTGTGTCAATGCGTGGAGCCGTAAAAACGCACACAAAGTGACGCGCCATTTTCAAATATAATGGTTGAACGCATTTCGTTATCTTCATTTTAAGAACTATCTCAGCTGATTGTCTTGCTAATTTTATATTGAGTATTATCTATAAAAATGTTTGGAAATTTGATTCCCCCCCCCCTCATTCATCACACGACCATATGAATAATATTTTATTTTAATACATTGAGTGAACAACAGGCCTCAGCCTAGGGGTTCAGAACAGGGAGACTTGAAGTCTCCCTCCAGGAAATTTAGGGAGACTTCAGGAAATTTAGGGAGACTTCAGGGAGAAGTGGAGACTACGGAAAATTGACAATTTTCAACTATCGCTTTATTTTATAACATCAATAAAAAATTTAAAAACATAAAATAAGAAATAAAACTAAAAAAATTTGACTTTATCTGAAATTAGCCTAATTAATTGTTATTTTACATTTAAATTTTTTGGAAATGTTTTGTGTAGCTATCATTTAAGCAAGACAATTATCAAGTTACAGTAGTAGTTAATTTTTTAACTAAATGGAAGAAGTATTATTTCCTAGACTGCAGCCTGGAAGATACGTTTGTAGTATTGACTATTGTCAGATTGTACAGTCTGAATCATGATGCATGTAAATTGTAAGTTGTAACTTTGAAAGTTTAATTTGGTCACGGCTGTAATGTGGGTGTCCGCTAAAATAAACAATAAGGATTAACTAACAAAGGAGTTGCAAAAGCTTTTAGTTTTATTGCTAAAGCTTTTATTAATTAATGGCCTCCCTTAATTAATGCCAACATCACTGGTATAATCCGATTAAAGCAATAAACTTGACATTTATTTATTTACGGAAGCGGTCTCTTCCGTCAAAAAGTGTGACGCGGTCTCTTCAAAAAGTGCAACGCGTTACCGAAACGAACTTCCGAAGCGCCATGTACATACTCTAATAATGTCGTATTTGTTTTATATCTGAAATGCGGGACAGCGGTCTTTTAAGTTAATTAAAACATTATTTGTGACACTCACGATGGTCAATAACAACACAGATGCTAAGTTGCTAACATCTCATCGTGTTTTCAGCGTGTCAAAACATTCGTGATTAACATTCATTGCCGCAAAGGGAACAACGGCGACTGAATAACAACACAAAATAATAGGTCATATTTTATTTGAAACACTTGGGACTTTGTCTCTGCATCGTCCGTTTCTTTTTGGGATGGCCGCCACAATTCATCTATATTATACGGACATGTCTGGGAAAAAAACTAGAAAAAAAAATTAAGAAAAAAAAATTACTTAAAATTGAAGGCGACTTCGATTTCGCCTTAGAGCGACGATAGGGCGAAGTCAGCGACAGTAAGGCGAAAATCTCGCCTGAGTCGCCTTGTGAGCTGAGGCCTGGTGAACAATCTTGACAATTCAATAAAGTTTTGATAGGAAAGTTCGACAAAGATTTTTGATTTTCTCCTCACGCATTGTAGAAGAATGAGTTACACATCTCAACGTCATGTTAATTCAGCCCAATGTTCTGGGCACGGGGATTGCCTAGATTAATACCCAAATAAATGATGTTGTTAAAGCGCATTGACAAATACATAATCTTGAGTATATTCTCCACAATATAATCGAAAAATACAAAGGAATGGACACACGATTCAATCCAAATGTTTTATTTAAAAAACACTCCCGCCAAGAAACGCCCACTGATAACGTGCGCACAAAATATGTACCGGTACCTGCTAAACACGTGTTATTGTCATGTGGGGCGCACAATGGGGACTGTCATTTATCATGGTTATAACTATTACCCATTCGGTAATAAATAAATGACATTCATTGCAAATTCAAACAGAATATATCTTAGATTTAGTGTTAGTATCAATTGACAATTTATCGAATGTTGTCATTGAACTTATTGATCAGCTGATGACGATGAAAAAATCAGGGAACCTTGCTGACGTCAGAACAACAATGATAAAATACTTTAGCACAAATGTGTATCAGCCGTTTTGATCTCTCGTTCAATTAATAAAATTATTATTCTCCGCGCTTTACCATTGCGAAATACTCCAGTAAATTGGCCATATCATGAGGTGAAAAATCAAAGAAATGACATTGGTTACTTTTATTTGAACACAGAGTTCAGGAGACATACGCAGCATTTTAAAATTTAAAGTGCGCGAATCAATTCGGAATAGTGCGCGAGGTTGCATTTACCGCAAATTACTTATCGGCATTGTCTTGTCATTTTATATTGAATATGATTGCTCAAAATTTCACTAAGAGAAAGCACTTTTCTCGTTCGTAATATACAATGTAGGCAGAATGAATCGTTTAAATTATTTATTGCACAAGATCTGCGCGAATGTATTGACTGCAATGTCAACAAGAGCATCGCTAGGGCGTGGCAAAATACGCCCTTTAGCCATTTCGAATTGTACTATCGCAAAATAAGATAATACTTTGAGCTTACATTTGAAGAAAATCTGATATACCCCTAATTTCAATGCCAAAATGTGGTCAAATTCTAAGTCGAAAAAATGGCCATAACTCATGTAAAAATAATTAGACAGAACCTATATTCAAACTTGGTCTGTAGTTTTAGCTGGGAAATACACATACCAGCTTTGGTTCAGCTAAAATAATCAAAACTGGAGTTATCGGTCGGAAACCAAAATGTTATGAAATTGGTCAAATTCTAAGTTGAAAAAGGGCCGTAACTCATGTAAAAATATTTGGACGGAACCTATATTCGAACTTGGCCTGTATCTTTAGCTGGGAAATACACATACCAACTTTGGTTCAGATCAAATAATCCAAACTGGAGTTATCGGTCGGAAACCAAAAATGTTAACAGACGGTCAAATTCTAAGTCGAAAAAGGGCCGTAACTCATGTAAAAATACTTGGACGGAACCCATATTCGAACTTGGCCTGTATCTTTAGCTGGGAAATACACATACCAACTTTGGTTCAGATCAAATAATCCAAACTGGAGTTATCGGTCGGAAACCAAAAATGTTAAATGACGGTCAAATTCTAAGTCGAAAAAGGGCCGTAACTCATGTAAAAATATTTGGACGGAACCTATATTCGAACTTGGCCTGTATCTTTAGCTGGGAAATACACATACCAACTTTGGTTCAGATCAAATAATCCAAACTGGAGTTATCGATCGGAAACCAAAAATGTTAACGGACGGACGGACAGACGGACGGACGGACGGACAGACAGACGGACAGACAGACTGATAACATAATACGACCTTTTTTCAAAAAGGGCGTATAAAAACCGGTGCCAAACTAAAGTAAACAACGAGAGGCCGATCACAATCGGTAGATTTTTAACCCATACCTTGGCGATAGCGATCTTTTTATGAGTGCATATGAGTGCAAGAATTTCAACAATTCACAGAGTACTATTATTTATTAGTTTCATAGTGGAATCAGACTTATTGAGCAACTTGCTCATTTAAACACAATAGGAACATGGATATGACATTCGATTTCAACCTATTAGGTCACTCCAACAGAGATACATGTATGTGTGATAGATTGATAAAGATAATTATGACCAACCACAGTCAGACAGATGCACCATAGCTGTTAAAGATATAATAGTTACAATATTAACAACATAATAACTCTATTTATTTACTTCTTACAATGGAACCTGAGTCATAACAGATTATGTTGTTGTGTTAGCTGCATAGTAAAAGTTATGGGATGATTGAGATTAGAGACCAACAAACACCTGAACATCTATATAAGTAAGGGGTGTGATGGACCTTGATATTAATTATGATTGATAATGGTTGGATATAAAATATTTTAATACAGAATTATCAGATAACTAAAGGAGAGATATGAGAAGGGTCAAATTGAAAATATTAGAGTCATAACATTGGATCGCGTATAGTATACCTATGGTTAATTTTATTCTAAGCTGATCATTGGAAAGATACAATGTCTGTAACAGCAGAAATATTTTTAAATGTTGGGTTAATATTCTCAAAACCATTCAATCAATTCAAAAATCTATACACGTGAAGAATGTGTCATGATCAACCTGAATGAGATCATAAAAGTGATTGGGTGAAAAATATTTGACCGATAAGTCAGCTTCAAGAATACCGGAACCATTATTATTATCCTGCAGCCCAAATGCAATAGAGGGAATTTCAAAATAAGATATTTCCTCAAATGATGAATATTCAATTGGTGGCTTATAGAAATTCTTAGTGAACCTGGCCCAAGGCAAAAAAGATCATTTAAAATCTGCCTATCAGATATCATGTGTCTATGGAATAGGTTAATTTTAATCCTGAAATACATGCAAGTGAATCACGATCAACCTGGACATAGAATAGGAGAATGAACATATAGTGTGTGGAGAGGGTTAATCATTTTCAATGACATCATATGATGGAACTATTGTGTGGATTAATTTTTTTCTCAAGATAAGACAACAGTGTCTCTGTAAACAACAATTCTCTAAACAGCCATGCTCGAGAACATCCTACAAATGGACAATGGACTATTTGTATTAATGCCATGAACACGTTTCAACAGGGGGGGGTTAAATTACTATTGCACACAAACTGGAGTAAAGAATCATCAATCAATTAAATTTGACAGCTCTGGGAGCAGCCAGTGGTTTAGCAGTTAGCATCCAGTGTCATTCTCTGATTCCAATAAAGCAGATTACTGTGTAAAGTCATTTGTCTTAAATTCTCACAGGGCATATACAGGTAGGTAGTAAATTACTTGAATTATAAAGTACCATAACTCTGTTAAAATATATCAGATCAAACCCAAATTTGAACTTGATCTGTATTTCGGGGTGAGGACCACATGTACCAAATTTGGTGTAGATCAGATGAAAAATGTTTTGAGTCATAGCAGCTTGCGTGAGTTCTAAGTAAACATAAGTGTGAAAATGGTTAATTAAACGATACCAATAACCATACAGATGAAGAACATGCTAAAAAGAACCTAGGTAAGAAATATGAGGCATATCAGAAGAAAATTGTTTGACTTAGATGCATCAGATAGCATTTGTGTGCAGGGTTAATTATTTTCTAAACCGATCAACCAATCGATACCAAAAACTATACAGGTGAGGGGTGTGTCATCATAAACCTACATATCAGATATGGAAACAATCGGACAAAAAATACTTTGGTTACAGCATCGGATAGCTCATGGCTATATGCAGATGCAAAGTGTTAATAATTTCTAAACCGATCAACCGATCGATACCAAAAACTATACAGGTGAGGAGTGTGTTATCATAAACATGCACATAAAATTTGAACACGATCCGATAGAAAATATTCGAGTAATTGAATCGGATAGCAAGTGTCTGCGGACAGACGGATGGACGGACGGACAGACGAACGACGGATGGTTGATCCGGACGTCAGCATTATGTGTACCATACATGGTATGGGTACACATAAAAACACTTGCGGTGTAATCGATGGTACAAAGTGGACTGGTTTTGACTAATAATGCAGACAATTGTAACTGAATTTACACGTAATTATCCAAGAATTAATATGCCACTTGATGATTTATTTTATGTTTCATTTCACCAAATAGCCATTGCTTAAACATTAATAAATCACCCAATTTCGTGATGTGGTTTGCCGACAAAGAAATTGAAACAGAAAGTCACATTGATCTGTTGATAAAACAAAATTTACCTTTTGTTTGTTTATTACATTTATTGTTGTAAAATACAAATATAAAACCCAATAAATATTCACCATACTATCATGCTAGGGGAGGGGGATTCACAACTCTGAACAAAAATACTCCCATTCATGCAGATGAACATAACTTCATAAAACAAGAGCCACCATAAAATTTAGTAATAATACATTTTTTCCCCAATAACTTTGACGTCACCTGAAAGTTCTGTTGGCTGGGGTGGCGACGTTCTCTCCTATCAGCATTAGCTGGAGGTAATGACGTTAGTCATATTACTGATGGGTAAAGGGTTAACACACCGGCATGAGTTCGCGCCCAGTCAGTGGACTATTATCTCCACAACAGTGGCTTGGCCGGATTAAGCGGTGTGTGTGCTATATATAGCAACATGCTGTTTCAAATCTCGCGCCAGATTGTGACACTTGGGCAAGGTCACTTGTACTGTGTTCACTTCGTCGTACCTAAACGAGAAATAGGGACCTGGTTGTTGGGTAAGTGTAAGCCGAGAGCAATCTTGTGAAGCACCACTATGGCAGCATGCAGAAGACTTGGCATTACTCAACATATGGGTAATAATGTGAAGCACTTAGGGCCCTCGCGGGGATAGGCGCTATATAAGATCCATCATTATTATAATGTTTCATGCTGATTTTATGAACACCACATCTAATAAATTCTGTCTGTTTTATAAGCAAAATTTCAAACTTTATAATAATATAGTTAATATGATAGTGTCAATGACACTGTAGCTCAACTTTGTAAAGAAGGTAATTTTTTTGTGATGAGCAATGAATAGAGATTAAAAAGGAGTGTAAATGAAAGTGTCAATGACACTGTAGCTCAACTTAGGTAGGGGAATAATTTAATGGTTGACAGTAAATGGAGGAATAGGAAAGGTGCTAATTGAAATGTCTAACCTGTGCCAGAGGATTTAGTCATGCAACTAAAGTAAAATCCAAGATGGCTGCTGGTGGCCATGTTTTTTGGGCCAATTGACCCCAAAAGGACTCGTTCCCATCTACGTGTCATTGTTAACATCCATGACAAATATCATGAAGATCTGACCAATGCTACGACCTGTAGCCCACGCCAAAGGATATAGTCATGCAAAGAGTAAAATCCAAGATGGCTGCTGGTGGCCATGTATTTAGACCGAACGATCCCAAAATCACTCGTTCCCATCTACATGTCAATATTAACATCCATGACATATTTCATGATGATCAGACGAACAGTACAACCTGTAGCCCGCGCCAATGGATTGAATTTTGAATTCCAAGATGGCCACCAGCGGCCATGTTTTTCGGCCGAACGACCCCAAAATGACTTGTTCCCATCTACATGTCATTGTTAACATCCGTGAAACATTTCATGAAGTTCCAACCAAAGCTACGACCTGTAGCCCGTGCCAAAGGATTTATGCATGCAAAGAGTAAAATCCAAGATGGCTGCTGGCGGCCATGTTTTTTGGCCGAACGACCCCAAAATCACTCGTTCCCATCTACATGTCAATATTAACATCTATGACATATTTCATGATAATCAGACGAACAGTACGACCTGTAGCCCGCGCCAATGGATTGAAATTTGAAATCAAAGATGGCCACCAGCGGCCATGTTTTTCGGCCGAACGACCCCAAAATCACTCTTTTCCATCTACATTCCAATTTCAACAGCCATGAAAAATTTCATGATGATCAAACTAAAGGTACGACCTGTAGCCCGTGCAAAAGAATTTAGTGATACAAAGAGTAAAATCCAAGATGGCTGCTGGCGGCCATGTTTTTAGGCCAAATGACCCCAAAATTACTCGTTCCCATCTACATGTCAATATTAACATTCATGACAAATTTCATGATGATCAGACGGACAGTACGACCTGTGGCCCGTGCTAATGGATTGAATTTTTAAATCAAAGATGGCCGCTGACGGCCATGTTTTGTGTCTGAATGACCCCAAAATGACTCTTCCCATCTACATTCCAATTTCAACACCCATGACAAATTTCATGATGATCAGACTAAAGGTACGACCTGTAGCCCATGCTAAAGGATTTAGTCACACAAAGAGTAAAATCCAAGATGTCTGCTGGTGGCCATGTTTTTTGGCCGATTGACCCCAAAATGACTCGTTCCCATCTACATGTCATTATTAACATTCATGACAAATTTTATGATGATCAGACTAAAGGTACGACCTGTAGCCCGTGTTAAAGGATTTATTCATAAAAAGAGTAAAATCAAAGATGGCTGCTGGCAGCCATGTTTTTTGGCCGAATGACCTCAAAATGACTTGTTCCAATCTACATGTCATTGTTAACATCCATGACACATTTTATGATGATCAGACTAAAGGTGCGACCTGTAGCCTGTGTCAAAGGATTTAGTCATGCAAAGAGTAAAATCTAAGATGGCTGCTGGCGGTCAAGTTTTTTGGCCGAATGACCCCAAAATTACTCATTCCCATCTAATTGTCAATATTAAAGGTACTCAATCCGAACAGAGGGTCCTCATCTCAACAGATTCCAACAACAACAATCCGATCAGAGGGTCCTATATTACTATTTCTTTGGCTTTGGGGGTAAAAAATATTTGATTCGAGTCGAGGAACCCATCAAACAAAGCTCAGAGTTATTAGATATTGATTTTTGAAATTTGTTATGTTCTCGAGATGAGTACTAATAATTGCCGTCAATTTCGTATCATGCTCGAGATGTGTACACCAAAACAATATTCAAACAGACAAGGATGGATAACTCTAAAATCAAGTGGTAATAATAATGCAATTTTGACTGAGTTCTGGGCCAGAAAGTATTCCCGATAATGAAAAATAATAGATTTCTAAAATCGATATCTAACAAATCTGAGCTTTGATGGGTGACTTCCTCGACTCGAATAAAATATTTTTGACCCCCGAAGCCATTGAAATAGTAATTGAGAGGAGTTTTATCGGATTGAGTACCTTTAATATCCATGACAAATTTCATGACAATCAGACGAACAGTACGGCCTGTAGCCCGTGCTAATGGATTGAATTTTGAAATCCAAAATGGCTGCTGGCGGCCATGTTCAGCGGCCATGTTTTTTTCCAAATAACCCCAAAATTAATCATTCCGGTCTGAATGTTGATGTCAACAGCTATGACAAATTTCATAATGATCCGACCCACGATACGACCTGTAGCCTGTATTGTTGACGCATCACATACACATGTACACAAGAACACACGGACGACGGACGACAAAGCCATGGCAATAGCTCAAACTTTACAAAGTAAAGTTGAGCTAAATGAAAGTGTCAATGACACTGTAGCTCAACATGGAAAGGGAATAATTCATGTGTTACAGTCAATGGAGTGATTAGGAATGTGGAAAGTTGACTGGGCCTAGTTATGCAACTTTAGAGTAAAATCCAAAGATGGCCGCTGGCAGCCATGTTTTTTAGCCGAATGACCCCAAAATGACTCGTTCCCATCTACATGTCATTGTTAACATGCATCACAAATTTCATGAAGATCCGACAAAAGATACGACCTGTAGCCCATGCCAAAGAATTTAGTCATGCAAAGAATAAAATCCAAGATGGCTGCTGGCAGCCATGTTTTTTGGCCGAATGACCCCAAAATGACTCTTCCCATCTACATTCCAATTTCAACACCCATGACAAATTTCATGATGATCAGACTAAAGGTACGACCTGTAGCCCATGCTAAAGGATTTAGTCACACAAAGAGTATAATCCAAGATGTCTGCTGGTGGCCATGTTTTTTGGCCGATTGACCCCAAAATGATTCGTTTCCCACCTACATGACATTGTTAATATCCATGACAAATTTTATGATGATCAGACTAAAGGTACGACCTGTAGCCCGTGCTAAAGGATTTAGTCATACAAAGAGTAAAATCCAAGATGGCTGCTGGCAGCCATGTTTTTCGGCCAAATTTCATGATCATCAGACTAAAGGTACGACCTGTAGCCCGTGCTAAAGAATTTAGTCATACAAAGAGTAAAATCCAAGATGGCTGCTGGCCGCCATGTTTTTTGGCCAAATGACCCCAAAATTACTTGTTCCCATCTACATGTCAATATTAACTCTTTCACCACCAAGTTTACAGAGATAAATTGGTT
This sequence comes from Siphonodentalium dalli, assembly GCA_032622095.1. Taxonomy (NCBI): domain Eukaryota; kingdom Metazoa; phylum Mollusca; class Scaphopoda; order Gadilida; family Siphonodentaliidae; genus Siphonodentalium; species Siphonodentalium dalli. The sequence goes on along the minus strand of CP136068.1, from coordinate 118,256,767 downwards.
GCGACACCGGGTTTACAGCAGTATTTATGGAAAGTCTGGGTCTCAAATGTAGGGCACTCATAGTAGAGTTTGTGGGAACCATATGCATATAAACCAATATATTTTTATGACCAGTGATGACTACCCATTCATTTGGAAGACCCATGGAAGAATGATGTCACTTCATTATGGTTACCATGGCAACCAAATCAGGCTGTTATTGAATATTAAGAATAAAATTCATGATTTAGTGTATAAAAAGTACAAACTATTTAGTATGGGGTAAACTATCCCCCCCCAAACACAACTGCAAACATTTACAATTGTATACCACCCTCTGTGGTATGTGGAATTGGCACTTCTTGTTGTCATGGCAACCGAACTGGCTCATATACCAATCATTTCAAAAGTGTGAATTTTAGAGAAACTGAGTTTCTGGACAACTCAATAATGTTTCACGCTGAGTACAGTCATTACATAAATGACGTTTTCCCTAATGATAGTAATATTGGGACCTGCACGGAGTACACAGTACCCACATTACATGTGGCAAAGAAAAGCCTACGTTCATTTACACCGTTGCCATGGCAACCAGATTAGTATTATGTGAAATATATCAAATACGCAGGATTTTGAGTTACTTTTAGCAAATTCTGACCAATGAATTATTAATATTACCCCAGTTGCTTGATCAAATAAAAGGTGGGACTTTTCAAATATAATTGAATCCTATTGTTCATGGAAACATCCAAAGTGATATCATGCAGTGAACTTCATCAGCTTGGCTATGCCGAAAATTTCAGCATGAAATCCCACAAAAAAAAAAAAAATTCTTCAACACAAATTATTTCTGGCTAAATCGCGCCATGTTTTGACTTGAATGTGTAGAAGAGTAATTACCTTGAACTTGTGAAATCCCATTGAAAAATTTGTCTGGCTGTCAAGTCAAACGTCTTGGAATTATCCCAACATTACTCAAATTATGCGTTATACTGCAGGCAAATGTTTGGGCATATCTAGCTCGAGTTTCTCTATAGCAATCACATAGTTTTATGATTTGGTGAATGCTGGACTGCAAATTGAACAACATATTATCAAAGAAATCCGTGCCATTTAATGCTTCATAGAAATCTTCATCAGAAAATTCGTCATCTGACATCGTTTATCGATTATTGTCAAAACCACATTCCATTGCCAAACGACAACGAAGGACGCATACTCAAAACCGGGGTTTACCAGTTTTCTATTTTTAGAGCACACAGCGTATAATTTAAAATTGCGGAACAGGAGACGAACGTCGTAGCCCGGTAAAGTGTCCCGTGTGGAAATGTTTAATATACTTTTGTTCCTTGCGTAGAATAACTTGAATTATAAAATTATGACTTCCTGAACACTTGCAAATAGACTGTATATATGTGTAATTTGATGACGTAACTTGCTTCCTTTCAATGCATGAAACGAGGTCACGGAATTTACTTTTCGCGCGCAATTCGACCATCGAGCAACTTTATTAACAATCAATACAATGAATTTGGATGTGAAAATGCTTTGTTGACACAAATATAACACACATGAAGTAACATTACTGCTGACAAGAATTACGTGATAACTAGAGACTATCTTTAGTGATCATCGCGGCTAAATTTTCATGTTGACAAGGTGCTTTGTTTCGTAGCGTCTTTGTAAACACACGTGGAATTTCGTGATTTCGGGTCGGTGATTTCCAGCAATTAGAACAGCATTGGAGACGATTTTATTTCTTATATTTTTTATCAATCATAACGATTGATTGCAAGGGGCACCGAGAAAGCCCTTCTCGAACCAGGATATTGTATGGTTTTATGTTTAGAGCGGATAGTGTGCGGTTTAAAATCGCCGAATGGAATTGAACATCACAGCCCGCTAAAGCGGGCTGTGGTGTTGAACGTAAATTACGTCGTGCCCGCTAAAGCGGGCTGCGGTGGTGAAAGAGTTAACATCCATGACAAATTTTATGATGATCAGACTAAAGGTACGACCTGCAGCCCGTGCTGTAGAATTTAGTCATACAAAGAGTAAAATCCAAGATGGCTGCTGGCGGCCATGTTTTTTGGCCGAATGACATCAAAATGACTCGTTCCCATCTACATTCCAATTTCAACAGCCATGACAAATTTTATGATGATCGGACTAAAGGTACGACCTGTAGCCCGTGCTAAAGGATTTAGTCATACAAAGAGTAAAATCCGAGATGGCTGCTGGCGGCCATGTTTTTGGGCCAAATGACCCCAAAATTACTCGTTCCCATCTACATGTCAATATTAACATCCATGACAAATTTGATGATGATCAGACTAAAGGTACGACCTGTAGCCCGTGCTAAAGAATTTAGTCATACAAAGAGTAAAATCCAAGATGGCTGCTGGCCGCATGTTTTTTGACCGAATGACCCCAAAATGACTCATTCCCATCTACATGTCAATATTATCATCCATGACAAATTTCATGATGATCAGACGAACAGTACAACCTGTGGACCGTGCTAATGGATTAAATTTTGAAATCCAAGATGGCCGCTGGTGGCCATGTTTTTTGTCCGAATGACACCAAAATGACTCGTTCCCATCTACATTCCAATTTCAACAGCCATGACAAATTTTATGATGATCGACTAAAGGTACGACCTGTAGCCCATGCTAAAGGATTTAGTCATACAAAGAGTAAAATCAAAGATGCCTGCTGGCGGCCATGTTTTTTGACCGAATGACCCCAAAATGACTCGTTCCCATCTACATGTCATTATTAACATTCATGAAAAATTTTATGATGATCAGACTAAAAGTACAACCTGTAGCCTGTGCTAAAGAATTTAGTCATACAAAGAGTAAAATCCAAGATGGCTGCTGGCGGCCATGTTTTTGGGCCGAATGACCCCAAAATTACTCGTTTCCCATCTACATGTCAATATTAACATCCATGACAAATTTCATGATGATCAGACGAACAGTACGACCTGTGGACCGTGCTAATGGATTGAATTTTGAAATCCAAGATGGCCGCTGGTGGCCATGTTTTTTGTCCGAATGACCCCAAAATGACTCGTTCCCATCTACATTCCAATTTCAACAGCCATGACAAATTTTATGATGATCAGACTAAAGGTACGACCTGTAGCCCGTGCTAAAGGATTTAGTCATACAAAGAGTGAAATCAAAGATGCCTGTTGGCGGCCATGTTTTTGGGCCAAATGACCCCAAAATTAATCGTTCCCATCTACATGTCAAAATTAACATCCATGACAAATTTCATGACGATCAGACAAAGAGTACGCCCTGTAGCCCGTGCTAATGGATTGAATTTTGAAATGCAAGATGGCCACTGGCGGCCATGTTTTTTTACCGAATGACCCCAAAATTAATCATTTTGGTCTAAATGTTGATGTCAACAGCTATGACAAATTTCATAATGATCCGACCAAAGGTACGACCTGTAGACTGCATTGTTGACGCCTTACGCACACACGCGCACACGGACGAAGGACGACAAAGCCATGGCAATAGCTCAAACTTTACAAAGTAAAGTTGAGCTAAAAAGGATAGAGTTAGGTCATTGATTCCACACCTATTTGACCTGGTGGCCCTGTATGAACAAATCTGAATCCAAATCCACTAGAAAGCATCCACTCCAAACTTGTGGTACTGGAGAAGATGTTGATGGATGGACGATGGAGGAGGATTGATGACTATAGCTCCACCGGAGACTTCGTCTCAGGTGAGCTGAAAATGTCCAAATAAACTCAGGATTTTTTTCTTTTTGGTCAGCGAGGACCTTGCATGACCCGAACATACTCACATCTTGGAAACTTTCTTCTAGCATCGATTCTCTTTTTTCCCTTTCTACTTTCTCTTTCTCATCAGCTCGTATGTCTTTTTTAATTTGAGACAATAACTTCTTTCTTAGATTCTGGTCAGAATCTGTAGATATATTAATAAAATTTATTTTTTGTGTTGTTTATTTATATCATAAATGTAAAGAAAGTATCAACTAGGGACTACGGATACCCCCCTGTTTTTAAAATACTAAGATGTTTCAAATGTCAGTAAACATTTAGTTAAAATAATAAATTAACAGTTCCCATTGCAGGTGTACAACCATAACCCTAATCTTAAACCTATTGACCGAAAAATGTAGGAATAAAAGCTTGGACAAAATTATGTATGTTGCGAAAAAATTTCCAAGTCGAAAAAGGGGAATAACTCCACACAAAAAATGTCAGACAGACGTCATAATAGCAGGTGCACAGGTTCCCATGGTACTAAATAACAGTGCCAAGATTAAAAAACATTGACCGAATAATGTAGGAATAAAAGCTCGGACAAAATTATGCATGTTGCAAAAAAAGTTTCTAAGTCAAAAAAAGGGGGATAACTCCACCAAAAAAAGTCCGACAGATGTCATAATCGCAGGTGCACAGGTTCCCAATAATAATAACTTCCCATGGTGGTTGATGTCTGTGCCAAGTTTCACGGAAATTGATCAAAAAACGACTGAGAAAAACTCCAGACAAATTTGTGTCCACGGACGGACGGACGACGGACAAGCTGACTCCAGTATACCCCCCCTAACTTCGTTGCGGGGGGTATAATGACACTGTAACTAAACTTGGGGTGGCACTAATTAGATGCTAAGCAGTCAATAGAATGATAAACAAGAGCACGCCGTCAGGGTGTGGCATAATATGCCCGTTTCTGGAGTAGAGTGGGGCAAGGTTTAATTCCTTTGTTTGAAACCTTTGACTTAAGATGAGATAATAACAAAAATAAAACACATTAACTTCAAGTGCGGTATTTTTGACTGAAAAATTCACATACCAAATTTTTTTTAGCAATCAGAAACCTAAAAATATAAACAATTTAAGTTGAAATTAATATACCTTGTTACCAGTGAGAAATAACCAGATCAACAATCATTCCATCCAATCCAAACAAGTTTGTGGTATGAATAGTATACTTCCGAAACACAGGAATGCACATTTTCCTTGTTTGTAAAGATTAAGTCAATACATGAACCATAATCTGTAGTGGATTTCGATAAAATCTGATGAAATCCTTTGGCAACAAGACAGTTTTGTAGAGAATGTTTGTCAGCAGAATGTAAATTCCAATCCACATTGACATCACCCATAATCAGACGCTCCTGTTTATTCTTATATTTGCATAGAATCCTTTGCAGGTTTGCACAGTTTCCTACATGGAACTTTCAGTGGTTTATACAGATAAATAATAACGATATTCTCCAGACACACAACAGTTATAACCATACCATCTCTGGATTCATTAGCAGGCTTGTTATCATCAAGAGACATCTTGCTATAGACAGCAAGTCCATATGGTGTCCGAACATTTTCCTGCGAATTCTGGTGATCATGCCTATATTGTTAGTAGTTACCAAATTTGGTTCAGTCACTCGATTCAATCTAAAGTTATCATCTGGGAACCGCATATCAGGTAAAATCTAAGTGAAAAAAGGGGCATACCCCAAAATGACTTGTTCCCATCTACAGCCTTTACAAATCTCATAATGATCTGATTAAAGGTATGACCTGTAGCCTGTGCCAATGGATTTAGTCATGCAAAGAGTAAAATCCAAGATGGCTGCTGGCGGCCATGTTTTTCGGCTGAACGACCCCAAAATGACTCGTTTCCCCATCTACATGTCATTGTTAACATACATGACAAATTTCATGAAGTTCCGACCAAAGCTACGACCTGTAGCCCGCACCAAAGGATTTATTCATGCAAAGAGTAAAATCCAATATGGCTGCTGGCGGACATGTTTTTTAGCCAAACGACCCCAAAATGACTCGTCCCCATCTACATGTTAATATTAACAGCCATGATAAATATCATGATGATCAGACAAACAGTACGACCTGTAGCCTGTGCCAATGGATTGAATTTTGAAATCCAAGATGGCTGCCAGCGGCCATGTTTTTTGGCCGTATGACCCCCAAAATGACTCGTTCCCATATACATGTCAATATCAATATTCATGACAAATTTCATAAAGATCAGACCAAAGCTACAACCTGTAGCCCGCGACAAAGGATTTAGTCATGCAAAGAGTAAAATCCAAAATGGCTGCTGGTGGCCATGTTTTTTGGCCGAACGACCCAAAATCACTCGTTCCCATCCACATGTCAATATTAAAGGTACTCAATCCGATAAAACTCCTCTCAATGGGAAGCACCGCGCAAGCCAGCACCAGATGGCGTATGTGCACTATAGGTGATACTGTTAATAATACGGCATCGCAGTATTCGCTTTATCGGCTTTGTTTACTATGTGAAAACGAAGTACCCTGTCAGCAAAACGTGTTCCAAGACAAATCTATCAGCGCTAAAATAACTATTTTCGGCAATATTTCCGTTATGTCTACGACAGATTTTGGAAAATTAACTGTTCAACAGCTAAAGATTGAACTTTCCAGGCGTGGATCTGTTGTTTCTGGCAGAAAAGAGAACTTAGTGGAAAGGTAGGTGCCATGTGTTCACATTCTATATATATATATTCACGAGCCGATTTCACCTGCATATTTCGTTGTCTTATTCGCCGACGCAATGTTCTAATCGGGATATTAATTGGAAATTGAGACAAGTTATTAGAATTTTGTCCATATATAATCATGGGTAAACTTATTATTTTTCAAGGAATTTAAAAAATTAAATGATAAACTAAATATGCTGGAATACTCGCCGGATACGCGTTATTTCAAACAAATGGAAAGTTTTCGTGGTAAAATCATTTGTTTACAATAGTCATGGATGTCGCATGTATATCGATATCATCGAATGAAATTATAGTATCAAATTGTAGTATTATCTTTATTATTTTCATTCAAACTGTTGTTGTTTTTTTCTCAGACACGCTATCTAATTTTTCATTACAGGTTGATTGCATATGAACGAAACAATAACTTCTCCGGAAGTCCAGTGATTTTGCCAGAAGTGATTATCACAGACTGGCCAGTTGCGGGTTTCCAACAGCTGACTCGTGAGCACCAGCTGAAAATTCCACAGCTAACACAACAGCATGTTGATAGTTATTTTAAATACAGAATGGTCATGGACAATGAATCAGCAGGGGATTTGAAGGCCATAACCAAAGGTCGGCTGCTATTTGACAGCAATCGAGTCGAGGCATGCAGCACGACTAATACAGATGAATCATGCTACTTCTCGGGAATGGTTAGGGCAGCTATGAAGAAAAAGGTAAGTGTGAATTTGAAATGACCAGTGATTCCAATCATATGTATCAGCGTGGCGGTCAGATATTTTCTGAACAATGATGGAACTACGTTTTCCCCATAAACACTATAAGCAGTCAATTATACCGATAAATGTAAAATTTATTTTTCATTAGCAATGTTTTAAAACAACTTGCATTCAACATAATACAATACCGTTTTAGCTGAGAACATAACGTAAGATAAGAAAAATTATTTAAAGTCATATTTTAAAACATAGACAACATAAGTATCACATGACTTTTGTCTCGACTATTGTATGGTACATGTAACGTGATACAGGTATTATCATAACCTAGGACATATGGTATTTACATGTGCATGCACCTGTGAACAATTTACACCTGTGCATACATTATATAACCTCCCTTTTCCAGGTATCATATTCATATCGGCTCGCCTTGAAATCAGACTCCGCTGAAGTTATAAACAGCCATTGTGAGTGTCCAGCAGGAAAAGGCCCCCATGGGACATGCAAACATCTGGCAGCTGTTTGTATGATGTTGATAGATTTTATCAAAACGGGGAAAATTGCAGTGGACAGGACATGCACGGAGAGCTTACAAACATTTCACCGGCCGAAGTCGAGATATCAAGGTAAATACGATGATACTATACACGCAATCTATATGTAAATGTTTCTCAAAATTAGGTTGTTACTTGTGTGGACTATATATGGCACATATATGTATGTCATATTGAAACATGTTTTATGACCATGTCAGCCATGATAGCGTTCACTGTTGTTTAATTTTTCAGTGTCAGTATTCTCTTTACTGCAGGGTCCCCTATTAAAGTAGAGAACTTGGCTGGGAAATCATCAGTGCCATTGGGTGACCCTCGTCCACCAAAATATAGAAATCAACCTGGATACAACGATTATGTCCAGAATTTGGTAATAAATTATTGTGGTAATCACTCGAAGGATCTAGCAATGAGGTATAACTACGTAAAGGCTGATGTGCATGCTGCTTCTTTGGATCATGATTATCTCCTGCTACCACTCAATGAACAGTTAGTTGAGAACTCCAACACAGTCGATATGATGGATGTACAAAAAATAGAAAAGAAGACACGACACCAGGCACAATCCAAGTTATGGCATTCTGAACGATCAACAAGAATCACGGCATCTAGATTTGGAGAAGTTATACGCATGACAGCAAGGAGAAATAAAACAAAACTGTGCCAGTCCCTGTATGAGAACAAAATGTTGACAAACCCCGCAGTAAATCATGGCAGGTTGTATGAGAGTGTTGCCATCACACAGTATGAGGAGACATTCAAAAAGAATGTCAAGAAATGTGGCCTGTTTGTACTTCCCTCGGTGCCATACCTTGGAGCTTCTCCTGACGGAATGACAGCTGACGGCGTCATAATTGAGGTTAAATGTCCCTTTTCGGGTAGTAACATGGAAATAACTCCATCCAAGTATTTTCCATTTCTTGGCATGAGAGGAGGACATATGATTTTGAAAGAAACACACAAGTACTATGCCCAAATTCAAGGCCAGTTACACATTTCTCAGAAGAAGGAATGTGATTTCATTGTTTGGACATCTGTCGATTTTTTTGCATTGCGAATTAACTATAATGAGACATTTTGTAAACATTCACTCATACCAAAACTGCATTTGTTCTACAGTAAATATTACAGAAAATTTGTTGCAAGTAAACTGTAACTTGCTCGATTGACATGAATAAAACGAAACTTGTTTCCTGACCAAGCGAATATATACAAGTGCAATGTAATATGGTATCATGATTAATGAATATAGTCAAAATGTCAGACATTTGGTAGTTTAATTTATCCAATTAATTAAATTAATTAGTACATGTAAAGCCATTTAATATTTTATATATTAGCTATATATTGCTAGCTGAAATTTTGAACAATCTCTCTTTGTGGTTAGCACACCAATTTAAGACATTTGGGACAGAACCATCAGTTTTGTATCATGAATGAAAAAGCTTTGGTTTCAGGAAACATAGTTACATTTTTTCATTTGACTTCATCAGCACATCTTATTAACTATTGACTGCCTAAAATTGCTTATAATGAAGCAAACATACACAATACGTGACGACATTTTCAACTTACACATTGGTATTTTGTTCTGTAATATTTTAAATGTCTTACTCAACCCGATAACTCGTTCAATATGAATACGTTTTGATGCTACACGCCTGTTGTGAACAACTTCAGTCGGTTCAAGCTGGCTTTTCCCTTTTAGCATTGTCGGGGTGTTAACTCTGACATCATGGGGTGCGAACAAGTCCTGGACCATAATGCCTCTGTCCGCCATTATTGCATCACCTGGATCGAACATGTCTTTCGCTCTTGTACACAAATCACACCGTTCCATAATCTGTCGATCAGTTGCACTTCCTCCATAACCATCACTTATAAAGCAAACTAGTCCACGTGCCGTACATCCAATCATTGTTTTCACTGTATTAGTATTTTTATACTGAGAGAATGTTGCTTGTTGTGAATCTACATTAGCTGGCTTCTGCACGGGAACTTCTGTGGCATCCAGTATGACACGCGTGTCGGGGAAAAGACGCCTAAAGTCAGATGGCATATACATATCAATCGCTTCTTTACATGGCCAGATGTCAAGCTCTTTTAGCTGAAAGTACATAAAATTGATCCATGTCAGCACTACTTTTGATACAACACTAGTGCTGATATTGAACAAAATACTAAGTTCAACGTCCTCTTTGTCCTGTCTGAGTTTCATGAGAGTCATGAAAAGCTGATCCATTGCCGAAAGAACCTGGCACTTATATTTCAAATCATGAGCTGCAGGCCCAAGCACATTGAAAAACAAGCAGAAATGTTCATAGTCATCGAAACCTGTGTAGTACTGTATTGATTCTGATTGAGTGATGAATTTATCTATCCCGAATCTTAATAGCCTATCACATTGTACTGATGCATCCTGTACATGTATTGCTTGGTCTGGAACAGTATCCTGTATATCAGGACTGATGTCACATACAGTTTCAGTATGGTGAATGTTATGTATGTTTGGAGTCGAGTCGGAATGGTCACGTTTTTGCCGTTTATGTGCCCTCTTTTTTCTGTCTGCCTGACATGGAGTTACTGGCTTTCTAAATTCGAATTGTGAAGGGACAGCACCATCCTTCAGTCTGCGGCGTTCACCTGAAAAAAACATAAACATGTCAGACAGCGCCACCAATATTATTGTGTAAATAAATGCATGCGTATTCAAGTTATGTATAAATTAAATGTTTAATGTTGAAAATTATTGTGATTAAATTTTTAATTAAGTTTATGATTAAGGGATATAATGGTGACACTGTATTTCACTCCTCACACATCCGTGATAGTTTGCCATTAAAACACCTGCTTTAATAATGTTAGCAAAATATGTATGGTACATGTCAAACAGAAATACCTACATGTATAAGGGACAGCCAGGAAAAGTTTATATATTGTTCTAAATGTCATTTAGGGTTCACGTTAGGCACACTAACCCTCTTGCCCGATGCTGGGATATACACATGCCACACTATATATAGCTATATAGTATACAGGTGCATGCACATAGTACATGTACATAATGTGCAATCAAGTTATAAAATGTAACACCGTTTATAGACCTAGAAAATTTATTTTAAAGATGCAATCACAAGGAATAATAGACAGTGTGTGCCATATTTGTCTATAAACGGTCTTACATTCTATACATTGACTGTGTATTATATAATATATAGACCTATACGGCTATCGACACCTTTTCAATATGGTATACCGGTACAGTGGAATTAGGTCACGTTTTGTTTACATCGACTTTGCATACATAGGAACCGAGCATTTAAGATTATTTATTTATATACAATGTACACACAATAAAGTATTTGTACTTACCCATTAAGGTAGTTTTGTAGTCTGATTCCTGAAAATGATAACGGCAAACGACGGGATCTCCTTTTTGGCAAGCAGGTGTCCATTGTTCGGAAGATCCAGGTATATTTCGTTTGACGGCAATAATCCATTTCTTCCGCAACTCTTTGTCTTTCGGGAATCGGTGTCCTCCAATAATATTCTTACAAAGTGGTACGCAACAATTTGAAGGCATTGTCGCACTTAATTTTGTTGAAAAGATCGGCAATAATAAAACGGAGAGTAGAACAATGTGCAATGTGTGTTCAGCTTACTCGTAAACAAATGCACAGCTGTGCGAGGTTATATCCAATCGCGCGCGCGCTCCCCCTGTCGGCGTATCGCTAACGCGGTGAGTCCTATTACTATTTCAATGGCTTCGGGGGTCAAAAATATTTGATTCGAGTCGAGGATGTCACCCATCAAAGCTCAGATTTGTGAGATATCGATTTTAGAAATCTATTATTTTTCATTATCGGGAATACTTTCTGGCCCAGAACTCAGTCAAAATTGCGTTATTATTACCACTTGATTTTAGAGTTATCCATCCTTGTCTGTTTGAATATTGTTTTGGTGTACACATCTCGAGCAGGATACAAAATTGACGGCAATTATTAGTACTCATCTCGAGAACATAACAAATTTCAAAAATCAATATCTAATAACTCTGAGCTTTGTTTGATGTGTTCCTCAACTCGAATCAATATTTTTTACCCCCAAAGCCAAAGAAATAGTAATATAGGACCCTCTGATCGGATTGTTGTTGTTGGAATCTGTTGAGATGGGGACCCTCTGTTCGGATTGAGTACCTTTAACATCCATGACAAATTTCATGATGATCAGACGAACAGTACGACCTGTAGCCTGCGCCAATGGATTGAATTTTGAAATCCAAGATGGCCACCAGCGGCCATGTTTTTTGGCCGAATGACCCCAAAATGACTCGTTCCCATCTAGATGTCAATATCCACATTCATGACAAATTTCATAAAGATCACACCAAAGGTACGACCTGTAGCCCGCGCCAAAGGATTTAGTCATGCAAAGAGTAAAATCCAAGATGGCTGCTGACGGCCATGTTTTTTGGCCGAACGACCAAAAAATGACTCGTTCCCATCTACATGTCAATATTAACATCAATGACAAATTTCATGATGATTAGACGAACAGTACGACCTGTAGCCCGCGCCAATGGATTGAATTTTGAAATCCAAGATGGCCACCAGCGGCCATTTTTTTGGCCGAATGACCCCAAAATGACTCGTTCCCATCTACATGTCAATATTAACATCCATGACAAATTTCATGATGATCAGACGAACACTACGACCTGTAGCCCGCGCCAAAAAATGTAGCCCGCGACAAAGGATTTAGTCATGCAAAGAGTAAAATCCAAAATGGCTGCTGGCGGCCATGTTTTTTGGCCGAACGACCCCAAAATCACTAGTTCCCATCTACATGTCAATATTAACATCCATGACAAATTTCATGATGATCAGACGAACAGTACGACCTGTAGCCCGCGCCAATGGATTGAATTTTGAAATCCAAGATGGCCACCAGCGGCCATGTTTTTTGACTGAATGACCCCAATATGACTCGTTCCCATCTAGATGTCAATATCCACATTCATGACAAATTTCATAAAGATCAGACTAAAGGTACGACCTGTAGCCCGTGCCAAAGGATTTAGTCATGCAAAGAGTAAAATCCAAGATGGCTGCTGATGGCCATGTTTTTTTGGCCGAACGACCCCAAAATCACTCGTTCCCATCTACATGTCAATATTAACATCCATGACAAATTTCATGATGATCAGACGAACAGTACGACCTGTAGCCCGCGCCAATGGATTGAATTTTGAAATCCAAGATGGCCGCCAGCGGCAATGTTTTTTGGCCAAATGACCCCAAAATGACTCGTTCCCATTTACATGCCAATGTCAACATTCATGACAAATTTCATAAAGATCAGATCAAAGGTATGACCTGTAGCCCGCGCCAAAGGATTTAGTCATGCAAAGAGTAAAATCCAAGATGGCTGCTGGCGGCCATGTTTTTTAGACGAATGACCCCAAAATCACTCGTTCCCATCTACATGTCATTGTTAACATCCATGACAAATTTTATGAAGTTCCGACCAAAACTACGACCTGTAGCCCGCGCCAAAAAATGTAGCCCGCGACAAAAGGATTTAGTCATGCAAAGAGTAAAATCCATAATGGCTGCTGGCGGCCATGTTTTTTGGCCGAACGACCCCAAAATCACTAGTTCCCATCTACATGTCAATATTAACATCCATGACAAATTTCATGATGATCAGACGAACAGTCTGACCTGTAGCCCGCGCCAATGGATTGAATTTTGAAATCCAAGATGGCCACCAGCGGCTATGTTTTTTGGCCAAATGATCCCAAAATGACTCGTTCCCATCTACATGTCAATGTCAACATTCATGACAAATTTCATAAAGGTCAGATCAAAGGTACGACCTGTAGCCCGCGCCAAAGGAAATTGTTGACGGACACACGGACGACGGACGCCAAACCATGGCAATAGCTCAAACTTACAAAGTAAGTTGAGCTAAAAATTGATGGCTCCCATCTAGAGTTAATCCTAAACATATTTGCAAATTTTTATTCTCATCTAGAGGTCATCCCGAAGATCCATATAAAGTTTGATGATGATCGGATGAGAGATGTGACCCATAGGCCGTGTCAAAGAATTTAGTCATACAAAGATTAAAAAGATGGCTGCTGGTGACCATGTTTTACACCGAAATTCTAGAAAATTGATGGCTCCCATCTAATGGTCACCCAAAAGATCTGTATGAAGTTTGGTGACAGTCGGATGTGGGATGTGGTCTAAGGGTGTGCCAAACGATTTAGTTATGCAAAGAGTAAAATCTAAAATGGCTGCAGGTGGCCATGTTTTTTTATTATCGAATTTCGAAATAATTGATGCCAAAATCTAGAGGTCACCACGAAGACCAATATGAAGTTTTGTGGTGATCAGATGAGGGATGTGGTCTGTAGGGTGTCCAAAGGATTTAGTCATACAAAGAGTAAAATTCAAGATGGCTGCTGGTGGCCATGTTTCTCATCAATAATAGCTAAAATATGATAGTTCCCATCTAGAGGTGATCCTAAACATACCTGTAAATTTTCAAAACATTTCTCTAATAAATGCAAGCTGCAGGGTGTGCCGATGGATTCAAATTTGAAATCCAAAATAGCTGCTGGTGGCCATGTTTTTTAACAAATTGCGGAAAAAAATCAATGGCTCCTATCTAGAGGTCACCCCAAAGATCCATATGAAGTTTGGTGATGATTGGATTAGGGATGCAGCCTGTAGGGAGAGCCAAAGGAAATTGTTGAGGCAAGGATGACGGATGCCAACCCATGGCAATAGCTCAAACTTCACAAAGTCAAGTTTTAAGCTAACTAGAGGTGTGACTGTCCCAATGGGACTAAAGATACCCCCCATGTTTTTAAAATACTAAGATGTTTCACATGTCAGTAAACATTTAATTAAAATAACAGTTCCCATTGCAGGTGCACAAACCTAACCTTAATCTTAAACCTATTGACCGAAAAATGTAGGAATAAAAGCTCGGACAAAATTATGCATTTTGCAAAAATGTTCTAAGTCGCAAAAGGGGAATAACTCCACAAAAAAAGTCGGACAGACATCATAATCGCAGGTGCACAGGTTCTCATGGTACTAAATATCAGTGCCAAGATTTTAAAACATTGACCTAAAAATATAGAAATAAAAGCTCGGACAAAATTAGGCATGTTGCAAAAAAATGTCTTAAGTCAAAAAAGGGGAATAACTCCACCACAAAATGCCGTACAGACGTCATAATCACAGGTGCACAGGCTCCCATGGTACTAGATGTCTGTGCCAAGTTAAAAAAAAATTGACCTAGGAATGTAGGAATAAAAGCTCGGACAAAATTATACATGTTGCAAAAAATTTCTAAGTCGAAAAAGGGGGAATAACTCCAACAAAAAAAGTCCGACAGATGTCATAATCGCAGGTGCAAAGGTTCCCATGGTGGTTGATGCCTGTGCCAAGTTTCACGGAAATTGATAAAAAAACAGCTGAGAAAAACTCCGAACAAATTTGTGTCCACGGATGGATGGACGACGGACGGACAAGCTGACTCCAGTATACCCCCCTAACTTCGTTGCGGGGGGGTATAAAAATGGTAAGCTCCCATCTAGAGGTCAACCCAATGATCCATATGAAGTTTGAAGTCGGATGAGGAATGTGGCCTAAATGGTGTGCCAAAGAATTTAGTGATGCAAAGAGTAAATACCAGGATGGCTGCTAGCTGTCAATGTTTTTCATTGAAAATTGTTCAAATTTGTTAGATCCCAAACATGCCTGAGTTTTCAAAACATTTCACCAATCCAGTGGGAAAAAATGGTAAGCTCCCATCTAGATGCCTTTTCAAATAATCATATGAAGTTTGGTGATGATCGGATGAGGGATGTGGTCTGTAAGGTGTGGTAAAGGATTCGGTCATACAAAGATTAAATTCCAAGATGGCCACTGGCAGCTATGTTTTTAAACAGAATTCGGAAATGAAAGTACCACAACCTAACTACAAACTATGGCAACAGTTCAAACTTGACTTTGTCAATTCCTAATCACAGCCCCCCCCCCCCCCCCCCAACCTCACACAAATTGGCGTTACTGAAATTACGGCACCAATCTCCACATACAAGGGCACCAATCTCCACATACATGAGTGGCATCATGAATATTGGATTGCAGAGCAGAAACTGTAATGGAATTATCATATACGATAAAGCGGATAACAGAGGACATCGAGTTGTGTAACTTGTAATACTGACATTCATAATTATGTACCAAATGCACAAGTTACACCACACGATGTCATCTGTTATCTGCTTTATCATATGTTCAGGGTGATAACTCGACTGTATATGGATAATGTTAGAACAATGCTTAAGTCAAGTGATAAGACGACAATTATCTACTGCCTCTGGAGCATGATGTGATTTCACAGCTAGCCGATTGGAAATATTTACCTATTAGTTCCGTAGATAATAACTTTTTGAATGCATTATTAAATTTACAAATTTTTAGTTTGCAATTAACCTCAGATATTCTGAGAAACATTTTCTCAGCATTTTGCTTCTTAGTTTATTTGCCTGTGTGGTATTTAGGGCGAGAGAGATTGTTTTCTCAAATGATTTTGGGGAGATTACCGCTAGTCCAGTACAGATCGATTCGTGTTACAGTCAGATAAGATTGTGAAATCAGGCATTTTATGAAACCACTGTGGGGGTGGTCTGCTCAAACATCCCAATCCATAACAACTCCAATCATAAAGCACAAAATATTTTAGTCATTTCATGAAATGCCTGGACTCAAATTCTAGTCATTTAATGAAAAGACTGAAAGTTATTGTCATTTTATGAAGTGACTGACCCCCACAGTAGCTTTTATGAAATGACTTAAAATATTAGTCATTTCACGCAATGCCTGATTTCACAATCTGACTATAACATGTAAATCTTTAAAATATTAGAATATTCTCTTGTTTGAAAAGGGGTTCTGTGTGCCTTTCATCTTTAGAGTTGCATAAATTACCAATTGCCCTTTTATAAGTTCTCAATCAGATCATAAAAATACGAGCACATCTCTATGCTCCAAAAAAAGGTGTGAACGTGGTAAATATATGCACAGTTGTAATGATAGATGTGCCATAAATCAAGTTGTCCTTTGTTTCTGCATATTTTTCAAAATTTGACTGTGGCAAAGAATTATTGCAAAACATCTCACCATAAATAATTCGGACAATCCCCTTGCAATTGGTGTTTTTGTGGTTGACAATTTGCTTCAATACAGTGTTGGTTCGATCTATCTGGAACTCCTTTTCCTCTTTGTCTGCTTCAGCTTTATATATAGTCTTGATGATATGTGGGTATTCACCCACGAAATAGTAAACCTGAAAAAGCAAAGTACACAAGCTGTATGGGAAGCCAAATTCACATTTATTAATAATTGCGCTTTAGTGCAATTCAATTGCGCTTCAGCGCAATCCAGTCTGATTCATATCAATTGCGCTTCAGCGCAATTCAATTGCACTGAAGCGCAATTATTGTTACAAGCTTATACCCCTGAACTGGGGGTTAGCTGATATGGGAAAATAATTGCGCTTCAGCGCAATTAATTTTGTATTGGATTTATTCATTAATTTACTGGGGGTTTAGCCATATATGGAAAATTAATTGCACTTCAGCTGAAGCACAATTATTAATTAATGTGAATTTGGCCTCCCATAAAGCTGAGAACATAAGAAGTCTTGCTTTAAAGTAAATGACAACAATGCCGTAAAGACATATGATGGACTTTCAATGAATAAAACTTAGCATCCAAACACTATCCCCATTGGAAAAATGTAGCAATAAATTAATATTGCCCAAAAATTCCAACAGTCGACTAAAATTTCAGACAAATCCACTGTTGAAATGTAAATATTTACTACCTCGTTTGGGACGTATTAATGGGCATATATGTTACTGCAATGAATCCACGAATAATGAAAGTTTCAATGACACTGTAGCTCAACTTGGAGAGGGGATAATTTTATGTGTTACAGTCAATGGAGCGTTTAGGAATGCGGGAAGTTAAAATGTCTTAGTAATACTAGATATCAACATGAAGAGATATATATAAAGTGAAATCCAAGAGGGCCACTGGTGGCCATGTTTTCCAATGAAAGATAGCTCCCATCTAGTAGATCAATATCAAGATCAATATGAAGAGCGGTGATGATCAGATGAGGGAAGTGGACTGTAGAGTGTGCTCAAGGATTTAGTCATAAAAATTTTAATTAAAAATTGCTGCTGGCAGCCATGTTTTTTTGTGAATGACACCAAAATGACTCCTTCCCATCAACATGCCAATATTAACATCCATGACAAATTTCATGATGATTCGACTAAAGGTACGCCCTGTAGCCAGTGCCAAAGGATTTAGTCATGCAAAGAGTAAAATCAAAGATGGCTGCCGACGGCCATGTTTTAAGGCCGAATGACCCCCAAAATGACTCTTTCCCATCTATATGTCAATATTAACAGCTATGACAAATTTCATAATGATCAAAGCAAAGGTATGACCTGTAGCCTGTGCCAAAGGATTTAGTCATGCAAAGAGTAAAATCCAAGATGGCTGCCGGCGGCCATATATTATGGCTGAATGTACCCAAAATGACTCGTTCCCATCTCCTAAGAAGATGATTCTTGACGGACGGACAGATGGATGGACAGACGGACGACTGACAAGGAGTGATGACTATAGCTCCACCGGAGACTTCGTCTCAGGTGAGCTAAAAACTAGTGACCAAAAGCTCAAACTGCTATGAAGTTTGGCCAAATGGGAACATATTGAGTATTTACGACTATTTTCGAATACATATTGCATATTTCACCCTGTTACTTGGCGATTGGAATATATGAGAAATATTATAGCTTTTTCGATGTATTATAACTATAAAGATCTGAGGTCTGATCTAACACCAGAATTAAAAAAAATTCCAAACCAATTTCAACTTACCATATAAACAAAAAATACTTGATATCAACATAAGGTTATCATGCTCACCTGTTCCCCACTGTACATTATAATGAGTAGAAATAATTTAGCATCCTTGATATGGGTATATGACGTCGGAGATGAGCCGTCAGATTTCAGCAAGTGAGTTGAGGTCCTTGAAACCATTTTCTGAAGGGGTTTTATCTTGCCACCAGAGCTGTTAAGTTTCACGGTTTGTCCGTGAGACTCACGGATTGTGATGGACAAAACCTCCAAAATACGGACGACCACACAAATCTCCCGCATTGTGCGGATCCCACTCTTGCCGAGAGTAATTTCATATTCATCATTATTCAGTACTAATCAGCAGTACTAATTGAGACTAATTAATGTTCACACCTTTCGTAGCTGTCGTAAAAGTATAAACAATAGATTTAATAATGAGACTTATATAACTACTAAGTCACAAACCATAAGAACGGATGTCTCCATAAAACTGTAGACGAGTCCATTTTGTACTTTCGGTTTCGAGGATATCCGGCCGTATCTAGTGGAATTCTACGTATTTTTACGCATTTTAAACGAAGTGTGTGCTTCTTTCTAAGTGTTGCTAGTCTGAGAAGTGTGCGGCTGTATTGTTAGCACTCATTGGTGAACATTAACTGTTCTTAGTAACGGATTAGAGGTACGCATTGTGAACGGAACGTGCACATATCGTTTCGGGTAAAATTAAAAGACGGTCATTTTGTACTTTCGTTTTCACCCATTCATATCCGGTTGTAACCTTTGTAAATCGTGTTAGTTTTTACTTATTTTAAACGACGTTTCTGCTTCTATTACAACAACCAACCGGACATTCATTACCATTTTATCTATATATTTATAAAATAAACACAGAAAACCAACTCATAAAAACTATGTAATCTTCATCATAAAAATGATTTTTGGAACATGAACATATTTGGGAATATCTACCGCAAAAATCTCCTGGATTGACATTTTCAAAACTTGCCACCCTTGTATTGGCAAGAGGTAGTGTCGCACCCAGTACCACGAATATGTTGCTTTCGCTAGTGAGTATGCTTATGAACAAGGAGAATTAATACATTGATCAGTATCCACAGCTCTAATGACAACATGCCTGTCAGCTTGTGATGATGCTAAAATAAGCTTAGTATCAGCCTCTATGTGGTTGCAGTTAGTTATCTTCTGAAAATGGCAATCAGAGAGTAACAACCTGTCTTCTTCCATGGTTACAATAAGTGGCATTGAAAGTTCATGACGTACATCATTGCACATTAAGAGGTCACAAGGTAGCACTGCATTCACAAGAAGTGGTTACTCTCCAATAGCCATATATAGCAATAGGCAACGATTTTTTTCAAAACCCTTTTCCAGATATTCAGATGCAGTTACAGCAGCTTTAGGGTGTTAGGAATATGAAACAAAGTCAGTAGTAATGGCAGTGTTTGAACAAAATGACGTTTTTTTCTCCAATATTTGGACGGGGGTCAGGGGGTCGACAATTCGCAGTCGGCAAAGTTTTCGAATTCTTATGGCAAACCTATATGTTGTTCTCATCGGGAATGATCAATCTACATAATCAATTCAGAAATAGAACTTTTCCTTCATAAAAATAGAAAATTTTGATCAAAATCCAAGTATACCCCCATCAAAAAGATAAAAACAATTTTTTTTTGTTCCAAGTATGTTGACAATATACTATAAAAACTTTTGGTATTTCTGTGTGTTATTTCTATTATCAGACACTATTGAATACATTTTGATAAAAAAAATTGAGACTTTTGTGTCAAATATGTGGAAATATTTCATGATAACCAAACTATACGGCCCTAAAAAAAAGCTATTTTTTTCAACATTATGGAGCTATTCACGCAAAATACTACCTAACCTGCAGCAAAACTGTATATAGGTTTCATAGTCAGCCATTGGTGTATCGATATGAGAGCTGATATTTCATTTTTTCTCAATTAATTCTTGGAAAATGGACAAAATATGAGTGTCAACCTTCACAAAGTTCATGAGCCAAACTATTTTCAAGCGTATGACAGAACTATATCTCAATTAATGTTGGAGGCATTGTTTTATGTAAACAGTGCAACATGATAAAGTATGGTTTGAAATAACTGGTTAAGTGGATAAATAAACCAGTACCCACCCGTTCGCAACAAAATATCATGTTATGGGCATTATGAGGCCATTATGATACGATTAATGATACTTTATGATGGCATGGTGGTAAAATATCCCCAAGAAGCTATTCTACCCACTCATTCGTACAGATCGACTGGTAGTAGCACAAAATATTATTTTGCGCCATCATTCAAACGGGAACGGGACTACCTGCCCCCGATACAACCCGCCCCTCTGCTATTTTCAGGGCGGGTTGTCCCGATAAATAAGGGCGGGTTGTCCAGAAATTGTTAATAGTGATTATGTTCTTTGAGGATATATTATTAAAGATTTTGACCAACAAAACATGTGTTTATTCATTAACTATGTCAAAGCATTTTGCTTGTTGTCCAATTAATCCTCTTCACAAATCTCTATATTTCTACATGTATATTGTGTCTATGTTATATGTTTGATTGGAGGTGAGTATACAAACAGCCTTTGAATGATGCCGACGGAACTGGGTATATTATCTCTTGAGTGTGGGTTATCTTCATTCTGCAAGCATGTTTCCTTGCATTCACTGCGATTTGGAGGTGCGACCAGAAGAGAAGAAAGAAGAGACCAGCACAATGCACTGGCAGACATCCAGCAGCAGCAGCCCCAAATTAATCATTGTTCGTTTGTTAAACTTATTAAATTTTGTTTTTAATCTTCGATCACGTTCATATTCATATTAGCCTACAGTATATACTTCATTCCGTTTTTTGGTGTCCGTGTTGTTACATAAAATAACAAGACAGTCAAAGACTGTGGGGTCGCTCACCAGACTGCAAAGACTGATGAGACTGGGACTCTGGAGACCACAATAGTCAGAACTTTTCATAAGCACTTTGAAAAAAGTAGATCTAAACACGATATGTGGCTAGAGAGGCTTCAGTAGTGTACAGTGGGTAATTTCAAGGTGAATATCCACCATGAAATTGCCCACTGTTCACTACTGATCACCCCCCTCCTCCAGCTCAACAAGTCCCCTCCCAACCGGGCTCCAGACTCCCAAGTCTTGGGTTGGAATTTCACAACCGACATCTCAAACTTTCTCAATTTTTGGAAATTTCCAATCTCACAAGAACCTTTTTATAAAACCATTTAGACATGTTTGAAGCCCATTTATCCATGGACCCAAAACACCATACATGTATGTCAGATTAATCAGTTAGGTAGTTCCAAGGAAGATGTTTTAATGAATTTGGTATTTCAATGATTTTTTAAACACAAAATTGTTAACTCCCCATAGCCCCCCGTCATTTCTTAACAGGTTGACCTGATGTTAACAAATCTGAATATCAGTCACTAAAGGATCATCCATACTATATGTAAGCTAAATAGTCCAACCTCTCTTGAGAAGACAATTTAAGAATGACTATAGAGACATACAGTTATGTCCCTGGTCCCACCCTATTTAACCTGATGACCACATCTGAATAAATTTCAATACCAGACACCAAAGAACCCTTCATACTAAATATCAGCAAAATAGACCTGTTAACATTTGTGGCGATTTCGGTCGAACAGTTTAACCCGAAGTAGGAAAATGTGGACTGTTACTGGTTGAAAAATCAAATCTACAGCCTCATTGCCTCCACCCAGGCAGCTTAGAAATCAATAGGAATCTATATATTATTATACCAGTATCAAACAGCATACATACAGGTAGGGTGGGTGGTTGAGAGTTAAATCTCTTATCTCTGCCTTTATTTGAACAAATGTGAATCCCCATCTATGAGATCTATTCATCTAGAAATTTCAAACGGTAGATTTTAAGAGTTGAAGAAAACTGATTTTCCTCAAAAGTTTCCTAAAAATGACCTCACGTGTACAAATCTGAACCCCACTCACCAAAGAACCCTCCATACCAAAAGCTAAATAGGCCTGATGGTTTCTGAAGAATTACTATGGAGGGAAAGAGTTATGGCCCTGGCTTCTCACCTATATGACCTGATGAACTCATTTGAACAAATCTGAATGTGAGTCAAAATATATAAACCATTTCGGTCTTTAATATGTATGTGGAGAAGAACAAAATTGATAGACAAATTCAATCCAATATACCCCCCCCCCCAAGTTTTCTTTGCAAATCAGGGTATAATGAGTACAACTGGATAGGTGGTGGTTAAGAATATAATAGTGGAACAGCCAAGCCTGAATATAGTGTCTGACTTTTGCAGAATGAGGTCACTAAAGGGTGAATTTAGTGCTGCAATCCTGTAAGGTGGGCTAGCATCACCAAATTCACCCTCTGTGGACCTCATTATGCTTGGGCCTCAACTGCCATGGGAGACATAGGAACAGATTGAAGTTGTCCAGTTAATTGGTGATGTGCACCCATTGGGCACTTCAATTATCAATTTTATCTTCTGACAGCAAATTAGGGAATATAGAAACTGAACAGAAGGGAAAAAGTAAGTAGAAATGTCAATTTAAGACCTGTATACTTCCCTGAAGATGAGGCCTAAGCAGAATGAGGTCCCTGGAGAGTGTATTTGGTGATGCTAGCCTACTGTGCAGAGTAGCATCACTAAATCCACCCTCTGGGGACCTCATTCTGCAAATGTCAGACATACAGCATTTTGTTTTGATATGATATGTTAATGATACACACAGAGCATGACTGTTTACACCTAGCTGTCACCCAGCTAGATAACATCTGAATTGATGACTGTTATTAACTCTTTCTGTCTGGGGCTAATACCATACTTTATGGATGTTACAAGGTGTCAGTTTTTCTAATAAATTTGTTCTTGACTGCAGTGGGTGCAGGGCTACGCAGATGGGGGGGGGGGTGGTAGTGGGGACAGGGGTGTAGAGGGGTGAGGAGGGAAAGGGGTGGAATGGGGTGTTTTGTGTCTAAAAAAATCAAAAAAATCAGGGGTTAAAATGAAAAAAATATTTTTGTATTGGTTCATTTTGAATTGTGATTTGTTTTTTGAATTGAGCAAGGATTTAAATTTAACAATATTTAAAAAAAAATTAAATATATTTTTTTTTTTTAAGTTATGTTCCTGACATGGCCCCTATTTGACACACTGACCCCATTTGAACAAATCTGAACCCCAGTCACACAAGGACCCACCATACAAAATATTACCTAAATCGGCCTGATGATTCTGGAGAAGAAGTCATTCTAATAATTACTAGGGAGAATAGAGTTATGTCCCTGATTCTGCCCCTATTTGACCCAGTGACCCCGTTTGAACAAATCTGACCCCCAGTCACTCAAGGACCTTCCATACCAAATATAAGCTAAATAGGCCTGATTGTTCTTGAAAAGAAGTTGTTTTAAGAATTACTATGGCGGGATAGAGTTATGGCCCTAGCTTCGCAACTATTTGACTCAGCGACCTTATTTTAACAAATCTGAGTCTGAGTCAAGAAGGGAACATCCACACCAAATATGAACTCATTTGGCCTTATGATACTGGAGAAGAAGATGATTGTTGACGGACGGACGGACGGACGGACAGACGGACGGTCAGGCGGACGGACGGACGGCGGACGAGGAGTGATGACTATAGCTCCACTGGAGACTTCGTCTCAGGTGAGCTAAAAACCTATAAAGAACAACCCGGCCAGTTTCTTTAAACAAACATCTCATAATCCCGTCACACGTCCTAATTAGCCACTAATTACCGCTAAGTGATTTTAGGGGGCGGGTTGTCTTGAGTGAAAGGGGGCGGGTTGTCTCAGGGGCGGGTAGTCACGGCCCCATTCAAACATGTGTCCAAGATGTTTTGCTTCAACCCGAATACCAGTCAACTCGGGGCTATGAATCCTGCGTACGGCTTCAAAACACTCTGAATCCCGCATACCGAAAGGGGGGGGGGGGGGGGGGGGTGATACCTTCATGTAATTCATCACATGTATCGTATGTCATACATGTAGTCCTAATTCAATTGTTGACTTTTTTTTGTTTTTAAACAAGTTAAATTTCAAGTTAAAATATAATTAATTATGGCATAATCACACGGCACAATCCTTTCAACGATTTTACGACCAATTCCACGATTATGCGGCTTGACAACCACGGTGCTGCAGCATTTTAACGATTCTGCGACCAGGCTGATGCGATAAACACTTAAAAAACATTAAGAAATGAATAATTCCAGAAATATAGACAGTTATGTACCACATATTATATTTCTATTAGGTACGGCGATGTTCGATTCGATAATCGGTAGAGAGTTCAGCACTCGAGAGTTTGCACAACAATACATAATCTTTGACACAAATAGACCAGTTGTTTTGGATTTACACACATCACTGTGTGAAATTCATCTTTAGAGTTGAGAAAATATATATAATGTCCTATAAAATTGAGTGGAAACCAAATAATAACATAGCCATATGTCTTTGGTTGATTTTTCACAACTGATGTTAACCTCAGTTCTGTGATTGATGGCGCTGTGTCCATATTTGTGGGGGGTATCATCGCACTCAATTGACAACGCCGAGTAGTCGACTATGACGACGATTGTGAGACCAGCAATTGAAATTTCATTAACTTGTGCTCACGAGAAGTCGTTTTCTAATGAATGTCACGCTCGCTATAGACATGAATACGCATATGAATCACACGACCTCAAGGCTATTAGATTAAGACTCTTTTATTTGGAGCCAGCTGTGGAAAATAAAGTAATGTCGAATCGTATATTGCTATACTGTACAGGTTTAATTTCCATGTCTGTGCACCACACATTACATGATTTAAATTTTCCACCTATCCAACTTTCCTTCCGTCTGTCTGTACTGTACGCCTAACTAGCAGCCGACTCACAATGCCTCGGTATATTCTTATGGCCAACATGTCTTATTCTCAGTTGCGTTGTGGTATCGATGGTGGGGAATGGTCGCCTTCATGTTAGAAATTAACTCCACACATGAAACTTAATATTTTGTTTTGAGTATAATTCCATATTTTGACATCCAGGTATATATATCTATAAACGGTGAAAATGATATTCTATAATGATTTATTTATTTGTGATTAAAATCTAGTTATCTAAAATATAAGTCCCTCACGCAGTCAAGATTTGCCTCCAGATATTACAATTCTGACATTTATTTCCTATTAATTCTTAACTCATTTGAAGTATGCACACACCAGTTTACCCAATTAAAAATACTACCGCAACAAAACACCCCATGTTAATAATATACTGGCAAGTTGGCGTCCGAACCGGGGGATCAGGGGTAGGGGGTCATAAATCAGCGTATCCCTATAGGTTATTTTTTTATTTTGGCTACTTTCGGGACCAACCAACCCAATGTTCTACTATTTTATGTATGTATACGTTTTTACTGCAATTTTCTGGCATCCATCCCTTTTATTTTTTATTTGTTTTAAAGTGTTGCTCATTACTTTCAGTTTCAGATAACCATAAAGAATTTTAACTAATACTTTCATACAAACACATTTAAAAAAGTAACTAAACGGTCAATAATTTTTCGAGGACATCTTTATATGTAGGGCCTACCTGCTAATCAGAATATGACTAAAATAACTCATGTTATGGTAGGGTAAGTGGTGACATTTTCGAATGAACAAGTCAACTTTACAAAAATTACAAAGCCGCTAGGTGCACCAAGAAAGAACATGTTCAGGTACATGTAAGTCGGGCATTTTGTCATGTTCAAAAAATTAAAGAATGCTCGTTTAGCGACAAATCTCTTATGTGACTTGGTCTCTATACCTTCACATGTGGGGATCAGTAAATACACAGTACTGTATTGAATCCAGGACATGTGCATTGTACAACGAAGGTACTGTTCCAAACATTTATTGATGCAGCATACGTGGCCTTACACGCATAACTAAGCTGTCCGATCATGCAGTGACAGATACGTCGTATACAAATGAAAATTACCGTTCAACGAGTCGCACAATCGTCATTGTCATGGTCGACGCGGGGCGTTGTCAAATAGTTGACACTGTTACTGCATTTCTGTGTGTAGTTTAATCGAATATTGCGTCAACGGAGGTACGAATTTGACAAATAATACATTTATGCTTATCAAAGCTTACGTTGGATGCTAATTTTCGCACTGTTAATGTCCACTTGTAGCCCAAGAAACGACGTTTTGCGATCGGTTCGCGGTTCGATCGGATTATCCAGACTTGACCGAGCCGATTGTGACTCATTTTATGTATTGATCGCATCTTCGTATGTATTCCGTGAGTCAACCTGGTGGACCTGCAAAGTCTACTCTACAAAATGCATACAAAAAGAAGCCCACTTTTTTCGTCCCAATTCAGTAAAAGGCCCCATTATCTAAGTTTGTCATAAAATATCACGTATAATAAGGCCGCAGAATCGTTGAACCGCCGTAGCACCGTGGTTGTCAAGCCGCAGAATCGTGGAATTGGTCGTAGAATCGTCGAAACGATTGTGCCGTGTGATAATACACAATAAAGTGGCTTAGATAAATCAGATCTTCTCAATCAACCAATTTCATTCAAATAAAGACAAAATAGTCAGCAGAATACATTACTATTCACTTCAAATACATTTGTTTACGAACGATCATTAATATGTTCACGGGGCCGCATGTTTTAATCATGTGACTACATTAGCTGGTAATACTACTAATAGAGTGATCTCCCCTGGCAATTAAACAAATATTTTTTTTCCTTTGAAACGTCGACTCTCGCGACGATTGAAATACGGCATTTTATTGCTAATTTTTTTCACTTTTTAACCTACCAGTGAGCAATGAAGCGTACTCAATATTAATCGAGGTGGTCAGAACTTTCAAATTCGGAGTAATTTTCACGATTTCAACAAAAATCTTTTCATAAATATTGACGCGGGTTTTCAGTTTGGTAAACAAAGGATATTCTATCCGCTGCCGAATTGTGCTATTTTTATTGGAAAATGTCACGTAATTGCTTAAAATAGCGGTGTTTACAATTACCTTCAGTCACGAGACTCTGGAGATTTCCTGTGATGTCATCATTTACCGACTTCCGGAAATACGCGAGTTATCGTTCTTGTTCGGGGTTGCCTATTGCTACCATATATTCAGAAGCTAACTAACTGCACCATACAAATGCTGATGCTAGGCTTACTGTACCATGCTGTCTGAGAGCTACAGATACTGATGTAGCGAAAGCAAGACATTCGTGGTACATTAAAATCGACCACACAAGACATGTCAACATTTTGAAGGTGCGTGAGCATTATGGAAATGGAAATTGCAAAGTCCTCCCGGCATATCATAGCATCACTGGGTGCAACACTATCCCTTACCCACACAAGGTTGGCATTAAGATAAAACAACTTTAGGGGTTTCCATCCCTGGGCTATATATCTCTGGAGGAGATATGTTTTGTGTGATGGAAATTGTAAGTAGCCATTATCAAGAAATATTACATTTAAGAACCAGCCCAATGAATATAAATGTTGGTATGCAGGTCATTCATTCAAACAGGGAGCAATCAACTGTAAATAGGCCACATGTGCAGTATTAGAGATAGCGGATTAGCTATAGACCTATGACCTAAAACTCATCTCGGCCCAAAGGTTTATATCAGTTCTTGCAAACTGGGTGCTTACAATTTTCCAGCACACAACTAACATTCTGTTAACAGTCTTGAAGCAGTGTTGCTCTCAATTAACTAGTCATTCAAGCCTTTTACTAGTCCAGATCATATAATGTTTATGGCAGTTACTCAGTTCCAATCAATTTGTATACTTGCTAAGAATGCTCCTCTATTCTAAAAATGCCCACGTTTATGAACAAAATAATTATTTTTAACATAAATGAACATAAAACTCATAAACAGTTTCCTTATTACTTACTCATACACTGACTAAACCTAACATAAAAAATTCAAATTCTGCTTATAAAAATGAGAACCTTAACACAAAAATCGAATTACAGAGCTAAATATGCAACAGGTATTCCAAAACTATCGTAAATACTTTTGGCCAAATGTCATTGCAGTTTTGGGCTTCTCTTGATGAATAATTAGCTGGATCTAGTGTATTTTTCAGCACAAAGGTAGCCATCTTGGAATTCGGCGGTCATTTTGAATCAGATAACAAGAGCTGAATATGGAATAAGTATTCCAAACCCACGTAAATGCTCAATGTGTGCACATTCAGCCAAATCTCGGTGTAGTTTGAGACTTGTGTGATGAATAAATAGCTGGATATATAGTGTATTTTGAAACAAAAAAAATCTTGGAGTTTGGTGGCCATTTTGAATAAATTAACATAATTAATATGTATTCCAAAACCCACTGATAAGTACTCAATACATGCTGAACATTTGGCCAACATTTCATAGCAGTTTGATCTTTTGTGACGAATAAATAGCTGGATATATTCAGCAGATTTTGGAATAGCAAATTTTGGCAGCAATTTCGAATAAAATAACATTAGCTATCTATTTATATGAAATATGTATTCCAAAACAAATGGAAGTACTCAATATGTGCACATATGGCCAAATTTCATAGCAGTTTGAGCTTTTGTGACTAATACATAGCTGGAAAAAATGGATTTTGGAACACAAAGGTGGCAGTCTTAGATTCTGGTGGTCATTTTGAATCAAATAACAGAGCTAAATATGAAGTATGTATTCCGAACGCACCTAAATGCTCAATATGTGCACATTCGGCCACATTTCATTGCAGTTAGAGCTTTTGTGACGAATAAATAGCTGGATATAGTGGATTTTGGAACCAAAATTCTGCCATCTTGGATTGTGGTGGCCATTTTGAATCATGCAATGTTTCTGAGGTGGCCCCCACTTTTATTTTCTTTAGAATATGTTATTATATTAACAAGACAGTCAATGACTGTGGGGTCGCTCACCAGACTGCAAAGACTGATAAGACTGGGACTCTGGAGACTACAACAGTCAGAACTTTTCATAATTACTTTAAAAGAAATAGCTCTAAACAGGATATGTGGCTAGAGAGATTTCACATATGTAGATTGGTGAAAATCCACCTTGAAATTACCAACTGTATACTACTGATCACCCCCTCCTCCTCCAGCTCAACAAGTCCCCTTTGACCGGTATACAGACTCCCAAGTCTTAGGTTGGAATTTCACAACTGACACCTCAAACTTTCTCAATTGTTGGAAATTTCCAATCTCACAAGCGCCTTTTTCCAAAACCATTTAGACATGTTTGAAGCCCAATTATCCATGGATCCAAAACACAATACATGTAAGTCAGATTAATCAGTCAGGTGGTTCCAAGGTAGATGTTTTAATGAATTTGGCATTTCAATGATTTTATTAGACACAAAAGTGTTAACTCCCCATAGCCCCACCATTTCTTGACAAATTGACCTCATTTTAACAAATCTGAATCTCAGTCACTTAAGGATCCTCCTGATTGCTCCATACTATATGTAAGCTAAATAGTCCAACCTCTCTTGAGAAGACATTTTAAGAATTACTATAGAGACATATAGTTATGTCCCTGGTCCCACCCTATTTAACCTGGTGACCCCATCTGAATAAATTTAAATCCCAGACACCAAAGAACCCTTCATACATATGATAAATATCAGTAAAATAGACCTGATGGTCCTTGTGAAGGAAGCATATTAAGAGGGAAACTGTTCTTCGTTTGGCCCCTATTTGACCAAGTGACCCCATTTAAAAAAAATCTGAATTGCAGTCAAGGAAGAACATTCCATGCTAAATAAGCCAACCAGTTCTTGCAAACATATTTTAAGAATTACTATGTAGTGAAATAGTCTCTGGCTCTGCCCTTATTTGACTTTGTGATCCCATTTTCACAAAGGTAATTTCATACCAAATATAAGCAAAATAGGCCATTTGATTATTGCATAGAAGACACATCATGAATTACTATGTAGAGAAAGAGTAATGTAGCTGGCCTTGCACCTACTTGACCTGGTGACCCTGATAGAACAAATCTGAACCACAATCACCAAAGGAGCAAGCCTGCAAATAGTGCACCTATTCCTACATTGTATGTGCCTGGCCTCAAGCAACACAATGTATTATACAATCAAGCCTTGAAATAGTGTGATAGTGTGTCTGTCATTTGCGGAATGAGGTCCCCCAGAGGGTGACTTTAGTGACGCTATCCTGCACAGTGGGCTAGCATCACTAAATTCACCCTCTGGGGACCTCATTCTGCTAAGGCCCTCAACGGCTATGGCAGACCTAGGATAAGATTGAAGTTCCCCAGTTGAAGTTGATGTTCACCCATTGGACACCTCAATTATGAATTTTATATTCTGCAAATTAGGGGATATAGAAACTTCCTAGAAGGGAAATGTAACTACCCGGTAACAACTGTGTGGGATAGCATCACTAAATTCACCCTCTGGGGACCTCATTCTGCAAATGACAGACCTCCTATTTGCCATGTTGAACAATACATGATAGATTGTATCTCTTATTAATGATTCTCTGACCTGCAAATGTCAGACACACTAAATTCAGGCAGTTTGTTTAAATTGCTAGCAGTATGTTTATACAAGCTGTCAGTGACATTGTATTCCTTGATTAATGACCTGTGTTTCTCTCTGTCTATCCACAAAGAGATATCTGCAACTTTAATAGAACAGGTATTAATGTTGGAAGCTGGAAATGATATCCATTGGAAGGGATGTTGGTTGGGTGTAGGCCACTGCAGGGTGGGGGTGCATCTGGGCCATGTGGGAGGGGGATGGGTAATGGAATATTTCTGTAATTTCAGAAGATTAAAGATTAAAGTTTCTAAAATCTGCAGATGTTATAATGGTGTCACTTTTTCAAATTTTATAACATGCTTTTTTTTTTTTAGTTATGTCACTGGCTCTGCCCACATTCGACCCAGTGACCTCATTTGAACAAATCTGAATAACAGTCCCCCAAAGACCCTTTGTACCAAATATGAACCCATTCGAACCAATGAAATTTGAGAAGAAGTTGTTGTAAGAATTACAGAGTTATGGCCCTGGCTTTGCAACTATTTGACCCAGTGACCTCATTTGAACAAATCGGAATGAGAGTCACCTAGGGAACATCCACACCAAATATGAACCCATTTGGCCTTACGGTTCCAGAGGAGAAGATGTTCAAAGAATTGTTGACGGACGGACGGATGGACGGACGGATGGACGGACGGACGACGGACGAGGAGTGATGACTATAGCTCCACCGGAGACTTCGTCTCAGGTGAGCTAAAAACAACTGAGAAAAGTTTGACGCAAAAAAAAAAAAACCTTGATTTTCTGAGTTCTGCCATTTTTGTAGTTGAGTTAAGTATTGACCCCATAGTTCAGTTCAGTGTAGGAGATCCCTCCTTTATTTAGGAGCATCCCACACATGGCGAGTTAAAATAAATATAAAACCTAAAATATCTGAGAGCTCTATCTAAAATTCTATATCATAAAAAGTTTGTTAAAAAATTTGTTGTTTTAAAATGTCTATGTACATGTAGAATGTCTTTAAGACAGATGATATGTACACGTTTCAGTATAGAAACAGTTGGTTATGTAGATCGTACAGCTCGGTGGTGCAGTTATGATTCGGTGTTGTAGTTTAAAAACAGGATTGTAGTTTAAAACCAGGATATTCCATTATCATGGATATTCTATTAGCATAGATATTAATTGGTTTTATTGTATGTTTTGAACAGCTCTCAAAGAGCTGGCACGAATTATGTGAATGGAATATATGTAATTTCTATTTATCTCTTCTATCTTTGTGATATTTTTCAAGTTGGAAATGTTTTCCGTATAGGTACAGTCGATGACAAATTGTGTGAAATTTTCCGGTTCATTTTGTATTTCGTTTATGTTCATATTATCAGGAAGGAACTGTTCGATATTGTTCAGGTAGTTTTGCCTTTGCTTTTTATATGCAGGGCAGATAGCTATAAAATGTGTTCTGTTTTCTAATGGTGCTTTGCACAGTTGGCATTCTGTATTGGTCAGGTTTTTTCTAAATTTATTCATGATTGATTGGAGTAGATACCGCTATTCTCAAAGTAATTGACCAGAAAAACGGGGTGATACCCCGGTCATGACCGCGGTGATACCGGTAATAAACGGTAGCGGTAGCGGTATCGAGACGGTCACGGCGGTGGAGTTACCGTATTGGGCGGTAAGGATACTGCGGTCTGATAGCGGGCACCGCGTTAAATGTTTTGAATACCGTGGTGATTTTCATGGAACTCTTTGAAGGGATGCATTTAGTGAACGTTCAGATAACGATTCAATCGTTAGTGGAAAGATTTCCGTCGAGGCCGGATAACCGATAGTTGGATTGCGCATGTTGACGACAATGTCGCAAGTCAAAAAATAATATCAAGCACCGTTTGATTTTAGATGCGAAATCGTGGCGTATCCTTGATAACCTCCACTTGCGACGTAATCGCAGTCGTGTGTACGTAAAAATCGTAGCTGGAAATGTCGTAGGGTAGTTAATCACATGCTTTATTCATGGTTTATTTCTGAAAATCGGAGCGGGGGATACGGAATAAATCCAAAATGATTTGAACTATGTTGAATAGCAAGAGAAATATGATGATATTGGAAAATCATCTACAAAAAAAATAAATATATCGTCCCATGTGTTTATAAATGCGAGTTTATATTTGCTGGCTGGGTTGTCACACCGAAAGTTAAAACAATACGTCTATAAGCCTTAATTAGGATCTCATTAAATTCCACAGATAAAAGGAGAATCACTGTGTGTGATTTCCACGACTTCGTGTCAATGCCAATCGCTGCCTTAGAATGTCCATCTTACTTTATCGAATAAAAAAATAAAAAAAACGTTCCGTCATAAGACTCATAACACATTCATACTTTGTGCGTGTTGAAATTATTTCAAGGGCAGGTATGTGTTGGAAGACACCTCAGTGCCCGGACACAAGGCGATGGGTGGAGTTTATAATTTGACAGCCTATGTCGGCAACTTCAAAGTACCGTAGCGTAGATACTTTGTGTTGCACTCAGAGCTGAAGATTACCATGACGATCTGTCGCATACAGAACAAGCCCACGTGACATTTTTGTGACGTGTTTAGTGTTTGGGGGAGTTCCCTTGATGACGTCATCGTGGGTCATATTGTCAAATTGTGTTCAACCACGTGATTATGTTTTGGTTTGCTTCTTATAAATGTCAAATTGTAAGCGTCCACATTTGTCAAATTTCCATGTTGACTTTACGGCAATAAACAATCTATCTATATACTGTAGCAGATGCATACGGACTGTTCCCATCCCGTTTGTCTTTATAAGAGGACGCGCATGTGTCGTCATAATCATCAGGATTATCTCACTTATAAATAACCATACACGACACCCCTGCATGCCTGTAAAAGTAGACAAATCTGGTTCCAATTAAGCCGTGTTTCCATGACGTTCGCGCATGATATCGTCAGGGTTATCTCATTATTAGGGATCACACAACCTGCTCACAAGAATAGTAATTCTTTTCTGCCAGGCTCGATATTGGCACCATATATTTCTGTTTTAATAATGTCAATAAAACCACACAAAATAAATCCAATTGCATTGGAGATTGATAAAAGTTAGGAATATCGGTAAGAATTGTTGTTTCCCCCACCCGCACTATTATTTGGGTCACTCAGATAATTCTTACCTACCTGTACCCTGCATCACAACTAAAACTGATATGCATTCTCATGTAGGTTTATCATCGACCTATGTCTATATGCATGTATACGTCGATGGGTCAACATGTATACATATTACATGCACGATGTTTCAAATATAAAATAAAAATAAATCGAGGGTAACAACTAAATTAGGTCGGATATATCGGATTTTCTGAGGAAGACGTTACCGTCTATCAATATCTATTGGTTATACGGAGACGAGAAAAAAAATTCCACTCAAGAGATAGATTTTGATGAATCAGACACATAAAGAAATCACTATTGGCAAAAGCATATTATACACATGGACAAATCACTATTGGCAAAAAAACATCATCGTCAATAGTAAGTAAATAAAATAACTACAATAAATGAAGATTTCTTCAGTGTCCTTTGTTTTTTTCCGCGCATATTGTCCGTTAAAATCACCGCGGTATCGCGAACCGTGACCGCATGCATCGTGGTGTCACCGCAGTATGCGCGGTGTTGAAGCGTTAATAAGCGGTATCAGTACCGCGGTATTGGGGATACCGCGTTACCATACCGCGGTATTAACGGGGTGACACCGCGTTATAGATGGTCAATTACTTTAAGTATAGCGGTATGTGTTAGTCATGAGCCAGATTTTTATGATTGCTTTTCTGGTAGCTGCCGGTGAATGTTTAGCATATTTTATAATAAATCATTCACATAAATAAATCAGCTCTCACTTTTCTATGTTGATTGAATAAAATTATGTGGCCATTTTACGAAAACATGTCTAGACTATTAGGCATTTTGGAAATTTCCTTGGTATATAAGCTTCAATAGAAGATCTATCTGTGAAATGCAGTCAATGACAAACCTCATCTTCATCATCGTCATCATCATCAACACTCCAAACTGTCACCCGATAATTTCTGGGAGTTCCGCCGCGCATAATTCGTTTTGTAACTTCGATTGAGCCTTCAATAGTTATTCCTCCTTCTGGTTCATCAGTTTTGATTATATCAGGACAAAAACCTGATTTTGGTATTAATTCATAGAGTTTAGTAGACATCTTGCCTGAATGATTTTTGTAACAATCACTCTCCTTTATTTTCTTCTCAAGGACTGAAAATTATAAAGTAGCTTGATAAATTTTGTTTGGCAACAAACAGTTTAACTGACTTCGGAAAACAATGGTAAGCTCCCATCTAGATGTCACCCCAAGGATCAAATGAAGTTTTGTGACAATCGGATGAGGTATGTGGCCTGCAGGCTGTGCCAAAGGATTTAGAGATGCAAAGAGTAAAATCCAAGATAGATGGCAGCGGCCTTATTTTTCATCGAAAATTATTATAATTTAATAGCTCCCATCTGGAAGAGATTCCAAACAAGCCTATTAAATTTTGTAACAATTCACAAATAAATGTGGGCTGCATGGATTCAATGTAAAATCCAAAATGGAGCACTAGCAGCCATGTTTTTCAAACAATTTGAAAATTTTATGACTTTCATCTAGTTGTCACCCCCGAAGAACCATATGAAGTTTAGTGACTATCGGATGAGGAATGTGGCCTGTAGGCTTTGCCAAAGGATTTAGTCATGCAAAGAGTAAACTCCAAAATGGCTGCCGGCAGCCATGTTTTTCATCGAAATTTTTTCAAATTTGATAGCTCCCATCTAGAGGCAATTCTAAACAAACCTGTAAATTTTCAAAACAATTCTCCAACAAGAGGTACGCTGTCGCGTGGCATTTGCCCCCGACAGTAGCAATTTGGATTAAGCATGGACGAAAGGAAACCCAAAAACAAGTTGAAAAAAGGCCCATAACTCTGGCAAAAATCATCAGATCATACCCAAATTCGCACTTGACATGTATTTTCATATAACTGATCCACAAAAATACGGGATTTGCAATCGTACCACCAAAGCTCACGCTATTATCTGGAAACCCAAAAAACAAGAGAAAAATTGAATTTTCTAAGTAAAAAAAAGGGCCATAACTCTGGTAAAAATGGGTGGACGAAACCCCCGATATGCATGTAGCTGTTCCCCCATGCTGCTCTATCACCATACCAAATATCAGCTAAATCTGCCTAGCCGTTGCTGAACAATAATGCAAAATGTTTGTACGGACGGACAAAATTGAATTTTCTAAGTCAAAAAAGGGCCATAACTCTGGTGAAAATGGGTGGACGAAACCCGCGCTATGCATGTAGCTGTTCCCCCATGCTGCTCTATCACCATACCAAATATCAGCTAAATCTGCCCAGCGGTTGCTGAACAATAATGCAAAATGTTTGTACGGACGGACGGACGGACGTACGGACGGAGACGTCGACTATATACCCGCCGACTTCAAGTCGGGGGCATAATAAATGTGGGCTATAGGGTGTATTGATGGATTAAAATTTGAAATAAAAGATGGATGCTGGCAGTCATTTTTTTTAACGAATTTTGAAAAAATAAATTTGATAGCTTCCATTTAGAGATCACCCTGAAGATCCATATAATTGTTGGTGATGATCAGATGAGGGATGTGGCCTGTAGACTGTGCCAAAGGAGTGAAATCCAATATGGCTGCTGGCGGCCATATTATTAAAAAAAAAATGAAAAAAATCAATGGCTCCCATCTAGAGATTACCGAACGTCCATATGAAATTTGGTGGCAATCGGATAAAAGATATGACCTGTGCTAACGCAAATTGTTGACGATTGCATGGACGGATGGATGGACGACAATCCATGGCAATAACTCAAACTTGACTTTGTCAAGTTTAGCTGAAAATAGGCTAATTGGTCTGGAAAATATAATAGTTGTGGTAATGATATGTTTTATATATTTTCTGCCACCCCATGGGTGCAACAGTCCATTTCTTGTAAAATAGTTACCATTAATAGCTCCCATTGAGAGGTCACCACGAAAATCCATATCAAGTCTGGGAATGATTTGAAGAGAGATGTGGCATGTAGGGCATGCCGAACTAGTTTTCAAGCATGTACATTTGCCAACTCATGGCAATAGTTCACACTTTGCAAAGTAAAGTTGAGCTAAAAACTGTTCAATGTAATTATTTTGTTATGCTCAGGTCTGGGAAATATTAGGATTGACTCACCAGGTGCGATGATTCTTATAAATCCTGTGTAGTGGGACCATGCCTGACCATGGGCAATGTTGCCATATGGCATGTAAGTCTTCATATCTGCATCAGCTGAAAGAGAACAAGAGGCAAACATTAGCTATGCTATGGTAGAGTTGTCGCACACTGACGAACCAAACTTTAATATTAAAAATCAGATTACATTTGTTAAAAGTTATCTAGCTTAAAGACACTTTCTGAAAAATCCAGGAGGCATATCTCCTCAAAAACCAATTTTGACAGATAAGCTAGACAGACTGGTTTTTGAGCTCATCCAAGAGATTCACAAGCAGGAGACCTGATACAAACACTATTTGGGATCAGGTTTGTTAAGTTATTGCACTTACGGTGCCCCAATAACAAACCAGATAATTCAGGAAGGACTGATTTTCGGAAATAATGAAAGAGATTCATGACTCAAATTTTGTCAAAATTAGATTATGTTTGTTAAATTTATAGCGCTTACGGCATGATGGACAGAGGGATGACTAGACAGATGGACAGTCAGATGCCCACCATCATTCATCAAAACATAGGTTGTGTTTTTTACACATCTGACCCCAATAAAATATGTGAGGTCTGCTTCAATCATCATCTACACATACATCATAAATAGTTATTCAAGAAATAAATGACGCCTTCATTGTACTCAATGGAAATTTACTGAGAGAAAATTTAATGAACTGCATCAAATAAATGCTGGCCGCAGGGTGTGCCGATGATTTCAAATTTTAAATCCAAGATGGCTGTTTTTAATAGATTTCGGAAAAAATTGATGGCTTCCATCTAGAGGTCATCACGAAGATCCATATGAAATTTGGTGACGATCGGATAAGAGATGTGATCTGTAGGGTGTGATAATGAAAAATTTTATAGTTGACAGATGTCTCCACACAAGCACACCCAGACAACGAATACCATGCCATGGCAACAGCTCAAACTTTACAAGTAAAGTTGAGCTAAAAATGTAAACATTTACTAATTTTTTGCTGATAAACATAATGCATTGATTCTGCCAATAATAGTTACTGCATGTAATTCGTTTCTGCCTTTGGAAAAAAAAAAGAAGACAGCTAACTTTTGCATGATTATTTGCTATCTCGTGCTGAGCATCTAAATCTAAGGGTAAAATGTTTGGCCATTATTGGCATTTTCAGAAACATTGACTAAATTGAAAAATAAACATAATTTTACCTCAAGAAAACAAAAACAAAACCATATTGATAACAAAAAAACACAACATATTATAAAATCGAATAACACACATACCAAAATATTATTTCAATGAAAGAATTGACAATGCAAGTGTGAACAAGGAAAGTCTGTAAAACAGGTTTAGCTTGTATCATATATCAAGATTAATCTGCACTGATTTGTAATCTGATCAAGTTATCAACCGGAAACTGAATAAAAGAACAATTGTAAGTCGATAATATATGTTTTGGACATTTCATAGAATAGTAAAACGAGAGGCCGATCACGATCGGCAAATGTTAACCCATCCCTTGGCGATAGTAAATTACTATGATCGGAATCATAAATGAGAGTTTTAGTGTTGAATTATAGAGTATACTGTTATGTCCTATTATAGACAAATGTACATAACACAAATTATTGGAATTTATGGGTCAGGGTGGCCTGGACATGGAATACTTGGGTTAAGAGAGTCCATTTAAGTTTAGAATAATAATGTATCAAATTCTACCCACAATATAGTATACAGATAAGCCAGGTCACTGCTGACCCATTAATATCAATTATATAGCAGAGCTAGTCCAAAGGCATGGGATGGAATTGATGAATTAGGTTTAACGTAGCTCCAAACAAATTTACCAGTACATAACACAAAGTTATGGACCGATTTAAACCAAATTTGGTGTGGTGACTCGGGGTACCCTTGGCAGAGTTATAATGGTGTTAGTTTTTCAAATTTTGTTACTTAAATTTTTTTTTTTTATTATTATTTAAACAAAAAATATTTTATTATATATTATTTTTATTTATATATCAATATTCATTTTATTTTTGTTAAATTGAGCAAGGAAATCGATCTAAAAATATATATATTTTTTTTGAGTGAATATATTTTTTCGAAAAAAGGGCCATAACTCAGTTAAAAATAGTCGGATCAAACCCATATTCGAACTCGATCTGTCTTTTATGCCGAGAAATTCATACACAAAATTTGGTTCCGATCAGATATAAAATGTCTGAGTTATCGCACCATGCATAAAGTGTCTACAGACAGACAGACGGACGGACGGACGGACGGACTAACGACGAGTGGTCAATCCGGACAACGACACTATGTTTACCATACTATGGTATGGGTAAACATAAAAACTGTTGTCTAAAGCGGTATATGGTGATTACAACTTAACGGGCGTTAGCACGCTTTTGTATTATAAGCTAGATATTATTCAAATAAAGGGTGTCACGATGACAGCCTATTTAATAAATAGAGCATGGCTTGGAGTGAAATACGCCGATATAGTGCATAGTGAGGTTGTGTAGTTCACGACGCGAAGCGGAGTGAACTACACAACCGCACTATGCACTATATCGGCGTATTTCACGACAAGTCATGCTCTAATTATTATATTGTATCGAACAAATATTTTGATTTAGCAGTAGGAAACTACTATTTTCAACTTTTACTAAGTTCAGACAATTGATGTTCGCCTTACTGAAGCTTTAATTTGGATCAGCGGCGAAATAACAAGTAGTTTCAGAACAAAGTTTGATGTAGTGTTCGTTACTATTTTTAGTAGTCAAAACTACATATGCATAGTGCACGATGGGAGAGACTTGAAGGCGTAGTATACAACTACGACTAATAGAGTCGAGTAGCCAACCAATCGGAAAGCTTGATTTCAATAACAAAGTCACGTGAGATACAATATTGTGACGTAGTAGAGTGAGTGAGTTAAGGAGATCAGTGAACAGGTGTATTTCGCCAAATTTCCAAGCACAGTTTTTATGAAAACTGGGCATATAAATTATTATAAGATTCATTGTATTTAGGATGACAAGTCGAAACATCATATAACATTTTCGAAAATTAAGATGTATATACAGTAATGCCCTAAGTAATCGACTCCTTAAACCACAGCAGAATTATGGGTAACTTTTCAGGATTTAGTCGGAAATATGGCTTGTTGCCATTCATCGGAAAGCTCTCGGGGAGAGCTTTCCGATGAATGGCAACAAGCCATTATTTTTGTTATTTAAACAAAAAATATTTTATTATATATTTTTGTTTAAATAAAAAAAAGCCGGGGAGAGCTTTCCGATGAATGGCAACAAGCCATATTTCCGACTAAATCCTGAAAAGTGACCCATAATTCTGCTGTGGTTAAAGGAGTCGATTACTTAGGGCATTACTGTATATAGCACTTGACATTCAATGCTTCCAGAGCGCTTTTTCCTAAAGGGTTTTTATCTCTGGTTTAACACAGGTTGTTAAGTGTAGAATTTTGTTAGCCGGGAGCCGCTGGGTTATTTTTGTGTATGTTATATGTAACACTGTATCAGAGTTTAGATTGTTTATAACAGAAATTTGTATGCCACATGGAAGCATGTCTTTTTGCTTAATTTATTAATTCGGTTTAGTTGAAAAACTCTGAATTGTTTCACGGCTTCCGGTTTGTGTATGACTGTACATATCAAACAACTAATAAAGACACATGCTATCTGCTATATATGTTTTAGTTGTATTTAGTCTAGCGTAGACGCATGGTTCCTGTACCTATTTTGTTATCAAATTCGAGGGGTATTCCAGGAGTATCCAAGACAGGATTCAAGGGTTTCTCAAGGGTGCGCCCGCTATAAATTCAAGGGTGTTACAGGAGTAAGGGCAGCTTATAGATAGACTAATGAATATATAAGTACTATCAAGTGAATACTTGTTACATACTAGTATTACATGAGACTGATGTGTATAAATTATAATGTAAATGTAAATCACACAGTCAACTACAAATTTTGGAAACAGAATTTTCTACCCAGAAATGATAGTCTGAAAAAATCATTTAATTTTCATGCAATTGTGACTAATTTATAAATACATCGAAACAAATGTGTTTACCCAATCAGAGTCGCAAACAAAGAGTAATTAAACTGGAAACTGAAAGATTAAAGGAAGATGGAAATTGCGTGCCGGTTTTTCCAGGAATTACCGTGAATACTCTAATTTTCTATCGCACATAATTATTTTACCAATCGCTTCATATAATTCCAATTCCTGCGATCGTAATGGAACGCCACCTATTCAAGGGTTTTCCAACATTTCAAGGATTTATATATGGCTATTATTCAAGGAGTCAGGTGAAATCCAAGGGTATTCAAGGGCCTTGAAAATGGATGTTCATATTCAAGGGTGTTCAAGGAAATTCAAGGAGCCGCAGGAACAATGCAAGGGCCATAGCACTGGTAATGAAATCCCATTACATGTATGTTTTTTTACAGAATTCGGAAAAAATAATAAGCTCCCATCTAAATGTCACCACGAAGATCCATACAAAGTTTAGTGACGATCGGATGAGAGATGTAACCTGTTGGGTGTGTTAAAGGATTTAGTCATAAAAAGAGTAAAATCTGAGATTGCCGTTGGCAGCCATGTTTTTAATAGAGTTCAGAAAAAATGGTAAGCTCCTATCTAGAGGTCAACTCGAATATATATATGAAGTTTTGTGATGATCGGATGAGGGATGTGGCCTGTATGGTATGCCAAAGAATTTAGTGATTCAAAGAGTAAAATCCAAGATGGCTGCCGATGGCCATGTTTTTCATCAAAAATCTTTTAAATGCAATAGCTCCCATCTGGAGGTGATCCCAAACATGCCTGTGAATTTTCAAAACATATCGCCAATAAATGTGGGCTGCTGGGTGTGCAAATTGACTCAAAAGTGAAATCTGAGATGACCGCAATGAAATTTGGAGAAAAAAATGGTAAGCTTAGAGGTCACCCCGATGATCCATATGAAGTTTGGTGACTATCGGATGAGAGATGTGGACTGTAGGGTGTGCTAAAGGAAATTTTTTTACGGATCATGGACAGAAGTACCTGATGTACTGACACACGAACGACCAACCCATGGCAATAGCTCAAACACAAAGCTTATCTTGTATTTTTATATTAGTAGTCCATGTCCAAATTTGAAAACAATCCGATAACTTGAACTAAAGTTATCATCCAAAACTAAAATAATCTCACATTCCAAATATTGTTCAGTTTTATTAATTATTACTGAAGATATCATCTGGGACAAACACACAGAATCCCTCGAACAAAAAATTGTGATTACAGTTGGCTGATCATCAGTGTTTGAATAAGTACATGTATAACTTTACTTGTTATTCAAACTATATCAGGCGAGCAACTGAATGTTGGGTTTTCAGTGAGATCTGGTGATTGTAAGCAGGGTTTCCACTATATGGGGCAGCAGGACCCTTTCCCCTCACCCAACTTTCCCTTCAGACATATTCCCCTACTGGATACAAAGATTAATGCCTACATCACCTGTGTATCTGCGACAAAGAAAACCAACAGGGAGAGATAAACAAAGATAATTTTATATACCCACCAACGCTGATCAGTAGTGAACCATTTTGCAAAAAAAGAATGCTTTTCACTGTTTTAGTTCTACATACATCAACATTTATTATGCCTTATTCTGAAAGATATCGAAGCAGACATTGCCAAATGACACGCAGTTGATTCTTCCTGGTTACATCGCGATCATGTTCTAAAATAACACGCTGTTCTAGTTCTGCATGATTATGTAGATAAGATCCAGATATTAGCAACTGAAGAATAATCAGAAATAGTTCATGGAATTGGCAATGATATAACATGTTGTCTTGAATTTAGTGAAGTCGGATATAGCAATAAATTGTGAATTGATGATGGTACGAAAACTTTTCAGTATAGTTATTTTACCCGTGAATTTAACTTGCATTTTGTCGCAAAGTTTACAGTATCTATACAATATCAATGTTTATATGTGGTGCCAAATGACAACACCCTTACATTTCTTAACCCCTTAAATTGTTAAAAATAAAACACATTTATGATTTGTTGACTTTTCTAATTATAATTCGATAGACATACGATCAGAACTTGGCTTAAATTATGAACTGATTTACTAAATATTATCAGACAATCGCAGTTTATTGATGGACTGAAATTTCCCTAAGCACCTACAGGACTAACATTCTCCTAGCAGAACCTCTGTCTTAAGAGAAGAGATTGTTGCTTTAGGTTGAAATGTTTGGCCAAATGAAATTTTCTTTGTCAAAAACATTTTACTCTGAGAGTGCAAATCCTGCATTAACATAGCCACCACGATGATAATGACAAATTACCACGCAAAAACAGACACATGTTCTGAGTATAATTTAGTAACTTACTGTTAACTTGAGCAAGAACACGGTCTGGGTAATCAAGCTTGTCAGTTATATTAATCAGCCTTGATTTTCCTGGCTCAATCGCAAATTTATCAGACAGTAAATGATTTTTCGGTAGATCATTTAAGCGAAAACTGCCATCTATAACAACAACAATATCGATGCTCTGTCTTTCAATGCATTTGTTCAGGCACATTAATAGCATAAGTTCTAGTGGTTCACCATCCTTTAAACAATCTCCAAACAGTATAAAGACATATTTGTCACAATCGTTGATGTCCTTTTCATAGGATTCTATTGCATGCTTTCCTGGATGAATTTTCATGACAACTGGTCCTTTGCACTCATGTTCAGCCTTCTTTAGTTTTTCCAGAATACTTTCAGAGACTACTGTCTGATCTTCATCATCCATGTCAGGTGCTCCTGCAATGAATACTTTCTTTATCTTTGAAACTCCTAAATCTGCAACAAAAAACAAAACTGTGAAATCACTTTCATTTGTTGGGGTCTATTATTTGTTTATTTCATAGCATAGCTAAACCAAGAGCAATTAATTAATAGAGAACAGGTCACCCATATAGGTGGCTTTATTTGATTTGTTGGTCCATCAACATACAGAAGATCATATAGCATACATATAATACAAATACCAACAAGAAGTGTAAGTTCACCAAATGTGAAACATGGGGAAATGATATAATAGAGAAAACTATGTTATCATTTCATGTTTATGTTAAAAACAACTGATTTTTCAACGACAGTAACAAGTT
This sequence comes from Siphonodentalium dalli, assembly GCA_032622095.1. Classification (NCBI taxonomy): domain Eukaryota; kingdom Metazoa; phylum Mollusca; class Scaphopoda; order Gadilida; family Siphonodentaliidae; genus Siphonodentalium; species Siphonodentalium dalli. The sequence goes on along the minus strand of CP136068.1, from coordinate 118,211,939 downwards.
TATATAGATAAAAGGCTACTAGGCCACAAGTCGCCCATTATTTGATTTGTTGGTTTCAAAGATCAAATCCAAATGGCGATTATCAAGATGTAGAACTCCAAAGTTGTTACGGACAGATTCACAGACAGACGGATCCATTTCCATATCCCCTGCCCCAAACTTTGTTAACTCCTTATATTCCTATAACCTGGAAGAACGGAATACCGGTCTGGAAATCATATGATATTTGACATGGAAGTACAGCACAGTAAATGCAAATATCAACTAGAATTGTACTTCTAATTTGCACATACAAGTCACATGTGACCTTGGTGGATACATAGGTCTATTTTCAGAAAAAAATTCACTTTTTATCATCGACAAAGGGGAAAATTTGTTAGATATATCATGATCAAAGCATACATTAACGTGGAATAGACTTTCTCACTGAAATACAGTACTAGTGTGACATTATTTCATCACATATTAGTTCAGTAAGCATAGTAGATTACTCTATAGTTGAGTGTGTAGACATTCCAGGTAAAAGCATTACATGAAGTGACATTGTCGGAAATTCTATGACGTCACGTGCCTCGGGTGGGGACCATTTAACATTCAGGACTTCAGGATTCAAAGGGTTAAATAACTACAAATGTGGAAATCTGACCATCATCATTCAATAATAACTAAATACCAATAGATCGCTGAATATTAACAATGTTATAGACTATTGATCGGTCAGGCATGTCATAGTGACATAGAGAATCTGTGATTGAGCCGAATTGTGAATGAGGTACTGTGCAGAATTTGTTGGAAGTTTAAACAAACAACGATTAGATGAAATTTATTATTCCAGTATATACTTACCATCATACTAGCCAATCAAATGGAATATATGAATACAAGTTAAAGAGATTTACTCATACATGTACTTACCTTCTGTTACTTGTTCATGGGTGCCTGAAATTATACATATAAAAATATAGTAGAATTCTGTAAGTAGTGAATAGGTCTGGAGATTGTATATATGGAGGTTTTTGGTTGTATAACACCAACAAGCATAACTATAATATGCCTATAAGACATAAATATACATCACACTACTGGAACATATTCATTAACCTTGGTGATCTGTGTATTGCACTTTCTGGTTTTATTGTTGACATAAACATACATGTAAGACAAATACCAACAAGAAGTGGTTAGTTCACCAAATGTGAAACGGGGGAAATGATATAATAGAGAAAAACTGTGTTTTCATTTCATGTTTATGTTAAAAACAACTGATTTTTCCACAACAGTAACAAGTTTTTATAGAAAAAAAGGCCTGGATCTGAGTGCCTTGATTGAGTATTCCGGTCAGTATTAAGTGTCTGTTAAATGCTGTATCTCAATACTCATGTTGTTTTGTGAGTTTGGAGAATAAACTTGATTGATATATATTCAGGACACATCACAATATTGAGTTTATCATCCCAGTGCCAAAAATTAATTATCCTAAAAAAAAATGTCAACTGGCCTGAACACTAATTTTTTTCACAATATTTTCTGTAGTTCTGGTGCATACTCTTGTCACTATGCATTTACTACTGTTGTTACCCTGATGTACCATAATCATTCCATGCAAGTATTGACAGAATACATTAGACCTTTGTAATAGATATAAACTAATTTAATCTGATATAAAGAATGATAAATTATGACATTGTACTACCAGTACAACATATAGGGATTACCTAGAATGATATATATATATTGATATGATTTTAATATCGGCACAATCCTTTTTTACAACACCAGATATCCGATTCATATAAAAATATACAGTCGAAATGAAAAGATCAAGACCTTGAAACATCACATGACATCACATGGCATGTGCTCGAAATGAATTACATTTCAAGCTTTCTTAGAGTCTCTTTGTGTCCATGTCTCTGAAACAATAACTTCATATTCAATGGTATATGTCAGGTATATGCTTTGATATGCTCAAATATAACAATATCAGACTATTGGGATGATGCAATTGTCTTCTTTTTACACTAGTACAACTACTGTAGGGTGTATGTAAGAAAACATATTGCACTAAGAACTTTGAACCAATTATTTTGGCAATCAACAAAAGCCCAATAGGCAATATTGGAACAACAATACAAACTGGATATTTGATAATATTTGCCGAGTACTCAGTGTCAACACAGAAAACAACAAACCCAATTTGGTCAAAATCGGATTACGTTTCAAGTTAAAAAATCCCACTTTAAATAGGGATCTTAAAAGATGCCAACAAGAAAGAAAATAGCACTATGTGTCTGTGATTTTATGAACCCCCCCCCCCCATCCACCTCTGCTCACAGGTTATTATCAATGCCAGAAATGTTATTCATTCAGAGGTGGGAGTTGAAGTAAACTTACATGGAACAGGCTGGCACTTCTGGATTATTGCATCTAAAATAAAAAAAATGAAATGAAAAAGAATTTAAAGCCAAGCAGTTATTTAAAGTCAATGATATATACTAGAATATATATATATAGTTCATACAGTAAAAACAAACCCATTTGAATTTTGAATACAATAAAAGAATAAACATCTGTAGAGCAAACAAAACGTCCAAAAAATACGGATCAATATTGGCTAAAGAAACAGTCACCGATGGTGGTATCCCACGCCAAGGTGGGCAAAGTTGGGAATGGGCATTCTTTGTTGAATGCCCTCATAGCAGTGAATGTCCATACCACATTTCATTCAGATCCGACAACAGGTATTTGAGTATCTGCTCGGACAGTTAAAAAAAATATTCCCAGATTTACAGACGAATAACTCTAGAACGGAAAATCCAGAAAAAACTATTGAACACTCAGTTGAATGCCATTATAGTAGTGATCATCCATACCAAATTTCATTCAGATCTGACAACCAGTGTTTGAGGTACTGCCCAGATGGACAGACGGATGGAAAAAAACCGATGGATAAATGTCAAGACGGACAGATGGACGAGGTCAATCCAATATAACCCGCATTCTCTTCGAGAGTAGGGGGTATAAAAATAATTGTTATCAGTTAATATTTGTTTGAGATCAGTTATTATTTTTTTAGTTCATGCTTAAAATATAAATTGCAATGCGAACAAAAATACAATCAAAGGGCCATAACTCTGGTAAAAATGCATGGCTGGGTCTTCAGAATCTCCTCTTGTAAACTCACATACCAACGAGAGGCCAATCATGATCGGCAGATTGGCGATAGTGATTAGCCATTTTCAGCTTGGACACAAAATTCCATAACATTCAATGTTAATCTTCAAAGATTAAAACAATTCTATTTTTTATTTTGTTTTTTAAATCCATTATAAAAATTTGAATTCTATGTATTTTGGGCTGAGAAACTGACATACCAAATTTGGTTTCGATCAGATAAATTTGTTTTGAGTTATTGTAGCATGCGTGAATTCCAGGTCAAAGGGCGGCCATAACTCCTTAAAAAAAACTTTTTTCAAACTCATTTTCGAACTCAATCTGTATTTTGGGCTGTGAAACACATATACAAAATTTGATTCCAATCGAATAAAACATGTTTGAGTTATCACACCATGCGTAAAGTGTCTACGAACAGACAGATAGATTGATGAACGACAGGTGGTCAATCTGGATGTGGTCACAATGTGTACCAAAATCAAAATAAATTAATCAATCATTAGTGGCAAAGAGTGCGTCAAAATAATCCAATATACAATGAGATATATCAGATGATAGGTATTTCTGTCTGTTAAAGTATCAGGAATGTTGAGAAGGGTTAATTTTTAACTACAAAAATCCATGCAATTGAAAGAGGAGAAACCTGGAGATATAATAGGTCAATGATTAAATGCAAAATATAAACGAGAGGTCGATCATCCCTTGGCGATAATAAATAGCTATGATCGGAATCATAATCTAGAGTTTTTATGTTGACTTATAGAGTATACTGAACATTATGTACTAATGAAGTACATTTATAGACAAATAATATACATAACACAAATTCTCAAATTATTTGAATTTATGGGTCCTAGTACCAATTTTACAATAGTAGTGTCACATTAACATTGGAATACCATAGGACCCCTAACCTGAGATATTAACTGAACACAGTCCATACCCTGGTGGTGAGTATAGCTCTCAAGAAAAATATTTAGACAATACAAATTTTAAAGTGTTCTCTATATAATATATATATATATATATATCTCATATATATTTTGAAGACCTCTGTCTGTCTGTTTGTCTGTCTGTCTCATTAATACAAATCTACGATTCTCGACCGATCGGGACGAAACTTGGTACGTGTGTGTAGTTTGACCAGGCGGTCGTCGTTGTCGTATTGGTGAGCCCGTGCGACGCCCGTGCAGCGCATGCGCAGACGAGATCTCGGAAACGGGTGGAGCTATCGACTTGAAATTTGCTATGTGAATGTATCTTGCCCCGGATATGAATTTTATCGGGTCGCCGAGCCCGTGCGACGCCAGCTTCGCGCATGTGCAGACGAGATCTCGGAAACGGGTGGAGCTATCGACTTGAAATTTGCTATGTGAATGTATCTTGCCCCGGATACGAATGTTATCGGGTCGCCGAGCCCGTGCGACGCCAGCTTCGCGCATGCGCATTTTATCGGGTCGCCGAGCCCGTGCGACGCCAGCTTCGCTCATTGCGCAGACCAGATCTCGGAAACGGGTAGAGCTATCGACTTGAAATTTGGTTTTTGAATAGCCCGGACAACGTCGGGCTCATCGGCTAGTCTCTTATATATTTTGAAGACCTCTGTTTGTCTGTATGTTTGTCTGTCATTTATACAAATCTACGATTCTCGACCGATCGGGACGAAACTTGGTACGTGTGTGTAGTTTGACCAGGCGGTCGACGTTGTCGTATTGGCGAGCCCGTGCGGCGCCCATGCAGCACATGCGCAGACGAGATCTCGGAAACGGGTGGAGCTATCGACTTGAAATTTGCTATGTGAATGTATCTTGCCCCGGATACAAATTTTATCGGGTCGCCGAGCCCGTGCAACGCCAGCTTCGCGCATGCGCAGACCAGATCTCGGAAACGGGTGGAGCTATCGACTTGAAATTTGGTTTTTGAATAGCCCGGACAAAGTCGGGCTCATCGGCTAGTTTATATATATACACAGCCATAATATGATCAGGATGCTGATAGTGATGCCGACCGGACCGGACCACTGCCAAGGCGGTCCAGTCCGGTCCGGTCCAGGCCATTCCGGTCTGGTACACATGCCTGGACCGGTCCAAAACGGTCCGGTCCACCTATAATATGCTATATGTTAATGAATTCTCTGTTTTCTCAAAGTTTTTACTCTGTATAGTACAAACTATAAGTTACTGAGTTCAGTGCATTGCAATGAGTCCATATATGTTAAAACTGACATTGTTTGCCGATTGTATGCATCATTGTCTGTCTCTGGCGGGATATTCTGGGAACGATGCACGATAATAGTATTTCTAGTAATGCGAACATGCACTAATTAAATGTATTGGACAGATAAAAAGCTAGGGCCAGAATGTGTCATAACCAATCTAACATGGCACTCAACTGATCGTATGCATGATTAGTATCATACTTATTTTCATTAAATTGAAATTTAAACGAAATAACTTTACTGATGACAATTATACAAATGTGTACTAATATGACTACTACATTAATATTAGAGTCTTGGAGATTGTGGTGGCTGATTGTATAATCCTGACAATTACAGTTATATACCTAGGATATAATAGGACGGCAAATACGCAATAATATTCGCGATAGTTTATAATTCTGATAACTGAAGTAAAATAGTGGACCGTACCGGAGAGTACCGGACTGGCGGCAAAAAGCGGTCCGGTCCGGTCCAGTGACACCCGGTCCGGACCGGACCGGACCGGTCCAAAGCGGTCCGGTCCGCATCACTAGATGCTGACCCCTTGACCCCCCAACTCAAACAGATTACCACAGTTCATATAAAAGACAATAAGTAGCCCTCAATAAAGTGGTTTCACACATTACAATGTTTCACAATAGTTATTACTCTGAGGTACCAGTATTTATGCAGTGGACACTGTCACCAACTCCTCATTTTGGACTCATATACTAACAAGAGCATCGCTAGTTCATGGCAAAATACGCCTGTGGTAATTCCAAAATGCGAGAATTAATTCATCCACACCTTTTTATTTGCACGATAATGCACTCCTAACCCTTTGAACCCATAACACCGATATTTAGGTGCAAACGAACCGTGACTATATCCCGTAACACCGATATTTCGGTGCAGCGACGACACGGGTCAGTAGCAAATTTATATATATTATAACGAGCGTCAGACCAACTGATTTATATTTAAATGGCCCCCACATATGTCAGCGGAGCCCATGGTGCATATGGAATGGTTGGCCGCTAGTATTGGGTAGAAATATATGCGCATAGCATATAATCTACAAAAGCATAAGATATTTTAAGCGAACTGTGCCGCTATATTTACGGCATATCATATCATGTTCCCCGTGTGTGTACAGAACAGACATAATTTAGACATACAATTTCAGTTTAAATTACCCTCGCATATATTAATCAGTGTTCTGCTACATACGGGGAAGGGTCTATCGCATATCAAGTTGATTTATTCGCGCATGCGCAGACCAGCGCAATCACAAATAAATGGCTTATAACGTACTTATACACGACATACCCACTAATATATATATTTAAATGGGCCCATTGAAGTCAGAGCTGGCAATGGTGTGTATATGGATTGGCTGCCCGCTAGAAATGGGTAGGAAAACATGCGCATGCGCGCAGACTATAATTCATTTTAAAAATGCGTTTAAGTGAAATGTGGCGCTATATATGACATATAGTTGCATATTTCACATATCAGTACAGTAGCCACAATCTAGACAGCTTACTTGAACAATGGGACCACGATATGTTACGGGAAATTACGTTGTTTCTGGTCTCTGTAATATAAGTCTCTGTTATGCCACATGCGGCAAAAAGTCTATCGCATATCAAGTTAACTTACTTGCGCATGGTCAGGTATATCTTAAATTTCACATTAGGATATTGGTCGCATCGAAACGCAATTCGCTGATGTATAATAACAACGTTATAAGCTAGAATTTGTTTATCGTGCAAATTTCGGGTAGTTACCTAGTAAGGAGATATCGGGTGGCAAAGTCTCCCGATCTTACAATGATCAGTGGACCATGCATAGCATGCCTGCACAGTTTCAGGTAGGTGTCCCCTTTGAACATAACCAACACCATGCGACTAGACACTGTCTAAATTAAGGCAAACCATACCACTGAAAGGTTAGTGCAATGATGTCATTCGATCATTTGTGGTATTTGCTTAGCAACCGTTGCTACCCTTAAATGTGATATTTGGTTCACTATTCAGGTCGGGTATATCTCAAATTTCACGTTAGGGTATTACCTGCATCAAACGAGAGGCCGATCACGATCGGCAGATGTTAACCCATCCCTTGGCGATAAAAATTTAATATGATCGGATAAATGAGAGTTTTGGTGTTGAATTATAGAGTATACTGTTATGTACTATTATAGACAAATGTACATAACACAAATTATTGGAATTTATGGGTCACTGGCATTTATATAAGAGAATGCACTGGTACAGGATCTGTAATGCTAAACCGCCACAGCTAGCAAGCCCATGGGTTAAATGTGTAGGTGTGACCTGGACATGGAATACTTGAGTTAAGAGAGTCCAATTTAAGTTTACAATAATAATGTGTCCTAGTATACAGATAAGCAATATCACCACTGACCCATTAATATCAATTATATAGCAGAGCTGTCAAAATATCACAGGAATTGTTTATGTTGAACACTGACCTCTCTATTAAACCAATAACAATTATAATTATATCAGACCATCTGAAGATATAACTCTGCAGCACAGATGTCCAAGTCTACTGTTAATATTATTGTTGAATCTTTATTTTAAATTAGATGCCATAGCCTTATGTATCAAATTATTTGCACATTGGCATAAGAGACATCAGAAAATAATATAGCCTTATCAATAGCTAAGTAGTCCAAAGGCAATTGGTGAATTGGATTTAATGTTGCTCCAAACAGATTTACCAGTACATAACACAAGATTTTGGACCGATTTAATCAAATTTGGTGTGGTGATTCGGGGTACCCTTGGCAGAGTTATAATGGTGTTAGTTTTTCAATTTTTTTTTAACTTATTTAAAAAAATTAAAGGGACACATTGGAAATCTTTTTATCATAATCATCAATATCTAAATGAAAACAAATGACAATGTCAATGACATTTTTTTTATTATTATTATAAAAGTTAAAAATAAATTTTTTTTAAAATCGAATTTTTTTCTCCTCAATTTTTTGTTGTTGAAAAAGGGTCATAACTCCTTTAAAATTAATCGGATCAAACCCATATTTGAACTCGATCTGTATTTTGGGCTGTGAAACTCACATACCAAATGTATGAGTTATGGCAGAATGCGTGAATTCTAAGTTGAAAAAGGGCCATAACTCTGTAACAAAATCTCGGATCAAACCCAAATTCGAACTCGATCTGTATTTTGGGCTGAGAAACCCATATACAAAATTTTGTTTCGATCGGATAGAGTTATCGCATTACTCGTAAAGTGTCTACGGACAGACAGACAGACAGACGGACAGACAGACGGACAAACGACGAGTGGTCAATCCGGGCAACGACACTATGTTTACCATACTATGGTATGGGTAAACATAAAAACGCAATCACTGGGGTTGAATTGCGACGCTATAAGCTATATTTACATTTTCCAGTCAATTCCGGGTAGTTGCCTAGCAACCGTTACCAAGGAGTTGCCGCGAGGCAAAGTCTCGCGATCTTATAATGAAAATGTTTAGTTATCACATTGTGTCAACAGGATTTTTGGAGAATGTTAATATTTTAAAGAAAATAAACCAAATGACCTCTCTATGCAGGTTAGGGGTGTGTTATCATAAACTATGATATGAAATAATAAACATAATCATTGACAAATATTTGAGTTATCAAATCAGATAGCAAGGGATTAATCTTAACCACACTAATGAACTGATCAACACAAAATATTCTATAAAAGCATGTAATTGGATTTAGAAGCCCATCCAATAAGTCAGTCTCAAGAATACAAGCAACATTATTATTATCCTCCAGTGGAGGACCTCCACCCCAAATGCAATAGAGGGAATTTCAAAATAAGACATTTCCTCTAATGATGAATATTCAATTGGTGGTTTTTAGAAATCCTTACTGAACCTGGCTCAAAGTTAAAGGTATGATTTAATATCTGCCTATCCGCTATCATGTGTCTATGGAATGGGTTAATTTTAATCCCAAAATCCATGCAAGTGAAAAGTGGATCACCATCATCCTGGACATAGAATCAGAGAACGGTCAAATGAAAAGCATCAAAACCATATGATGTGTGGAGAGGGTTAATCATTTTCAATGACATCACATGATGGAACTTCGTAATGGGTGGGTTAATTTTTTTTATAAGATAAGATACAGTGTCTCTACAGTAATGTCTGCTAGCTGGCCATGGTACTGGTGTATTCTGTCAATAAAATGTACCTATCCATAGCTAAATATAGAATCTAATAATTCACTTCTCTGTGAATGTGTCTTTCTCTTAAAATTCTCATAGTGTATTACATGTAATTACATTATCAGTGACTTGAATTATAAAGGGCCATAACTCTGTTAAAATATTTTATCTGTATTTTGGGGTGAGCACCACATGTACCAAATCTGGTGTCGATCAGATGAAAAATATTTAAGTCATCACAGCTTGGATGAATTCTATTTAAAAACAAGAGTGGAAAGGGTTAACTAAACAATACCAAAATCCATACAGATGAAGAATGTGATAATAAAAACCGAGTTAATAAATATGAGGCATATCAGAAGAAAATTGTTTGACTTAGATTCATCAGATAGCATTTGTGTGCAGGGTTAATTATTTTCTAAACCAATCAACCAATCGATATCAAAAACTATACAGGTAAGGTGTGTGTCATCATAAACCTACATATCAAATATGAACACAATCGGACAAAAAATACTTTGTTTACAGCATCGGATAGCTCATGCCTATGTGTGGATGCAAAGTGTACAATTTCTAAACTGATCAACCGATCGATACCAAAAACTATACAGGTGAGGAGTGTGTCATCATAAACATGCACATAAAATTTGAACATGATCTGATAAAAAATATTCGAGTAATCAAATCGGATAGCAAGTGTCTATGGACAGACGGACAGATGGACAGACGACGGATGGTTGATCCAGACATCAGCACATATAAACGATCCATGCTTTGAAGTTTAAGAATTTACAAACTGCCAGGCACAAAACTATCAAATGCATATATACGACAACATGAGTATAGTTACATAAAGTAGCAATAGGCAACGATTTTGTTCAAAGCCATTTTCCAGATATTCAGATGCAGTTACAGCAGTTTTAGGGTGTTAGGAATATGAAACAAAGTCAGTAGTAATGGCAGTGTTTGAAAAAAATGACGTTTTTTTCAAATAATTGGACGGGGGTCAGGGGGTCGACAATTTGCAATTTTTGAGGAATGGCAAAATTCTGACAACACAGCATAACGGCAAAGTTTTCGAATTCTTATGGCAAACCTATATGTTGTTCTCATCGGGAATGATCAATCTACATAATCAATGCAGAAATAGAACTTTTCCTTCATAAAAATAGAAAATATTGATCAAAATCCAAGTTTACCCCCATCAAAAAGATGATTTTTGTTTTCTTTTTCTTTTTTTCAAGTATATTGACAATATACTATAAAAACTTTTGGTATTTCTGTGTGTTATTTCTATTATCAGACACTATTGAATACATTTTGATAAAAAATTGAGATTTTTTTGTCAAATGCATGGAAATATTTCATGATAACCAAACTATACCCCCTACAAAAAAAAATTTAAAGCTATTTTTTTCAACATTATGGAGCTATTTGCGCAAACTACTACCTAACCTGCAGCAAAACTGTATATAGGTTTCATTGTCAGCCATTGGTGTATCGATATGAGAGCAGATATTTTATTTTTTCTCAATTAATTCTTGGAAAATGGACAAAATATGAGTGTCAACCTTCACAAAGTTCACGAGCCAAACTATTTTCAAGCGTATGACAGAACTATATCTCAATTAATGTTGGAGGCATTGTTTTATGTAAACAGTGCAACATGATAAAGTATGTTTTGAAATAACTGGTTAAGTGGATAAACAAACCAGTACCCACCCGTTCGCAAACAAAATATCACGTTATGGGCATTATGAGGCCATTATGATACAATTAATGATACTTTATGATGGCATGGTGGTCAAATATGCCCAAGAAGCTATTCTACCCACTCATTCGTACAGATCGTAGTAACACAAAATATTATTTTGCGCCATCATTCAAACGGGAACGGGACTGCCTGCCCCTGTGACAACCCGTCCCTCTGCTATTTTCAGGGCGGGTTGTCCCGATAAATAAGGACGGGTTGTCCAGAAATTGTTAATAGTGATTATGTTCTTTGATGATATATTATTAATGATATTGACCAACAAAACATGTGTTTTATTCATTAATTATGTCAAAGCATTTTGCTTGTTGTCCAATTAATCCTCTTCACAAATCTCTATATTTCTACATGTATATTGTGTCTATGTTATAAGTTTGATTGGAGGTGAGTATACACACAGCCTTTGAATGATGCCGACGGAATTGGGTATATTATCTCTTGAGTGTGGGTTATCTTCATTCTGCAAGCATGTTTCCTTGCATTCACTGCGATTTGGAGGTGCCACCAGCAGAGAAGAAATAAGAGACCAGCACAATGCACTGGCAGAAATCCAGCAGCAGCAGCAGCCCCAAATTAATCATTGTTCGTTTTGTTAAACTTATTAAATTTTGTTTTTAATCTTCGTTCACATTCATATTCATATCAGCCTACAGTATATACTTCATTCCGTTTTTTGTTGTCCGTGTTGTTACATCAAATAAAAACCTATAAAGAACAACCCGGCCAGTTTCTTTAAACAAACATCTCATAATTCTGTCACACGTCCTAATTAGCCACTAATTACCGCTAAGTGATTTTAGGGGGCGGGTTGTCAGGGGGTGGGTTGTCTTGAGTGAAAGGTGGCGGGTTGTCTCAGGGGCAGGTAGTCACGGCCCCATTCAAACATGTGTCCAAGTAGTTTTGTTTCAACCCGAATACCAGTCAACTCGGGGGTATGAATCCTGCGTACGGCTTCAAAACGTCCTGAATCCCGCATACTGAAGGGGGGGGGGGGGGGGGGGGGGTAGGCCTAACTGTTGACTTGTTAGTTACAATTTTTTTTTTAAACAACAAGTTAAATTTCAAGTTAAAATATCATTAATTATATGGCATTATACATAATAAAGTTGCTTAGATAAATCAGATCTTCCCAATCAACCAATTTCATTCAATAAAGACAAAATGGTCAGCAGAATACATTACTATTCACTTCAAATACATTTGCTTACGTACAATCATTAATATGTTCACGGGGGCCACCATGTTTTAATCATGTGACTACATTAGCTGGTAATACTACTAGTAATAGAGTGATCTCCCCTGGCAATTAAAAACATATTTTTTCCTTTGAAACGATGACCAGCGCGACGATCGAAATACGGCTTTTTATTGCTAATTTTTAACTTTTTAACTTACCAGTGAGCAATGAAGCGTAATCAATATTAATCGAGGTGGTCAGAAAGTTTCAAATTCGAAGTAATTTTCACGATTTCAACTAAAATCTTTTCATAAATATTTTCGCGGCTTTTTAGTTTGGTAAACAAAAAATATTCTATCCGCTGCCGAATTGTGCTATTTTTATTGGAAAAGGACACGTAATTGCTTAAAATAGCTGTGTTTACAATCACCTTCAGTCACGAGACTCTGGAGATTTCCTGTGATGTCATCATTTACCGACTTCCGGAAATACGCGAGTTATCGGGGTTGCCTATTGCTACATAAAGCTACAAGACACGCATCCACTAAAACCCTTTTTCACAGTTTGGGCAACCCTCATTATATTAATTAATTGTTCTCCAATGAGATAATTGAATCATGTGTCAAAAGAAATATGCAACCATTTATTACACTTTATTACAAAGGACGAATTTGTTAATTATGGCCTCCAGTCTGGTGCCAATTAATTATCAGATAATACCAGAAGTTGAATAGTATTAAGTCTCAGAATGCCTATGTACATGCACAGAATTCGTCTATTTCAGTCTGAAATAAACGTTACAGGAATTATTTTGTTAAAAAAAAATAAAAAAATTATCGTCATAACTGGTCATAATACTAATTATATATGTCTAACAGACCCATTTCGCCAAGAAAATTCAAAATCGAGCAGATAATGTATTTATTATTATGATATTTAAAAAATCGCGGAAAATCCGAAGATATTAATCGGGTAAGTCACATGACTGATTAGTGCGATCACATGACTATAATGTGGTCACATGATGATCAGCTGCATGATCGACGTGGTAAGTTTACCTGATTTCCTTACCGGTGACATCGGTGGGCGGAGTTTAAAACAATTCCGCCAATCATGTAACAAGTTGATAAATTACATGAATATCGCAGTCTCCGATTAAATACCTTTGTACGATAAATACAAGTGATCACCATTACATGATCGCCAATACAATGCTCACTATTAAATAAAACCGGATTTGCTAAATTGTTAGATTATATAAGGAATAATGATGGCTAAAGTGTAATTTGAAGCGATAAACTGGAGTGAAATGAGATTAATTTATGCCTAAATGCAATGAGTGGAATATAGTGCGAAACGAAAGAGAACTGATTCTGAAAGAATACAAGTTGGACCTAGTCTAGCTTCTTCGTTGTATTGTACAAATTTCGGAAGCTAATTTATACAACTGAAATTGTGTCATACCGGTGTGTGCTATAGGAGTCAAATTGAACACAAATGGGGTGTGATTAAAAAGTTCTTGGTTAATATACTAGTACATGTATCGTGATGGCTTATATTCGTCATAATAATGTTCCTCTTTGTTTCTTCACACAGTCTTCTGAGTGGAGAAGTGCAACACTGCGGATCGCTTGCTTAAATCATTCCAGTCAAGATACGATCAGATAGTGGGTTAACAAAAGAATTAACTCAAATACACAACAGAGTGTCGAGACTACAATAATTATTAATTAGGTACTTTGGCATAACGGCATTTTTTTCCTAAATTGAAGGCTAGCTGGGCATTGTTTTTCTGTTTGTGTTTGTTGTTCTTTTTTGTTTAATTTTACGTTTTGATGGCAGATATTGACTTTCAAGAGAGGAAGTTTTTAATTGTTGTATAGTCTACAAAAAAATCCAATGAATGCCTTAGTTAATAAAGAGAGTCCATGCTTTCGTCGCCATATAGACAATAAAGAGCGTTCTCAATTATAAACGTGATCATTTTCAAGGTATCATGGATGATTTGGTATGTGGTATTGTGACATTTAAATATAAAGATGCTTCCGTCTTCCAAAAGTTGTAGACAATAACGAGCGTTCACAATTACAAAACGTGTTGTCTTTTTGGAGGTACTATATAATGGTGATCTGCATGTGGCATGATAGCAATCGAATATATGAATGATTGAGAATTTGGAAATAACTTACAAAGAACAACAAACGAAACACCTGATATATAGTTAACATTATTCTGACAAGTGTTTTTATAACGTTTGGGAGCTTGTGACAAAGTTGATGCAATCGTCTGCGGCCATTACCACTCACTTGGGGTCCAATTTTATAGTACAAACAATTTCGCCAGTTGACACTGATGAATAGTCAAGGAGTGACTATCAAATTTAGCACTATAATAACATCAATTCATGAAACAAAACACGCGATGGCATGTTATTAATGGCTGCAAAAATGACTATTAGACTATTATATGCACTACTAATTACTTTATTAATATAAATATATGGTTTACTATACGATAGTGACTTCCAAAGTGAACCACGCTATCATGGTTTACTGAACTAACTCATCGCATAGCGATGTAATCTATATATACACCGCGGGCGCTCAAACCGATTCCGTATTTTAGTATCGTCTGACTATGTTGGAAATCTCTGAATATCGATGGTGGTATTATTTATAAATTTTTCCGCTTCTTTATTATGGGGTCGGAATGAGACTTGGGTCATTTTAATCAAAACAGGGAGGGCTTTCCGATTGATTTGGTAATTTCTAGACCGAATAAATCCTTTAACGGTAAGATGAGTCCGATTTTGTCATATCATTAATTCCATATTTTGTATTTCTGTTTCACTCCTATCCAGTTGTATCCGTTGTCTTTTTTGGTGCATTTCTACACAGTTTGACTGACGTTTCTATTTCTTTCTTTAGTAATAAAAGGGGATGGTCTCTTAATGCAGGTGAAATTCATGTTTTGAACTGAATATTAGGTGGTCGCGATTGACAGGTGGTTACACAATGAAGGTGATATATAGAATAAATAGTCGGTGAACAGAAAATGCGATCAGAAATGGCAGGTGTTAAATGTGGGTCTCTCAAGACAGGTTCTACTGTAATACGTCTGATTTTTTTTAAATGGGCGTATAAAAAATATAACCTATTTGTGCATTTAAAGACCAAATTAGGAAATATTTATGACACTATATAACAGCATACAATCGGCCGCATCTAACACTACATGAAACAAAAGATCCTGGTCTGAAATTCACAATGAACGAACTATCTTAATTTCATTTTGCAAACTTCTGAGAGAATCTTTCAACACATGCCAATTTCTGAAATCATCCCAAACAATTCAACCCTCTTACAGCCGGCGTTGCGCTAGAAACTGTGACAAGATTATGCAACTCTGTGACAACAACACCATCGGCAACAGAAAACAAGCGACAATCAACAAGAAATACGAAGATGTGAAAAACTGATCATATTTATTTACATCCTGTTTTATCTGTGTTATTTATATTTGCAGTTGATTTTTGTAATTTATTCGATAAAGTCACATTGATTGCTCTTCGTACGACAGAAATATATTCCACTGGAGTGATTTTCTATAAATCAAACATCTCCAAACATAAGGGCTGCCTGACTCAATGGAGAGCACCACCGCATACATTATATGTCATGTAAGTGCATCTGTCATAACATTTCCTTAGTGGTTCTTGTTTTCAATAAATCAAATAAATATGGCCTAGTCTGTGAAACAACGGGAATCTGACTTGTATTTGTGAAAATAATAACTTAGATGTTGATAATTGACAGGTTTATCATTATCATAGAATACTTCTATAACAGACCGATTTGTATGCAATATTGCATAATTTATTCCAAAATCAGCTCTTTGTTGTAATACTGATCTCTCAGAGACAGATCTCAACAGACTGATGCAACATATGAATATAGCAGATTTATCAAAATACTACTAAATACCAACCTCTTTTTTGTGTCAATATAAGTGCTAATTCTTTCAATTTCAGTTCTGTAAGACCTTTGATTATATCATCAAGCCATAAAGATTGATCTCCTTTCCTGTAAAGACACTGAATAAGCTCCAGACATCCTTCATTGTTGGTTTGTTGCTTGCGAATCCGTTCCTATAAATAACAAGACAGTCAATGACTGTGGGGTCGCTCACCAGACTGCAAAGACTGATAAGACTGGGACTCTGGAGACCAAAACAGTCAGCACTTTTCATAATCACTTTAAAAGAAGTAGATTTAAACAGGATATGTGGCTAGAGAGACTTCAAGTATGTAGCTTGGTAAAAAACCACCTTGAAATTGCCAACTGTACACTACTGATCACCCCCCTCCTCCAGCTCAACAAGTCCCCTCCCGACCGGGATCCAGACTCCCAAGTCTTAGGTTGGAATTTCACAACCGACACCTCAAACTTTCTCAATTGTTGGAAATTTCCAATCTCACAAGCGCCTTTTTCTAAAACCATTTAAACATGTTTGAAGCCCAATTATCCATGGACACAATACATGTATGTCAGACCAATCAGTCAGGTGGTTCCAAGGTAGATGTTTTAATGAATTTGGTATTTCTATGATTTTATTGGACACAAAAGTGTTAACTCCCCATAGACTGCCATTTCTTGACAGGTTGACCTCATTTTAACAAATCTGTATCTCAGTCACTAAAGGATCTTCCTGATTCCTCCATACTATATGTAAGCTAAATAGTCCAAAATCCCTTGAGAAGACATTTTAAGAATTACTATAGAGACATATAGTTATGTCCCTGGTCCCACCCTATTTAACCTGGTGACCCCATCTGAATAAATTTGAATCCCAGACACCAAACAACCCTTCATACATATCATAAATATCAGTCAAATAGACCTGATGGTCCTTGTGAAGGAAGCATATTAAGAGGGAAACTGTCCTTCGCTTGGCCCCTATTTGACCAGGTGACCCCATTAAAAAAATCTGAATTGCAGTCAAGGAAGAACATTCCATTCTATATAAGCCAACTAGTTCTTGCAAACATATTTTAAGAATTACTATGTAGTGAAATAGTTAAGTCTCTTGCTCTGCCCTTATTTGACTTTGTGATCCCATTTTCACAAATCTGATAAGGATAAAAATTAAGTTCCCCAGTTGAAGTTGGTGATATTCACCCATTGGGCACCTCATTTATGAATTTTATCTTCTGCAAATTAGGGGATATAGAAACTTCCTAGAAGGGAAATTTAACTAACAACAATGTAAATTTGATACTATAGATACTTCCCAGAAGATGAGGCCTAAGCAGAATGAGGTCGCCAGAGGGTGAATTTGGTGATGCTAGCCTGCTGTGCCGGATAGCATCACAAAAAGCGTGTCTGTTCCTACATTGTGTATGCCTGGCCTCAAGCAACACAACGTATTATACAACAAGCCTTGAAATAGTGTGATAGTGTGTCTGTCATTTGCAGAGTGAGGTCCCCAGAGGGTGAATTTAGTGACGCTAAATTCACCCTCTGGGGACCTCATTCTGATAAAGTCCTCAACTGCTATGGAAGACCTAGAATAAAATTGAATTTCCCCAGTTGAAGTTGGTGATGTTCACCCATTGGGCCCCTCAATTATGAATTTTATCTTCTGCAAATTAGGGGATATAGAAACTTCCTAGAAGGGAAATTTAACTAACAACAATGTAAATTTGATACTATAGATACTTCCCAGAAGATGAGGCCTAAGCAGAATGAGGTCCCCAAATGGTGAATTTGGTGATGCTAGCCTTGAATCAAGCTTTGAAATAGTCTGTCTGTTATTTGCAGAATGAGGTACCCAGAGGGTGAATTTAGTGAGGCTATCCTGCACAGCGGGCTAGTATCACTAAATTCACCCTCTGGGGACCTCATTCTGATAAGGCCCTCAACTGCTATGGAAGACCTAGAATAAGATTGAAGTTCCCCAGTTGAAATTGGTGATGTTCACCCATTGGGCACCTCAATCATGAATTTTATCTTCTGCAAATTAAGGGATACAGAAACTTCCTAGAAGGGAAATTTAACTAACAACAATGTAAATTTGATACTATAGATACTTCCCAGAAGATGAGGCCTAAGCAGAATGAGATCTTTAGACTCTAGATACTTCCCAGAAGATGAGGCCTAAGCGGAATAAGGTTCTCAGAGGGTGTATTTGGTTATGCTAGCCTGCTGTGTAGGATAGCGTCACTAAATTCACCCTCTGGGAACCTCATTCTCCAAATGCCAGGCACTCTGAGAAAGTGAAATTAATCTGATTTTAATGACCACTGAGTGATAATGTAAACAACAAGGGTGCTTCATTGATAACACCATTAATCTCATTTAAATTATGGATGACATGAATACACTCCCTGGGGACTCTGCCTAAGGCTGCAGAAGCTATCTTTATCTCTCTATCTGCCTTGCCATGTGTCTATCAGTTCATAGGAGAGTTGCCTTGTAATGGGAATTTAAAAAAAAACAAACTTTATTTACCTGTGAGTTAGGATATGAGATAGGGTGGAATGATGTTGGTTGGGGGCAGGGTGGGGTTCTGGGTCATGTGGGGGGGGGGGGGGGGGGTGATATTTTTTTTTGTATGTTAAATTGATCAAGGAGTTCCTGAATTTTTTATTATTTTTTGGGGAATTATGGCCCTGGCTCCACCACTATTTGACCCAGTGACCCCATTTGAACAAATCTGAACCCCAGTCATTCAATGACCCCACATACCAAATATAAACTAAATCGGCTTAATGGTTATTGACAAGAAGTCGTTATAAGAATTACCAAGGAGGAATATAGTTATGGCCCTGGTTTCGCAACTGTTTGACACAGTGACCTCATTTGAACAAATCTTAATGACAGTCACCTAGGGAACATCCACACCAAATATGATCAAAATGCAAAAATGTAATTTTTTGGTTTTTAGAGTTATGTCCCTGGCTCTGCCCCTAATTGACCCAGTGACCCAATTTGAACAAATCTGATTCCCAGTCACCCAAGGTCCCTCAGTACCAAATATAAGCTAATTCGGGCAAATATTTTTGTAGAAGAAGTCATTGTAAGAATTACTATGAGTTATGGCCCTGGTTTCTCAACTAATTGACCGGGTGACCTCATTTGAACAAATCTGAACACCAGTCACCCAAGGACCCTCCATACCAAATATTAGCTAAATAGGCACAATGGTTATGGACAAGAAGTTGTTGTAAGAATTACTGTGGAGGAATAGAGTTATGGCCCTGGTTTCGCAACTATTTGACCCAGTGACCTCATTTGAACAAATCTGAATGAGAGTCACCTAGGGAACATCCACACCAAATATGAACCAATTCGGTCTTCCGGTTTCAGAGGAGAAGATGTTCAAAGAATTGTTGACGGACGGACGGACGGATGGACGGACGGACGACGGACGAGGAGTGATGACTATAGCTCCACCGGAGACTTCGTCTCAGGTGAGCTAAAAACAAACCAACGGACGGTGATATGCCATACCAGGGTTCGCACTGGTCGGAAAATTCTTTTAGCCAATTAAAAAATATAGTATAGGAATGTTGAAAAGAAAGTGTCAATGACACTGTAGCTCAACTTGTAAATGGTATAATTTTATGTGTTGGATTCAATTGAGTCATTAGGAACTCGAAAAGTTTACTGTCTATGAGTATTAAATACATTAAGTGATATATATAAGGGATGTGTTTTAATGTGTAATTTGGTTACATGTATGTCTTTTTCCACTGTTTTGAAAATATCCCAAAAAGTTTGATGTCACCAACATCAATAAAATATGGGGGGTGTTGGGTGGTGGGGAGGATTTGAAATTAATATACAGTTTATTTACGTCAATAATAATACAAATACATGGAGATATCCATACTAATAACTTCAATATACACACAGTTGAATAGTATGTGTGTTTAATGTGTTTCTGTTAATAACATCTTAATTCTATATGACAAAATATTCAAAATCGCACAGTACCAAGTGCATTTACATTGGTTTGCCAAGCAGACCGCAAACAATGCACCAATGTTACGCAACATCTTGCAGAGAGTCCAAACACGATGAAACAATATCCTGCAATAAAGTTGCGCAACATTGTTGCAAGTTGCAACGAAACTGTTGATGTTGACAAAACCATCTCATAATCCATTTGAAATAATGTTATCTATTGCAACCTATAGTCCTTTGTAATGTATATCATTAATAAATATATAGCTGATAACCAAGAGGTTGGAAAAATTTATCGAATTTGAAATGCTAGTATGATGTACACATCGTGGGGCTAAATTTGCTAAACAGAAAAATAACAAAATATTGACAGAAAAATCTATCAAAGACACTGCCAAAGACAAAGATTTCACAACAAAAAGTGTAGTTTATTATCTCAAACACCGCCCGGTATAACCTAAGTCTATTACGTTCTTCAAATTATATATTGAGTAGTATAAGCTTTCAATCATGAATTGAAGGATGTTTTGTATTGTCAGTCGGACATTTTTTTAATCCGCCTAGATCAAGTTTGGGGAAAACCCAGAGCTGAAATAAGAATGCAACAATCACGTGATCAAGGTTAACCTCGGAACAGTGTCTGTGTGTAAACTACGGATGGGATGGCGGATATCTCGATGAACATAGTACTGGTACATAGAGTGCTCAATTTGTGTCGAATGAAAGCTCAATATTCACCCCAACCAAATAAATTAACTCTGCCAATCACCAGATGTTACATTATTCGGCCAACAACTTACCTATACCTTAATTAACATTGTCAAAATCTAGGATGGGGAACAGCTGTAGAACTGCGTTTTTACAGCGAAAAAACTACTCCCATGAGCGAACTTGATATGGAAATGAAGCTCAGTATCTATTGCACAACATAAATGTATTTATTCGAGTGAAGTGGTTATTTTTGTACACATAGAGACTGATTAACCCACTCGTGTGAAGGTATCGCTAAAAATGGAACTGTCTTCAGCAATTGGAAAATGGGGCACTTGTTCTTGAAGAGCATTTTTGTCATAATTCAAAGAGAAGTGGAAATATTAGCAACAATACATTCCTTGTGTCTATAGTCCTACATATTGATACAAAATATGCCCGATTATATGGAATAAATCAGCGGAAATAGAAATTCTTTTTGTAAATACAAATACTTTTAGCTTATTTTAAATCAGCATCGATATATATATATATATAGTTTGTGCGTTCAGTGCGGCAATACTTGTTCGCCGCAGCAATATCGTATATGGAAATGAAAGCGAAGTAGTCCACTCTGATGTGTTATACATAATGTGTTGTATGCTAGCATATTCATCGACAAATGTAAATTCTAAACATGATGTTAAAGGTAGTTTTTTCCATTTTTCGTAGTACCTTCCCATGTGTGGGTTAATTGGTCTATCTTTTATGACCAGTCGCTTTCGAGGTTGCATAATTTTTTGACATTTCTTTATCCCACTTTTATGTCAACAGTTTTTTGACATTTTTTTTCGCAAATCCAAAAAATATTCTGACATCCCCCTAAGATTCATTTTCATACAAAGTTTTGTTATGAGCATACTTTTTTCTCTGTTAAAAAGCAATTCTACAGCTGTCCTGCAGCCTTGATTTCAACAATTTGTAGATAAACTGTTGGCCGAATAATGAAACATATGGTGTTATGTTATTGGTGGGGTTAATAAATTTAATTGGGGCGAATATGGAGCTTTTGTTAGACGCCAAAATAAGACCTCTACGAGCTAAATTCTTCGAGATATCGGCCGTCCCATGTAATTGCAAATTCTGTTCTGCAGTTTGCCATTTTGTCCCGCATTGCGTTGCAATCCACAGTTTGTCATGTACCGTAACCTCGCTCGATCTTGCAACAATCTCGCAATGATCTCCGAGTACTGCCCCGAAAAATATGGCAAAAGCTGGATGAAATATACTGGCATTTCTTACTTACGCATTTCATGGCCAAGTTATGGAATCATTTATTGCACGCACAGCATATAACGGTCGTGCACATCGAACTGTCGGGAAAGGACATAACTGGTCTGAAATTCTCCTGGAAACGCCATAAATTAGCTTTGAAGCTCCATCAGAATCTTTCTAAAAATCAGATATTCCGATCGTTGACAACAGCTTACAGTGCTAAAGAGTTGAGCTAAAAATCAGATATTCCGATCGACAATAGCTCACAACCACCTAATATTGAAACATATGGTGTCCTGTGATTGGCGGGGTTAATATATTTATTTGGGGCAATATGGAGCTTTCGTTATATGCCAAAATAAGCCCTCTAATTGCTAAATTCTTCGAGATATCGGCCGTCCCACATAATTGCAAATTCTGTTCTGCAGTTTGTCATTCTGTCCCGAATTCCATCGCATTCCGCATGTACCGTAATCTCGCTCAATCTCGCTGTGATCTTGGAGTACTGCCCAGAAAAGCCCGGATCGATGACAAAAGCTGCAACAGCACAAGTGCTATTGAGCTAAAAACCAAAACTAACAAGAGCACGCCGTCGGGGTGTGGCATAATACACCCATTTCTGGAGTAGAGTGGGGCAAGGTTATATTCATTTGTTTGAAACCTTTGACTTATATTTGAACTTGATCTGTATACAAAATTTGGTTCAGTTCACTCGATTCAATCTAAAGATAATCATCTGGAAACCACAAATCAGGTAAAAATCTACCTTGAAAAAGGGGCATAACTCAGTCAAAATCATGTGGACGAAACCCATATTCGAACTTTATCTGTATTTTGGTGTGGTAAACTAACATAACAAATTTGGTTCAGTTCACTTGATTCAATCTAAAGTTATCATCCGGAAACCAAAAGCGGACGGGCGGACGGACGGACGATGGACGGACGACAGACGGACAACCCATTTACATAATACAACCGTTTTTTTAAATGGGCGTATAAAAAAAACAAAAATATAATTTAAAGACACAAAGCAAGAGAATGAAGGGCATTCATATGGAGCCACGCTGAAATTTCACTTTAACCCTTCTTTTAAGTGGTTTTCTGAATTTAAAGAGCGTTTCGTGATTATATAATTTAATAAATGTCGCAATTAATCTTACCATGGAATCTGCGCTTTAAAATTAGGCATATACAGCAAGTATGACTCAGCGTGACATACTAGCACATTCTTAGGACAGAATTGGAAGTCCCCATTCAAGATGAACATCAAAATGGCAGCCGTAAGTGCAAAATTTGAAGTTTTTCACTAATATCTTCTAGACCAATTTCTTCTGTATGGAACTGGTTCGGAAAAGTGACTTTATTTTTTATTGTTCATGTTAACTGGGCACTGGAGCAATGAAATATGCCATTCCTGGGATCCCAGCCCCTTCCTATTCCCTCAATAATTTGAATTTACAGAATGCGGTATGAAATTTCACTAAAAATCACCATTGGGATTCTAGTCATATTTCAACAATAAAAGGGGCAGAACTGTGCAAAGTAAGTGAGGCATACCATTTACTTATTAATATTTCAACTCAATGGAACCAAAATTGTCACTGGCTAAAAATGGCAGCCAAAATATGGAAAATGTTAAATATTGTCCCGTCATGCCATGTAATCTCTTAAAAGTTGTGGATGATGAATAAAATTGGCTGTTCTGTCATATATACATTGAATACTAACATGTATGATGCATCTTGGATAAGTGTAATATTACATTACCAAAATTATTTGAATTTTCTCTAAAAATAGGCAAAAAATCTATTTTCAGGTTTACACAATTTTTTCAAGTAAAATGGAACTATCTTTTGTGTTTATTGTTTTGATCCGCCTTAAAGGGGTACTGTATGCCATTTTCAATAAATTTCCGGTGATAACAACGATCTATTATCGATACTATATAGAAACATAAGTAATTTGAGTCGAAGATGTATTCTGTAAACGCTCAGGTTAATAGGCTATCTTAAAATTTAATAATTTAAAAGTTAATAATTTAATATAAATTGAATTTATGGCTGGAGCCATAAAATGGCGTAAATTAAAATACGAATTTCCGTGTACAAAACGTAATCAAATTATAATTGAGGGATACTGGATTAGTAAACCCATTGCACACACGATCGTTTGAAACATTATGCTTATACGGGGAGAAAACTCAAGCCACTCATTGACTAGTGGCGATACAATAACTTAAATGAGTATATGGGACTACTATGCATATAATATAATTTTTATTTGATTCATTTGGTTGAAAACTGTACAAAAATTACTCGACAACGACAATTTGTATTCCGGTAAATTTGCTATCCGTAACACTAGTTCGTACTCAACAGACTTTCAAAGAATGGAGAAGTTGTTACCTTATTCTCCGACTCGGGGAATATAGAAACCAACAACAACATCTTGGGTACAGTACCCCTTTAAATGCGTCACACTGATGTGTTTTTAGAACAATATATTCAAGCTGGCTTGCAATATGTACACAACATTTGGTAGAAAAGTTGATATTTTAAAATATACCTTACGCGACACGACAATTTCATTTTATATCATGCAGTATGTAATTTTGCCAAAAAAGTATTATGGGATTCTGGATTATGATTTTGAACAGAAATGAGCAGAACTCTGAAACTGAACTGAGAGGGGCATAATTATGTGCCTACTCTGGCCTAATAACATGTGCAACAATCAAAGGTAAGTGGGTGTCAGACCAGGTAACACATCTATTGGGGTAGGCGTCCCCACACCTAGACTGACCTAGTACACTAAAATGACAGAAATAGCCAGCGTAAAGCACTGGACCAGAAGACCATTCAGAAAGTCAAATTAGGAGAAGAGTGAAAAACTGTAATAACATAAAATTCTGGGCCATTGGCATCATGATTGATTGATGAAAACCGTTGTGCACATAAAAGGCCTCCAAGATGAAGAGCTCTCATACATTACCTCCCAATCGATTAACCTATACTTCAGTTATTAATTCAGCCATCAAAGGTCCAATTGCACAACTCACCCATGACCATACAATCATGTTATATACATGTACATGTATACATAAACACCACACAAATGACATTGTAGCCACTTGCTTTATACACCTCACCCATGACCATACAACTACACTTGAGTTTACCCGTAAACCACACACATGACTATACAGCCATGAGTCAACCATTCAGGTACACCAGGTATATGCCTATACTTCACCCATGACCATATACATGTAGTAGTACATTCGTGATCATACTGTCACTTCTTTTATACATATACACCTCAGCAATGGCCATCCAACCCTTGTATATATATATATATTTACAAATGCCCCGCACATATGGCCACTTACACACTTCAGGCTTGAATATAATCCTCACTCAAGACAATTCAGCCGCTCACTGTATTCCCATACACAACATTTGTGGTCATAGTCACTCCTTGTTTACCAATTCACATCACCACTGGCAATACATTCACTCCCTATATATATATTGGCCACACCCATGGCCATATAGCTAATAAATATCTACAATGTACATACACAAACCAACAATGCCTATTATAGAATCACTCCAGATATACATCGACACCTCACCATTGACCATACAGACCTAGATATAGCAATACAATGCGAAGCACCTCACTATTGGCCATAGTCACTCCTTGTATACCTTTTCTTCACACACATGACCATGTACCCAATCAAATTATACACATACACCCCACTCATGACCATAGAGTATTCCAGGTATACATACATGTATACACCTCACCAATGGATATACCAATACCCTGCACGACCATTTGTACACTCCAGATTTGCATATACACCTCGCCCATGACAATTCAGCCACTCGATGTATACTCACACACCCCATCCATGATCATACAGCTACTCGATGTATACCTATACATCCACCGATGTATACCTATACATCCACCAATGATAATACAGCCACGGCAGAGATGCATATACATCACATATATAACCATGACCACCACAAGGGCACTTCATATATATACCCACACACCGCCAATGACCATCAAGCTATGGTCCAGGTATGCATATACACTTCAACAATCATACTGTACAGTCATTCCATGTACACCTATATTCATTGCACATAAGTATACAACCACTCCCTATTTATTCATACACCCACAGTCCCACACATGATCATTCAGCCAACATATGTATACATATACACCCATCCATGAAAATAGTCACCAAGGTATGCATGTATACCCCACAGTCACTCTATATATACATAAACACATAGATGAACATAGAGCTACTATCATTTATACCAGGGTTTCCATTACTACGGCAGGCAGGCCGTCCAGCGGCCTCATTCCCCTCCCCAACCTTGACTTAATATTGGTCACAAACTAGCCACAGACCTACATGTACATGTACGGTAGCTCAGTCCGCTTTTTACACAGGACGAGCGATCACCGACGCTTACGATTAACAGATTGCAAGGAATCCTACACTTGGTGCTAGGGCTTCACGGTATTTCGGTATTTAGTCATATCGCGATACTGTTTTTGACACCGTGTAGTCGGTTTCACTTTATGCAACTAGTCGGTACATCGTAGCCGCCGGTGTGGATATTAATACCGACGATATCTCTATCAGTGTCAAGTATTTAGCAACCATCGACACCTCTAATGCTGAGACAAAGGCCATTGCTAACGGCTTCGGTTTAGCGTGGCGTAAAAATTAATTATTTCTCACTGCTCCATAAGCGTTTGTCAACACACTGCGGACAATCAAGTCGGCATGCCTTATTGCATGGGCGGCAATTGATATATATAATCTGGAGACACAATGACGCGCGTTCAACAGCGCCACAAACTCTTATGCATTAGACGTATAATGCACTAACTCATTAGATCATTATAACTACACGCCATATATCAGTCCTATACATCGAAATGGATAAGTTAAAATCAGATACGGACTTCTATTCTATGCTTGTCACATTAGTTATCTTGTTTTGTTTGTACAATATAAAATATGAAATCAATACATGTTTGCTGTTATTATTTACACGAGCGACTGTTAGCTTCATTTTGAATGTCATAAGCGACCCGCAGTTGGTAGGGAATTCCCGATTACGTCAGGCACTTATAAATATATCTATCCGTCGTATAAAGAACGAAACTCAGGACCATTTATATTAATTATTTATTTTATATACCTGTCAAAGCAACATGTGTTCATAATTATCATTATATATCATCATTGTATATATGCTTATGCTCATATGTCTGCAAATTTTGCATCTTTTAGCCATTAAAAAATTATCTATCTATCTATCTGAGTACCGGTACCGGTATCTATCTATTATCAAATCAATAATGCTATATTTTTGTCTGCTTGCTACTAGTATCATTATCAAACAGTTCTACTCAAATTTATTGGTGACGATATTTAGTCATATCACGGTATCATTTTCCATACCGTAGTCGGTATTAAAATCCGGATACCGTGAAGCCCTAATTGGTGCCTGAATAAGACATGATCAGTAGCGCGGACCACGTGCACAGTTGTCTACAAAATCATGGGTAATGGTTTGTCGGGCGAATATTTAGTAGTAATCAGCCTCTCTGTCAGATTTCTGTCAATAAGTTTCTAACCCACTATTTCCGCTCAAAATGTGTAATATACATCGGTATGTCATTGGGGTGGGGGTTCTGAGCTACAACAATGAACACAGGTGAGTTTTGGCAGTCGCTGCGACGAACAGTGCATAACTTTTCCCCCAAATTAAGATCTGTATCAAGGGAATGTTTAATAAAAAATAAAACAATTAAATTATCCATTTTACGAATCCAGCTTGAGGTCATCTTCATCTGAGGAATGGCTTTTGATTTTACAACAACTAGTTTTGATCGGTACTGTGAACAAAATACAAAGAAAGCAGCAACGCACAAGCTCATCTCCTTACGTAACACCTGTTACTGCTGGACTGTGTGACAATACAATGTGTCTTTTGCCAACCCCGGCAGTCTTTGATGTTGGTAGTCTTTGGTGTCGGCTTTTAATATTGCTACTGTTTAAATAAAAGGCGTATCCATTTTATGCTGTTGTGCTTACATGCTGTTGTCTCAAGTGCAAGAAAATGTCTACTTTCAGTGATAAACATCCAATTTTTCTCTCGACAGGGCGCCTGGTATGTGCTTCTCAAATACGGCCACATTCCCCCAACCCCTAGCGGAAACCCTGTTTATACCCACACACCACTTCAATAACCAATGAAACCCTGTTTATACCCACACACCACTTCAATAACCAATGAAAGTGTCAATGACACTGTAGCTCAACTTAGGTAGGGGAATAATTTAATGGTTGACAGTAAATGGAGGAATAGGAAAGGTGCTAATTGAAATGCCTAACCTGCGCCAAAGGATTTAGTGATGCAAAGAGTAAAATACAAGATGGCTGCTGGTGGCCATTTTTTTTGGCCAATTGACCCCAAAAGGACTCGTTCCCATCAAAGTATAATTGTTAACATCCATGACAAATTTTATGAAGATCTGACCAAAGCTACGACCTACAAATTTCATGATGATCAGACGAACAGTACGACCTGTAGACCGCGCCAATGGATTGAATTTTGAAATCCAAGATGGCCACTGGCAGCCATCTTTTTTGGCCGAATGACCCCACAATGATTCGTTCCCATCTACATGTCATTGTTTATGATTGTTATAATTCATGACAAATTTCATGACCATCTGACCAAAGCTACGACCTGTAGCCCGCACCAAAGGATTTAGTCATGCAAAGAGTAAAATCCAAGATGGCTGCTGGCGGCCATGTTTTTTGACCGAATGACCCCAAAACGACTCGATCCCATCTACATGTCATTGTTATCATTCATGACAAATTTCATGATGATCAGACGAACAGTACGACCTGTAGCCCGCGCCAATGGATTGAATTTTGAAATCCAAGATGGCCGCCAGCGGCCATGTTTTTTGTCCGAATGACCCCACAATGATTCGTTCCCATCTACATGTCAATGTCAACGTTCATGACAAATTTTATAAAGATTAGACCAAAGGCAACCTATAGCCCGCGCCAAAGGATTTAGTCATGCAAAGAGTAAAATCCAAGATGGCTGCTGGCGGCCATGTTTTTTGGCCGAACGACTCCAAAATCACTCGTTCCCATCTACAGGTCAGTGTTAACATACATGACAAATTTCATAAACTTCCGACCAACACAACGAGCTGTAGCCCGCGCCAAAGGATTTAGTCATGCAAAGAGTAAAATCCAAGATGGCTGCTGGCAGCCATGTTTTTTGACCGAACGACCCCAAAATCACTCGTTCCCATCTACATGTCATTATTAACATCAATGACAAATTTCATGATGATCAGACGAACAGTACGACCTGTAGGCCGCACCAATGGATTGAATCTTGAAATCCAAGATGGCTGCCAGCGGCAATGTTTTTTGGCCGAATGACCCCAAAATGACTCGTTCCCATCTACATGTCAATGTCAACATTCATGACAAATTTCATGAAGATCAGACCAAAGGTACAACCTGTAGCCCGCGCCAAAGGAAATTGTTGACGGAACCACTGACACACGGAAGACGGACGCCAAACCATGGCAATAGCTCAAACTTACAAAAGTAAGTTGAGCTAATAATCCTTGTATACTAGTAGCTATTTAACTCAAACATGACCATACAGTCACCTCTTGTATACCTATACACCTCACCATGGACACACCACCCCATCACCATATAGGCTACTCATCTGCACCATTCATGACCATACCATACCGTAACTCCCTGTAGAACTATTCACCTTATCTATGACCAAACATTCACTCCCGGGCTGCCATTTTGACATACACCATATATTAAGTTGATTTTTATGGTAATTGTCGAGAGTAGCCACATAATATGGTTTCACTTAGACGTTCTGCACATTTCCGTTCAAAAATATGGCTAGAGTGCCAAAAGACATTTTTGGCAAATTTCCATACTACAGTACTTCATTTCAAATGAATTTGTCATGCCTCAGAACGTACAGGGACAGCGAGATTGAAACATGCAGTGGACAGTGGATTAAGTAACATGGTTAATAACCAAGTGAGTTACAATTTGCTAACTCTTAGAATCAGAGAATACTGCTCGGGATTTATGTAAATGAAAGTGTCAATGACACTGTAGCTCAACTTGGAAAGGGAATAAATTAATGTATTACAGTCAATGGAGCGATTAGGAATGTGGAAAGTTGAATGTCTAATACTAGTTTATAGACATGAAGAGAAAAGTAAAATCCAAGATGGCTGCTGGCGGCCATGTTTTCGGCCGAATGACCCCAAAATGAGTCGTTCCCATCTACATGTCATCATTAACATCCATGACAAATTTTATGACGATCAGACTAAAGGTACGACCTGTAGCCCATGCTAAAGAATTTAGTCATACAAAGAGAAAAATCCAAGATGGCTGCTGGCGGCCATGTTTTTTGGCCGAATGACCCCAAAATCACTCGTTCCCATCTACATGTCATTATTAACATTCATGACAAATTTTATGAAGATCAGACTAAAGGTACGACATGTAGCCCGTGCTAAAGAATTTAGTCATACAAAGAGTAAAATCCAAGATGGCTGCTGGCGGCCATGTTTTTTGGCCGAATGACCCCAAAATGACTCGTTCCCATCTACATGTCATTATTAACATTCTTGACAAATTTTATGACGATCAGACTAAAAGTAGGACCTGTAGCCCGTGCTAAAGGATTTAGTCATACAAAGAGTAAAATCCAAAATGGCTGCTGGCGGCCTGTTTTTTGGCCGAATGACCCGAAAATTACTCATTCCCATCTACATGTCAATATTAACATCCATGACAAATTTAATGACAATAAGACGAACGGTACGGCCTGTAGCCCGTGCTAATGGATTGAATTTTGAAATCCAAGATGGCCACTGGCGGCCATGTTTTTTTTCCGAATGACCCCAAAATGACTCGTTCCCATCTACATGTCATTGTTAACATCCATGACAAATTTTCTGATGATCTGACAAAAGGTACGACCTGTAGCCCGTGTCAAAGGATTTAGTCATGCAAAGAGTAAAATCTAAGATGGCTGCCGGCGTCCATGTTTTTTGGCCAAATGACCCCAAAATTACTCGTTCCCATCTACATGTCAATATTAACATCCATGACAAATTTAATGACAATAAGACGAACGGTACGGCCTGTAGCCCGTGCTAATGGATTAAATTTTGAAATCCAAGATGGCCACTGGCGGCCATGTTTTTTTCCGAATGACCCCAAAATGACTCGTTCCCATCTACATGTCAATGTCAACATCCATGACAAATTTCATAATAATCGGACCAAAGGTACGAACTGTAGCCCGTACTAAAGGAAATTGTTGACGCATCACGCACACACGCACGCCCACACACACACACGGACGACGGATACCAAGCCATGGCAATAGCTCAAACTTTACAAAGTAAAGTTGAGCTAATAATTCTGGTAATAACTAATGTGCATCCGAAATGTTATAATTTTAATAATGTATATAAGACAGCATAGCCAATTGTATTCGTCAATCACAAATTGTACTCTCAGGTGCCTAATAATCGTGATGGCCTAATAATAGTGATGTGTGGGGATTGAATTAGGCTGAAATTAATGAAAGTGTCAATGACACTGTAGCTCAACTTAGGTAGGGAAATACTTTAATGGTTGACAGTAAATGGAGGAATTAGGAAAGGTGCTAATTGAAATGTCTAAGTAAGACAAGATGTAAATGAGATCGGTCTATAACCCATGCTATAGTAATGGATTTTGTAGAAATATTTAGTCAAAAAGTAAAATCCAAAATGGCCATATTTTTTTGCCGAATGACCCCAAAATGACTCGTTCCCATCAAGAGGTCACCCCGATGATCCATATGAAGTTTGGTGATGATCGGATCAGAGATGTGGTCTGCAGGATGAGTCAAAGGATTTAGTGATGCAAAGAGTAAAATCCAAGATGGCCACCAGTGGCCATGTTTTTTGGCCGAATGATCCTAAAATGACTCGTTCCCATCTACATGTAAATGTCAACATTCATGACAAATTTTATGATGATCAGACAAACAGTACGGCCTGTAGCCCGCGCCAATGGATTTAATTTTGAAATCCAAGATGGCCACCAGCGGCCATGTTTTTTGGCCAAATGACCCCAAAATGACTCGTTCCCATCTACATGTCAATGTCAACATGACAAATTTCATAAAGATCAGACCAAAGATACGACCTGTAGCCCGTGCCAAAGGAAATTGTTGACGGACGCACACACACACGCATGCACACACGGACGACGGACGCCAACCCATGGCATTAGCTAAAACTTACAAAGTAAGTTGAGCTAATAATAGTGATGGCAATTTCACTCTATATCTCAATTCCAAATAATAGTGATCGTTGGGAGTTTTTTCCCAAATTAATAATCGGGCTGACAATATTATTTGGTTACCTATGATTACCTTTCAAAGCAATAACACCGGGCACCAGGTTATGGACAACAATAGGCACAGACGCCATGGATAAATACACGGTCAAAAGAATGGCGTTTTTTTGTACGGTTATATCTGGCATATACCCATGGTTATATATAAATGGGCTACGAGCATCTGACCGCCGGTGTGTAGGCTTAATGAGTTAGTTTCTGGACAGCAGCCCCACATTTGTTTGAGAAGATGCCAGCCTTGTTGATTTCAATAGACTGACCAGTGAAATTGAAGTTTCTGTGCTACTGGTTGCACGATTGAGAGGTTACACAGTTTGTTCCCAATAGCTAATCTATGCCCGCAAATACTGGGATTAAATTACCGGTATGAGTAATTACGTTTATGAGTTATAGTGTGGTCCTGGGAGAGTTGAACCCGGAAGAAATTGGATACAAGCTGATTTTGGTGTTATTCGATGCGGAAAAACACCAGGAACAACATATCAAAAATCCGCTCATGGGAAAACTCAGGATCCAAGATGGCGTCCAATATGGCCGAAACAATAAGTAAATTTCCCATTGGTGCCCAATAATAATATGAAACCTCGGTAAATATGGAAGATTTCGCACCAAAACATGTTCCACATTGAAAGTAACACATGTTAGATCATACAAAGTGATGAACTCGTTGTCTCTGGGGGCAGATGGCTATCAATATGGCCGCCGAATTCGGCGAAATTATAATTTTAAAGTGTATATAAATATTTTTCTAATACAAATGTGTATTATATTGATATCTCACATTTCAATACAAGTAGTTTTGATATTATTTGATGCAGAAAGGAACCAACATATCCAAAATTCACAAAAAAATAGCACAATAGTCAGGATACAATATGATGTCCAAAATGGCGGCCAAACGGTGATATTTCGAGTCAGTGCCCATTAGCACACAAACTCCGGTTTATTTGGAAACTAACCAACCAAAACGGAAGCTATATATATTGACTTAAACATGGGACAGACGATACATAAATATAATGTGGTAGCAAAAGGGAGGCTGGGTGCCAATATGGCGGCCGAATCTGAAAATGTCAAGCTTATGTCTTTATCAGACAATATTCTCCCATTAACATGTCCAATAGCAGGGTTTCCGCCAGGCCGGCTGCGGATCGGTTCCACGGACCCATTCCCCTCGCAGATGATCTGTTTGATTCATACATGTACCAAAAGCCAGTAGCAATATGTCATAAAAAATCCGGCTGCAACGGGAGTTTAAACAGAATACTGGCGAAAAAGCGGGTCAATTGAGCACAGTGTGTTACCGGTACAGCGTAACCCTTTGAAATCAAAGCACCAAAACTACAACGTAATGTTTGGTGTGCATTGAAATAGCGACATTATATACAGCGTAATAAATGTCGCGGTAACATCCAAGAATGTCGGACTGCTGAGTACGGATATTATTTGCACGGGATTTCTGTGGTTGAAACTACTCACGCTCGGAGATCCCGTGCTATCGTACGATTACATAATTTGATCAAAGAATGCTGAATTGCTGAGTTAGGCAGAGCAGGGATCAACATACGCCAACAGGCGGTTCTCCAACCAAAGGAGGTATCTACCTCCGAGATCCAGTGCTATCGTACTATTATAATACGGAACCTGTCCCAAATCAGTCTTTATAGCGGGAATTCATTGTGACAACACCATTCATTTGACCCTTATTACATGCATGGAGGATAAACACACAAAACATACCACCCCCCCCCCCCCCCCCCCCAATATGGAGATAAAGTCAAATACGGTCAATAATAGTTTCGTTGTCCTCCCTGGGTCCCCAAACACAAACAACGGCGCACATGTTCCCATTTTCCGTCAAAACTCATTTATATTTTATAACACGTTGGCTAAAACTCTATAGCAGCGGTCGTCAGTTGTTGGACTAATACAGACTATTGACAAGCTACGCGTTCCGAGTTTGAAAGATTTCCCTACCATTCGTATTTCGCCGCTATAAATATCTCCTGCAGACAAACCCTGCAGTATATATGACATCACAGCGCACAAATAGTTTTACGATTGACAGAATACATGGAATATATCAGTTTCATTTTCACGGAAGCTACTTGAAATTCTAGGAATACTTAATTCAATTCTCCCAGCTAGGTATTATTGGACAATGCATAGATGCTTATAGTGTTTAGTTTCATTATACCTGTCGGAATCTTATTGTAAGTTATAAATTTTTAAACACTGTAACTTGTAGCTTGATATAGTCTTCAATCATACGGCAGTCTTACGTGCGTAATTACATGATTAATTATCTGGATACCATCAACAGAATTAATGCACCCACGGAAAATGATCGACTTGCGTAATATACTTAGCTTTGGATTGCTTTGTGGGACACTCAGGTGCAAGGAAATTTAGGAAATGGCTACTTTTCAGTGTCAAATAACAAAATTTTCGCCCGACGGAACGAACCATGGTCGCCCCGTCGCGTTATGTGTTTCCCAATACGGACTCATTAATTTGCCATTGGCGGAAACCCTGCCAATAGCCACACTTAAGTCTCTGCCAAACAACTTGAACAACATACAAGCAACCGTCGTGTACTCAGTTATCATCTTCAGAAATGTCAAGTCTATAATTTCCTCTGAGTTGTTGCAGCCTTCTCCGCGAAAATCTCCAAATGCTACAACACATTTTAGTCCACCGTACATAATGACAGTTTTATACCTAATTTTCCTATTACACACTGGGTGGCATCGATATTATGCATATGCTTAGTGATGCATGCCGAAAGTGCCAATTCTTGGTATTTCTTGGTAAGACCAGTTTTACCATGCCCAAAATATGGCAGAAGTGGTGTCACAACCTAATCACGCATGCAGAAACAGAATGTTTGCTGTTGTGACATCACCCACCTTATTCACGATATCACCATTTTTCCATAGTGTAAAGCCTCTTTTACTTGTCTTCCGTGCTTCTGAAAGGAATTACATCTGCCATATCTGATGTCCAATGATATATAAATTGAACCAGTATATCGATGTCATCTGCAATCAAACTCACTTGTTTGGAATGTGATGCGTATTCAATGACAAAGGCAACTATCAATGTGTCTGCGTCTCCTGTACTCTTGTATACTGTTTGTCCATCTGCGTTGAGTAGTTGACTAAAGTCAATAAACTGAATCTTATTGTTTGAGAGAAAGATCTCTTGATTCGCATGCGGTCTTTGTGTTGAACACCTGCACATGTTTCCTACTTCGCCTTCGGTGTTCGTGGTCTTTGATAGATAACCATAACCATCGAACACGATGCACCCAACTCCATATTTCGTTCGCACGTACTTAACATATTGGTTAGCTACATCTCGGTATGTGCATTCTTTTGCCAACTTATCTCTGTGGAGAAGAGCCCAACCATCGACAACAGCGATGGCTTCGTCCGGCAGATCACAACCATGGATGGAATAAGTCAACGCTTTAGCTAGTTGGGATTTTGCGAGTTTCCTCATCGCATGATATTTAGCCATGTCCTGCTCGCGTTGTGTAATTGCTATCAGTCGTGAGAATAGCACAGTTGGGTTGAATTATATAAATGGTCAAGAGATTTTATGTGTTCCTTCCTCTTGATAGAGGCATCTGTGATACTTATGCTGTTGAGCTTTTTGTGGATCACGAAACCGACACGTTCAGAATCAATACAGTTAACACTGTCCCCATCTCTAGCTGTTAAGTAGGACGACAGGGAGCATAGTTTAAATCACATTCACTCAAATCACAAGGCTCTTCTTCACCAAACAAATCATCAGAGTCACGTTTACTCCTACTTGCCCCGATCTCAGCGGGCTGTTCACTGGTGGTGTGTCTAAGTTTGGTTAATGCTGCCGTGGCATCATGAATCTCGACACACCTATGCATGCTATATATCCACTGCATTCAGACAGATTCGGTCATTCCTCTACCTCTTGTAAGACATCCTCTGCTTATGATAGAACCCATAAGGACTTGTTCTGTTATGAGATTTGCCGACAATCCTGCCCATAATCTATTGCTCCTATGCACAGCATGAAACCAATTTTCGGCGAATCACTTGTACAGCCAAGGGTGCTATTAGATACCGGTAGTTCCAACATTTGCTGGAGATACAGTCAACAGCTCTTGGCATAGTTGGCGTGACCGTTTTCGGCAAATATATTGAGCATATGCCCACAGTAGCGAGATGCAGACTACAATTTCCTGTCCTCTCTACTCAATGAAATTCTTCAACATTTGCACATATTCCATATACTGAACCCATAACTTTGCTGTCGGAGATTTCTCAATAAGCAATGATTTATATTTTCTCAAACATTCCTCGAGTTTCAAAAATGGTTGAGACCCAGAGAGAGCACTTGTAGGACTTGCTCTACTTTCAATGGCTTTGTATAAATCACTTATTGCGTTCATTCTCGATTCTAGGGACTGTGTTTTCATCAGACTTATTTATAGCTTCTATGGCATCTGGCGAAGCATCGAGCCCATTCACATTCTGCACTGTTCGGCCACCCCATGGGCCCAGATCTCAGTTGTTTGTGGTTGTCGCCTTTTTGGGTCTGTGAACTCTCTACGGCAATCCAAGTGGACAAGAACTTTACCGACTGGTGTCATCTGATAGTGCTCATTCAAATAATCTTTCAAGTCGTGCCACCCACGTTTACCACAGGAGTTGATCAATGCCACAGTGCCTTTCTCAGACACGATGATGTCATCAAAACAAGATGGGCATAAAACACATGTCATCCCGAAATTGTGTAACTTCTTGTGGCTCACAAAATACTGCCATGCCTATACAAGATCAATACAAGACCAACTGATATATGGATTGACAATACATTAAATGACAGAAATATAGGATATGTATAGTAACAGGTCTCCTGCGTTAGGTTTCAACAAGAGAAAAGTTGTAAGCCTTCAATCAAGTGCAAACCAAATATGACTACTTGGAGTCTTGGACATAGAGTAGGGTCCTGCGAATATTCGATTCGATTCGAAAGTCAAATTCGATTCGAAATTTCCAACTTGAAATTTCGAATATATACCCCACTGGACAAAACAAGTGTCCATTGGCACCGCGGTGTATTTGCTGTTTGGCTGCGGTGTCAGAGTTTGTAACTGCAGTCGAGCACCGGGGCCGAACGGCAAGTACACTGCGGCTAAACGGCAAGTTCACTGCGGCCGAAACGCAACTACCCTCGCGATCGAATGGCATGTACACCGTGGTTAGATTTCTGGTTTCTATTGTCTTTTTTCAGTTTGATGAAAGTACACAATAGCAACTACACCATGCCGAATGGCAATTGCACCGCGGCCCAACTGTAGATAGCCGGTGGAGCCACGGTGTAGTTGCATTTCGGCCGCGGTGGCAACGTTAACCGCACCGCAGTTAAGTGGACACTTGTTTTGTCCAGCAGGGTATGGATGAAATTATTAGCTGCTTACGAACACGTACACACGTCGATCTTAGCTGTTTCTGTGCCATTTAATTCCCTAAAATTATGAATATATGTGCTTTATAATTCTTATTGTACATCACGAATGTACGCATGCTATTAAATATATTTATGGCCAGTAATTAGCCACCAGATTAGGACCACTAAATACGTCTGAATTCTAGCTTTGAACATGGTTGCCAAAAGCTCTGAAATCGCCGTTGGACAGACAAGCACGTAAATTATAATAACTATGAGACTGAGCAACTGCTAGCGTTATCCGCCGACTGTCTCAGGTTCCGCGTTATTTGTATG
This sequence comes from Siphonodentalium dalli, assembly GCA_032622095.1. Taxonomy (NCBI): domain Eukaryota; kingdom Metazoa; phylum Mollusca; class Scaphopoda; order Gadilida; family Siphonodentaliidae; genus Siphonodentalium; species Siphonodentalium dalli. The sequence goes on along the minus strand of CP136068.1, from coordinate 118,173,146 downwards.
TGACATCGTTGATGATGTAAACTTCACGTGTTTCAGGGGTCGAAAAGTGCATGTTGTTGGAGTTTTCATTTGAAGTTGACTGTCAGTTTCGGAGCGTTCCTTTGGCACTTGACAATAAGTCGTCCGTTATTCATGTTTATTTTAAACATGATAAGCTTCTCAGGCAGTGCAAGAACTTTCACGTGTGATGAATACAACATGGTGTATAAATCGCAAGCATCTGGGACAACGACCCATCTATGGAATCATCAGTTCCAGAAGCACCCAGTACTATATAAACAGGCTACCCTGCGGCTGTTGTTGCATCTTCAAGTTTACAACAACGGGTGTTTCCGAATGCCCATTTGCAATTTTGCATGTACATGCAAACTGTACAAACTTTGCGTGATTTTAGTTCCGATAGGCCGGTTATATATTAATCATCGTGACATCCGCATGGACGTTTTGATCATTTTGTTTTCTTCTCGACAATAATCAATTGAAGTTAATAGTATCGCGATTGACGGTTGATCGCCACATAAGTTATGATGGAACTTCATGGAAGTTCATAGAACGTTTCAAACGTCATCTAATCCTTGGGAAAACATGCCTAATTGAGAATGCAACACACATGTATAATTCGATTCGATATGATATTCGATTCGATTCAAATTCTTCAATTCGATTCGATATTCGATTCGATCAAAATCTCCAATTCGCAGGACCCTAACATAGAGAACCCGAAATGATATAATACAAGCAATGAAGCAAAAGCGAAAAAAGCAGCAATTGGGGGAGACCTATAATAAGCATTTGCGAGAACAAGCATATAGCACGTGTTTTTGTACCAAAGGATCTTTATTGTATTACAGAGCGATTTTTCTGGATGCTTATAGCATATAACTTGTTCTGTAGCAAACGCTCTTTATTGTAGAACCAACCGATATTGATAGCCAGCTTATATAGATATCAGTGATACAAATAAACTTGTTTATCGTATTATTCGCTATTAGGCACTTACAAATCGCAGTTCTAGTAGATTATGGACAAATCAAGCACATAGATTCGTCCATGGCAATAACCGGTTACTTAAATTGATGAAAACAAGAATTTGAGAGTCAAAACTGGGTTGTAATTCAAAGTGCTCTGAAAATGTTTGTCATGTGCGGATTTCACTGAATTCTGGATATGTTGTTCCTGGTGCTTTACCGGTTCGAAAGATACCAAAAGGAGCATATATCTCAGATAAATATGGTATGCCAATATAATTGACTGTTGTCTTAGAAAAATATACACTTGAAAATTTTAATTTTCTCGAATTCGGCTGCTATATTGACAGAAGTCTGTCCCAATTCACAACAAAATTATCTCTATATATGTTCTAACATATTATACTATCAATGTGGAATCCGTTTTGGTGAGATTTCTTCCATATTCACTGAGGGTTTGCGTGTCAATGGGCGTTGACTGGAAAATTATTCATTTGGCGGCCATCTTTTACGCCATCTTGGATCCTGAATTTTCCCATAAGCGGATTTTTGCGGATTTTGGATATGTTGTTCCTGAAGCTTTTCCGCGTCGAATAACACCAAAATCAGCTTGTATCCAATTTCTTCCGGGTTGATCCCCAAATTCAGCTTCAACGACCATACTATTATAACCAAAAAATGTTAAGACAAATTTTCTATAACACGCTATGCAGGTTTATTTAATTTGTCTTCACACTTTTCTGTTATAACAGCATAAATTTAATCGAGACAAGATTTATTTCTAAAATAATCACGACAGCTATAGATATAAATAAGTTTGACAAACCTCATCATCAGGATTTAGGAAATGAAGGTAAGGCAGAATTTGGCTTGGAACTACTCGTTTACAAAACTCCTCTCTGATGACATCAATCAGCGTTTCATTCAAATTCTTGCATCCATCCATATTGTCAACTATGGTTCTTTTATTCTGCAAATATAACAGAAGTACTACCTATAATGTCAGCATAAGCTATCAACTGGAAATTATCAAACTGCAACAAAACTTTCAACAGGAAAAGAGTGATTATCACACTGTATGCCAAGTATGAATAGATATTTTATTATTAATGACTGGCATAATTGATAGGAAGTACAATTATATTAATAACGGAAGTTCTGTTCAACTGTAAAGATTGTGTTGAAGAGGGGGACCTGAAGTATTACTACTTATTTAAGAAGCACCCCCCCCCCCCCCATTGAAGCATACATTCATATTTAGCTTTCCGAATTGATCAGATAATATTATATACTAGCTGATAAACCCAACTTCGTCCGGGCTATTTAAGGATTTCTTTGTGATCGCCTCCATGTCGGCAGAATATAAATCGTCGGTTCAGAAACATGCCTATATGGTCAAGGTCTATGGCAAGGAAATGGTCGCACATGAAATTAGACCCGCCCATATTGTTCCCGGGATCAAAGTAGGCCTATATACCAAATTTGAGTCGGATCGGTCGAGGTCCAGAAATTTCAGTTGGATATGAGCATATATGAGTGAGGTCAAGGACATGGTCGCACATGGAATTTGACCCGCCCATATTGTTCCCCCGGATCAAAGTAGGCCTACATACCAAATTTGAGTTTGATCGGTCGAGCAGTTTTCGAGTCTATAACACACATACACACATAGAGAGAGAAGTTCCAAAATATATAATAGATATTTTGAGTGGAGTGTATAGGACCTATGTAAGCTCCAGTATCCTATGCCATTGATTTTGTTGAACTACTATGCTATGGTCTCCCCTGAACCAAACATCCAATTGGCGAGTTACCTGGGGTGGTACCATTTCCCTGAAGATTGACTGTAAATACAGTATGAATATATTATATACAATACATACTCCATATACATGATACAGGAGGACTAGTCCAACAAATTAGACTTTCGGATTAAGAGGAATTTTAATATTTGGACATTTACGAACCTCTTAATCCTAATTATAAGGATTAAGATAATCGTAAATGTCCAAATATTAAAATACATCTTAATCCGAATAGTCTAATTTGTTGGACTACATGAATAGGAGGCCATCGGACAACACTCCTCAATTTGGTGGGTGCTATTTTAAGGGGTCCTACTAAACAACGAACACAAACATAAACGTACACAAGTCCAACAAGAGCATCGCTAGGGCGTGGCAAAATACGCCCTTTAGCCATTTCGAATTGTACTATCGCAAAATAAGATAATACTTTGAGCTTACATTTGAAGAAAATCTGATATACCCCTAATTTCAATGCCAAAATGTGGTCAAATTCTAAGTCGAAAAAATGGCCATAACTCATGTAAAAATAATTAGACAGAACCTATATTCAAACTTGGTCTGTAGTTTTAGCTGGGAAATACACATACCAGCTTTGGTTCAGCTCAAATAATCAAAACTGGAGTTATCGGTCGGAAACCAAAATGTTATGAAATTGGTCAAATTCTAAGTTGAAAAAGGGCCGTAACTCATGTAAAAATAACTGGACGGAACCCATATTCGAACTTGGCCTGTATCTTTAGCTGGGAAATACACATACCAACTTTGGTTCAGATCAAATAATCCAAACTGGAGTTATCGGTCGGAAACCAAAAATGTTAACAGACGGTCAAATTCTAAGTCGAAAAAGGGCCGTAACTCATGTAAAAATACTTGGACGGAACCCATATTCGAACTTGGCCTGTATCTTTAGCTGGGAAATACACATACCAACTTTGGTTCAGATCAAATAATCCAAACTGGAGTTATCGGTCGGAAACCAAAAATGTTAAATGACGGTCAAATTCTAAGTCGAAAAAGGGCCGTAACTCATGTAAAAATATTTGGACGGAACCTATATTCGAACTTGGCCTGTATCTTTAGCTGGGAAATACACATACCAACTTTGGTTCAGATCAAATAATCCAAACTGGAGTTATCGATCGGAAACCAAAAATGTTAACGGACGGACGGCTCGACGGACGGCTAGGCAGACAGACGGACAGACTGATAACATAATACGACCTTTTTTCAAAAAAGGCGTATAAAAAGCGGAATAGAAGGGTGAAATTGGGTTTGTGTGTGCGTGGATGTCCATTCTATGTGTATGTGGTATTATTTCCAACTTGGATGACTTATTTTTTGAGTTATCAGCGTTATTTGAATACAAAGCTACTAAACAACGAACACAGACGAACATAACATTGGCTGTATAGCACTATAAGGCTTTAATCAAGGTGTTAATTAACAACTGCTAACTCTAGGGCTTACTCTGTCTCCTTGTTAATTACACATCTATGAGTCGTCTTGACTTTATTTCATTCACTATAAGACTTTGCTTAACTCGATCCCCTCATTCTTTATCTGGGCTTGCGACCAGCAGACTTCATAGAAGTCAGGTGGATTAAAAACAAATTATTATAATTTTTTTTAATTCATGCACTTGTATGTACATGTATGTTTTATATTTTATATGTTATATGTTTGCAACTGCCCATGGAGTTGTTATTGCAATAAAATCTTGTATCTTGCTTGGACCTCTTTGTCTGCACTGGAATCGTACAAGTTTAAATAATTAACTGATTTGACAGACAATTTAAATGAAATAGTGACTGACCAACTGCCTGACATTCGAGGAGCCCTTTACGGTGGCGGGGATTTTACCTCATCAGATATTGCATCTTCTTTGAAAGTCAGACACGGAGTTTGGCCAAACATGACAGCAGAATAACGAGACTTCTTAATTTTGTGAGTGACAATTCCAAATTTCAAACTTCCAACTGATTGACAATTAGCAACCTCTACTGAAAGAGCAGTGTGATATATAAATATATCTGTCCCATCTGTACCAATTTTCCTACATATCTTCTAAGCTGACTCAGATAAGAAACGCTCTTTGTTACTGAACCCCTTGTACAATATGACGAATGACCAACCATCTCTCAGATATTCGATTAGATAATTTTTGTGTGTATTTCAATTTACCTGAGCAAGATTCCATTTCAACTTTCAGCCAATTGTACAAACACATGGTAAATCTAACCGAGGAGGAGGAAACTAAATCAAAACGATTAGAACACGAAAATCAATTGTTCAATCGCAGAAATATTGAAATCGCAAGCATTTTCAAATGCATGCATTTGCGCAGAATTAATTTCTCAATTGCATGAGATTCTCGACAAACGAGTGATCATAGCTTACAGAAAAAATCCGAGTTTGTGCGACATGCTTGTTCGATCAAAGTGCGTCATGTTGAAAAATAACTTGATTAGCAGTACTTCTCATAATCGGTTCATGTACATGTATCAATGGCAAATCTTAAACTCATAAGTGAATTCCAAAGATACATTTACGTAATAAATTGCGCCAGCCATCTGAGCCAGTGCTACTTTTTTTTAAATATAACATTAAATCTGCCTGACTTCCACGAAGTCTTCTGGTCCCAAGCCCAGATAAAGACTGAGGGGAGTTTAACAAAGTCAAAACAATTCAGTATTATGTAATTAACAAAGAGACCGGGTATATACCGTCGAGTAAGCGGTAGTTAATTAACACCTTTATTAATGCCTTATAGTGCGATACGGCCAATGTTATGTTCGTTGTTTAGTAGCTTTGTATTCAAATAATGCTAATAACTCAAATGAAAGTGTCAATGACACTGTAGCTCAACTTGGAAAGGGAATAATTTAATGTGTTACAGTCAATGGAGCGATTAGGAATGTGGAAAGTTGAATGTCTAATACTAGTTTATCAACATGAAGAGATATATATACATGTATATAAAAGTAAAATCTAAGATGGTTGCTGGCGGCTATGTTTTCCAATAAAATTCAAAAACATTTGATAGCTTTAGTCATGCAAAGAGTAAAATCCAAGATGGCCGCTAGCAGCCATTGTTTTAATGCCGAATAACCCCAAAGTGATGACAAATTTCATGATGATCCGACCAAAGGTACAACCTGTAGCCCGTACCAAAGGATTTAGTCATGCAAAGAGTAAAATCCAAGACGGCTGCTGGTGGCCATGTTTTTTGGCTGAACGACCTCAATATTACTAGTTCCCATCTACATGTCAATATTAACATCCATGACAAATTTCATGATGATCAGACTAAAGGGACGACCTGTAGCCCATGCTAAAGGATTTAGTCGTGCTAATGGATTGAATTTGAAATCCAGGATGGCCGTTGGCAGTCATGTTTTTTGTCTGAATGACCCCAAAATGATTCGTTGCCATCTACATTCCAATTTCAACAGTCATAACAAATTTCATGGTGATCAGACTAAAGATATAAGGCCTAAACAAAAAATACGTTTGTTTCCGCTAACCCGACCGACCCTATTTTAAACCGCCGACCCTAAACTTTTTATTGCCATTGGAAGAAAAAAAAATTGGACCAAAAAAATTAATTTTGATTTAAACAATTTTTTTTTTTAATTTAGGTCCCAATTCATATCATAACAAGATGAAAAACATTTATATATTTATATATATTGACATAAGAAATTTAAGTTTACAAAAAGATTTAAGTTTAACAGTTGGAATCATACTGTAAAGTATGTTTGGCTTTATCTAGCTTTCATCTGTGAAAACTTCAAATAATTTGAGTTCAGGTACGGTATGTTATCATTCAGCGTTCAGACTTCAGTATTTCAATCAATTACAGCACAGGAACATTAACAATTTGATCAAATCAACCTGGTTATCAAGTGGGATCTCATAATACCAAATGAAAAATTAACATAGAGATTAGTACCATATATAGTCATTACTATCTTAATACATGTACATTGTTTCTGTACTACATGTACATGTAGGATTTCTGTATTACATGTACATGTAGTATATTATGTACGGTATGTATCTCACTTGAATTTTATAAAATAGCCTATTTATGAATTAGAGTGATGATGGCAAGTCTAATTTCAAGCAGGATAAGGCTTCCGATAAGCATAATCCATAGAACCAAAAGATATCTGACAATAACTTATAAGCATTTCCAATCCATACATATATAAAAAGTTCCAAAGTTATGCTTGAGAAACTTGATAAAATTGACCTCTCTGTAAAATTCAAAATACTGACTCAAAGAGCCTTAGATTAGATCTAAATGCAATGGATTTTCAAAAATTTTCCAGGGGAAGAACCCCCACCATCATCAGGGGGTCACCCTTCCCAAACATTCCTCCGATCAGGCCTTCAGGTTATGCCTTCGGCATATAATTGCCCAAAAACAGGTGTCCCCAAAAAATACCTAGATCCTTCACTGAATGCGGAGAAGGTGGTGTTGTGAAGCCATCCTTAAGAGATCGGTACAAGACGGTCACTCCAATATGTGAACAGTGCAGTGGTGCTGGACTGACTCCAGTTGTCGCCAGACCATATAGGAAATATTAGGATTATCAAAGACTATCTTAGTATATAGACTAGTATATATGTAAATATTAAAGCATATATAAGATTGAATTGGAGTTTCTAGTTCCTCTGTCATCTGGGTTAACCTGATTGGGGCTAAGAAGTGCATAGTTTGGGTTATTGACAAGTATTATACAGTTATTTTTAAAGATACTGAAAACAAAAAAAGGTAAAAAAAAAAAAAAAATTAAGCCTACCTACCTACCCTAATTTTTTTTAGCTCGTTAGCGGAAACAAAGGTATTATTTGTTTAGGCCTAACCTGTAGCCCGTGCTAAAGGATTTAGTCATACAAAGAGTAAAATCCAAGATGGCTGGTGGCGGCCATATGTTTTGGTCGAATGACCCCAAAATGACTCGTTTCCCATCAACATGTCATTGTTAACATCCATGACAAATTTGATGATATCCGACCAAAGGTACGACCTGTAGCCTGTGCCAAAGGATTTAGTCATGCAAAGAGTAAAATCCAAGATGGCTGCTGGCGGCCACGTTTTTTGGTCGAATGTACCCAAAATTACTCGTTCCCATCTACAAGTCAATATTAACACCCACGACAAATTTCATGATGATCAGATGAACAGTACGACCTGTGGCCCGTGCTAATGGATTGAATTTTTAAATCCAAGATGGCCACTGGCAGCCATGTTTTTTGTCCGAATGACCCCAAAATGACTCGTTCCCATCTACATTCCAATTTGAACAGCTATGACAAATTTTATGATGATCAGACTAAAGTACGACATGTAGCCCGTGCTAAAAGGATTTAGTCATACAAAGAGTAAAATACAAGATGGCTGAAGACTCGTTCCCATCTACATGTCATTGTTAACATCCATGACAAATTTCATGATGATCTGATCAAAGGTACGACCTGTAGCCCGTGCTAAAGGATTTAGTCATGCAAAGAGTAAAATGGCTGCCGCATGTTTTTTGACCGAATGACCCCAAAATTACTCGTTCCCATCTACATGTCAATATTAACACCCAAGACAAATTTCATGATGATCAGATGAACAATATGACCTGTAGCCCGTGCTAATGGATTTAATTTTTTTTTTTTTTCTCCGAATGAATCGTTACGGTCTAAATGTTGATGTCAACAGCTATGACAAATTTCATAATGAACCGACCAAAGGTACGACCTGTAGCCCATGCTAAAGAATTTAGTCATACAAAGAGAAAAATCCAAGATGGCTGCTGGCGGCCATGTATTTTGGCCGAATGACCCAAAAATGACTCGTTTCCCATCTGCATGTCATTGTTAACATCCATGACAAATTTTATGATGATCCGACCAAAGATACAACCTGTAGCCCGTGTCAAAGGATTTAGTCATGCAAAGAGTAAAATCTAAGATGGCTGCCTGTTTTTTGGCCGAATGACCCCAAAATTACTCGTTCCCATCTACATGTCAATATTAACATCCATGACAAATTTCATGACAATAAGACAAAAAGTACGGCCTGTAGCCTGTGCTAATGGATTGAATTTTGAAATCCAAGATGGCCACTGGCGGCCATGTTTTTTTTCCGAATGACCCCAAAATGACTCGTTCCCATCTACATGTCAATGTCAACATCCATGACAAATTTAATAATAATCGGACCAAAGGTACGAACTGTAGCCCGTGCTAAAGGAAATTATTGACGAATCACGCACACACGCACACACACACACACGCACAACGGATACCAAGCCATGGCAATAGCTCAAACTTTACAAAGTAAGGTTGAGCTAAAAAAAATTACCAAATGTGGTTGCAATTTTGGAAGCCATCTTGAGTAATGTTATCTAAAAACACATTAGTGTGACGCATTTAAATGACTCGTTCCCATCTACATTCCAATTTCAACAGCTATGACAAATTTTATGATGATCAGACTAAAGTACGACCTGTAGCCCGTGCTAAAAGGATTTAGTCATACAAAGAGTAAAATACAAGATGGCTGAAGACTCGTTCCCATCTACATGTCATTGTTAACATCCATGACAAATTTCATGATGATCTGATCAAAGGTACGACCTGTAGCCCGTGCTAAAGGATTTAGTCATGCAAAGAGTAAAATCTAAGATGGCTGCCGCATGTTTTTTGACCGAATGACCCCAAAATTACTCGTTCCCATCTACATGTCAATATTAACACCCAAGACAAATTTCATGATGATCAGATGAACAATATGACCTGTAGCCCGTGCTAATGGATTTAATTTTGTTTGTTTTTTTCTCCGAATGACCCCAAAATGAATCGTTACGGTCTAAATGTTGATGTCAACAGCTATGACAAATTTCATAATGAACCGACCAAAGGTACGACCTGTAGCCTGTATTGTTGACGAATCACGCACACACGCGCACACGGACAACGGACGACAAAGCCATGGCAATAGCTCAAACTTTACAAAGTAAAGTTGAGCTAAAAATAAGTCATCAAATAGGAAATAACGCCAGATACACATAGCATGGACCCCCACACACCCATAAACCCTAATTTCACCCTTCTATTAAGATTTTTTTAAGGACGACCTGGACGTGGACGACCTGGCAGCTGGGCACAGCCCAGTCGTGCATTTGTTGCGTTGCAAGAAATGCGCTGGTTGTCCTTATACTGAGTTCGCTTTCGAACATGGCGCCGCCATCTTGAATTAGGGTCGCCGCCATCTTGAATTTGAGGGCCGCCATCTTTGAACGTCATTGCAATTAAATTAAAACTACAAAATGTTACTTTTCATATAGCCAACATAACAGTAATCTTTGCATTAAGGCATTACATGGTTTATTCTTTGAATAATATTCATTATAAATCATAAATATTGTCGACCGGACTCGGGTTGCTATGCCATTCGGAAAATGATGGAAATTACGTAAAACTGCACATTTTATTTAGCCACGTCGCGAAAACAACATGACTCATCTCGTAAATGTTTGTCATATCACTAAATAAACTTTTATTTAGTTTAATAAATTAGTAAAAGCATGCACGTTCACGTAAACTGTTAGGTGACATCGCGGATATATGTATCCAAATCGACGTCATATTGGCACGCACATTTTCCCGCGAAATTTCCCCAACTAAAATTTCATCCAAATTGAGAATGGGCATGAGCCAGTCGAACAATTGGGAGCCATGAAAGGGTGAAAGATGTGGGTGCAATAGGAAATTCAGAGGTAGATCCCACCCCCTACCATCAGCAAGCAACTTTGATGTACGTAATTGGTTATAATAAATATTTAATTATAGATAGCGGTACCGGTAATTATATCTTATTTGACGCTCATATAGAAGTCAACACAAAAAGTTCTTAGTAGTGTAGGTCGTGACTGTACTATGGGCGTACTTTTTTTTACATGGATTCCAATGCCATAATTTCTCATACTGAGTTTGCTTTCGAACATGGGCGCCGCCATCTTGAATTAGGGGAGCTGCCATCTTGAATTTGAGGGGCCGCCATCTTGGAACATCATTGCAATTAAATTAAAACTACAAAATGTTACTTTTCATATAGCCAACATAACAGTAATCATTGCATTAAGGCATTACATGGTTTATTCTTTGAATAATATACATTACTTAAATCATAAATATTGTCGACCGGACTCAGGTTTCAATGCCATTCGGAAAATGACTACGTAAAACTGCACATTTTAGTTAGCCACATCGCGAAAACAACATGACTCATCTCGTAAATGTCTAAAATGTTTGTCATATCACTAAATAAACTTTTCTTTAGTTTAAAGACATATTATAGACTAATTCGGGTGCGTGAAATCGATAAGTTAGTATTCAGACGCTATGATGCCAACTGGTGGAATGTAGCATTCTACTAACATCACACAAAATCTCAAGCAAATCGACCATGTGACACTCCATAGAAAACATCGTCTGAACTACGCTCACTTGTAAATATTTACCTCTCGGTTCGGGACGCAACTACCGACGATAAACTAACGAAAATGAACTCACCATGGAGAGTCGCTACATTTAATCACACTATAAGAATGATGATGTGTCCATAATATGTCTTTAATACATGGATTCCAATGCCATAATTTCTTGTTGGACCTGTGTTCGTTTATGTTCATTTGTGTTCGTTTTTTAGTAGGACCCATTTTAAGTTGCTAAAAGTTATTTAACAAATAACAACTTAACACTCTTATTGGAAATTTTCGGTCACATGGCCTTCTTCAGCCAAAACAAGCTATACAGGTACAATCAAAACAAGTCCGTTCAATAGTCACACCTTTTAGTGTAGCGGTCAACTCTCAAATTGTGGCATGAACCCCTCCCGGAGGTATAACTACTTGATTCGATTTTTTTTCGATCCAAGTATCATATTCTTCGTCTGGAAATTGTGTTTTGCCCTTTCGATTCCGCGTGCCAAGATGCGAAAAACGAAATTTTTCGATAAAAAATGCAAAAAAATGGGAATATTACGCATCACAATTGGCCTATGGGTGCAATGAACACGCTCAAATTGACCAGTTTAGATTGATGTACAACAATTTGGGTCAGAAATCCTAATATTATGCACAGAGTACATAAAACAAATGATTTTGTTGAAATTTTTACCTAAATGTCCGAAAAAAATATGACGACTTACATTTTCGACCTGATATGTACGGAACTGCGTGCACTGGTTGGATACAGCGCATTTCTAGAAAACATCTATGTTATATAACATTCAATTTGATACCAAACATGTTCCAAAATAGTCTTTGCATTTATTAGATTTTAGCGTTTCAACTACCCTACCCGGTGTTTTGAGAAATCGGATGCCGCTCATAAAAGAACCCTTCTATGAATGACCAGATGTATTTGTTGCAACAAAAATTTGTCCATAAACTTCCACTTCCACTTCAGTTGGGTGTCAAATCGAATTAGTCTTTAATTAGATGTCTGTGTTTTTGTTTCCATGTGATGGAACATACGATTTTGCATTTTACATGAATGTTGTACGTAATATATATACATGTAGTTAATAAATCATTATTGTGGCTGGGGTTAATGTGTATTTCCTTTAACCACGTGCATTGAAAGTCCGAATCCTGGCATGCATCTAGGCACTGTGAGATTCCGCATTCTAGACAGTAACAGAGTATATAATGTGTCCACGACAGGCAATAAATAACACATTTCGATGTCCCTCCGACTTCCTTGCACACACAGCTGATAATATGTACCATTCAACACCTATGAATGTCTATTTATAGTGCAGAAAGATAGGTATGATCAGTGGTGTATATGCAGGGGATGTGGAGGGGCAGCAGAGCGCGTTACCAACCCCTTTTACTGATATCTACCGTATGCTTTCTCTTTTTAGAGTGCTGAAGCATAAATATTAGCACCATATCATTGTGACCGCTGATATGGCCATATATATAAGAAAGCACAAGAGGTGGTCTGACAGGGGCCTGATGACATCAACAATAAAGTTACCATGAGATTGGGTGGAATGCACCTTGCAATGGCATTCAATGCTGCGATTGGCAAGCTATACGGATATGGTGGATTGCTTTCACTCTTAGTGGAGTCAGATGCTTATGCACCACAGACTGCACAACAAATGTTACAAGGAAAACAGTATTCAAGGGCTGTCCGGGGAATCATATTGAGCATTGAAGCCTTTTACAGAGTTTTTGTGGATGCAGCATCCGAGTGGATGTCGAACCATGAATCAGAATTGTTATCAACAGATTTGTCAAACCACATCGACACAATGGAACAGGCCTTTTCACTGGGAGACCACTTGCTTGTGACGGAGGTGATTGATGTTGCAATGGCAGAAGAATCGACGACAATGATAAAGTTGAACGAATTTGCCAACTGGCATACTGGTACGACTTTCTGTGTGCGGGCTTGATATTACTCAGGTTGATTCTGTCCGGAAACCGTACCATGGTTCACTGCCGCCAGGAAAGAACAACTACTCAAAGTGGGTACAGGTGTACATCGCAGAAATGATTGACATGGAAACAACTCACCCAGATTCGTACACACAGATGCAACGTGGGGCGTTCGTGGTTCGACGATCGTCACAGGCTTTCAACGGTGTACCGACGGATCAGGCTTTGGAGCAATCAGTTAATAGAGAGTGCAAGAGTCATGGTGGTGTCGTTGGCTTTAATCTCAGAAAAGGAGCCCGAGTGAGGTGGATTTTGACCAGGCATGTATCTGGGGAGTATGCCTCTGCGATGAAAGCATTTGTGAACGACAAGCCTGACAAGAGAAAACATGAGGAATTATCTCCTATCCGAGTTTCCCGAGATGAACGCGATGTATCGAGGATGGTTTCCTTGTTGGCAAATGACTGGCAAAATCCGTTCGATTTAAACTCTGTTCCAAGCGATCTCATAAACATATCTACTGGACTCATTGCAAGCCAAAAAGTACAACAGGCGTTGGCTGTGTGTTTGAGTAAGGCCAAGACCACTGCCGCGGAATTATTCACCCAAAGACTCTCTTCGGATACTAAACAGGTGAGATTCTGTTGATATGAAAAAGCCGATGACATCACAAGGCAAGACCATATCGTTGGATCCTGAGGTGTTGTTTAGAATGTTGTTGATTGTCGCCAAAAACAGAGACGTTAGTATACAGACTGTTTTAAAGCACGAACTGGCGACAGTACCGCCATCTCTTTTCAATCCAGATGGCACCTTTCGTAAAACCAACAAAGCTGACCTTGCTGTGAAGCTAGAATCACATTGTCCACAGATGAACTCCCTTCCAGACCCAGCCACGGGAGTTAAAACAATGTATATCATCGATGCAATGGCGCTTCTCTGCACCCTATCAGAAAACAACTTCACGACATTTGATGATCTCGCCGGCGTTGTACTCAAACGACTGATATATCTGTGGAAGCAATCTGGGGTACAAGAAGTTATCTTTGTCTGCGATCGTTACGATCACGAAAAATCTGTGAAGAGTATGGAACGACAAAGAAGATCAAGTTCTGATCAAGGTCGCACATATGTGGTCATGGGGACTCGACCAGTTCCAAATTACCGACGATTCCTCACACACGCTGAAAACAAGTCTTCCTTGGCAGCTTTCGTGTCTAACTACTTGTTTGAGAAATCGGTTGAATATCTAGATCATGCAACTAAGCTCACGCTAGCAGGCGGTTTCAAAGACCCTCTGCTAGTGAAGTGCGTGTATGTAGAGGAATCGAAGGTCATAACAGCGCTTTCGTCAACACACGAAGAGGCGGATACGAGGATAATCTTTCATTGTGTTATGATTGCCAACAATATAGATCGTATCGTAGTTAAGTGTGATGACAATGATGTAATGGTGCTCCTTGTATACTACACATCAAAGGGCCTTATCGGAAGCACAGTTTTCATGAATGCTGGCCATGCTGGGAAAACCACCACATGTCATCGTTACGTGCCTATACATGACCTAGCTAAAACCTTGGTGGTGACATATGTTCTTGTCTATCTGCTATGCATGCATTAACTGGGTCCGACACGAGAACTTCTTTTTTCAAAGTGGAGAAGAAAACCGCCTTTTCTGGGCTCATGAAGAACGTCGATGCATTAGGTGCACTACGCCATTTCGGGACAAGCAGCACAAATCAGGAAGCCATTCAAATTGCAAGAAAATAGACTATGCTGTTTTATATCAACGTAAGTTGGGAAAATTTGTCGACTTCGACGAAATTCGCTACCACCTTGCTTCCACTTCTGATAAGGCAGCTGCAGTTCTGCCGCCAACGGACGACGCGTGTGTGCAGCACGTTAAAAGGGGCCAAATACCAAACACACATCTGGTGTCTGAGTCACACCTCTGATCCATTCACGTTGAGTCCAGAAGACATGGGGTGGCAAATCGTTGATGGGTCTATGGATCCCGTCATGTTTCTGAAAGGTCCTGCACCAACGGAAGTAGACACCTGACCAGAGACGTGGCGACAACAGGCGGGGGGTCAAAATTTTCAACAGTTGGGAATTTCATACATGCCAAAACATTAGTTGGAAAGTTCACACCAACAATAGGTTGAAAATGTTCTTGTAGTTTGATTTTCAAACAATTTATATTGGGGGAATTAATTGTTTTTGGCCCAATATTTGCATATTTTCCTATTTTTTTGTCAAAATTTAGGACTGAAATGGTCATCAGTTGGAAAGGTTCCAACCTTACAGGGGGGGGGGGGGGTACAGGTTGGAAATTTCTAGTTAATTTAAGAAAACAATATTGTCATACATTTGGTCAACATTGGAATTGGAATTGTCATCAGTTGGAAATTCCCTTGTCTATTATATGTACATGTATATGTATGTAGTTCGGTGTAGTAACCTTGGTTTGGCTGTAGGTTCACCGTTGGACGATTTAAGCTGTTAATGTTGGTATTGATGTTGTATCACATGCGCTATCCATATCCTCCGGGTGGTTCCATTTGATGATTGTTTTCACAAAGAATGAGTTTTTATATTGAGCCGTATTTGTCCTTATTGTTTCGTAAGAAAGTGAGTTGGTACACTCATGCAGCTCTGGGAATTAAGGAAAATTTGCCTAGGCAATATATTTGCCTAGGTGAAAGAAATCGGCCTAGGCAAAAACAGATTTTACCTAAGTAATTTTGCAACAATATTGCCATCTCAAATCAATAATAACATGAATTGCCCAGAATTGCCTAGTTATTTTGCGGAACATTAATTCCAGGCCATTACTCAACATATATGTACAATTCCACAAATCATCTCCAAAATAAGTGTCCTTATAACGGGTAGCTAGTTAGTGGCCCAGTGCCATGGAAACAATTGTAGGACAATATATGTAATGAGTTATTTAAGGAAATCATTTTGGCTAAAGAGGTTCTATTTCTGATATACACAAATAAATTTTAGTAACCCAATGAACTTGTTTTACCTAGGAAATATTATTGCCTAGGCAAACCGATTTTGCCTCTGCTTTTACCTAGGCATTGCCTATTGCCTAGGCTAATTCCCAGGGCTGCTCATGTGACTCAATACTGTTTGTTGTCTCAAATCCTGGGAATTTTTTAGCAGTGATTTTTCGTTTGTCCTTAATTAGTGTTAATAAGTCATGTGTATGGATAGCCGGAACCGACCACTCTACTATCTTCCTAAACAGTGACATCCTTTTCACTTCTCTTCTTATCTTCATTTGTGTTAACCCTTCTATTTCCATCATTTCTGTGACTGCACCTTTATCTCTGTTTTTGTAATTGCTGGTGATGAATCGTGCAGCTTTTTTCTGTACCCTTTCGATGTTGTCGATGTCCTTCTGTAAGTATGGATCCCATATTTCTGCCCCGTATTCGAGTGTAGATTTCTTATGTTTCTTATCGGCTTTGCTGATGTTTCGTTTAAGGAATCCTAAGGTGCTGTTGGTTCTTTTGACAATTTTATTTATATGGGATGACCAGGTTAGGTTGTTGGTAAAAGTTAGTCCTAGATATGGTGTTTCATTATTGGGGGGGGGGGGGGGGGTGGGGGGGGGGGGGTCTCACCCCCAACTTTGGTCAAAATTTTCAACAGTTGGGAATTTCATACATGCCAAAACATTAGTTGGAAAGTTCACACCAACAATAGGTTGAAAATGTTCTTGTAGTTTGATTTTCAAACAATTTATATTGGGGGAATTAATTGTTTTTGGCCCAATATTTGCATATTTTCCTATTTTTTTGTCAAAATTTTGGACTTAAATGGTCATCAGTTGGAAATTTTCCAACCTTACGGGGGGGGGGGGGGTACAGGTTGGAAATTTCTAGTTAATTTAAGAAAACAATATTGACTGATTATTGTCATACATTTGGTCAACATCTGAGACACACATATTCGTTTGCAAATTGTACAATGTTCCAGCGGTGATATATGCGAAGTTTCAACTAGTTATACTACCGGGAGGGGTATATATGTCAAAAACTAGAGGCCTTTTCAGAGTTGACCGCTACACTATTTGCTTCGACGTTTGTTCCTGGATCCAGGAACAAACGTTGAAGCAAAGGTGTGACTATTGAACGGACTTAATTTTGAGAATCAAGTAACATAGTCATTAAGATAAGATAAGATTATATTAACTTTAATACATACCAGAAAGTGTGTATTATATAAGATTCAAAGTTTAATCCTGAGGAACACATGTTTGTCATTATGGGATACAATATGGAATATGGCCAAGTGGGCGGAGTTCAAAAGGTAAAAATAACAACATTTGTGGATTTCCCCAACAACTATCTTTCATTTCAGGAAAACTACCGGAAGTATGTTGGTAGTCTCGGCAAAATTACAGACGTTATTAAACTACAGTAGGAGTCATACGATTTCAAAAATGATGCATTGAGTTCTGTGTTCATGACTTTTAGCGACTACAAAGACACTGGTAACATGCTAAATCAGGGAATGTTTATACCGGTAAGTGCGTGTATATCGACTAAAATGATAAATATGTCGATTTTGTTGTATTTACTGGTAGTTTAGCCTGTTTAGGTTGCACTCAGTCTGTATCTGTATCTGTATCTGTATTGTTACGTCCAAGATCCCAATAGTGGTAATGTAGGACGGTGACTGGGCAGGTGTTAGTTGCGCGGTTTTTGTGTCTCTTCCTCTTTTGCTGGCACTAATGTAGCAAGTAAGGTCTCTGGTGATTCGGACGACACAATATTTTCATCCAGGTGGTTCCAGTCGATTGTGGTGCGAACAAAGAAGGAGTTCTCGTATTGTGCACAGTGTGATCGTGGCACTTGGAAGCACTTCGTGTTTTTGGTTTCGTACTTCGTGACCAGGTTTGTTACTTGGTGGTCACTGAATGTTTTTGATGTTATTTTCCTGGATTCTCTCTTTTTTGTGAGGAAGTCGTCGGATGGCATAGCTGGTACCAGGTTCATTACCACCTTATAAAAGTATGACAGCCGCTGGATTTTCCTCCTCTCGTATAGTGGTGGTAGCTTTAGTTCCTTGAGTATGGTTGTCATTGATCCAGGATGGTAGCTTCGATAGTCGTTTTTAATGAATCTCCCTGCCTTCCTCTGTATTTTTTCTAGGAGGTCGATTTCTTTTTGTTGGTATGGATCCCAGATGGTTGCGCCGTAGTCCATGATGGACCGGACTAGGGATAAGTACGCTATCTGTTTTAGTTTTCCTGGCATGAACTTTAGGTTGCGGCGTAGAAAGCCCAGTGTTGAGTTTGCTTTCTTTGATGTGTTGTTAATGTGAGTTGTCCATTTTAAGTCGTTTGATATTTCTAGTCCGAGGTATCTGTTGTGTGCCACTTGTTTTAGGTTTTGTCCATCTAGTTCATACATCTTGTCATGTTTCTTTTGCATACTCATCACGTAGCACTTCTTTGCATTGAAGGACATTCCCCAGTGTTTGGCCCATCCTTCAAGACTGTGCAGATCTTGTTGCAGTTGGTGTTGGTCATTGATGCTGTTTATTTGCCGGTAGAGTAGGCAGTCATCGGCAAAAAATCGGACTGTAGATTTGACACTGTCTGGAAGGTCGTTTATGTGACATAGGAATAACAGAGGACCTAGAACTGTTCCCTGTGGTACACCGGAGTCCACGTCAACTTCTTCTGACGTTTGTCCCTCCAGTACTACTCTCATTTTTCTTTCTGTTAGGAAGCTCTCTAGCCATGTGTGGAGTTGGCCACGGATCCCATACTGGTGTAGTTTGTAAAGGAGCTTCTTGTGGGGTACAGTGTCGAATGCTTTGGAGAAGTCTAGGATGATCATGTCGACTTGTTTTTTCTTATTATATGATTTTGTCAGGTCATCTATTGCTGTAAGAAGCTGTGATTCACATGAGTAGCCTGATCTGAAGCCATGGTTGAGTTTTGTGAGGACATTGTTCTTCTCGAGGTGTTTCAGCATGTGTTTGCAGATACAATGTTCCAGCAGCTTACAAGCAACAGAGGTGAGTGAAACTGGCCGGTAGTTTCCGGTAGTCGGAGTTATTCCCTTGTATATTATATGTACATGTATATGTATGTAGTTCGGTGTAGTAACCTTGGTTTGGCTGTAGGTTCACCGTTGGACGATTTAAGCTGTTAATGTTGGTATTGATGTTGTATCACATGCGCTATCCATATCCTCCGGGTGGTTCCATTCGATGATTGTTTTCACAAAGAATGAGTTTTTATATTGAGCCGTATTTGTCCTTATTGTTTCGTAAGAAAGTGAGTTGGTACACTCATGTGACTCAATACTGTTTGTTGTCTCAAATCCTGGGAATTTTTTAGCAGTGATTTTTCGTTTGTCCTTAATTAGTGTTAATAAGTCATGTGTATGGATAGCCGGAACCGACCACTCTACTATCTTCCTAAACAGTGACATCCTTTTCACTTCTCTTCTTATCTTCATTTGTGTTAACCCTTCTATTTCCATCATTTCTGTGACTGCACCTTTATCTCTGTTTTTGTAATTGCTGGTGATGAATCGTGCAGCTTTTTTCTGTACCCTTTCGATGTTGTCGATGTCCTTCTGTAAGTATGGATCCCATATTTCTGCCCCGTATTCGAGTGTAGATTTCTTATGTTTCTTATCGGCTTTGCTGATGTTTCGTTTAAGGAATCCTAAGGTGCTGTTGGTTCTTTTGACAATTTTATTTATATGGGATGACCAGGTTAGGTTGTTGGTAAAAGTTAGTCCTAGATATGGTGTTTCATTATTGGGGGGGGGGGGGGGGTCTCACCCCCAACTTTGGTCAAAATTTTCAACAGTTGGGAATTTCATACATGCCAAAACATTAGTTGGAAAGTTCACACCAACAATAGGTTGAAAATGTTCTTGTAGTTTGATTTTCAAACAATTTATATTGGGGGAATTAATTGTTTTTGGCCCAATATTTGCATATTTTCCTATTTTTTGGTCAAAATTTTGGACTTAAATGGTCATCAGTTGGAAATTTTCCAACCTTACGGGGGGGGGGGGGGGTACAGGTTGGAAATTTCTAGTTAATTTAAGAAAACAATATTGTCATACATTTGGTCAACATCTGAGACACACATATTCGTTTGCAAATTGCACAATGTTCCAGCGGTGATATATGCGAAGTTTCAACTAGTTATACTACCGGGAGGGGTATGTCAAAAACTAGAGGCCTTTTCAGAGTTGACCGCTACACTATTTGCTTCGACGTCTGTTCCTGGATCCAGGAACAAACGTTGAAGCAAAGGTGTGACTATTGAACGGACTTAATTTTGAGAATCAAGTAACATAGTCATTAAGATAAGATAAGATTATATTAACTTTAATACATACCAGAAAGTGTGTATTATATAAGATTCAAAGTTTAATCCTGAGGAACACATGTTTGTCATTATGGGATACAATATGGAATATGGCCAAGTGGGCGGAGTTCAAAAGGTAAAAATAACAACATTTGTGGATTTCCCCAACAATTATCTTTCATTTCAGGAAAACTACCGGAAGTATGTTGGTAGTCTCGGCAAAATTACAGACGTTATTAAACTACAATAGGAGTCATACGATTTCAAAAATGATGCATTGAGTTCTGTGTTCATGACTTTTAGCGACTACAAAGACACTGGTAACATGCTAAATCAGGGAATGTTTATACCGGTAAGTGCGTGTATATCGACTAAAATGATAAATATGTCGATTTTGTTGTATTTACTGGTAGTTTAGCCTGTTTAGGTTGCACTCAGTCGGAGTTATTCCCTTGTCTATTATATGTACATGTATATGTATGTAGTTCGGTGTAGTAACCTTGGTTTGGCTATAGGTTCACCGTTGGACGATTTAAGCTGTTAATGTTGGTATTGATGTTGTATCACATGCGCTATCCATATCCTCCGGGTGGTTCCATTCGATGATTGTTTTCACAAAGAATGAGTTTTTATATTGAGCCGTATTTGTCCTTATTGTTTCGTAAGAAAGTGAGTTGGTACACTCATGTGACTCAATACTGTTTGTTGTCTCAAATCCTGGGAATTTTTTAGCAGTGATTTTTCGTTTGTCCTTAATTAGTGTTAATAAGTCATGTGTATGGATAGCCAGTGATAAACAGTGACATCCTTTTCACTTCTCTTCTTATCTTCATTTGTGTTAACCCTTCTATTTCCATCATTTCTGTGACTGCACCTTTATCTCTGTTTTTGTAATTGCTGGTGATGAATCGTGCAGCTTTTTTCTGTACCCTTTCGATGTTGTCGATGTCCTTCTGTAAGTGTGGATCCCATATTTCTGCCCCGTATTCGAGTGTAGATTTCTTATGTTTCTTATCGGCTTCGCTGATGTTTCGTTTAAGGAATCCTAAGGTGCTGTTGGCTCTTTTGACAATTTTATTTATATGGGATGACCAGGTTAGGTTGTTGGTAAAAGTTAGTCCTAGATATGGTGTTTCATCTACTGGCTGAAGGATGTGGTTGTCTAGTTGGTACATGTGGGTTGATTTGCTCTTTGTAGACATGATGGTAGCATTTTTTTTTTTGCGTTGAAACGCATCCCCCATCGGCCCATTTTTCTAACGAGGAGAGATCTTTCTGTAGTGCATGGTGGTCTGACTGGTCTCTGATCTCTCTATAGAGGAGCCAATCGTCTACAAATAATTTTACCTCTGAGGTTACGGCTTTCGGTAGATCGTTCACGTGGCAAAGGAATAGCAGTGGTCCAAGTACCGATTCCTGTGGTACTCCTGACTCCACTAGTACGTTTGGCGACGCTTCTTCTTCGAGTACCACTATCATCTCTCTTTTTGTGAGGAAGTTTTCCAGCCATTTGTGGGTTTTGCCATTTATGCCATAATTCTACAGCTTGTATAGGAGGCCTTTGTGTGGCACTGTATCGAAGGCCTTTGAAAAGTCAAGGATGGCTATATCTATTTGTATGTTTTGTCCAGGTTTTGTAGTAGATCCTCTGTGACGTTGACTAGCTGTGCGACGCATTCATGAGTGGCCGGATCTGAAACCGTGGTTTTTGTCGGTCAGTATTTTGTGTTCATCCAGGTGGTCTCTCATGTGCCTGGCACTGCCTGCAAATGATATGTTCTAGAATTTTGCAGGGTACCGGTACCGATGTGAGTGAGACAGGGCGGTAGTTCTCTGGGTTGTGTACGTCACCTTTTTGTAGATGGGAGATGTTTGCACTGCGCCAGTCAGTTGGGAGTTCTCCTGTGTCCAATGATAGTTGGAAGATGGCTGTTAGAGCAGGAGCTATGTGGTTAGCGCAAATCTTGAGAACTTGGTTTGGTATACCGTCTGGGCCTGGAGCTTTAGATGTTTTTATATCTTTTAGGAGTTTGTATACACCTTCCTCTTTGATGTTGATGTCTGGTATACTGCTTGATGGTTTTGCTGTAGGTGTATTCTTTAGATATTTGGTGAATACTGATTGAAACTGTTTATTCAATAGAGCTGCTTTCTCTGCGCTGTTGTCCGTGAGTGTGGTACCCTTTTTGAGAGGTGGTATCCCAGTAGTGTCTCTCTTTTTAGACATCAGGAATTTCTATTAAGGTTGTTATAAAGTGTTTTATACTCATTATCGTTGGGGTTCTTCGCTGAGTCTCCGCATTTTCCTTTTGAACCGTATAAGATTCAGTGTATCCCTGGACACCCTCCACGTATGAGTTTTTACCTCTCGTTCAGGGCATGCTAAGTCTAGTGCATTATTAAGTGTTTATTGCAGCTAATTCTAGCGTTTTGGGTGAATTAAGTCAGATTTTGATAGATTTGAAATAATTTCTTGCTTGAATATTTGCTAGTCAGCTTTGCCTATATTTATTCTTAATTTAACTTTTGCTTTGCTGATTTTAAACTTTGTTAGGCCAAACAAAAAATACCTGTGTTTAGGGTTTCCCTACCTATACCCTAGAAAAGGGTGCCTACCTAAAACTTTGTATTGGACTGTAGACAGATATTTGTTTTGCTCAGTGGGAAGGGCATCGAAAGGTATCTTACCCATTTTCAAACCTCTCCTATTAAAAAGATTTAGAAGCTTGATTAGTCTAGTGCTCTGACTAATTCAAGATTAATAAAAGGTCAGCAGACCACAGTGTCCCCCGACAACATGGCAAGTCGATGCCGCTTTGTTAAAGAAATTAAAAACAAATGTTGAAATTTTCTAAGTCGAAAAGGGTTAATAACTCCATAAAAAAAAATATTAGCTATATAGATGTTGCAAATCACCAACATGTTAGGAACAATATCCCAGAGTTTCAAATCTCTACATTTAAAACTGTAGGAGGAGTTGATTACACCATGAAGGTACCCAATCTCATCCAAAAGGCAAAAATGTTCCAAATTTTCTAAGTCGAAAAACCCCCCGAAAATATGGAAAAAATAATATTTTTTATTAGCTATATAGATGTTGCAAATCACCAACATGTTAGGAACAATATCCCAGAGTTTCAAATCTGTACATTTAAAACTGTAGGAGGAGTTGATTACACCATGAAGGTACCCAATCTCATCCAAAAGGCAAAAATTTTCCAAATTTTCTAAGTCGAAAACCCCCCCCCCAAAAAATATGGAAAAAATTATATTTTTGATTAGCTATATAGATGTTGCAAATCACCAACATGTTAGGAACAATATCCCAGAGTTTCAAATCTCTACATTTAAAACTGTAGGAGGAGTTGATTACACCATGAAGGTACCCAATCTCATCCAAAAGGCAAAAATTTTCCAAATTTTCTAAGTCGAAAACCCCCCCAAAAATATGGAAAAAATTATATTTTTGATTAGCTATATAGATGTTGCAAATCACCAACATGTTAGGAACAATATCCCAGAGTTTAAAATCTCTACATTTAAAACTGTAGGAGGAGTTGATTACACCATGAAGGTACACAATCTCATCCAAAAGGCAAAAAATTTCCAAATTTTCTAAGTCGAAAACCCCCCCAAAAATATGGAAAAAATTATATTTTTGATTAGCTATATAGATGTTGCAAATCACCAACATGTTAGGAACAATATCCCAGAGTTTCAAATCTCTACGTTTAAAACTGTAGGAGGAGTTGATTACACCATGAAGGTACCCAATCTCGGACGCACGGACGGACGGACGGACGGACGAGGGTCATTTCTATAGTCCTCCGACGGAAACGTCGGGGGACAACAATATTTAGTATTGAACCTTTCTGAATTGTGAAGCTTTCTAGATTGAATTGTCAATGCTCCAATGGAATTTAGAATAAAGAAAATTGTCACCTCTAATCTATGGCTTGCCATACTATGGCAAGCCAAACCGCTATTTAATATTAATTTTACTTAAGTAAAATAAAATTACACTTTATTTTACTTCAGTGAAATAAAATGTCCTTTTATTTAACTTAAGTGAAATAACGGTCATTTTTTATTTTACTTAAGTACAAAACTATTTTACTTAAGTAAAATTAACCATGTTTTAACTTAAGTAGAATTCTTTTTTACTTAAGTAAAATAAGAAATGACCTTTATTTTACTTAAGTAAAAAAGAATTCTACTTAAGTAAAATAATGCGTTAATTTTACTTAAGTAAAATAAATGACATCTATCGATGACCGGTAGATGGCGTTTATTTCACTTAAGTGAAATAAAGCGCCCACTATGGGAGTAATCTTGCAAACTAATAATTTCTCCCTTGGCACGTAGGCCGGGAGTGCTGTTCATGTTCGTGAGAAAGTTAGCTCCCGTTGTGTATTATAAATGGCGGATTTCTTCCATTTACTAATAATAGGCCTAACGTATTTACATAATTATGGCAGATTCAGTCGATACAACACTGGACTCAATTTCCAGGGTTATACGAGAGACTGATAGACTGAAGGGGGTATAGGAGATTTGCATCGCACGGAGATCAGAATACGTACCGCTGTTGTCAAAAAACTTCTAACCTGACAACTCGAGGGAACTATAACCAATACATATATTGCACCCAGTGAGATGTAATACGAGAGCACCTAGAGACTATAATAAATTCGCCCGCTGCATGTACCAGCATAATAAGCATCAAACAACGCATCACACATTTTTGCAGTTTTCTCTGATTATAGCTGTACCAGCAGTGGGTGTGGAATGTTTTAAATTTTATTGCATGATGTCGGTGCTATAAGCTGTCTGTATTGTTTTGAGAGAGAGTGTGAGTTATAGTAAATACGTCTTTAATCTATCTAAGTATTTTACAACTGCCGAGTGGCTATGTGGCACACATGTTCTGTATCACCCGTTGGGGGAAAATCATTAATAACTCTTAACACCCGGTTGCACTTTATTTTACTTAAGTAAAATAAATGACATCTATCTATGACCGGTAGATGGCGTTTATTTCACTTAAGTGAAATAAACCCAAATGTTCATTTATTTTACTTAAGTAAAAAAGAATTTTACTTAAGTTAAATAAAAACTGTGTTTTATTTCACTTAAGTGAAATTCTTTTTTACTTAAGTAAAATAAAAAAAGGGCGTAACATAATGGTAATTTTATTTCACTTAAGTAAAATTAGTGTGCGTTTTAATTTTACTTACGTAAAATAAAATGTCATTTTATTTTACTTAAGTAAAATAAAACCATGTAGATGGCGCTTTATTTCACTTAAGTAAAATAAAATGACACTTTATTTTACTTAAGTAAAATAAAATGTCATTTTATTTCACTTAAGTGAAATAAAGTGTCATTTTATTTTACTTAAGTAAAATTAATATTAAATAGCAGTTTGGCTTGCCATACTAATCAGCCTGCCGGTATACTATTCAACCAATTAAGACATACCAGTGTGGCCTCTAATCCGATACGGTACCACGAGTAAGCTTTTCTCGAAACAATGCGCTGAAGATATCGCGCAGTAAGCTTTTCTCGAAACAGAGCGAGGTTCAAGTTCAATGTTTATTTACTCAAATCACAGTATGTGATGCAAGCGACATTTATAATTATACAGTGCATGGCATGTCATTGGTGTAATAATCAAAGTCGACAACAACAAAAATGGTTGTGATATATTCTATACACACAGTGTGCGAATGGGTTGGTGGGGTTGATAAGGTCAGCGGTGATCCAAAATAATTTCGAAGATTTTTGATGAATCCGCATAGCTTATAGAAGCATACATTGTTTTTTTGGGTTCATTATATTTATGAAATTATGAAAAAATTTTGGTTCTGTCAAGTGTAAGGGTAAAAATCGTCTCTGGAGTGAGTTCAATTGGTTACAGTCCATTATGTAGTGATATTCATTCCCTATTTCGCTCTTATTACACATGCAGCGTGCATGTTCTCATTTGGTAATCAATATTGTACCATGATCCAGTTTCTATACGGGGAGGTGATGATTTGAACATCTGAATTTAGCTAAAATAACTGCTTGTTTTTGGTGGAGATCGGATAAATATTTTTCTTGTGCGAATTTATATTTTATGATTCGATAATTTCGACACTTATTCATAGAGTTAATCTCGTTTCTCCACTGTTTTTGATATTTATTTTCCAGAGCTTGTCGTGTGATATTTTTAACCGACTTCGGGTAAATTTCGTGTATAAACTGGTTTGTCCAGATCTCGGGCAGTTCTAATTCTCCTAATGCCGTCTGGATGTAATTGACCCAGGGATGAGTGTAAGTTCCACTCTCAGATTTTTGGAGTAAATAATTATTTTTATTATTATTATTTTATTTCAGACATGAATGTCCATATGTGTGTTTGGAATTATCATTTACAAGTATAGTAAATCCGTCCACTCCTTATTCAAGGGAGATTGATACATAATATCTGAATTGCAGATTGCACCCAGAATAACATTCGTTGATTTGCATAGTCTTTCCTTAAAGCTATACATGTTTTTCCGTCTAAGCATAGCCAACGAAAGTACCCGGTCTTTGGTATACATTTCACTCGCACTGCATCCTTTTTCATATCTCATCAGCATTACTACTTATTTTATTCGACGAAATCAATCTCCAGAAATCAGTATAATTGTTGTTTGCATATTCGGAGACGATCTTGTCAGCTTTAATTTGTTCTGCCATGGCTCTGCATTTTCTCAGTGCATATTTGAATGTTGATCGACTCCTCTTCATGTTTTCATAGATGTAGCCATGCAGTTAGTGGCCTGTCAATATCTTGCCATTTTCTAAACCACTGTCGTGCGATTGTATGTTGTTTTTTTCACATGTGAATTCCATCCTGGGATTTGGGATAAGGTCTTGCTGTTCTGGGACATCTTGGAGGGAATATTGTTCTTCGCGGCATTTATTAGTCCGGATGTGAAATAATTGTATGTAGAATCGATATGCTTCTGTTTCTGTTCTGCCGAAAATGATCGACAACTCGCCTCTATATCCTATACTCTATTTCTTTTTCGCTGATCATTTTTGACATCTCGTGATACTTTTCAAGTTGTGTTAATGATGCTCTTCTCCAATGCGCAACATTCCTCATAGTGGTGTTGCTTTGTATCTGTTTAGGCATAATTATGCTGTTGAGTGTTACAGTTAACGGGAAGTGATCGGATGAAAGAAAATTTGTATTCACTTCTACTTTCTTCACGGCAGCTGCAGCTGAATGTGTAGCGACGCAGTGGTCGGGTCAGGAAACAGTCCCATGGGTGGCACTATAAAACGTGTAAATGTCAGATAAGTTGCCGAAGTGAGTCAACATCACATATCTTCATATCCGACTCTCTACATAATTCATTGAGCTCTTTCATGTTTCCCCTGTTTCCTCTGGCATTCGCGTTGAAGTCCCCCAATACATACACGAGATTTGTGTCCGAGTCTTCAATAATCGCCTTAATTTTTCCAAGATAGTTTATAAAATCCGCAGTATTGTCGTCCTCATCTGTGAGCATGTATACACAGATGAGGAGAAGGTGTTTATCCTCAATTAGCAAACGGACACTGATGATTCGCGGATCGTCATAGGTTGTACATTTCGTTTCCGTTGCTAATCATTTCCGCCATAGTAAAGCTGTTCCTCCACACGGACGTCCAACGAACAGTTTTCTATCACTTTCGACGGCTGATACTCCTTCTGCTTCAAAATTTGAATGGATAGTTCTCAAAATCGGGATCTCATCTTTTAGAAGCCAGTGTTATACAGCAGTTTGTTAATTTTTTGTTTGTCTGACATAACTACATTAGCCCAGTTTGTTAACATTCTACATTTTATGTCAATAATTAAAGGATATACTCCTGTTTCTCCATATACGATTATACTTGGTGTGCTTGGTTTTAACCCTAAAACATACTTGAGAAATTTAATTGGATCTTTTCTAAATCTGCGACGTGCTGGTAACCCCAGACTTCACATCCATATAATAGTATTGGTTTTACAGTCTTAGAAAAAAGTACTATTTGAATGTCTATCGATAAATTTAGTTCTTTCGCCTTATGTAGTAGGCCAAACATGGCACGATTGCATATTGCTATATTTTGCTTCACGGCTTTTGAGAAAGAACAATTCCTAGTAAAAATAATATACCCAGATATGTGAATTGAGGAACAATTTGTAAACTTGCGCCATTGAAAAGTATTCGTGATTTTGGGATTCTTTTACAGCCAAATACCATTAATTTTGTTTTGTCAACATTTGACTGTGAGCTTCCAAAGCTCGCAGTATTCAGAGAACTCTTTTATATAGGGCTATACGCATATCCTTGTCTGTCTCCGCAAAAAATGACTGTGTCATCTGCGTACAATAGTACCAACAATTTGATATACATTCCAATTTCTGTCAATGTGTCATTCTCAATTAATTTCAGAGTAGGAACTCTATTGGACAATAGAAAATTGTCAAGGTCATTTAGGTAGAGTGAAAATAAAAAAGAAGATAGATTTACTCCTTGCTAAACACCAGAATAGCTTTGATAACTATTTGAGAGACATTCACCGATTTTAACCTTAGATTTTACTTCGTTATACATGTTTTTAATAAGTTTAAAGCACTTTCCATTAATACCTGCGGTAATCATTTTTTGCCACAAGCCGTTTCTCCAAACAGTGTCAAAAGCCTGTTTGAAATCAACAAATGTGCCAAGATTACGGACTAAAATATTTGACACTCAAAAGCAAACTAAAAACATACCAAAATGTTGGACAAATAGCAATTGCGAGTCCATGAACAACATCATTAAATTATCGACGGACTCTGACGGACTGAACATTTTTAAACAGTTTTGATATTGTATAAACGATCTGCTATGAGATATGCAGAAGTGCACTGCACTCCATGTGTGCGGTAAAATTTATCGAGAACAAGTTGTCAGTAAACAGTATAGACATATACATGTACAGAAGACGCCTGGTTCCAGTTGAAGTTGTATACCGCATATTATATCGTCATCAATGTCAAGAACGGTTACTCTATCACTAATATATTTCTTCCACATCAAGCACACACCGCCCCATTCGGCAAACCTCGTCAGATTCCGTCACTGGCCCACAAAGGTCACAGGTCGAGGAGTTCAGAATGACAGCGCCCTTGTCAAGGCACAAACGTTGAAGCAAAGGTCAAAGGTGTGACTACTGAACGGACTTAATTTTGAGAATCAAGTAACATAGTCATTAAAGTTATGAATATTTCAATTTATATTAACTTTAATACATACCAGAAAGTGTGTATTATATAAGATCCAAAGTTTAATCCTGAGGAACACATGTTTGTCATTGTGGGATACAATATGGCCAAGTAGGCGGAGTTCGAGTCAGCCGCACATTCACACATTGGTCGAAGCAAAAAGGTAAAAATAACAACATTTGTGGATTTCCCCAACAACTATCTTTCATTTCAGCAAAACTACCGGAAGTATGTTGGTAGTCTCGGCAAAATTACAACAGGAGTCCGACGATTTCAACAATGATGCATTGAGTTCTGTGTTCATGACTTTCAGCGACTGGTAACATGCGAAATGTTTATAAGTGCGTTTTTATCGATTAAAATGAAGAACATGTCGATTTTGTTGTATTTACTGGTAGTTTAGCCTGTTTAGGTTACACTCAGCTGTACATGTACGTACCGTACCGTCCCGTACACGGCCTATGCGAATGTAATTACCTTTCGGTACCTTACGTCTGTAGTGGACGCTGGCGGTCTGCCACTATATCCACCTCACATTGTGAAATTTCCCCGTATTCGGCTGCATCTCTAGACATATTTGGGTTGTATGGTTGAAAATCAGTCACCAATTCCGCTTTATAGTTATATTTAATATCCTGATTCTTCCAATGATGATCTAGTCTGTTTTTGAATTGGTTAATATCTTCAGCATACACCACTTCGTCTGGTAGATTGTTCCAAGTTGTGACCACTCTCTGGCTGAATGTATATTTTCTAACGTCATAGTTAGATCTTTCCTTGTACAATTTATAGTTGTGGCCTCTGGTCCGAGATTCGGTGTTTCTTGTAAGAATGTTAGATACTTCCGGATCGTAGCAGTTGAATATCTTAAAGCATTCGATCATATCACCTCGGTGGCTTCTGTACATCAGGGTTGGTATTTCCATTTTTATTAGTTTATCCTCGTATCCCATATCTTTTAGTCCTGGTACTAATTTTGTTGCTCGCTTTTGAACTTTTTCCATTGTACCTGTGTGTTTTTTTTAGATATGGTCTCCAAGCAGGTTGAGCATATTCGAGTAATGGTCTTACCAGTCCTTTATATAGTTTTGCCATTGTAGTATAGTCTAAGTAGGTGAATGATCTTCTGATGGCTCCAAGAACAATGTTGGCTTTCTGTATTTTCTCGTTGATGTGGTCCTCAAATGATAGGTTTCTGTCTGTGGTTATATACTCCTATGTCCTTTTCTTTTTCCACCTGTTTTAATTTAGATTCACTCCCATTTTTGTCTTTCAAGTTGTAATTTGGCTGAAACTCCTCTTTTCCCACATTCATGACAACACATTTTTCTGGATGGAATCTTAATAACCAGTTGTTTGACCACTTTTGGAGTTCATCAAGATCGCTTTGTAGTGTGTCCATATCATTTTTGTCTGTTATCTCCTTAAAAATCTTTGTGTCGTCTGTAAACAGCATCACTTCTGATTTTACACAGTCTGGTAAGTCATTTGTGTACAGGACAAACAGTAGTGGGCCACGTACACTTCCTTGAGGGATACCGCTAATGACTGGATGTTGTTCTGATGATGTTCCATTTACTATGACTTGTTGTTTCCTTCCTGTAAGAAAATCTTGTATCCAGCCTAGGATGTTCCCTCCGATGTTGTAACTGCCAGTCTTCTTTATCAACCTCCTGTGTGGGACGGTATCAAAGGCTTTCATATAATCCATGTATACCACATGCGTTGGATGTCCGCTGTCCATAGATTTGGTCCATTTTTCTAGTGTGTGTAGCAGTTGCAGTGTTGTAGACCTTCTTTTGATGTATCCAAACTGATCTTTGCTGAACAGCTTGTTGTTTACCATATGATCCATGATCTTATCCCGTATGAATCCCTCCATTACTTTGCCAACCACACTTGTCAAGCTGACTGGTCGATAGTTACTTGCCCTCTCTTTTGAACCTTTTTTGTATATCGCTGTTATATTTGCAGCTTTCCATTCATCTGGCAGTTTAATCATCCTCAAACTGTTGTTGTATATTGTTGATAATGGCTTGCTCAGTTCCTTAGCGAGTTCTTTCAGGATTCGAGGGTGGAAACCATCTGGACCTTGAGACTTTGTTGGA
Source organism: Siphonodentalium dalli (assembly GCA_032622095.1). NCBI lineage: Eukaryota > Metazoa > Mollusca > Scaphopoda > Gadilida > Siphonodentaliidae > Siphonodentalium > Siphonodentalium dalli. The sequence goes on along the minus strand of CP136068.1, from coordinate 118,141,171 downwards.
TTTATTCTAGATAGTCGTATTTCCACTGCCTCTGGTGTAATATCGCTCGTTGTTTCGAGTGCTTCCTTGGTGTTATGGATGTTTGTCTCTGGTACTTCACCATCTGGTTCAATCGTAAATACCTCAGTCTAGCAGTCAGCCAAGACCTGGGCTTTTTCTCTGTCACTTGTTGTTAGCGTCCCATCTTGTTTTTCCAGATCAGATATTCCAGACTTGGTTTTGGTTTTGCTGGACACATAATTCCAGAATTTCTTGGGGTTTGTTTTAGCTTGTTTTGCTATCTCCTTTTCTTGGTATATCTGATTTTGGCGTGTCATCTTCTTGACTTTATTTCTTAGTCTTGTGTATATTTTGTGATGTTCTTCCGTCTTGTTCTCTATGTATCTCGTCCATGCTCTATGTTTCTTCTTGATGGTGTTTATGGTTTCTTTGTTCAATGGTCTCCTGTCTTTTCCATTGTCTGCTTTCCTTATTGGTACATGTTTGTTAATTATTTCTTCAAGGATGAGTGCAAATCTTGTCCATTGTGCATTTATAACATTTTCACAATCTGATAGTATTTTCTTCCAGTCTATATCAAGCTCTTCTCTCATCTTCTCGTAATTTCCTTTATCATATAATTTTTTCTGTGTTTGTGTCTCTTTGTCGATGTAGCATTTGTATGTGAAGTCCAGCATGCAATGATCACTTTTCCCCAGAGGATTTTTCACTTCTAAGTTATGTATCATTTCTTCTTCGTTGGTAAGTACAACATCTAATATATTAGCTTGCTGACCTTCTCTGTATCTCGTGGGTTTTCTCACGTGTTGGTATAGATAATTTTCTTCTATTACTGCTATAAAGCCATCACTTTTCTTCTCCTTTGATACAGTTGTTTCCCAGTTGATGTTTGGATAGTTCATATCTCCCATAAGTAGAATATGACTATTCTTCTTTTCTTTGCAAACCTTGTCCATGCAGCTGTTAATGATTTTTGTCTTTCCATAAATGTAAGGTATCGTATGTTGTCACATATATTTGTCAATTATGTCTGTCTGTATTTCGTCATAAATTATTTTGTTTTCTATTGTTACCAAGCCGCTCTCGCTATTGAATACTTTTCCATCTTATTGACAGTTTGATCACTGTCTGTTTACGATTGAGATTAAAGATTAAATTAGTAGGCGATCACGTGACAATCTATAAAATGGTCGTGTTTACTTTTTCTCCGTTGTGTTTGTTGAATAAAATGACTTAAACTCAAGGATCGGCTCTGCTAATGTGTTGCACTAGTTGTGATAGCTCACGAGATTCCATTAACCTCAGGATCTAGGATGACTCTACCATGGATTCGTTTTTTTTTTCGATACGTCAATGTTGAAATCGTCTGTTTAATTAAATTGTTTTGAACTCCAAGTACGCCCAAATTTATAACGCATGTGCGACAGCGTCTTTTCCGTTGTGTTCGGCAAGTCAGCCCAATCCTACACCCAAGGCATACGGGTTCTACTGCACAACAATGAACAACCCGCTATACGTGAACTCAACTCAGGACTCATCGTGATAGTGTAGTGCGGTCGACATGCACCGCGTGTTCTCTCCATTGTCCAGCTGAGTATATGTCTGAGTGTCATAATTTAACACTGTAAATAATTTCGCCAAGTTAAATTGACTGTGACCTTAAGTGAAATCTGCTGTATAAACAGAGTGTGTCATACCTATATGATCCACCCCATAAGTGATGGAGGGAATACTAACAGAAACTGATAGAATCCTGACCGAGGAAAATGATTATACGTCAACGTCGTTTGACCAGAGTGGACAAAATCCAACGAACTCGGACCTACCTGATTATTTCAGTCTCAGTTCTGGTCTAAAATCTCTGTCAAATATGTCATCCCAAAAGAGTCCTACTACATCGTGTCATCTATCACAAGTGGTCGCATGGGTATCCAGCTATGTGCATAATACCACAAAACGTGATTTTATTCATGTTATTAAAGAAACATGTCGTGTCAACGATCACCCAGATGGTACTTCTGGCGATGACGTGTACTCTTGTGCTTTGCTCGATGCACTCCGTAACTCTGTTTTCAACGAAGCAAAAGTCCTACCATGGTGTAAACTTGACATAACGGCTTCTCTCAAGAAGAGAATAAAATCTCCACGATCTTCTGAAACGGTGTCGGACAAACTTGCACGTGACATATACCATTTAATATTGTTCTTAACAGACGACAGTATCGCTGACCTGATCAGTTCTGCAGATACTAGTAGGATTCTTCGCAGTCAATCAACTTCTAATGTTGATAAGATGTTTGATCAGAAAAATTGCGAGGACAAACTTGATTCTCTTGTTTCTAGTATGGCAATAATCAAAGCAGACATCCAACAGATCAAGACCTCGCATGCGAATGTTGAACATTTCATAAAAGAGGACTTGCCTATAATTCAGGGAAGCCTATCCAGCCTTGATGCACGCATCAACATGCATGGGTTACACAGAGCGACGCGAACAGTGATATCACAGGGTCTTATGGGTCTTAGCTCTGTTGCTAGCATCATCGAGAGGAAAAGGCTATCTCTGTTCGGGTCGCTCTGTAGATTGTCATCAGACAAAGCTGCAAAACGCATATTCGTTTTCAGATTATACGAGCACCTTTTAGGTCGTCAAGAGCTACACTCACATATGTCTGACATATACCATATCTTAGCTAAATTCTCTCTTTTAGAGCATGTATATAACTTTGAAATATCTGGCTTATTCCCTTCCAAATCTGTGTGGAAAAACTTGGTGCAGACTCAAATATCCGAATTTGAAAGGATTTTTTGTATATCTTCTGTGACTACTGACCCGAAATTATCAGTATTTGCCACTGCACATCCATCGCTTTGCATATCTCCTTTATGGGTAACATGCAGGGACTACCCAAAGGAAAAATTCACTTTCTTACTGGTAGCTCGCTTATACAGCATATCACGATAGTGGCATTTGTTTAAAGTGTGGCATGCCATACCAATGTCTTATTATGAACATATTTATTGATTGTATCTTCCTTGCTGAATTACGGAACTGTGTATGGCAGGATTTTCTTGACCAGTTTGGGATTGGGGCCTCCCTGCATGTAGACGTACTGGAAAAGGAAGAGCTACTGGCCTGCTTCCTTGGTCATCACCCATCCGATATTCCAGTTGACTCGGATTGGAGGGATCTTGTCATCTTTTTTGTCAGAGTGACTGCGAATATTTGGAAATTTTATCACATCGAACCAGGCTAGTAGTTTGCTCACCACACCAGTCGATACATACTGTGAACATTTTAACAAAATGACAAATACCTTCTTTCAATATTATTATTATGTACTTGTAACTTTAGCACAAGTCACATAATGCGCACTTTGGTACTAGTGCCCATGTTAATTGGAAATATACTTTTGTGTCACATTATAATTTTTCCCTCGTTAAAGGTACTCAACCCGATAAAACTCCTCTCAATTACTATTTCAATGGCTTCGGGGGTCAAAAAAATTTGATTCGAGTCGAGGAAGTCACCCATCAAAGCTCAGATTTGTTAGATATCGATTTTAGAAATCTATTATTTTTCATTATCGGGAATTCTTACTGGCCCAGTACGTAGTCAATTATTACCACTTGATTATAGAGTTATCCATCCTTGTCTGTTTGAATAGAATTTTGGCGTAAAATCTCGAGCATGTTACCAAATTGACGGCAGTTATAAGTACTCATCTCGAGAACATAAGAATTTTCAAAAATCAATATCTAATAACTCTGAGCTTTGTTTGATGGGTTCCTCGACTCGAATCAAATATTTTTTACCCCCAAAGCCAAAGAAATAGTAATATAGGACCCTCTGATCGGATTGTTGTTGTTGGAATCTGTTGAGATGGGGACCCTCTTTACGGGTTGAGTACCTTTAACATACCGTGTATAAATTATTTGACGTGTATATAGAATATTGTTATGTGTATATCTATACATCCAAAACCTTTATGTATATGTTTAGCCTGTATATATGTTTGTAACTCTTCATGATATTGGAGGAAATTAAAGTATAATAATTTACCAGGGTGATCTCCGAGACTGAGAAAATATATATAGTCATCTCAGAGACTGACAACAATGACTCACTCACATTCACTCAAATGTTTTGTTAGCTATGCATTAAAACGCCGACCTCTGATGTTTCCCCGTGTTTTTATTGCCATCAGTGATAAAATTGACAATCATCTTGCAGTAAAAACAAGGAGACAGAGTAAGCCGTAGTTAATTAACACCTGCATGGTAGCCTCTGCACTGCCGCTAATCTTATGTTCGTTTGTGTTCGTTGTTTAGTATTTTGTATTCAAATAATGCTAACAAGAGGTGGCATCAGAGATGCTGTGTCTCGTTTTCGGTGGCTACCGCCAATAGTCCAGTTTCACTATCGGCGCTAGTCTATTACTTCCCCTGGCACTAATTATCAAAGCGAGGCTAAGCTGTGTACATATTCCAAGAAATAACAATGGCGAACCAACTTACAGACAGAAACACGTGTGCTACTAATAATTCATCGTTCACAATGGACCAGCTTTTAAATATGCGGGTTGGTGAATTAAAAGATATTCTCAGACAACACGAGAAGCCGTTAAAAGGGAAAAAGGCGGATTTAGTGAGACGGTGTCACTATTTGTTGCATGGAACCGATGACATTTCATCACAACGACCGGAAAGTGCGAAGAATGGAGACGTCGATATATTCATGGATATGAATGCCGATAAAACTGACATCAGCGTTGACGATTTGTTGAAAACAGCAAAGGACCGTGTATGGACAACCGATTTAAGAAAATTCCCGGTTGTAAACTTTAAACAAATTTACGATTATTTGGTGAATAAAATACGGAAGTATACCGAAGAAGATTTCAAAGGCATTTCCTTCAAGAGAATGAAGGCATACCAGTTTTTCGTAGAAGGACATATCGGAAACTATGAAATAGCAAGTGCGCATGGACATGTATGGGTGCGTGCCAGAGTGAAGGCGTCCATGAAAAGTGAAAAATATCGAGTTGTGACGATCTTCAGAGAAAATGGTGATCTTCGTTTTGCAGCATGTGAATGCCCAGCAGGGTGAGTAAAAATTTAAACTAGAACAAGTAGGTACAAGGTTACATGGTGTATTTTGAAATGATTCTATAACACATAATGCCTGTAACATCAGTTTACAATAATAGTTTATAAATGATATGTAATGTGTTATTTAAAGGTGCAATCATGGCTTCAGAATAATTTTCAATAAAATTTGTTTTGAGTTGATTCTAGATCATGCCATGATCTAAGTTAATTCATGTGTGTGTATGTGTGGGTGAGGGAGGGTGTGTGTGAGGGTGAGAGTGTGTGTGTGTGTGTACAAAACTACAAATATGTCTTGATATTAGCCTTAGATAAACTGACATGTAAACACTGGTACCAGTAATATAAATTTGAACCCATATTGTGGTGTAAATTTGTATTCATGTGGAAGAGTCATGTTGTTACCAACTTACCATAACTTTTGGTCTAGATCCATGTATACATGTACTTAATTATAATTAAATACAGGTAGTAACTAATGGTCACCTGATTTTATAATTTCTTTCTGAGCCAATGCGATATCTACAATTTTAATAATTTCCCTTTATTTTGTTTTCTTCAGATTGGGAGTTGGTGGTGCCGCCAAATGCAATCATGTCGGGGGAATCTTATTTGCAATTGAAGACTTCAATTCTAGGGGTCTGAGGGATCAGACTCGTGCGGTATCATGTACTTCACTACTCAACAACTGGGTCGTTCCCAAAAATTTGAAAGTGAAACCAAAACGTGTTAGTGAACTTAAAATAAGCAAGATTGCATTTGGAAAAAAGTCAAAGGAGCAAAAAACACTAAGGAGTACATTTGATCCTAGAGCACCCCAGGACAAGTCGGTAGATGCAGTCGAATTCCAAATTCTGTTTGATCGGCTCCAATCAAGTGCACCACAGTCTAGTTTCTTTCTGTACCATGAGAAACCGCTGAACTCGAGCAATAACACTAACATGTATACAGCTGGAATACAGGTTCCTGACATGATATGTGGATTGGACGATGGTATTTGTAGTAACGTGTGTGTGCATTCAAGCTCCTTCATGGACAAATCAACAATATCTAAAAACATACTTGACTCTCGGAATTCCACACAGTTACCGGTAAGACCTCCCTTTTTTTTTTTTATATAAAATTGGATAAATACCAACATCCCATCCGATCTATGGACGGGACATTCTATGCGTCCGGGCTTTCCACCAACACACTGATAGTACCTAGTCTCATGGGATTCTTTTTGTCCTCTCCAATATACCATATTCGATGCTTTTTGTTCCAGATAACTGAACACTGCATCAAAAGTATTATAATTTGGGAAACCAGTATAGAAAAGCATGGCCGAATCGTCATCCTTTACATTATCTAAGCAGAATCTATTGGCCTCGTGTGTCTCTAGTAATCCTGTTAGTTCCGTTATGTGGTCAGACAGGGAACTTATCCGCTCATTCATCGATGAAATTCTTCCAGTTAAATATTTAACAGATTCCTTAAGTTCATTAACATCACCACTGTTTACGGCCATATGAGGATTGAAACTGTAGTTATGATTTTCTATGGCTGTGTCAATTTCATGATGAAAAACTGGTTCGGTTTGTGTAGACTGGTCTGATGTCATAAACTCAGTCTGTGATGCTACGCCACTTTCAGCATAGTCCTGTAAATAACACAATGAAACACAGTTGAAGATTTTCTTTCTCTTGGGCTCAAAATAAAATTGCTGGCACAAATAATAGCACAGGGAGGAAACATATTCCTAACAATAGCAATTAACACATAATTAGCGACTCGACTGGAGCTTCTGAAACTTTGTGAAAACCCTGTGCAAATGCATTCTCTAACATTGTATATATGCGAGTCTGACATAGGGAGCCTTGCATACGGTATACAGGTATACATGAAGACTCGCATATATAAGAGAACGCATTGGCACAGGATATGTATATATAATGTTGCACCAGCGCAGCTTTCGTCATAAAATGGCTAATGATAAAACTATGTCCATTCAATAATAAAACTATGTGCATGCATGTTATAATTTAGATTGTGACATCGACAAGGGCTCAATTATAGTTATTAGCACTGGTTTTGACTGTTTGATACACGTACATGTAACATGTCACATCATATTCATAGTGCACCATACATATATACATGTATGTACATGTAATAAAGTGAGGATACCATACATGTACATGTACCTGTAGAGGAGTGATACACATACATGTATGTACATATATATGTACCGGTACTTTTAAAAAATTTGGCTCACCTCATCAAACTCCATTGTCTCTGTTGAGACAGATGATTTACATGTTGGTGTTAGAAACAACCTCTTCCTTGGTGATTTTCTGCGACATTCTTTTTGAGCACCAGGACTGAATATTACCGGCTGTGTTCCTGGTTGAAGGTACCACCTTTTATTCCCCATAGATACTTTTATATCTGATTGTCTGAAATGTTCTTGACAAACCATAGTGTATTTTGTCAGATTGAATCCATCCCGTCCATCCTGACGCTTAATCAGCTGACACCATCGTTCACGTTTAGGTTTACAGTCGAGCACTTCCTTGGGTATTTTGAAGAAATGAAGTCCAGATTTAACACCTCCTGTGACATTGAAATAGTTCATGCAGCCATACACACAACACTGTTGGCCTTTTGCTCTCTTTTTCTGTTTACTTGCGGATTCTTCCATACCTGAAAAGTGTCAAAAATGAAATCAGTTATTTATTAATCCTGAACACATGCGTCGGCAGAACTATATGATTGTATAACTTAGTATAAGAACATTGAATTGTTGAACTTGAACTTCACCTGTTCTTTGTTCACAATCACAGTTTCACACTCAATGACTCATGTCAATGCTCTCAGCCTCAGTGAAGTTTATGATTGTTTTGTTTTGACTCATTTGAGTTCATAAGTTGTATGATTGTTTTGTTTTGAGATCATAAGTTGTAAAATAAGTGTCAATGCAAGACGTTAATTCGAGAGTATCAGTATACGTCCGAAAACAACAAATAAACTTTTGCATTTTATTTTGTTTACTTTACTATTCTGTGGTCAGGCCCCGTAATTCTTGATTAAAACAACAGTTTGGAATCTAATAATTCATTATAAATGACGTTGGCTTACCTGTGAAGTATAGTCGTGAGTCAGAAGATCAGATAGCACATCGAAGTACTCTTATTTCTTTCATAAACAAACGTATACAAATAAAATTAGCTCGCGCAGATAAGAAAGTTTGAGAAACAAGGAAGTAAACCTGCGAAGTTCAGCCTCGTTTTCGCGACGACCTGGGGTGAAACAAGCCAAGGGAAATAACTCTATCGCCGATAGCGAAAGCGGTCTATTGGTGTGCATCAGTATCGGTAGACTAATTAATAGGTAAAATCGAAAAATGACTAATTAAGGGCCATAACTCTATCAAATTTTATCGGGCCAGGCTGGTTTTCGAACTCGTCCGAAATATTCTTGGCAAGTACGTCTATTCCAAATTTTAAACAAATCGGAGGACGTTTGTTGAAGTTATCGCGCTAACGAGCTAAAAATTCACGAAAAATGACTATTTAAGGGCCATAACTCTATCAAATTTTATTGGGCCAGGCTGGTTTTCGAACTCGTCCAGGGTATTATTGGAAGACACTTATATACCAAATTTTAGTTGAATCGGATGACGTTTGTTGAAGTTATCGCGCTAACGAGCTCAAAATTCGTACAAAATGACTACTTAAGGACCATAACTCTATCAAATTTTATCGGACCGGGCCGGTTTTCTAACTCGTCCGAGGTATTCTTGGGAGACACCTATATATCAAAATTTCAATCAAATAGGATGATGTTTGTTAAATTATCGCGCTAACGAGCTGAAATTTGTGAGAAAAAAATGACTAATTAAGGGCCATAACTCTATAAAATTTTATCGGACCAGGCCGGTTTTCGAACTCGTCCGAGATATTCTTGGGAGACACCTATATCCCAAATTTCAATCGAATCAGATAACGTTTGTTGAAGTTGTTGCGATAACGAGCCTAAAATCAGTGAAAAATGGCAAAGGGCCATAACTCTGTAATAAATGTGCTGTCTGCAGCTAGTACGTGCATGGATATGTACTCACACACCAATTTTTTTCTTAATCCGTCAATAAACGGTTGAGTTATAAGCAAAACAGGCCGCCCGCCCGCGGTCCCCCATCAAACTATAAGTCGAGTTTTGGAAACAAACTCGACTAATAACTCAAAAAATAAATCATCAAAGTTGGAAATAACACCACATCACATAGAATGGACTCACACGCACCCACAAACCAAATTTCAGCCTTCTACTCCGCTTTTTGGACCTGTGTTCGTTTATGTTCGTTTGTGTTCGTTGTTTAGTAGGACCCTATCTATTCCCCTTCCGCTATAAATGATATTGATGTATAACCCAACATGATATCATCTATCATAGCCCACTTTACATATACATGTATGGTCGTCTTAAATATTATGTTGTTGTCCCCGATTTAGACGTTTGTGCTAAAAAGCCTACATAAACTGTTGTGTTCACAAAGTTAGATCATAGGCCTATACATGTACATTTGGCAACTTTGACAACAAACCGCGACTTTAAAGATGGATTTAATATCTCTGATCATCTCTATATTTCAAGATTCACAATCCGAATTAATTAACACTCCTAAATTACTATTTATTTGGCTTTGGGGTAAATATGACACATTAGTGCCGTTTGGGTGAGAAAAGGGGATGTCCACTATAAATATTGAATTTATTTAGTCTGCGAATTCCACCAATTTTATACATAGTCATCTTCATATTAGTCTACTTATATGGTTTAACCCTTTGAGTGCCAGGTCATTTTTTGTATCAACCCATATACCCTGTGCCAATGCATTCTCTTATAGATGCGAGTCGACCATATGTCGCCTCGCATATATAAGAAAATGCATTGGCCTAACAATTTTTTTTTTTTTTTTTTTTTTTTTTTTTTTTTTTTACAATTTTAATAATTTATTCTTATATTCTTTAACAGACTTATTTTGTAGGTTTAGGGCCGATAAGATCGGCCCCTGTCACTCAAAGGGTTAAAGACGATGAAAGTGGCACCGATTGAGTCGCAGATAGGGAGGGGAGGGTAACCAAAAACTGACTACATGTAAAATATGTTTATCGCCAATTTCCACCAGATGCATATATACGTTATTCTCCAATGATACGATGAATCCACTCATGCAGTTTAAAGATGCCACATTTGTAAAAATGTAGGAATAAAAACTCGGACAAAATTATGCATGTTGCAAAAATTTAAGTCGAAAAAGGGGGAATAACTCCACCAAAAAAAAATCGGACAGACGTCATAATCGCAGGTGCACAGGTTCCCATGGTGATTGATGCCTGTGCCAAGTTTCACGGAAATTGGTAAAAAAAACGACTGAGAAAAACTCCAGACAAATTTGTGTCCACAGACGGACGGACGACGGACAGACGAGCTGACTCCAGTATACCCCCCTAACTTCGATGCAGGGGGTATAATTAATGATAAAGGGGAGGGAACATTATACATTTGGATGATACTATGCACAGTGATTTAAGAATTTTCTAATGTTTCAGTTAACTTTTATTAACATTTCTATTACTAAGTTTCTATATAACATTTATATATACACATCATGAATTCGTTTACCGAGGAATTAAATGTATAAGATTTAAGGTTGCAGGACTTAAAATGTACTTGTTTGTGCAGTGAGCGTGAACAAATTCTCTTTTCTTATCAATATGGCCATGTATCGATCGGAATGGCACATACAGATGTCCATCAACTCAGATCAAGTTTGAAGTGCTGATTCGTCCCATTTCCGGGTTAGAACCTGTGCCAACTTCGTCTAGTCCAGATTCCGATGATCATATCCACGACCTTACCACATCGGCTAGCTGTGGGGACATCCATAAAAAGGGAAGCCCTTTCAACGAAAGTTTGAAACCGTGTATGAGTCTGAAAATGGGTAGTTGCAACCATCAACCATAAACTATATATACCGTTCGTACAGGAGCTATATATAGTAACGTTGGCACCATCATTTCAAAAGTTGGCTATAATAATTTATTAAGCTATATCAATAACTAAGATAAACAGGTAATATTTATGTATATAAGCACTAGTTTTTCTCCTCCCAAAATAAAATATATAAATGAAAGTGTCAATGACACTGTAGCTCAAATTGGAAAGGGAATAATTTGATGTGTTACAGTCAATGGAGCGATTAGGAATGTGGAAATTTGAATGTCTAATACTAGTTTATCAACATGAAGAGATATACATGTATATATATAAAAGTTAAATCTAAGATGGTTGCTGGCGGCTATGTTTTCCAACAATTCAAAAACATTTGATAGCTTTAGTCACGCAAAAAGTTAAATCCAATATGGCCGCTGGCAGCCATGTTTTAATGCTGAATAACCCCAAAATGCCTCGTTCCCATCTACATGTCAAAAGTCATGACAAATTTCATAATGATCCGACCAAAGGTACGACCTGTAGCCCGTGCCAAAGGATTTAGTCATGCAAAGAGTAAAATCCAAGATGGCTGCTGGTGGCCATGTTTTTTGGCCGATCGACCCCAAAATGACTCGTTATCGTCTACATGTCAATATTAACATCCATGACAAACTTCATGATGATCAGATGAACAGTACGACCTGTAGCCCGTGCTAATGGATTGAATTTTGAAATCCAAGTTGGCCACTGGCGGCCATGTTTTTTTGCCGAATGACCCCAAAATGACTCGTTCTCATCTACATGTCAATGTCAACAGCCATGACAAATTTCATAATGATCCGACCAAAGGTACGACCTGTAGCCCGTGCTAAAGGAAATTGTTGATGAGTCACGCATACACACACGCACACACACACGGACGACGGATACCAAGCCATGGCAATAGCTCAAACTTTACAAGGTAAAGTTGAGCTAACAATCACAGTGGAGGATCTGCTCCTCGAAATATCATTCCGCCCGAGCAAATGCCGATTCCGTTGTGAGTGTTTCTGCTTGTTGACCGAGCAATTTTCAAATTTACTGTCCGAAAAACTTACAAAGACAGATAAATAAACATATTATGTTAATGTTTACCTCTAGTGTCAACCGGGACATGTTCCCCGATCATTTTGTTGCCAAAAAAGCCCAGCAAACTGCTGTAATCGGTGATTTATGTTTTCGCTCCGATTCCCGCCCTGTATGTTCCGTTATCACCCGAGTAAGTTCAATTGTCAACCGAGCAATACTATTTAGATTCCGATTAGATACGTCCAGTTTTCTAGCGATAGACGTCTCCATGGGACGGCCCTTAGCTTTTGTCTTCAAAATGATGACGAGAGTATTAAGGGGGCATGCATTCAGACTCTTTATGCAGTACATTTTCGGATAATGTGATGAAATGCTATCAATGTCTTCATTTTCCTGATGTAAACAGTATTTGTCGTTGAAAACTTTCCTACGTCAGTTTCGCACGGGAAGTCTCACATTTTACTTTGAAATTGTGCCGAGCGACGTATAGCTATAGGTCAGTACGATATATCGATTTGCAGGGCAAATAATCAACGATGATACAAGAGGATAACTATGGCTTTTGACTGAAAACGAGAATTATCATGAGCTGGTACAAGAAAATACAAAATGTCCATGAGCGGCTTGATATAATGTGTGCAGTCAAAAGCCGTAGGTTTCCTTTTTATTATATGCGGTTTTGTGATTTCGATTTACAATTATTGCTGTCTGGCGACTGTTTTGACAAATTAATTGTAGACGAAAACGAATCAGCTGATCGCCAACTGAATACGTCTCTGGCTCATATAGAAAAAACACTACACAAAGCTCGATATCGCTCTGTAACGTGCATTCCCATCAGAGATCAGTACGGGCCTATCGCCATCTTAAAAGTAGATGACGTCATTTACGTCATCGATAGCAATGCAATGAAGGCTAATACAAAAAACAAATAACCCAGACACAGATACTATAATTTGTATATTAAAGCGCAATAAGAATATTCCTTATTCCGCTTAAACTCAATTAGAGATTCCTTATTGATCTTAAGTGCAATACGATCTTCTCTTATTGAGCTTAAGTGCAATGATATATTCCTTATTGCACTTAAGCGCAATAAGACATTTCTTATTGCACTTAAGCGCAATTACATCTCTGGCTCCTCATCAGTATTGCGTTTAAGCGCAATTGATATCTCCCTCATGAGATCACCCCTCTGTGCAAATCCGAATAGGCCAACATGTGGACAGTCACCAGGTGCACCCATTGCACTATGGACTACACCAACTACACCATTTGAATTACAGGGTGGTTATGTAATTTGGCTAATTGTGTTTGAGCACAATAAGAAGATTAATTTTTAATTCCACTTAAGCCCCATTAGCTCTTATTGCACTTAAGTGCTATAAGAATATTCCTTATTGCACTTTTAAAGTGCAATTAGATATTCCTTTTTGCGCTTGAATGCAAAAAAATATTCATTATTGCGCTTAAGTGCAATTAGATATTTCCTTATTGTGCTTAAGCACAATCAGATCTTCCCTTATTGCATTGAAGTACAATTTGAGATTCCTTATTGCGCTTAAAGATGCATAATCCGAATTAACACTTGTAAATTACTATTTCCTTGGCTTCGATCGGTGGTCAAATATTTGATTCGAATCGAGGAACCCACTCATCAGAGTTCAGAGTGATCAGATATCAATTTTTTTAATCTAATATTTTTCACCACCGATCATTTTTAGTGGCCCAGTAAAAGGACAACGATAAGACGGTCTCAGACCAAATTGCGGATGAAGGTGGATAACTCTGAAATCAAGTGGCTTTTTGTGTCAAATAATTGACAAACCGGCAAAATTTCATTGAACAAAACGTTGATAAATTACAGGTTTTTTGGCAATTTTGTACTGTAGTTGACTGGTTAGCATTATTTTTGGGCAATTAATTGATTCTGATAACTGGTGCAGCATTTTAAAAAAAACATTGTTTTTGGAACCTGACGATATGGGGACCATCGAATCGGATTGAGTACCTTTAAGCTCAGTTATTTATTAAATGTCAATTTGGCTTCCCACATACATGTACATGTACATGTATGTTTGGTCTTTTTAATAAAGTACCTCAAGATATTATAGGAAAATATAAAAACATCACATCAAAATCAACACCAGTGACGCTGAAGATCTGTTGTTGTATAAGATACTAATTTGTTGTACTTAGTCAACCATAGGACAATTTACCATCATGTGGACGGCTGTGAAGCCAGCAAAATCATGAAATGAAGCAATTAACTTTATTACGGTAAACATTTATCCATGTCAGGAATCGTAACGTTGAAAATGTGCGTGTTGTGAATTGGAATACTCCGAACACAGAATCGGAATGTGTGGTAGTGTTACTTTGAAGGCATTATGCCAAGCTAAAATCGCGTATTTTGATCAACTGTATTTTTAAAGTAACGATGGGTTGTTTGCGGATACACATAATCAATAATGTTCTACAAAACATTATCTCTTTCGCTTTGAAATTCACATTTGTACACAATACTTTTCTTCTGTGTGTGTGGATTTGAGTGAGCAAACCGTTGTAATTTGGTTCAGCGTGCTATATATGGGACTAAATAATAAGTAAGTGAAGAGTAACATACCCTAGAAACAAGTCCTATCATTTGAATGTGTCATCTCATGAGTTGCTCCCTCGATATATATCAATTAGTAAACATGGTCGCGGAAAATCGAGCAAAACTTTCATGGAATCGGATATTATACCACTCGGAATGGGAATATTGCTCGGGCGGAATGAGATTTCCGAGGAGCATATCCTCCACAGTGAACAATGTTGTAATGAATAAGCCAATGCCTATTGGGAGATTTAGGCCTATATGTCTATCAGTGTGTTGGCCTATTATAGGCTATAAAGTTGTGATTTTAACCCTTTCAGTGCCAAGTCCGATTTTTGTATCAACCCATATTTCCTTGATCATTTTTCAAATTTATTGATTATAATAATGTGATACATTGATGGAAAGAGTTCCAGCCCTCATAATTCAGATTGTTCGGCTTCGGCAATCCGCTACGGCCACCCTTTACCGTGGCCGACTTTGCTTCGGCATTGCTGATTGCCGTAGCCAATCATGAGGTATGGAGCTCCAAGAGCTCTTTCCATCAATATCACATTATTATAATCAATAAATTTGAAAAATGATCAAGGAGATATGGGTTGATACAAAAATCGGACTTGGCACTGAAAGGGTTAAATAATTATGTCTATCGATAAACACCCACCTCATATGGGTTTGAGCAAAATGTTATCGATATTTTATACGTTTGTGTAAGTAAACTAAATGAATTTATTAATTCATACCAAGAAAATGACGCAAACAGTCTTCAAATGGTGTTTAATTTCTGCCTTTGCAAGCCGTTTCAGCCAGTTGTTGACGTACAAGAGTTACAGTTCCTGTCACTTGACTTTCGAGAAAACGACTATAATTACAAGACCTCCCAGACAGTACAACAACGTCGGCCCAACCGTCGTTATGTCTGTCAGGGCGATGTTGGCCCGACGTCGTTGAGTGATAGAGATGGTCAGCAACAGGTCGGCACCCGACGTTAACTAGATTTCGCCAGAACTGGAGGTCGACATATGGTCGGCTGCCAACGGGAAACTTACCAGTGATAAATAAATCATGCAATATTTATAGATCACGTACCATATTGACGCCCGAAGTCATATATTAATCTTTGCTACATAAATTCCACCCTTGAAGGTTTATTGCACGTTCCATGCTTTTATAGTAGTTTTGAAGTGATTGTCGTTGTTTTCATTCATTGGTCGGTAAAACGTTGGTTGCCGACCAAAAAGGTCATTGTCGCTAATATGACGTCGTTGTACGTCTCGTCTGCTGCATCAATTTCAAAGCTTTGGTCAAATTATTTTCGACTTTAAATTTGTTGCTGATTGGAGCCTAACATTATTATTTCTTCTCTGATGTGGAAAATTAATCACAATCGGTGTTAATGATTACACAGAGGACCATGCGTGCAGGGCGGAATAATATAGGTAAGTTTAATATTTTTCCAAAATATATTGCACACTCATGGCAATCATCCGAAGTTCCAGGCTCGATTGGTACCCCTACATAAAACAGCTTTATAATAATAGCCACATTTGTCTCTATTATATAGAGTTTCTCATTGTGTCAAACAGATTGTTACGTTTTAAACTTTTAGTATGTTAACACGCCAACATTTATTTAATTTTGGTCAATTGTCAGCGCAGTCAGCAACCCGATGTTGGCCCGATGTCTGCGATCGACGGTGTCATATTTATTGATTATTATCTATCGACTATTGTCAGCTACATACTTATGTAATGTCTAAAAGGTACTTGAATGTCAATTGAAGCTCCAAATTATGTTCTATTTTGTTACAACGCGGCCCAGTTCTGGAGGGATCAACAAATTAGGTCTACAAATATGCTTAACATTAACGCTATATTTGGCCTCTTTATGCCACAGCAAGATTAATTTTAGTGATATAATTGAGAACGTTTGTGTCCAGAACTTTCTTCAGCATTGATCAATAAAGAGTTTCTTCAACTTCCTTGTTACGATCTAGTCCTCACATGGTACATGTATAAATAAAGGGCATGCATGTGCATGTCACCCATGTGCGAAAATTCAATATAGATTGAACCTAGTTCTGACATTAGCAGGATTGTTCATGGCATGTGCAGTAACTGTTGATATGACATATGGATCAACATAATTAGGGCCCTGCAAATATTCGAATTCGATTCGAAATTTCGAATCGTTCCTGCGATTCGATTCGATTTTATTTCGAATCTTGTTGACGTTGTTTTCGAATCGAATATCTCGCGGCATTCTCGCCGAAGGTTGAGTCAAATGATGTCGTTTACGGTCAGTTGTGATATCAATTATAACATAGATATTATATAGCTACAACAACCACCACCAGCTGTGCAAATGACTCGTTCCGATGGGTCATTCCCGATTTTGAGTAAACCCAACTTATTTCCGTATTACATCGTCCATATTCGGCTGTTTCCGTGGATAAAATGAATCAGTTCCGGTTGACAATCCCACAACCAACACAAGGGATTAATGCCGGTGTGTACGATGAATTCTCTCATTAGTATTTACTCTTGTTTATGAACTCCTCACATGTCAACACAATGTCTGATTCGATTCGAATTTGATTCAAAATCGAATACCATTTACCTGATTCGATTCGATAGATAGGGGCCTAAACATAATGTCACCTTCTTCCAAATCACGTTAACAAACTTTAGAAGTTTTAATGAGCCATGACCGTTTAAATTATTGTGATATATTCTATATACATGTATATAACCATTACATGTATATTCCCGGATTGGATATTAGGGCAACAGTCTCTTTTGTTAAAAAAATGCATGTTAAAATTTAATATATGCATGATAAAACGTGAAGAGCATTTAGCAAGTGCTATTTTGAATTGCACGAATAAACTATTGGCAAAAAACAATTGTTTCTATTGACATGCCACATCAGTCCTCCCGCCCGTCTGTCCCAGTAGATAACTCGGCCATATATTAGTATTATACATGTAGGTCATCAGATATCTTTGAAAGATATGTTGACCAGCAATGGGGTTGATCAGGTGCTTTCAAGTGTGCAAGTGTGTTTAGTATTTCCCTCTATATCTTTACAGGACCACTGGTGGATATGGTAATAACAGCATATAACGCCCGTGAAATTTGGCGTGAATGGAGATGTTGGTGTGTGCATGGGAGATAGATGTAAATGGTTGTCTCAAGGGAGCAATGTCGGTCGTCTTAAAATTTGCTGCATGATGGTGACAAATTAATTTTATTTTAGAAGCAGCTGATACATGTATCAGAGAATTAATTGGAGACACGGACTCATAAGTGTTAATGATTGCTTCAAATGCGCTTGCTTCAGTGAGCGTGAACAAATTCTCATTTCTTATCGAAATGGCGATGTATCGATCGGAATGGCACATTGAGATGTCCCTCAACTCAGATCAACCCTCAAAATCGGTCCTGATTTTCGCATATGTCGGGGTTCAAATCGTGACAACCTATATAATCTAGCCCATGCAGATTGCAATGATCTAGGAATCGTTCACGATACATGTGGGAGATTTTGTCATTCTGTACGTTGCTCCCCGAAGAGGAGTATATCACATTACATATACGTATGTGACATGAGGTGTGAATCCAATGTCCATACATACATGTGAAAAAGCCAACCATGCAGACTGAACTCTCGGTCGATCTATATGCGTAGATATATATGATGTGAACTGGAAAGTTAATTGGAATTTCGGAGTATTGGAGCTTCGTGGTACAGAGTTTTGGACCTTCAGGCAATCGAACCCAAGACGATTAGGCCGGAAAAATCTTAGTACAGACAACTCTGGGATATAAAATTTCAAATTCAAAATTCCAGACATTATGTCTAAAGCAAGTCTGACGAATTTCACAGAGAACTATATACGTGCGGGCTGATTTATTAGAGACAAGTTAAGCACCATTTCGGACCAGAAGTATTCAACACTACTGATCGATCCACTATAAGTATATACATAATAAATACCGTTATACGTGTTTTTGCATTGATTTTTAACACGTTCACTGCCGAAAACCAATGGGTAATTCCATCCTGTATGCCAACATGGGATTGCATGTTTTGCCAATAGTAGTTGGTGTATTACATATGTAAGAGTGATGGTTCGACCAATATCAGGTTATATGATGCAGATACATGTCATAAGGCTACTACGAGATAACTCGCGGCAACTGGGATGCAATTTATCAGTGTTTCATCGCTGGTGCCAGCTACCAGTTATCTCGTAGGTAAATACAATTACGTTTTCAATGACTTAGATAACTAAGAGTGGTATACAGGTACAAGCATATCGTGTATAAGACGCGGTAAATGAATTTATATACAATCATCGGTACACTCTACGTCGCCTAAGACGTCGAAAACGTAACATGTATTTACCTACGAGATAATTCGTAGCTGGCACCAGTGATGACCACTGGTAAATTCCATCCCAGGTGCCGACTACGAGTTATCCCGTAGTAGCTTTATAAAACATTTCAACATGATATAACCCAATTTTGGTCGACTAAAGTTCTATAAAACATGATAAATGCATTTACACACTTGTACACCCATTGCCAGGGAAATGATCTTAATTGCGTGCATCCTTAAACAAGCCACATGTATCCACTTATGCATACACTTGATGTAGGGCTAGCTCAAGTTTCCAGCAGCCTCTGACACTATATCCGAATTCTTCTACTGTCAGAATTTAACCAGTTTTATAAGTACGAGATGTGTAATAAACATAGAACTACAGTCGATAATATGATTTGTTAGAATTTAGACTTTAGACCACTCAAGCAGGGCGCTCATTTCTAACTAATATCAACATACATGTAAGTGTTGTTCTATTACATGTTACACAGCCAAGCTTATATATTTCGTGGACCTTTCAGTCGATTGCATGCCCCATCCCTCCAACAATGGGGTGTATTATCACTTTATGACCAAAAGCTTCAAATGAAACCTGAACAATCTAGAGCTAACTGGTTATTGATTTATGCAACGAAAGCCCTCTATGTTGTCTGGAAATGCCTATTTGCACCTGTCTACCATGGGTCATGGATGTACAGAAGAGGTCCTGGTGAGTTGGAGTGTCCTAGCAATATTTTAAATTTCACCCCCACCCCTTGATCGGGATGTGGGAATCGTTGTATCTCAAGCCATTGTACTTATACATTTGCATTTGATCAATGGGGTCGTTGGGCATGGATTGACGCATAGACTTACATTGCCCTCAGTTTCTGTTGTACAGGGGCGTAGCAGCCAATAAATTATTGGTAGGCCTACGGCTATATAAATATTGGGTACATTGACATCGAACCGCGTACCGGCGAGATGGGGGATGGTTTGGAAGGGCATTGTCCCCCCTACCAAAATGAGAAGAAAAAATTCATTCTTGGATTGAAATGGAGCTATCCTGTGCAATCTAGAGCGCTTTTAACGGATATCCATTCACTTTGTCAATTCGCGTGTATGATGAGAGTACTTACTTTTAAACGATAGTACACTGGTCAACGCAATGATATGCATGACAATGATGAGACAATCATTTTGAAAACATGAACGAATAGCCAACCTCATAAATACGACTTTGGGTTGCGGTAGGCCTACTACTAGTAGTATTTTCATGTTCACTAGACAAGGGTCTGATGGATTCAGTCTCAGTGGCCGTACTCTTAGCTTTATCGCCAGTATTAGCCGTTTCGGATATCATTTGTTCATGTGCGACAGAATCAACACCAGGCATAACTTGATCTTGTCCTGTGTTTTCATTCAAAAGTTTCTTCTGTTTCTAATTTTTAGTTGACATAATTGATCATTTGATGGTGACAACTGAAAGTCACGAAGCCTGGTGCAGGGATATATAGTCAGACGATAGTAATACTATGGCCGGACTAGCATTGAACCCTCCCTGGGCATCGTAGCTTTCAGCAATTACCATTTCAAATAACGCGCAACAAAAACATTCGGTTATCCCCTTTGATCGCGCAGTACATATCTCGTGCATGCATTGTTCGACGTCGGAATGTAATCGATTGACGTACGTTATACAACGTAACCGCTATATACGACAACATATCCTTATAAACCCAATGAACTCGAGGCATAATATGACGTAAATAATCTGGGTTACCTATATATAGATGGTTAAATGAATCACATTGTAACACGTTGTGCGTCATTTATCAAGTGATTGGAGAACGTGGCCGGTAATATTGGGCCTATTCAGTATTATTTTTTGGTGAAATATTGGTACGGCCAAAACCGTCCGACCGTACCTAAGTGCCACCGCACACGCTGCGATTAAAATCGTAAGTGGGGAAAATCGCAGGAGGAAGCATCCAATGATTATGCGCATGCCCACGACAATATCGTAGCCAAATCGTAGCAATCAAGCACTGTTTGATTTTACCAGGAAAATCATGGCGTGACCTTGGCAACGCGCGCGATCGTAGCTGTCACATGACCACTGTCGCACTGGTCATGTTGTAAATACCACGAAAAGAAAACATTCAAAAATGGCGCAAAGTTTACAAACTTCTTGCACTTACAAAAACGAGGCCACATTGGTGGAGATGTGGCACGGCAGGGAGTGCAGGCCTATACCACATATCAGGCAAGGAGTAGAAGGCTGCCGCAATTGTTGAAATTCAATTGGGGCAGCTGAGCCTGTTGAGTTGACATGTACAAAAATGTCAAAATTTAAAAAAAAATTCAATTTCACTTGAACTTTCAACATCAACTTGTTAGTTTGGAACATTGAGATACATGCCATATGTATTTAGTTGCATAATGCGGAGAATGTGGTATAACATTTTGCTATCATGTGATCGATCACGTTGATAAAATCGTAGCTGCAAACATCGCAGCACCGTAGCGTCTGCGGGCAAGCTACGATTTCTCCACCTACGATTTTCCCCACTTACGATTTTAATCGTAGCGTCTGCGGTGGCACTTAAAGGGGTACTGTACGCCATTTTCAATAAATTCCCGGTGATAACAACGATCTATTATCGATACTATATAGAAATATAAGTAATTTGAGTCGAAGATGTATTCTGTAAACGCTCAGGTTAATAGGCTATCTTAAAATTTAATAATTTAAAAGTTAATAATTTAATATAAATTGATTTTATGGCTCCAGCCATAAAATGGCGTCTCTTAAAATTCGAATTTCCGTGTACAAAACGTAATCAAATTATATTGAGGGATTCTGGATTAGGAAAACAATTGCACACACGATCGTTTGAAACATTATGCTTATACGGGGAGAAAACCCAAGCCACTCATTGACTAGCGACGGTACACTAACTTAAATGAGTATATGGGACTACTAAGCATATAATATAATGTTTATTTGATTCATTTGGTTGAAAACTTTACAAAAATTACTCGACAACGACAATTTGTATTTTTGCATTCCGGTAAATTTGCCATCCGTAACAATACTTCGTACTCAACAGACTTTCAAAAAATGGAAAAGTTGTTACCTTATTCTCCGACTCGGGGATTATAGAAACCAACAACAACATCTTGGGTACAGTACCCCTTTAAGTAAGTGTACCTCGTGTTGTACTACGAGGCAACGTGTTAAGATCATCCGCATTATAGACCATGTGATGCAAATAATTTAAACCTAATTGTAAGTATACTGACGTTATTAAATCGGCAAATATTTGGATCGCTTCCCACTTGAATCTTGCTAGGTACCTACCACAGAAAGAAACCAGGAAGTAAGATGAGAATGGTCGTATTTGAGCATCCCAGTCTTCAGCAAACTCCATGCAGGGGGGACACACTATAAAGTGTATGCCGAGGCCGAGTCGGCTCCAAATAAAAGGTGTAAATGGGGTGTTATGTGGTGTTTGGTCCGTTGTTTCTCAATGGATATTACTGAAATTTTATGTATATGTCCGGGCTGAGACATGAAATACACTAACGTTTGAATTGTTTTTAAATTCACAAATTTGTTGATTTTATTCAACTTTTTCGTTCTGAAACACGCCGTAAAGCGGCACCTCGAAACAGTGCGCGGAACTGCGCATAACTACGCGGAAGTGCGCGGTACAAATGAAACAGTTATTATCATTATGCACAGGGGCAGATGGGGGGGGGGGGGGTGATTTAATACATGAACTATAGTAGTAGACAGTCTTCAGTTGCGAATTTGTAAGGTTGTTTTAACGTTTTAACTTGTATTTGAGAGATAGAGTGAGTGGTAGAATCTACCGCGCACTGTTTCGATAAAAGCTTACTGCGTAATATCTTCCGCGCATTGTTTCACGAAAAGCTTACTCGTGGTTTCGGATTAGGGACCACACTTACTAGCCTACATGTCTTAATTAGTTATAGGCCTAGTATAGCGGTAGACTGATTAGAGGTGACAGTTTAATGCATGTTACTGTAGAAAATGTGTGAAGTTAAAAATAATGTTGAAACAACACAACCATCATGCAGTGATTATTGAGTGATTAAATCTGCAGGGTATAGCCTAAGTATGAAGTCGACTCTGACAATTTCATACCCAAATGACCCTATACACCAAGTGTTCATATATAGCCTAGAAAAATTGTGTTCCAAATGCAGAATCAAATTAAATCCACTGAAAACGCAACTAAAGGTACTCAATCCGATCAGAGTGTCCCCATCTCAACAGATTCCAACAACAACAAAATTTTATCAAAGGTCACTTTAGTTATTAGAATCGATTAATTATCCAAAAATATTGCTAACGACTGTGAAATGTCGTATATAATTGCCCAAAATGTGTTGTACAGCAACATTTTGTTCGATGGAATTTAGTATCGAGAGTATGTCGGTCGACTTTTCGGCAAACTTCTGGGACAGCAAGTCTTCCCGATAATGAAAAATAATAGATTTCTAAAATCGATATCTAATAAATCTGAGCTTTGATGGGTGGCTTCCTCGACTCGAATCAAATATTTTTGGCCCCTGAAGCCATTGAAATAGTTATTGAGAGGAGTTTTCTCTCTCTCTCTCTCTCTCTCTCTCTCTCTCTCTCTCTCTCTCTCTCTCTCTCTCTCTCTCTCTCTCTCTCCCCCTCTCTCTCTCTCTCCCTCTCTCTCTCTCTCTCTCTCTCTCCCTCTCTCCCTCTCCCCCCCTCTCTCTCTCTCTCTCTCTCTCTCTCTCTCTCTCTCTCTCCCTCTCTCTCTCTCTCTCTCACACGAAGCCCGGGGAAGCCACATTCCTTGTATTCACTCTAGACTCACGGCTTAAATTTAAAAAGCACCAAAATCGTTGATCGATTATTTTCCACGTCGAACGGAATTTTAACAATAAATAATAAATTTGGAAACATATGAGGAAATCGAAACTGACTAA
The DNA here is from genome assembly GCA_032622095.1 of Siphonodentalium dalli. Lineage (NCBI taxonomy): Eukaryota > Metazoa > Mollusca > Scaphopoda > Gadilida > Siphonodentaliidae > Siphonodentalium > Siphonodentalium dalli. Next base: position 118,117,056 of record CP136068.1, on the reverse strand, counting down.
TAATAACTGTGCAGGTTTAAACAATGTGATCAAAATAGAGACTGATATATTGAAATTACCTGACTTGACGGACAGACTACTTGACATAATGTGGATGTGGTAGCCCAGTGGGCAGAGTGTCGGACTTGTAATGGTGTTAATGCACCGGCGTGAGTTCGCGCCTCGCTCGGTGGACTATTGTGTCCACAACAGTGGCTTGGCCGAATTCCCATATAAAAATCCCCCTTGGTGCCACCATGGTAAAACACCACGGTAAACCATGGTAAAAAAACCGAGATATTTTGGCCACCCATCGTGGTGTCACCATGGTGGTTTACCATGGTGGTTTACCATGGTTTTACCGTGGTGGTAATACCGTGGTGGTTTACCGAGGTGTTACCATGGTGGTAAACCACCGTGGTAAACCACCATGGTGACACCACGATGGGTGGCCAAAATATCTCGTTTTTTTTTTACCATGGTTTACCATGGTGTTACCATGGTGGTATACTTTGGTTTACCGTGGTGGTACCATGATGGTGTACCGTGGTTTACCGTGGTGTTACTATGGTTTACCGTGGTGTTACCATGATGGTATACTGAGGTTTACCGTGGTGTTACCATGATGGTATACTGTGGTTTACAGTGGTGTTACCATGATGGTATACTGTGGTTTACCGTGGGTGTTACCATGGTTTACCGCGGTGTTACCATGGTGGTATACTGTGGTTTATCGTGGTGTTACCATGATGGTATACTGTGGTTTACCGTGGTGTTACCATGGTGGTATACTGTGGTTTACCGTGGTGTTACCATGGTGATATTCTTTGGTTTACCGTGGTGTTACCATGATGGTATACTGTGGTTTACCGTGGTGTTACCATGGTGGTATACTGTGGTTTACCATGGTGCTATACTTTGGTTTAACGTGGTGGTTTAGACTTGTTAACCATGGTAATTTATTGTGGTTAACCATGGCAGTTTACTGCAATATTGCTACATGTTACCATTTCATGAGATTCCATCCACAGCCATGTAAATTATTAAATGTTCCGTGGTTCGATCTGTACACCGGAGCTTCTAACGCTCTCCGCTATACACCCCACCCACATATTAAGCTCATGTTGAGAATGCACGAGTACGATGGCTAACGTTCTGAAATGCATATCAACTGAATTTTAATCAAGAAAAGTTACTATCGGCTCGTCGGGGGTAATGTCGATGGTTGTGATCGATATGAAAATGATTTTTCTTTCAGATGATACCGGATTGCATCGATAACAACCATCGGCATTACTCCCAGTGAGCCGAGTAACTTTTATTTATCAAAATTCAGTTGCTATGCATTTCAGAAAATTCAGCCACCATGCTCCTTCTCAGAGGCGTTATTTCGCTAAAATCCGTTTCAGATTCTGGATCCAGATTACAGATTGGTCCCCGTACGACTTGGTTCGGCAAAAGAACAGACCACAAATTTGCAGAATCAGTAAACGAACAGACCGTAATCCTAATTTCGTGGTAATCCGATTTGGATTCGGATTCCGATTACGGACTCAAATGTTCGTAATGTAAACAAACCGAGATTCCGCCACCTCAGAGTTTAAAAACACAATAAAACATAAGAATCCGTCTCTTGTGTACAAATTATTGCAGAATATAAACGATCTATATCAAAGAATTTTAAATGCGGAGACAAATTTGTTTTATTGAATGTAAACTGGGAGAATATTACTGAAATTAGCCAAATAATAACGCTATTGATAGTAACGCTGGGGGAGCACTTCGGTTGATGGCAAATCATTGTTGATTGTCACTTTCATATGTCCATTTCATAATTCCATCCTTAAAATACCGCCCGAACGCATGTCGATTTCGAATTCGGCGGATACGTCACCATTGACCGAATTCATATGAACCTGCATGGATATGTCTTCTGCTGTGTTCGTTATTATAATGTTTCTTCTTATTCAAGAAATAGTAGGATTATATGGTATCGATGGATTATCAGATACACGTATGTACTATCATCTAGTCTTAAAGTTATAGCAATTTTAACATGTTTTGTTTCGTTAAATGCAGTCGTTTTGCCCAATAGTCTCTGTATAGACAACAGACACATGTTCTAGGGACGTGGCTAGAAGTTTCCTCAAATTTCCGGCCAACTGCACCCCCCCCCCCCCCCCCCCATTGAACCAAACATAAATCTCACAGGTTCGCAGAATTCAATTTGCTCTCCTTGGAAATATCCAATCTGACAAACACTAAGATTGGAAAATTACCAACTTTTACTGGTTGAAAAAAATCAAACAATGAGAACAATGCCAACCTATATATGGTGTCAAATTAATGTCCAACTAATGTTGTGTCATGCATGAAATTTCCGACTGCTGGAATGTACCAAAGTTTAGTTTAGATATATTTATTTCAAATATATGTCAAATTTAGATAACACATGATATATAACACATACATTTGTTTATACATACAAAGGAATTGGGGGACAAGTACTGACTCACTTAAGGGTTCCCCCTCTCCCATATGTTATTACACTGAAAAAATAAATAATTAGTAATGGCAAAGCAACATGACTACCAAAACAAGTTGAACATATATACAGATCACTGGACACCCCCTCTCTCGAGTTAGTCATAAGTTTGTATATGTATTTATTTAAAATCGGGTTTGTTTGTTGCGTTTGTTGGCTTGTACGTATCATTATTTGAAACAGTTAGTCAAAATAATCCTGATTTTCCTCACGTATGAATGACTGCACAGCTTAGCAAATTGTACCAAAGTTCGGGGTGGGGGTCGAGACACCCAATCAACCCCTGTCGTCACGTCCCTGTTCAACTGACAAGTTCCGTGTGTTCTTCACAACATCTTCGGAATTTGATTCAGGAGGCTTAGAGCTGTCATGTTTAGATATGCTTGCCATCATCAATAAACACACTTTAACTTGAAAAAAAGATGCGATTAAGTCGGATTGGCAGCAAATTATGTGCCGTGTATACACACATAGAAGAACAGCATGACTTTCATTCACAACAAACATGCACTTTATAAATATAAGATACAAATGATACTTGTGTCAAATACATGAGCCATGTTTGACGCTGGGGGAGAGTTTCGGAGACCACGTGGATTTTAAAATCTGACCTAGAATCCGAAATTAGCTCCGCCCCCCGTAATCGGCTTTGGATTCTCAATCCGGATTTTAGCGAAATTACGGCTCTGTAGGAGGTTTAGCGTATGTTGTGGGTTGGTGTATAGCGGAGCGCGTTACAAGCTCCTGGGGATCAGCATGTTCGTGTTAAATGTAATGAACAATTAAAGATCATTGATAACAGATCTTAGACTTATTAGAGCAAAGTTGTTAACATTGCGAGTATACACCTTGAGAATGGCAGCAACAATTAGCATTATTATTTATTTGACTGGAGCTGTTGGAAGGAAGTTATTACGTTGTCACACTGTGTCACAATAATTATTTCAGCTGTAGTGTGGGGCTATAGTCGTAACGTTGAGTAATATTATGATTTATGTATTTGGTTGGGGTCAATTTGTGTATTGATGCACCCCCCACAAACGACCAATGACTACATAATGGACGTTGTCACTGTATTAAATGCCGCGTGTCCCTAAAACATAAATTTGAACACCCCCCCCCCCCAATAATAGACATGATTAGATATTATTGGGCGGGTAATTTAACTTTTTGGGGATATGTGGCGATACATATGGGGCATTTTTTACCAATAAACAAATATTACCCATCCCATATTTTGTCTGAGGTATTCATATCAATTAATTACTTAGCTTGCATGGGGGCTCACCAAGCTACCAACTGAAATAGTTTGTTGTTCTAACCAGTAGGCCTACATTTAGAGCAGTTTGGCAGAAAGGCGGTCTGCTATCAACATGCTGTTGTCAAGCCCCCACCCCCGTTGTCGTCACGCCCCTGACAGTAAGAATTTAATATCTGTGACAATGTGGGTTGGAATAAATATGGTAATGTGTGCAAAAATGGATGTGGCGACAGGGGTTTGAACATTGAGGTGTTACCACCCCTCCCCCAATTTTTGTCAAACTTTTCAACATTTTGGAATTTTCAATAACTTAAATTAATGTCGTGTCAGTCATGAAATGCCTAACATTTTGGTCAAAGTTAATGGGGGCGGGACAACCTTACCCGTATTGTCCCTGACCTGACAGTAAGATTGCCCACTCTAGGAGGTTGTGGGTTAGAACAAATAATTAGGGTGATCGCAACATGGATGTGGCGATAGAGGTCGAGTTATTACCCCCCCCCCCCCCCCCCCCCCCAGATAATTTCAACATTTTAAATTTTCAATAACTTTATAAGTTGAACATCTTAGGCAAAATCTGTTTTGAGATCATTTCGATAGTTTACATTTCCAAATTTCTAATGAGTATCGTTTTGGTCATTATTATGCGGTGAGCTAATTTCAAGATTTGGAATTTTCAATATCATATTAAAGTTGAATTTCAGGCAAAATCTTTCTGAGATCGTCTGGATAGTTTCGGTTCCCAACAGATATGTAATATTTAGAGTACATTATATTATTTTCTACAAAGACTATATTATAGCTATTAAATGGTAGTGTGTTGGATTTCAAACTCAGCATCGAATGGGAGACCAGATGAAACTTGGTCAAGTTGGGAAAACAGATTGGTTCACGGGTGGTTGCAATTTAACCCCTCAAAAAAGGAAGGCTTCTGTCAAAGTCCCTGACATATTACCCCCACCCCCCCCCGTTCTCAAACCCCGTTCTTCATATCCATTCCGATTTGTCACCAAATGCTGAGATTTTTTATAAAGCAAGTTTTCAAACCGCTGTTTAATATTCATCGTACTAGTAAATGGGCATTGAAACACAAACACTCTTTATCGTTGATGATACGGCTGACAACAATTCAAAACATGCTAAAATAATTACTCGATATCTTGCGAATTTACTAATATGTTCGGTCTCATATTTGCTGGGGAAAATTTCCAATGAGCAGAAACTTACCATGCGCTAGCTCTTGAGGGATCTGTGCAATTTTATTAATGAACTGATTGACAGTTTTGCTAGAAATTGACACCGACGAGAGTGAGCAGTACGTAGGCTTATAGCGAGTTTTGAGAATCCGTGACCAATTGGTTGATTGAGACGATCCTGGGTATTGGGTATATAAGATAATTAATTACCTGCTGTTCTCAGAGATATTCATGAGTTGAGAAAAACTTCGCGCGCGCATAACACCTCCACCTACCGGCGTCGGTGTCATCAGCACGTGCTCAAGTCCTTCCAACTCACGAATTCCTCGAGACCAGTATATGTAACGATTACGTACCACGTGCAAAGGTATGGTACCTATATATACTATCGGGAACCGTTCGATTAATTAAAGTACCATATGCATACATATTTTATATATATTATTGGCAACCGGTCAAATAATTAAAGTACTCTCGTGCATGCAAATGCATGTAGGAATTTCCCGGATTGGTCTGGTTCTTATATATCAAGATGTGTACAGTGTGTGACAATGTCAAGCTGCACACAGAAAATGCATTGGGCTAACGTTATTCTCTGTTTCTTTCAGGACTTATTTACTTGCTATCCTGTTTCTGGATCTGGATATTTTGTGTATAAGCTACGGTACTATACAAGCGGATTCGATCAAAGTTTACTCGGCTGTCGAAACCATCAACGGCTTGGGGATATGAACTTACATGTACCAGTATTCCAGCATGGTCTATATCGTGTTGCACATCGTTGTATTGTGAATATTATTGCACGACTGACACCAGCGCGACCGACATAACACCATGTACGACATGAATTCGTCAGTTTATGGTTATTCACTTGGATGGAAATTCTTACTTGTCCTGTGTTGTGCATTCAATCAGATGCAAAAATAAAACTCGGCATTCATCGGTGTATCGATAATCGGCACTGAAAGGATGATGTGTGTCCATCTTGTTGTGGCAGTTATACATCTGATACATCAGTTATTAATAACGTAATGATAACCTATGAAAATGGTAAATTCCAGATATTCAAGGAGGTGAATATAAAATGGTTTCTCTCGCGATATGATTTCTTCAGAAGAATTGTCAATCAATGTCCTACAAAACAGTTGCTTCATACAAGCCAAGTTCCTGCATATATATATATATGCATGAGCCATGAGTACACTGAATCCAGTTCATGACAGATCATGGAATGATGAAAATATTATATTTCATATAATATGTTGGGTTTTGTATACATAAATTAATCGTTATGGATCCATGGGTTTAAGTTCTCCCAGATAAATCATTCCAACATATGCAACAAGTGGCATACATATGTGCATAGATACAAATAAGCTTAGTAATTGCTCATTTCATAATATGTCAACAGATAAAATTAATTGCTGTACATGCATATGTATTGAATTTATATAATCAGAATCTACAGTATCATGGACTAATTAGGAAACGGATTGCAAAAACGCGATATTCTTTCTTATGTGACATTGTATATCACCATGCACAGAGTTCCCTCTATATAATAGCACTGGTACGTAAATGAGCAATTACTAGGTTTAATTTAATCATATGTACTTTGAGCCGTTTCAAATTTTGCCCATCTACATCAGATCACCCTCCAGAATAATGATGTTCGAAGAAGAAGTAACCTGACCAAAGTTTAAAGCCACATAATGTTTGAATATTTTGTTCCCAATATTATCGAGAGCACACACTCGCAAATTAAGACATTTCTTTTGTATGGTAAAGGGATATATAAGCTAACAAAAATATGTAGCATTTTCGATAACTTTATTCAGGAGACCAATAAAAAATATTTTTCTTTAGAGTGAGTAGATGGTCAAGATTCTTAAAATCAACAACTAATGACATGTCATTTTGTCTTTATTTAAATCGACATACACTTTTTTTTCAATATGTTTCATTTTATTATGGTTTCATATTTGTGAAATTGAATTGTTTCCAATTATAATACTTTGAAGTTGCAAACATTATGTGGGACTTTAAATTTATTGGTATGTTGTATCTCATCGGATGTTAATTTTATAAGGACGCCCTAATGTGAGGGGAATCGACCCTACGAATGGAGCCTCGATCCGTCCCTGTCAATGCCCAAACACAACGTTGGCCCAACGTCGTATTCTTAGTGGAATTCACCGTTGATTCGACGTCGTTTCAACGTCGGGTGCCCGAGGGCGCACCAACGTCGGCTCGACGTCGAACCACCGTCGAGTCGACGACGGGGTCCGACGTCAAGCCGACGCCGAGCCAGCGGCAACAGCCATAGTAATATGGTACCCCCAGAAAGTAACTCACTACATGACCACAACACTAGAAATACAATGAAACGCCCCTCTGATAGTAATAATGATTACTATATGCAATCCTTTCTTCCGTCGTCTGTCCGTTCGTGGAATGTACTCCCAGACTCTGTTAAAGAAGCAACTTCAATAGGCGATTTCAAACGCAATCTTAAACCTGATATATTAAAGCCTAAATACTACTTTACCAGCTATTCTACGACAGCTCAAATTTACCACACCAGGCTGAGATTAAGATGTAGCAATCTTAACAGCGATCTAAAAGATAACCACCTCAAAGACTTGCCTTATTGCATGTGTGGTTGCATTGAAACTGCTAGACATTTTTTTCTGGAATGCGCTCAATATACCTCACACAGAGAAGAACTTCTTAATACCCTATCTGATGTAACAATAACTAGTGAATTAGTACTATGGGGATCTGATGAATTATCCTATGAAACTAATAAAAAAATCTTCTTGGCAGCTCAGAAATTTATAATAACCAGTAATCGCTTTCAACGATTCTTCTCTTAAGCTGTTCCAAAATTGCAATATTGAACTTGCATGGTACATCATAAACCGAGATGCTATTTGTCTCTCCAACGTGGGTCGTCGGGTCGATGGACCACTGCAGATGTTCACATGGTTATTTTTCCAATCACAAATTATGTATAAATACTTTTTATTTCCTTGAAATGTGTTATTATATATCTTTTTGGTTTATTTGAAATTAATTATATGCATGTTCAGATATATAATTACACCTCACACTCTGTACTCTGACCTTCTCTCTAAAATTCTGACATTATCTTCTGTCCCTTTGTCTCGCCTCCACCTCATATTTCTTCTTTCTATGGATCTTTTTTATGCCTCTATTATTTACCCCTACTTGACTTGCAGTCAAGTAGGGCTGTGCCATTGTCAAGGGAGAGGGCTTCAAATAAGCCTATGGCTTGTTGCCTAATCCCATTTTTCTTCTAAATTTGTATCTATTGTAATTATTTATCTGAATGTCCATAGAGGGAAAAATAAATACTGTTTAAACTAACAGCCATAGTTGGCCCAACGTTGGATTCCAACGTTGATAGAAATGACGTTGGCCCAACGTTGGCCCAACGTCGTATTATTAGTGGAATTCACCGTTGGTTCGACGTCGTTTCAACGTCGGGTGCCCGACGGCGCACCACCGTCGGATCGACGTCGAACCACCGTCGAGTCGACGACGGGATCCGACGTCGAGCCGACGCCGAGCCAGCGGCAACAGCCATAGTTGGACCAACGTTGATAGAAATGACGTTGGCCCAACGTCGTATTATTAGTGGAATTCACCGTTGGTTCGACGTCGTTTCAACGTCGGGTGCCCGACGGTGCACCAACGTCGGCTCGACGTCGAACCACCGTCGAGTCGACGACGGGATCCGACGTCGAGCCGACGCCGAGCCAGCGGCAACAGCCATAGTTGGCCCAACGTTGATAGAAATGACGTTGGCCCAACGTCGTATTATTAGTGGAATTCACCGTTGGTTCGACGTCGTTTCAACGTCGGGTGCCCGACGGCGCACCACCGTCGGATCGACGTCGAACCACCGTCGAGTCGACGACGGGATCCGACGTCGCAACAGCCATAGTTGGCCCAACGTTGGATTCCAACGTTGATAGAAATGACGTTGGCCCAATGTTGGCTCAACGTCGTATTATTAGTGGAATTCACCCTTGGTTCGACGTCGTTTCAACGTCGGTGCCCGATGGCGCACCAACGTCGGCTCGACGTCGAGTCGACGACGGGATCCGACGTCGAGCCGACGCCGAGCCAGCGGCAACAGCCATAGTTGGGCCAACGTTGGCCCAACGATAGAAATGACGATGGCCCAACGTGGGTGTGCTATCTGGGATGTTGCTTTGGTCGCACCTCCAAATCGCAGTGAATGCAAGGAAACATGCTTGCAGAATGAAGATAACCCATAGGGGCCTACTCTAGATTTAATATAGGGGCCTACCCATGCAGTTCCGCCGGCATCGTTCAAAGGCTGTTTGTGTATTCACCTCCAGTTAACTTGACATCAGTGAGATGAATCCCGATCACTAAGTGTTGTGCTTACACGCTGTGATAATGAACCATTTGCATCAAATGTTTGTTTTGAAAGCACCCCTTTTAGTTAGTCTTCACTTACCTTAAGTGCCGTTCAGAAACTGTTGTCAAAACATCGTGTCATACTTTACTCCAGTCCACGCATTGACATAATTAATGAATAAACACATGTTTTGTTGGTCAAAATCTTTAATAATATATCATCAAAGAACATAATCACTATTAACAATTTCTGGACAACCCGCCCTTATTTATCGGGACAACCCGCCCCGAAGGCTTCTAGACGTTTCGTACCATGGTCGTTTCGTACCTGGACGTTTCGTACCATCTGGTCGTTTCGTACCATATTTCTTGGTCGTTTCGTACCGCATTGTTTGGTCGTTTCGTACCATGTAGAAAATCAATTGGTCGTTTCGTACCATGTAGAAAAATCAATTGGTCGTTGTACCATGTTGGGAATGGGGGGAAACAGTATTAATTTCATACTTTATTCTTTATTTTAAAATAACAATAACATATTAACATTAACAACATTATTTTACACAACAATATGGGACGAACATGATATTTGATATTAACAATCAGCCGACTCGACAGCAATGACAACAACTGTTGGCGCAAACAGTTTTGAACATGCCTTCAACAGACCACTGGTGGAGATACCGCCGTTTTCGTAGTTACTCCACAAGCAGAATAGTTGCGCCTTGTTCTCCCGATACTGGAGTCTTTGGTACCTTTTCATCTTTTTTTCACCAACCAACTTTACTGTCATGTCTGTCGTTGCCGATTCCTTCTTGAGCATTGGAACCAGGATATAATATGGGACGTTTGTTGCCTTGTTTTTGTATTGGATGCGTCTGTGCCATCCCTCAGTGTCATTGTTCGTTCGGATGGAGCGCCCGTAGACGCACCACGATTCCATTGGTAGGCATCGAGAGTCCAGCCACTGTGATTCCACATATTCGTAGATTAACGGCATGTTGCCGATTTTGGCTGTCGGGTGATCTCGCATCCTGGCAAATGCTGGTCGGATGTGTTCGGCTGGCAGAAGTGGCAAAGCATAAAGCTTTCGCAGTTGCCTACAAAAATGAAAAGAAGATATAAACATAAATAAGAAAAAAATTCAGTTTGTTATATATTATTCTAATTATACCCTTATTTCTGCTAATTGAAATAATAGCATTATTCTACTTATATAATTGAAATAAAAATAAAATCATATAAGTTATATTTTGAAAAAATTCATTTAATCATACAATTCTATTATTTTATTCATACAATTCTATTCTATGAGAACAAGTTAATTGTAGAAATTATATTTGAAACTATTATCTTGAAAACTCATAATGTATAAATGATGCGTACCGTATCATAATCTTTTGCCTTTCGACGACTCATCAGAACATATATATATCAGCGGAATCTGTTTTAAGTGTTCGCCTTTTCTGACGAAGGCGTGGATGGTCATCAGTTGATGGAATGGCTGACGCACTATGCTGAATGTTCCATCGATGTACCAATTCTTTGACCTGGATAGAATTTCAAGCTGGGCGGATGTTGCGAAAATCTGATGCCTTTGGCCGTCGAAATGGATGTCGTCTTGAAGGAAGTCTTTTGGCAGAAATCCAGTGTCGGTGATGAAGTTGTTGTCGTGTGGTGGTTTCGGCTTCACCTTCTGTCGCCTTCGATTAGCTTGGCGGATCAAATTATCTGGCTTTGGCAGGTCGGCGCTGGGGTTCTTGTCGAACTCATCCCGCATTAAATCTTCAGCCAGAGTTGACGCAGGGACGAAAATCTGTTCCTTTCTGACGGCCAATTGTCGCAGACGCGCTGAAATCTCGATGCCGGTCACATTATCAGTGGTAATCAGTAAGAGCTCACCTCTTGTTTATACAGCGTGATTAGTATTAACACTTGTTGTAAAAACATCTCATAAGATCTTTCCCGCAGTCAATCAGATGAATACTATTGTCAGCGTGATTGTTATTCACATTCGATGTAAGCAAATCTCATAAGATCTTTCGCCGCATTCCAGAACATGAATAATTATACATACATAATATAAATATATATATAAAATACCGTGTTTTCCCCATTTCCAACACATGGTACGAAACGACCAAACAATGCGGTACGAAACGACCAAGAAATATGGTACGAAACGACCAGATGGTACGAAACGACCAAGTACGAAACGACCATGGTACGAAACGTCCTGTACCCGCTCCGAAAATAGCAGAGGGGCGGGTTGTCTCGGCGACGTCTCTATACGGACCCTCACACCGGATATAGTAATTCGTGACGTCATATTGACAGTTCGCCGATTCGTAACATTTAGCTGACATGAATGATTAAAAGGTTACTAAAATGCGTGCATTTGTAAGCAATAGAGTTATTCACCCTGAACTTCTGTCAATAGACGCCATCTAGACAGTCTAGAATGCTAAATTTCAAATCCCAAAGTCGCCGCAAAGGTCAAGGTGAAGTTGGCGGACGATTCATTCAATATCCAACTTTCTGCATTTTGCGTAGCCTGTTGATTCACGATTCATCCACTTCCGGTTGGAGGGTCCGTATAGAGCTGATCCGGGTTGTCTCGGGGCGGGTAGTCCCGTTCCCGTTCAGCCTAATTATGAATTGCGATTCAGCGCAATTGAATTGCGCTTCAGCTAAATTATTAATACATGTGAATTTGGCCTCTCGTACTACTTCTGATATCTCTTATCTGATCGTGTATACAATATCGAAACGTCTATCTGTTAAATCCGATCTGAAATGGCCGATTCGTTGAGAATGGTCTCCGAAGCCACAGTCGGTCATAACCGGCTAGAGCTGGCTATAGCCTTCACGCTCAAATACGACCGAGATTTTTTAGTTTCGGTTTCGGTTCCCACTCTCTCTCTCTCTCGCTCCCGTTACTCGATCACGTGATGTGGTAATTTGTTTCGCTTACGATCATAAAATTTCCATCAGGTAATCAGTGAATTCGTCATTTCCCAGTCTGTGACTAATGATTCACTAATCCCACTATTCTAACATAGCTACCGGTAGTCGCTCACAAATGAGCTGAAGGATGCACAGGGTTTCTGATCGGCACAAACGCAGTTACTTTAACGGTGTTCAACTTCCTGAAACTAAGTGAAACTGAAAGTCTGGCGCGCGCACACATCACCGTCATCAGCAGTTCTTTTTCAGTACATTTTTAATTATCATTGGAACTAGTCGAAAATCTACGGGATACTAAAGATATTCAATGTATAGTCAATTTTGGACTACCTTGAAACCAGTTGGCACATATATATCTATTATATATTTTGGAAGATCTGTGTGTGTGTGTGATCGCGATGGACTCGAAAACGGCCTAGCCGATTTCGATGAAACTTCGTATGTGAGGTTACTATCGGTCGGGAAGTGGCATAGGCATATTAATTTTCAGATCCGAGGTCAACTTTTTGACGTGCCGAGGTCAAATCTGTTTTTACGCTGTGTTACGGGACTTTCATTTGAGTTCGGTGCTTACAAATCGATTCGAAACAGCGCGAATAATAAAATGCCAGTCATAATAATTACACTGTGAGAATCTTTCGTGTTTCCTCTTTCCAACGATATATAATGCGTATGTATCCGTTTTAGTTATCTGCCTCAATTATCAAGAAGAAGTGGTACTATCTTCCATCAGGATAAAAACAATGCGTAACTTCTATGACGTCGTTAGAGGTCATAACTTTAGATCACGTTAACGCTTAACCGGCCGATGCATTTGACTGTTTCAGACGTCTTGGCGATATCTCGGGCACCGATCAGGGAAATTTCCAGGGCTGTTTTGATACCTGTTACAGGTATGGGCGCCCAAACTCGAGAAGCCCAAATGTCCCCAAATTCCTAGTGGACAGTATTGAGTCAACCTGAATTTTCCAAGGCAATTCAACAATATGCTATGTAAATAACAAATCTGCAGTTGCAATAGAGCCTTTATTTGCATGTTTAATATTAAGTTATATGGGGATACATGTATGCTCTGCGGGGAAACAGGTGTCCCCAAATTATCTCTGGATTCTTCCCTGGCACCGATGGTAATTTATCTTTACGTTGAAACTTGATAATTAATGAGCGTGTGTATATGAGGCGCGTTTATATACTTGTCAGAGTGGAAATCAAATCGGGTTAAACTGGCGGATTTTTACGGACGAAATTTGATGCATAGGGTATCTCGGTATCCGTTGGGCCGATTTCCCGGTATCCGCTGGGCGGATTTCCACCATTTTTGGGGTGTTGGTGTTTGACCCCACATGACCTTGACCTTCAAAATGGTCAATTCAAGGTCAAAGCCCGGACGAAGTCGGGTCACCTTCTAGTATATATATATAGCAAACTGTATCTGTAGATATTGCAGTGCAGGAACCTTTCGGTTATTGACACACTGGTCCAGTGATATACAATTATTCTCTAACAGTATTACAGAAATCATGGCAGACACAAAAACTAAAAGTTATTAGGAGATTTCAAAACATACACTTCAGCACATTTTCAAAACATGTATTGTGTACCCTTCAGCACTTTTTTTGGTGAGAGTGACTCCTTCCGAATTCGTAGTAGGCCTACCACAAAAGCACGCAATTTCGAATTGGGAGAGGATAGTGGTGCCGATGGGGTCATTGTCACATTCGTAGCCAGCTTTTCTCCGGCTGTCACTTTCGTAGCCAGCTTTTCTAATTCCATACTCTATATGGCGCGAAATATGACGTCATCGGGTTCATGACTAAGACGTCGACGTCATGCTTCAAAACTGACTTCTTTTATCAACTTATATTGGAATATAATTCAAGCATTCTAGATCATAACGACTATGGGAGGCCAAATTCACATTTAATAATTAATTGTGCTTAAGCGCAATCAATTGCGCTTAAGCGCAATCAATTGTGTTTAAGCGCAAATAATTACGCTTAAGCGCAATTGATTGCGCTTAAGCGCAATCATTGCACTTAAGCGCAATCAATTGCGCTTAAGCGTAATTATTTGCGCTTATGCGCAATCAATTAATTGCGCTTAAGCGCAATTCATGGTTATACATGTATGTAACAAAACACCCCTGGTGAATAAATAGGTTTCTCCATAACTTAGCATTAACTCCTATTGACATGTCACCTCTTGGTTTCGTTGGTTTGATTGGGTAGGGAGCTAGCCCAACTTCTTTATCAAAATGGCTGACTCGCAATAGTATCACCTTCTGTTTTAGTTGGAGCGACTCGTGATAGCATTATATTATCTTCGGTATATATTAGTTGGGGCTACTTGCAATAGCATTACTTTCTGTATTAGTCGGGGCGACATTGATTTTCTTAAATTTTCGAGTATACAGGCACACCATATGAGGGAAGCAAGTCCTCGGTGACACCACATTCACACTATATGATCATGGAAATACTATAGATTTGTGCAAGAGATGCTGATTTAATAAGAAAAACTAGAGCTCCAGAACTGAGACACCAAAGCTCCAGTGATTACACACCATTTTTTGGACAGGGATGCTGATAATATGAAAATAGGGTTTTTTCCCCCTAATTTAAGTCAATAAGTAAACCATACAGTAATGCTCTAATTAATCGACTCCTTAACCACAGCAGAATTATGGATACCTTTTCAGGATTTAGTCGGAAATATGGCTTTTCGATGAATGGCAACAAGCCATATTTCCGACTAAATCCTGAAACGTTACCCATAATTCTGCTGTGGTTAAGAAGTCGATTAATTAGAGCATTACTGTATGAGGTAAGAAAGCCCTCATGCAGTGACACCGCATGCATGTATAGGCTAAAATCTGTGCAAAAATACATTAAAAACATCATACAAAAAATTACTAAGAGTTCCGGGAAGGCGACATCCATTCTTTGGATAGAGGGATGCTGATAATATGTAATTAGGGATTCTCTTTGTTGAACACATACTCACAGTTGACTGTTGAGTACAGGTCAAAATTAGCCCAATGCTCATCTTGTGTTGGTAGGTGATACACCAGGTCATGCTAATAGTTTATGGGTAGGTTACATAGTAGTCACAATTATGCTTAAGCGCAATTGATTGCGCTTAAGCGTAATTAATTACGCTTAAGTGTAAATGCCCTATTTGCGCTTAAGCACAATATGTGGTATTTGCGCTTAAGTGCAATTGATTGCGCTTAAGCGCAATTATTTGCGCTTAAGCGCAATCAATTGCACTTAAGCGCAATTCATTATTAAATGTGAATTTGGCCTCCCATAAACGACATTGGTCGGAAACCTCACATTATTAGATGAATTAATTTCAAATTAAAATTCAAGTTGGTTTACATCCATCAACTTGGAAAAATGAGCTTAACCTAAACTTCTTCATTGAGGCTCGCATGAAAAGCTGGCTACAAATGTGATCGCCGGAGAAAAGCTGACTACATTTGTGATCAATTTAATAAGCTGGCTACGAATGTGACCGGAGCCTTGTGACAATGACCCCATTGGCGATAGTGGTTGGGTGCTAAGCGTCCGGGATGGTAGAAAAGATCGAGTGATCTTCTTATCGATCCTTCACCCCATCGAATTGGGATCTTCACCGGCCACTAGTGTGAAATACTCTTTTAACCAACTGACAGTTGACAAATGCATAACTAAACGGAGACGAAATGTACAATTTAAAGAGGATAATATACCAATAACATGATTTTTTTCAGCGTTATTGTTTATTAATGGCCTGTCAGGAATGATAAAATGACCTCCCTCCTCAGCTATTTAACAAATCGTAAACAACAGATTAAACTTCAAGGAGTCTTCAGTGACTGGTCAGACATAACAAAAGGAGTACTACAAGGATCAATCCTAGGACCGTTGTTATTCAATGTCTTTGTCAACGCTATTTTGTATTTTCTATTTCATACATAATAGTGACCTTTATAACTATGCGGATGATAATGCCTTGTATTTTCACACCCAGATTTTAATGTGCCTAATTTGGACGCTCTTCAAACAGAGTCGGATACTTTAGTGAAATGGTTTAAATCTAATGGTATGCAAGCAAACCCACGATAAATTCCAAGCTATTGGAATTGGTGCTGCATCATCCTCATGCACTAAATCCGGTGTTCAAAATTTGTTATGCTGAAATTAAAGGTACTCAACCCGTAAAGAGGGTCCCCATCTCAACAGATTCCAACAACAACAATCCGATCAGAGGGTCCTATATTACTATTTCTTTGGCTTTGGGGGTAAAAAATATTTGATTCGAGTCGAGGAACCCATCAAACAAAGCTCAGAGTTATTAGATATTGATTTTTCAAATTTGTTATGTTCTCGAGATGAGTACTAATAACTGCCGTAATCTGCTCTGGATGTGTACTCCAAATCTATTCAAACAGACAAGGATGAATAACTCTAAAATCATGTGGTAATTTTAACGCAATTTTGACTGAGTTCTGGGCCAGATAGTATTCCCGATAATGAAAAATAATAGATTTCTAAAATCGATATCTAACAAATCTGAGCTTTGATGGGTGACTTCCTCGACTTGAATCAAATATTTTTGACCCCCGAAGCCATTGAAATAGTAATTGAGAGGAGTTTTATCGGGTTGAGTACCTTTAAATGTGATGAAACAGTGAAATTGTTGGGTATTGACATTGACTACAGTACACACTAAATTTTTACATTCATATTTCAAACATATGTCGCAAGGCATTACGTCAGATTAATGTTCTGAAACGTATAGGACACAACTTGAACCATCTGTCCAAGATTACAATCTTCCATACATTTATTTTATCAAATTTTAATTTTTGTCCCTTAGCATGGCATTTTTGTAGCGAGGAAAGTAACAAGAAACTAGAAAATATTCAATTTCGAGCACTACGCTTTATATATAATGACTACGTTTCATCCTATGAAGACCTACTCCTCAAAGCCAAGGTACCATCCCTCAAAGTACGAAGACTAAGGACTATGGCTATTGAAACATTTAGAATCTTAAATAAGTTGTCACCTACATGTATGTGCTTACAGGACTTAGTTCATTGGAAGAACACAAAATATAGTTTTAGGTATCCAATTGCAGAGGTACCCAGATTCAATCTTGTGACATATGGTAAAAGGTCCTTTAAATATGCTGCCCCACCCTCTGGGACGGCCTTCTGGAACATATCAGGGCGCAATCAAATTTTAATCATTTTAAATCCTTGGTTATGTCCTGGGATGGTCCGGAGTGCCGCTGCAGTGCGTGTCGGTAGTGGCATATACATGTACATGTATTTGATATACTTCTGACATACAGATATACTATATGCTAGCAGGGGTTTGGGGAGTCTCGGGACTACTGGTTGGGAGTAGGTGGCAAAGAAGCCAGTGAAAGCATTCCAGAGCCCATAGACACCCCAAACCAGCCCATTTTAAACATTTTAACTTTTAACGATCAAATAAGGTAAACAACACAATTACAAATAGTCTGACTATATTATTACTACAGGAAAATTATTCTGGCTAATTTTTAGCTCACCTGAGACGAAGTCTCCGGTGGAGCTATAGTCATCACTCCGCGTCCGTCCGTCCGTTCGTTGTGCTGTCCGTCTGTCTGTCCATCCGTCAAGAATCATCTTCTCCAGTACCATAAGGCCAAATGGGTTCATATTTGGTGTGGATGTTCCCTGGGTGACTCAGACTCAGATTTGTTAAAATAAGGTCACTGAGTCAAATAGTTGCGAAGCCAGGGCCATAACTCCTTCCCACCATAGTAATTCTTAAAACAACTTCTTTTTAAGAACCATCAGGCCTATTTAGATTATATTTGGTATGGAAGGTCCTTGGGTGACTGGGGTTCAGATTTGTTCAAATAGGGTCACAGTGTCAAATAGGGGCCGAGTCAGGAACATAACTCTTAAAAAAAAAAAAAAAAATTTAAATTGGAATCCTTGCTTTTTTTTCATTTTAACCCTTGATTTTTTTTAGATACCCCTTCCCCTCCACACCCTGTCCCCCTACACACCCCCTCAATCTGAGCTGCCCCTGAACCCACTGTAGTCAAGAAAAAAATAAATTAGAAAAACTAACACCATTGTAACATCCATAGAGTATGGTATTAGCTCCAGACAGAGAGAGAGTTAATAACACAGTCATCAATTCAGATGTTTTCTGGCTGACAGGTGTAAACATATGCTTAGTATTCATGCCCCATGTGTGTCATTAAAATCAAATCAAAACAAAATGCTGTGTGTCTGACATTTGCAGAATGAGGTCCCCAGAGGGTGAATTTAGTGAGTAGGCTAGTATCACCAAATACACTCTCCAGGTACCTCATTCTGCTTAGTCCTCATCTTCAGGGAAGTATACAGGGTCTTAAATTGACATTTCTACTTATTTTTCCCTTCTGTTCAGTTTCTATATCCCTTAATTTGCTGAAGATAAAATGGATAATTGAAGTGCCCAATGGGTGCACATCACCAATTAACTGGAGAACTTCAATCTGTTCATATGTCTCCCATAGCAGCTGAAGCCTAAGCAGAATGAGGTCCCCAGAGGTAGTGCTGAAACGGATATCCGGATAACCGGTTGTCAACCGGCTACCGTCGGCAACCGGTTGAACTACGATCAACCGGTTAACCGCTATGTAATACACACATGCAATGCCACTGATAAAAACTATCGTGTTCAGGTCCTTCAGATCAAAAGTCTTCCATGAATGGTAGATTACATAGTCTGGCATTGGCGGCTAAACATCAAAGATGCATGACGTCATCTTTGATATTCCGATGTCCGGTAAAACACGTGCACTGACGCCACCTGGTCATCGGCAAAGATCAATAGAATCGTTTTCACTGCAGTACGGCGTGATCATTTGACTTAATTCTACTCTCCAACTCACTACTTGCAGACAGTGTCATAGATACCCAAGAAATGAGTAAATCAGATGCCTGAGTCGTAATTTCGCTAAAATCCGGATTGAGAATCCGAAGCCGATTACGGGGGCGGGGCTAATTCCCGATTCTAGGTCAGATTTTGAAATCCACGTGGTCTCCGAAACTATGTTTAATGTTCTCCCAGCGTCAAACATGGCTCATGTATTTGACACAAGTATCATTTGTATCTTATATTTATAAAGTTTATGTTTGTTGTGAAAGTCCTGCTTTTCTTCTATGTGTATATACACGGCACATAATTTGCTGCCAATCTGACATAATCGCATCTTTTTTTTTCAAGTTAAAGTGTGTTTATTGATGATGGCAAGCATATCTAAACGTGACAGCTCTAGGCCTCCTGAATCAAATTCCGAAGATGTTGTGAAGAACACACAAAACTTGTCAGTTGAACAGGGACGTGACGACAGGGGTTGATTGGGTGTCTCGACCCCCACCCCGAACTTTGGTACAATTTGCTAAGCTGTGCAGTCATTCATACGTGAGGAAAATCAGGATTATTTTGACTAACTGTTTCAAATAATGATACGTACAAGCCAACAAACGCAACAAACAAACCCGATTTTAAATAAATACATATACAAACTTATGACTAACTCGGGAGAGGGGGTGTCCAGTGATCTGTATATATGTTCAACTTGTTTTGGTAGTCATGTTGCTTTGCCATTACTAATTATTTATTTTTTCAGTGTAATAACATATGGGAGAGGGGGTACCCTTAAGTGAGTCAGTACTTGTCCCCCAATTCCTTTGTATGTACAAACAAATGTATTTGTTATATATCATGTGTTATCTAAATTTGACATATATTTGAAATAAATATATCTAAACTAAACTTTGGTACATTCCAGCAGTCGGAAATTTCATGCATGACACAACATTAGTTGGACATTAATTTGACACCATATATAGGTTGGCATTGTTCTCATTGTTTGATTTTTTTCAACCAGTAAAAGTTGGTAATTTTCCAATCTTAGTGTTTGTCAGATTGGATATTTCCAAGGGGAGCTGTTGTCTATACAGAGACTATTGTGCAAAACGACTGCATTTAACGAAACAAAACATGTTAAACATGAAATTGCTATAACTTTAAGACTAGATGATAGTACATATGTGTATCTGATAATCCATCGATACCATATAATCCTACTATTTCTTGAATAAGAAGAAACATTATAATATAAATAACGAACACAGCAGAAGACATATCCATGCAGGTTCATATGAATTCGGTCAATGGTGACATATCCGCCGAATTCGAAATCGACATGCGTTCGGGCGGTATTTTAAGGATGGAATTATGAAATGGACATATGAAAGTGACAATCAACAATGATTTGCAATTGCTTCGCCATCAACCGAAGTGCTCCCCCAGCGTTACTATCAATAGCGTTATTATTTGGCTAATTTCAGTAATATTCTCCCAGTTTACATTCAATAAACCAAATTTGTCTCCTCATTTAAAATTCTTTGATATAGATCGTTTATATTCTGCAATAATTTGTACACAAGAGACGGATTCTTATGTTTTATTGTGTTTTTAAACTCTGAGGTGGCGAAATCTCGGTTTGTTTACATTACGAACATTTGAGTCCGTAATCGGAATCCGAATCCCAATCGGATTACCACGAAATTGAGATTACGGTCTGTTCGTTTACTGATTCTGCCAATTTCTGGTCTGTTCTTTTGCCGAACCAAGTCGTACGGGGACCAATCTGTAATCTGAATCCAGAATCTGAATCGGATTTTAGCGAAATAACGCCTCTGGGCACATTTCAAAGAGAAATTGGCAGAATGCAAACTCTGATAACCAACCCTATTTACATACGCTCGGTCTATACTTCTAACATTACTGAGTTTGAGTAATCTCAGTCGATGAAGTTCAAATGAACTCGAATCACTTAAGTGGTGTTCCCGTGCAGTCGGACTTATTTGCATCCTACTAATGACTATAAATTCTCAGCATTTGATTGTCTTATAACAGAAAACACTGTTTTCAGCTGTTTTTTTAATTTTCATTTGTTAACTACATAAAGTTCACAATCTTCATAATTGTGTTTATCGATGTCAGTCATGATCCTATCAATCTCAAATTGCCAAAGAACACCCAGCAGTTAGAATACATGAGTCACATGTCCTAATAATCGGCCAGTCCCGCAAACGCTATAATGGCAATAAAAAAAACACTGCTGATATTTGCATGTACGAACATGTATATAGGTCACACAATATTCTTCCCAAGACGAGAACGATAACAAGTCAGGTAGCAGTCGCAACTGCAGTACAAACAGGTCAAGCATGACACGTCTATTTATAAAAACTGAGTTTTAGTTCACTGTGTCATCTGCCAAGTTGTCAACACGTGGCTTTGTGACGTTCGTGTTTGGTGATTTACATTCGTTTAATAGAAGCTATGTCTGTGTAAATATTACGCGAGTGTGCCATACAGTTAATAAATCAAATTATACTGATATATTGGTACATATTATGGTGTAAATAATCAGTGTAAAGTCATAGGTTGAAAATAGCGGATAACCGGTTATGATCCGGTTACACGTCGCGGTTAACCGGCTACAAAAATAGGTCAACCGTTTCAGCACTACCCAGAGGGTGAATTTGGTAATGCTAGCCCACCTTGCACGATTGCAGCACTAAATTCATCCTTTAGGGACCTCATTCTGCAAAAGTCAGACACTATATTCAGGCTTGGCTGTTCCAATATTACACCACCTATCCAGTTGTACTCATTATACCCTGATTTGCAAAGAAAACTTGGGGGGTATATTGGATTGAATTTGTCTGTCAGTCTGTCCTCCCATCCATCTCTCTGTTGGGATGTCTCCATCCGTCCATCAATTTTGTTCTTCTCCACATACATATTAAAGACCGAATGGGTTGATATATTTTGGTGTGTATGTCCCCTCGGTGACTCACATTCAGATTTGTTCAAATGAGTTCATCAGGTCATATAGGTGAGAAGCCAGGGCCATAACTCTTTCCCTCCATAGTCATTCTTCAAAAACCATCAGGCCTATTTAGCTTTTGGTATGGAGGGTCCTTTGGTGAGTGTGGTTCAGATTTGTACACATCAGGTCATTTTTAGGAAACTTTTGAGGAAAATCAGTTTTCTTCAACTCTTAAAATCTACCGTTAAAAATTTCTAGATGAATGGATCTGATAGATGGGTATTCACATTTGTTCAAATAGGGGCAGAGTAAGAGATTTAACTCTCAACCACCCACCCTACCTGTATGTATGCTGTTTGATACTGGTATAATAATATATAGATTCCTATTGATTTCTAAGCTGCCTGGGTGGAGGCAATGAGGCGGAAGTGTATAGGAGGTGGGGTTTTGAACCCCTACTTTGATCAAAATTTTAAACAGTTGGAAATTTCATGTCTGATATCATACAACATTAGTTGTAGATTTGATTTTTTCAACCAGTAACAGTCCATATTTTCCTACTTCGGTTTAAACTGTTGTACCGAAATAGCCACAAATTTTAACTTTATGGGCGATGTCAGGTTGGTAAATTCCAAGTTCGAGAGCTAGAAGTACTGGTACCAGTTGTAAAATTTAATTCTAAGAGGGATGTGCAAAAGGAATTTTGTGAACTTAGGACTGTGGTCTGGTTGTCTTGGTTAATCCTTTCAGTGCCAAGTCCGATTTTTGTATCAACCCGTATTTCCTTGATCATTTTTCAAATTTATTGATTATAATAATGTGATACATTGATGGAAAGAGCTCTTAGAGCTCTTTCCATCAATGTATCACATTATTAAGCTCTTAGAGCTCTTTCCATCACTGTATCACATTATTAT
The DNA here is from genome assembly GCA_032622095.1 of Siphonodentalium dalli. Classification (NCBI taxonomy): domain Eukaryota; kingdom Metazoa; phylum Mollusca; class Scaphopoda; order Gadilida; family Siphonodentaliidae; genus Siphonodentalium; species Siphonodentalium dalli. Next base: position 118,093,896 of record CP136068.1, on the reverse strand, counting down.
AATCATTAAATTTGAAAAATGATCAAGGAAATATGGGTTGATACAAAAAGGGTTAAAAAGTGTAAATGGTTGGAGATTTGTCAGTGGTGTGCAATAAAAAAAATGTAAGGTGAAGAGCCTTGCTCATCTGAGAACTTCCAGCTATGTCTCTGTTTAGAATTACTTGTCTTAAGTGATTTTGACAATTACTGACTGTTCTAGTCTTCAGAGTCCCACTGAGTCTTCTCAGTCTTTACAGTCAGGTGAGCGACCCCACAGTCATTGACTGTCTTGTGTTTAAAGCATCCCTTTCCGAAACCCAGAAACAGGAAATTCAAGTTAATTCAAAATTCCCTTTTCTCTTACATTACTGGAAGTGGCAAATTTAAATTATACATACTGATTTCTCTGGTGTTTTTAGTTTTCTGTTTTGTTTTGTTTTGTTTTAATAATTTAGAAATTTTAGTACTTGATAAATAAAATTTTAATTTGCATAAAATTGACATGTTACCCTGTGCTATGTACATGTACCAGTATGTGTTTATTTATATATGTATCTGTTTTACAGTTGGTCAAAAGCTTGTGTTTGTAATATGTTTATACCTCTGACTTTTAATTAAAATTTATCTTATCTATCTTATGTGTCTCGGGCCACTAATAGGCCCGATGGTGGTTAATCATTCCTGGAGGGCCGATAACAAAACATGGTGTCCGACAAAATCATGTTATTACTATTATTACCACTCCGTCCTCATGTGATCATGTGATCGATGACTTAAACTGGAAGCCGGCGGTGGGCATTAATGAAAACAAAGCTTCATTAACACTCGCTTCTGGTCAACTTCGCCTCAAAATTATGATTCTTATCGTGCAGGTAAAATAATGTTAATCTACCAGAGAACGCCCTCTAAAGTGGTAAAAATAAACTATAAAGGTGCCCTAATTTACTCCCAATTTCCAACAAACTTTGTGGAGAACAGGAAACAAATAATTCAGATTAAATTCCCATGAGTTAATTAATCAACTGATAAAGACTTTAAAGTTCACAATTACACCGAATTTCTAACTTTTTTCACATTTCAACTGGAATAAATAGACAGAACACAACGCGCATCTTGAGTTGCGGATGGCGCAAGAATATATTTCGCGAGAGCGTAGCTCGAGCGAAATATAACTTTGCGCCGTCCGCAACGAGTTCGATAAAAGATTCGAGATTATGATGCAAGTTGTGTTCTGTATTTATTCTTCACCGTTCAGTCAGATAAGTTCAATCCACGAATGTCACCTCCATTGTTACTATATACATGTAGCTACCTTTATTGTGATTTAAGTCTCACAAATAACCAGTAATTATGTGGGGATCACCGGAAGCGGATGATCGACGTAATGTACGTCATCTTTCTTGGCGACAACGTCAACAAGAATAGTTCCGGCTTGTATTCCACTAGAGGTATACACTTATATGTATTCAATGGCTGGGATTCCGTTGAATACATGTGCCTCGCGTCAATAGGTGTGGAATAAAATAAAAGAATATTATGCAAAAATGGTGATCCGGCTCTTTTAATAGTCTAACAGGTGTACCTGTTCGTAGATCATGCCATGAATCTCTACTCTGGCTAACGCCCGTAGAGATTATACAAAACCTGGGAACTTTGTGAAGTTTTGACAGGGAACCTTATAAAGTTGAAAAAATAATGCGGGGAATATACTTCTTATAGTTATGTAGGGGAAAGTCCCAACTCGAAATTGCAGGATTTAAGTGACTTTGTGAGATAAAGCTTTGCTCTAATTAATCAACCCCTTTAACAATAATGTAGGGCGTTAATGACAATGGTTGTACCCCCATTCAACCATGGTCAAGTGGAATTTGAGTCAAGAAATTTCCAACTATTGAAAATTAATATTTAAATTATGGTCCTCTTTAGGGGGTGAGACACTCACACCCCCCCTGTCATTACGTGCCTGTCTGTGTCTTTTTTGTGCATTGCGTATCTCAAGGAACAGAAATATGCCAGGAAATGTTAGTGGGATTCTACATCCAGATATCCCCTCTTGGCTTACCGACTGAAATAGGGTACTCTATTTTAACCCTTTCATAACTGGAGCTTCCTGAAATTTTGCAAAAACCCTGTGCCAATGCATTTTTTTATACATGCAAGTCTCCCAACCCAGCCAGTGCATTCTCTTATATATGCGAGTCTCCCATAGGGAGTCTCACATATATATGGGAGACTCCCTATGGGAGACTCGCATATATAAGAGAATGCACTGGCACATGATCTTTAATGCTGCACCAGCGCAGATCCCGTAATCAAAGGGCTAAAGTTCTCCAGAAAACGTTGCCCAAGGTATCTAGCCTAACGAACCTTGGTTTTGATACTTCAGATGATAGGCAACCAATAGACACCAAAACATGAGTGATACTCCGCTTGAACACTTCCAGGTACCCCCCACCCCACCCAAAAAAAACTATGAAGACTTTAATACTGAAGATTGATGTAAGATAAAATAAGTCTTCCTTTCTTGCAACGGAGGTACATGTATATGCAATTACGATGGCGTCTCATGGGTGATATGGAGTGTGTTATAACTTATAACATTATTGAAGTATATGCCGTATGAGTCTGTGTCAATAATAAATGGGAATAAAATAAAGTAACACCATTTAAGACTCAAATGAGTCTTAAATGGTGTTACTTTATTTTATTCCCATTTATTATAACTTATAACATACATGTACATGAATACCAGTATATAAGACCCACTGTGAACTGCTGGAAGTTTCAGTCGCAAAAAAAATTCTTCTCATCTTCAAATTATAAAAGTTAGCACAGTTTACTGTTAAGAAAATCATTGACATTGTAATTAGTCTGCAAGTACATTTTGAGAATGCCTAAACAAACATATCTCTGATGAATCAAGTTTGATCACATTCGTAAAATAAATTCAGAAAGACAAAAGAGCAAGTTAAGCTAAAATTTCAGGCTTTATTCTAATGGATCTAGATAGATAAAAGTTGAAAATTTGAACAAGGCATTACCAAAAGGATGGTTAGGTTTCATCAATTGGTGCAAAACATCAAAGCTGTTCAGTGTAAATAATTATGCCTAATACCCAACACCACCTGAGTCCAAACTCATCTTAAATTCTGACTAAGTGAGTCCATATAATATACATGTAGGTGGATGGAGATAACTACAGTCATATAATAAACCTTAGCCTTAGGACTTGTTACTCCTCCCTACCAAAAAATGTAGTACATATAAGTACAGCTGAAAGGGTCACTATCATCACGCGATGTGTGGTTGAGTACCCAGCTTAATACTTCTTGTCTTCATGTACCTCGCTTGCGGTCAAGTACCTCGCTTAACGAATCAGTGTGGTTGAGTACCTCGCTTAACAAAATCTCGGACTAGGATCACATTTTCTGAGTGGCAAACTCAATGCAAATATACATAATGATGGATATTTTATATACCATTGAATGATTTAATTGTAAGGTGCGTCTTTCGACTTTATGTCACACCAGCTTGCATTTTCATTTTGTTTTGAACATTTGAATTCTCCAAAATTAAAAGCAATTTATATTTTTAATTAGCAGACGATATCAGGAATCTCATTTAGCTGTGATATTTCGTTAAGCTTGGTACTCAACCACACTGATTATTTAAGCGAGGTATTCGACCACACAATGATAGTGACCCCTTCAGTATAAGTACATGTTTGGTATATTTCGGGTACTAGCATCTCCCTCATCATGTAAAAACAAAATGAAAAAATGAACTTCTTCGCTCATTCGGCCCATCAATATTGCATATTTTTGTTATTTTTCAGGTAGCTTATAAAGGAGAGGTAATTTTCTGCAGAACACTACCTGTGATGAAATGTAGCTATGACAATTTGAAGACCAGTCAATATGCAGGATATCGGGAATATTGTTGTCGTTTTTGTGGTATATGCTGTCTTAAGTTACGCTGAAACTCAGCTTTCTAAAGCCAATCTTTCCACACTGAGGCTTGTCCATCTGGTGAGTGATACATTATTTTGATAATTGGCCCCCGACATTCTGTCGGAGGACTATTGTAGTGACCACTGTCCGTCCTTGCATCCGGAACCATTTTCTGGTCAATTTTTTTAAAACTTGGCACATACATGTATATCACCCAGCATATGAACCTGCAGACCTACAATTTTGAGTTCGGTCGGACTCAGTTTGGCAGAGGTATTCCCCTTTTTCGGCATAGAATTGTACATCATTGGACGCATCTTTTGTCCGAGTCTGTATTCCGTCATTTTCCAGTCAATTTTTTTAAACTTTGCACAATTGTCAACCAGCATGGGAACCTGCGTTTTTGAGTTGTCGGAGTCATTTTGGAGGAGTTATTGCCATTTTTCGACTTAAAAAATATTTTATGTTTTTTATTTTAGAGTTATTAACCCTTTCTCGACACATTGAAGATGTGCTTCTTTTTAGTGAATATGCACTTTGTATTATATTGGTGTAATTAATTCCTCCTACAGTTTGTAGTACAAGGATCTGAATCCAATAAACCTTCCAACCTTCCACCTTCGTCGGGGAACGTTTTGGTCAGCGACCTTTTATTTTATGGTGCGCAGTCCAGATCTGAAACTGATTCATTTGTTTGTCTGATTTCGGATCCAGAAATCTACAACATGCACAGGCACATAATTTTCCCCCGAAAAATAAATTTTTAGGGGACTATAGAATTTACCTGTCTGTCATGTCAGTCAGGACAGCCGTCTGTCCATCTGTTTGTGTGTCTGTCACCCCATCTTTTTTGGGAGATGTGTAGTCGGCGATCTTTTATTCAGAAAAAAATATTTATTTGGTTAATTTTTAAGGCCTTGATCACACACATATGCCGTCATTCATTTAGCTATTTGAGCCCCTAAGCCATTACATGTACCAGACTTAAGTTTGCGCTGATCCATCATACAGCAAAACGATGCGATACACGTCAACTCTTTGTCATATATATGAAATCCTATTGTTTTGGCACGCTGTCTCGCTTGTTTTCATTAGAGTAAGCCGTTACCCCCACTTACCTATTGCTATATCAGCAACACACGTTGTATCACCATTGTTGAAACCTAATCATATTTTTGGTAATATAAATATCATGTTGATATAATGCATAGTGTGAAGATCATTTTGTTGATTAATTTACTAAAAAAGAGTATCTTTTTAGGTGCTTAGGGTGGAGCACAAGAACACTTACTTCCTGGCTTCAGCATGGACATGTATTTATAGAGAATCTCACATGAGTTTCTATTTTATACGGAATTTATCAACCGAGTTCACTAAATTCGATTTTAGCGGAGGTTTACCGAGGCTCAAATAGAAATTAGTGGACGAGGTTGATAAATTACGTATAAAATAGGACGAGTGTGAGATACCTTTTATCACATGATCAAATAAACGCGAAGCAACGCGAAGTATTCATCGAAAACAGCAATCATAAACTGCAGCGATTGCAAGGCATTTAAAGAACGGCGTGACGTCAACACATGTGCTGATATTAAACGTGTGTCTTACCGATAATTATGAAACTGCTTTGGGCAAATTATGTGATAAAAGTATTTTTATACACCGTATTTATGACCATTTTGTCAGTCATTAAGCTTTATGATATTGTTGTTATTTTTTAGCTATACTGTATATTTCTTGTCTATTATTATTATAGAGAGCAACCAGAAAAGCTCAAATAAATTATAATATTGTACTTTCCTTTTCTCATTAGGTCTATCGTCATGGCGACCGATCTGCAATTAATGTTTATCCTACTGACAAGAACAATGAATCAAGCTGGCCAGAAGGTTTTGGTCAGCTGACAAAGGTTAGCACTAACCTCATAGAACATTCTCAGTGCAAGCGACCTAAATCAGGAGTTGATCCTGGTCAATTTTGTATCTGCTGTATGTACTAGGTTATATTTGGACACCCATAATGTAGCGTTGAAATGGTTGAAAAAAATTTTGTAACCAGATAATCGCGAGATCAACCCGCATTATAACTGGATATCAGCTACATGCAACCACCCATTTTACATTCATAGTCTACCTTACATATGTACGAAGATATCTCTAGAATTTGAATTATTAACTCAATAGCAAACTCCCTCAATGGTTACGCAGACAAAACTCTTACCAAATGAATGGAAATCACCAAACGCGAATTGTAATAAGCCTCGTGTTAACTCCGTGAACTGAAACCCACAGCATTTATTTATAGAATTGTCCTACTTGACTTTTTACATTTGCTACATGCATTACCTGACAAAAATTAGGAACATTGAAGTTTGTACAAAAAGTTAATTGAAATGGGCGTTTTTCTTTTACACTACTTTTGTGTTACTCAACGGACCATGTTTGCTGTTGAAAACAGCCATAAAGCTTTTTGTTGACAATGGACTGGATGTCAAGAATCGCAATAAAGCTATCTGTTTTTATTTCTATGTGCATGAAAAATCTTGCGACGAAATAGTCAAACAAACGATAACCCGTTGTACTAATTTCCAGACTTTACTGGTTCTATTCAGGAATATGTTATTTTTTTTACAGGTTGGTATGATGCAGCATTATCAACATGGACAATATCTCCGGAGAAGATATGATGGCTTCCTTAACCCTAAATACAACTTGAAGGATGTGAGTCTATTTGATGTTTCTTAACCCTTTCATGACAAGCCTGCAAATACCGTGTCTGTCATTTGCAGAATGAGGTCCTCAGAGGGTGAATTTAATTATGCTATCTCGCATAGTGGGCTAGCATCACCAAATTCACCTTCTGGGGACCTCATTCTGCTTAGGCCCTGAACTGCTATGGTAGATCTAGGATCAGATTGAAGTTCCCCAGTTGAAGTTGGTGATGATCACCCATTGGGCACCTCGATTATGGATTTTACCTTCTGCTGCAAATTAACGGATATAGAAACTTCCCAGATGGGAAAACGTAACTAAAAACAATGTTAAATTGATACTATAGACACTTCCCAGAAAATGAGGCCTAAGCAGAATGAGGTCTCCAGAGGGTGAATTTGGTGATGCTAGCTTGCTATGCTGGATAGCATCACTAAATTCACCCTCTGGGGACCTCATTCTGCAAATGACAGACACGCTATTTGCAGGCTTGTTTCATGATGAGAGCTGCGCTGGTGCAGCATTAAAGATCCTGTGCCAGTGCATTCTCTAATTATATGTGTGTCTCCCATAGGGAGCCTCGCATATATCTGTCAATGCACTGGCTTACATGGTCAATGTCTATCTCTTGCTTAGGTGCATGGGACTTACAAATTATTATTTTTATTTGTCAAAATTATGTTATTTTCTAAGATAAAATTTATAACTATTATTACCGTTACTTGAAATCCATTATTACTACATCTAAATATTATGAAGTCATTGTTCATATCTATACATATTCATATAACAATTGCACTTAATTTACTCGTAAAACTTAGATTGTATCAGATTTCACTGTTTGGTGTAAATCTGTAGAACTTTGTCTTGGACTTAAAATGAAAATGAAATTGAAGTATTATCGCCCAATTTCATATCAAGATTACTTTTAGTGTTTACATAGTACCGTTACTATCGAAATAACTCGATGATGTGTTCACACAGACTGAATTGATGAATTATAATTTACACAAAGCAGTTATATGTTTGTGCAATATCTCACAATTTATTAACCCTGCCATGACTGGAGCTTCCTGAAATTTTGTGAAAACCCTGTTCCAATGCATTCTCTTATATAAATGCGAGTCTCCCATAGGGAGCTTCCCATTTATAAGAGAATACATTGACCTAACAATATTTACCTTAACCATTAGCCAGTGCATTCTCGTATATATGCGAGGCTCCCTTTTGGAGATTTGCATATATAAGAGAATGCACTGGCCCAGGATCTTGCTGCACCAGCGCAGCTCCTGTCATTAAAGGGTTAAGGATATTAGCATCATTTGTCTGATATGAATGTGAGGAACCGAAACTTAGGCTAACTAACATAACAAGTAAACAACATAGAAGTTACAAAGCTACCTTCTTCGCTTCACATCAATATGTTTATGATTACAGATACATGTTCGAAGCACAGATTATGATAGAACCTTAATGAGTGCTCAGTCAAACCTCGCAGGCCTTTATCCTCCAGCAGATGACGACAAATGGAATCCTGGCATTCCATGGCAACCAATACCCGTGCACACAACAGAGGCTGTTCATGATTATGTAAGTTTATAAATAGAAAATATCTAGTGTTTTTGAGGTGAAACCAAAATTTTTCTTATGACTGACCAAGACAAATTTTCACCAGCGGCTTGCCACGAGTGAGAATAAACATTTGTCTTGGTCATGAATGAGATAATTTTTGGTATCTACTCAAAATCACTAGATTTTCATTTTTAGCTCAACTTGACAAAAGTAAAGATTGAACTATTGCCATGTGTTGGTATCTGTTGTCCGTCAGTCTATGCGTACATGAACACTTACCTTTAGAACACCATACAGGTCACATCTTTCATCCAATCATCACCAAACTTCATATGGATCTTTGGGGTGACCTCTAGATGGGAGCCATCAATTTTTTCTGAAATTTGTTACATTCACATTTGAATCCATCAATCAGCACACCCTATGGCCCACATTTATCAGGTGAAATATTTTGAAAATTTACATGCACACCCTACAGGACACATCTCTCATCGGATCATCACCAAACTTCATATGGATCTTCTGTTTGACATCTAGATTGAAGCCATCAATTTTTTCTGACATTCCTTAATGTTTAAGATCACTTCTTGATGGGAGGATATTGGGAGCAATGGAATTTAAATAATTTTGGATGAAAAGCATGGCTGCTAGCAGCCATCTTGGATTTTTTAACTTTACATTTTTACGTTCTGCATTCCTGATCGCTCCATTAACTGTGATGTTTGACATCTCCAACACGGTCAGCGCTGGACCGAAATTTACTTTTGCCAAATAATTTGCCAAATGAAATATTTTTTGCCAAATTATTTTAGCATTTGCCAAATGCTATCCTGATAGTATCATTTTCGACAACCTCAAGTCTTATGTTTCAGCACTTGCGGTTTGGACAACTTTTGATATCGATAGAAAAGCAGTTAGTTAATGATTAGTTATACTTGCATCTCGGTTGTGGTTTATCATACAACAATAAGCCAGTCTCCAAACAGTACAATGGTACTCTGCTGCATCAGAGGGGCATATCACAGGATGATTAGCTATGTAAACATCAGTGTTCACGCTGTCGGTAGCCAAATTAGCCAATGGCTAATATTTTTTCGAATTTGGCTAATAAAAATTTCATTTGGCTAAACTTTTGGCTAAACTTTTTTTGAACCCAAATGGAGACTGAAAGCATGGAGCCAGAAAGCTAATTAATAAAAGCGTCAATAGATCGACATTCAAGACGAAGTTAGGTGACGAAAGTATTTCATTATTTTCGTACTTATGAAATATCGTACAAAGGGAAATCCGATCGACAACTCTATCAACCAAGCGATCACAAAGTGATATGCAATCATCTTTAGTTTTCACAAGACGGACATTCAAAGACGCATGGACATTAAACCGACCATGGTTGAATTATGAAAATGTGAAGAAAGCAATGTTATGTAAAGTGCATTGACGCCGGTATATAAGCAATTTGTTCGTAACACCTAGGCTGTTTTAATCTGGAGAAAGATTACGTCACTCTGCACGAAGCAGCAAAAGGTCATTATTAATTTTTACATTTAATCCCCTAATCCCCCATTCAGCCAATTGTCTGTCTGGTCACTCACAGCGCGCCTGCACAATGCATGTTTATGATGACATTGTATTTATGACGGTCGAGGTTTATGAGCACCAAGCGTAAGACAATAGCTTAATCAGCCAAATGTGAATCACGACAGATATTTTGTGGCTATTTGTCGTCAATACCGATACAGTCAAAATAATATGCATGCTTTTATGACAGATTGTAATTTGACAATTAAAAAATAATGACATTAAGAAGAACAATCCCGGGTTACCGCCCCCCCCCCCCCCCCCCCCCCCCCCCCCACAATCACTCTTTCACATAAAGATTTAATAAATTTTTAATAAATGATATATATAAAAATACTTCTAGTTCATCAAAATTATTTAAATTATTGTGTATTTTACCTGTGTCTGTTAGATTTTACGTTTTAGTCATTAATTGTGAACCGACCAGAAAACGATGATTTAATTTGGCCAAAGTTTTTTTTAATTTTGCCAAAAACATTTGGCTAAAGTTTTTTTCATTTGGCTAATCAAATTTTCATTTGGCTAAACTTTTGGCTAAAGTTTTTTTCGGTCCAGCGTGAACACTGGTAAACATCCCACCACACTAAATAATAGTAATCCCTCCAACCACCGGTACTAATGCTATGAGATTAACTGCATCTTAATAGAGGTGTTAACTTTTCCTAAACCTTATAAAAGAGTTTCCTGAAATGAGTGGTATTGATTGACCAATATTTTTCAAATTTCTTGATGAATTAATAAGTGACTTGCCAAAACTTTTGCCAAATGAAAATATTTTTTGCCAAATGAGAATTATTTTTGCCATTGGCAAATTTGGCAAGTGGCAGCACGAACCCTGCTCTCCAAGTTTAACTACAGTGTCATTGACACTTTATTTTGTATGCGCTTGAGCTTAAGCTTATTAAAGTGGAATTGTCACAGAATTAATTATCAGCTTGAATTTTGGCATCTACCATGTTTGCTGCAATGGCTATTTGTTGATCAACAACATTCCATCAAAATATGATTTAATTATGGGTGATTTTGTGATTTTTGTGACATGGAAAGTTATAAGAATTTTTCATTTTCGAGAGACTTTAGAAAGTCTAATGACAGTGATCACGTGAGACGTAACATTATAGGAAGAAGTAACAGCAAAGTGTACTATAGTAAATACTGGAATAAGAGTGACTTATTTAAAATTGAAGTTTTATAAATAACTAGCAGATTAGCCCGCCACTGGCGGGATTGGTCCCATGGCTTTGGTCGATCCATTAATTTTTGTTTTTCAAGGTAACTCCGTACAGGCACGCCGACAGCATGCTATCATATAACCCGACAAAAATATTCCCCGTCCCGAGTTGACCATACATAAAAAAATTCACGTCGATGTCACTGCTGACGACCGAGATATCGCCCAAGGTCATTTAAAGGTCACCTCAGGCGGACAAACTGACCCGACGAAAATCTCCCCTGTCCCTTGGAAGCCCTAAGTAGGAAATTTCGTCTTGATATCCCCAGTTTCCGAGACGGTAGATTGAGCTGTATTTAAACTTGTGTATATAAACGCTCTTTAGCAAGGGTGAAGGAGTGCTCGGACGTTCTCAGAAGTGGTGCGATGGCACTTATCGTGGCTTTTTACACTTAGATAGCAAGTTTGGGCTCAATCGGTCGAGCCGTTTTCGTGTCTATAAAGGATACACACACATATACATGTATATACATATATAAGGAAGTTTCAAAATATATAGTAGACTAGCCGATGAGCCCGATGTTGCCCGGGCTATTCAAAAACCAAATTTCTCGTTTACGAGATCTGGTCTGCGCATGCGCGAAGCTGGCGTTGCACGGGCTCGGCGACCCGATAAAATTTGTATCCGGGGCAAGATACATTCACATAGCAAATTTCAAGTCGATAGCTCCACCCGTTTCCGAGATCTCGTCTGCGCATGCGCGAAGCTGGCGTCGCACGGGCTCGGCGACCCGATAAAATTCGTATCCGGGGCAAGGTACATTCACATAGCAAATTTCAAGTCGATAGCTCCACCCGTTTCCGAGATCTGGTCTGCGCATGCGCGAAGCGGGCGCCGCACGGGCTCGCCAATACGACAACGTCCACCGCCTGGTCAAACTACACACACGTACCAAGTTTCGTCCCGATCGGTCGAGAATCGTAGATTTGTATAAATGACAGACAAACAAACATACAGACAAACAGAGGTACTACTACTAATACTACTGAATTTGTCTTTATCTCATGGTTTTGAGCACTAAATTACCCAGGTATTATGTTGCACATGTTCGCTGAAACTGGGTTTTTGATTCCCAGGTTTGGCTCATGCACCTATTCAATTCGATTCTTGAATATCACCCCTTACTCGATTCAAGAACAGATTCAACTGTAAACCCTATATGTGTAGGAGCCGAAGGCCATTAAAATAAAATATCTATGTTCTCGGGCAATTAGATATCAATTTTGAAATGAGGAAGGTAGGTTATTTATTTTTATTTTTTCTCAAAATCTGGAATACATTCTCCAGAAACCATAAAAAGAGAGGGCAAGCCTTGAAATAGTGTGTCTGTCATTTGCAGAATGAGGTCCCCCAGAGGGTAAATTTAGTGATGCTACCCTGCTTAGCGGGCTAGCATCACCAAGTTCACCCTCTGGGGACCTCATTCTGCTGAGGTTTAAGCAGAATTAGGTCCCCAGAGGGTGAACTTGGTGATGCTAGCCCGCTATGTGGGATAGCATCACTAAATTCTCCCTCTGGGGACCTCATTCTGCAAATGACAGACACACTATTTTCAGGCTTGAGAGAGGGAGGTGCCTGAGAACACAGAATATTTATTTATTTGGCCCAAGTAAGATTTATTTAATATTATTATAGTTAATGGGCCATGGAGACTGCCCTCGCCTTGGAGAGCTAAAACAGAATGTCAGCCAAACACAGGTCTACAGAGAAACTGCTGAAAAATACAAGGTATGACAACAATGTGTGGTAGATCATTCCATGATTTATACTCTGGCTACATCCATGGAGTTCATATGTTCAAAACCTGGGAACTTTTAAAAGTTTTTTTGAGTCATTTTTGCAATAAACAGTGACTTTATTCCTGAGGGGAAATTTCATGACTGTAAGCAATGCAGAGCCAAAGCAGCTCGCAAAAGCCATCTAAATGATGCAATCTTGAGTTATGATCTTCACATACTGTGAAATGCGTTATTAACCCTTTCAGTGCCAAGTCCAATTTTTGTATCAACCCATATTTCCTTGATCATTTTTCAAATTTATTGATTATAATAATGTGATACTTTGATGGAAAGAGCTCTAAGAGCTATTTCCATCAATGTATCACATTATTATAATCAATAAATTTGAAAAATGATCAAGGAAATATGGGTTGATACAAAAATCAATGTATCACATTATTATAATCAATAAATTTGAAAAATTATCAAGGAAATATGGGTTGATACAAAAATCGGACTTGGCACTGAAAGGGTTAAGGAACAGATATTAACTAAGAAATATGTTACCTTACCTGCATTGTTTTTCAATGTTTCAAAGTTCCCCATCAGAATATTAGAGATTCATGGCATATGGTCTATGACAATAATAGCATTAGATCACTGTGTGGTAGGTAGTAAATTCAGCAAAAATAAAATATGATGACCTCCATATTTGGTAAGATGTATAGTTTATTAAATATGCTCTATTTTTTTCCTGACCGCACAAAATTCCTATGAAACTCCTTTTCAAAGAACATTTCAATTACTCAAACAAAAAAAATAACAACGAAACATCTAGTGTTACACATATTTCACTCAAAAGTGTTTTAAACACTTAATTTCGAACCCCAAGATAACACTTTATCACATAATTCGGCCATAAAAGCAGTTTCATAATTATCGGTAATATACACGTTTAATATCAGCGCGTGCGATGACGTCACGGCGTTCTTAAATAACTTGCGATCGCTGTAGTTTATGATTGTTGTTTTCGATGAATATTTCGCGTTGCTTCGGGTTTATTTGATCATGTGATAAAAGGTATCTCACACTCGTCCTATTTTATACGTAATTTATCAACCTCGTCCTCTAAATTCTATTTGAGCCTCGGTAAACCTCAGCTCAAATCGAATTTAGTGAACTCGGTTGATAAATTCCGTATAAAATAGAAACTCATGTGAGATCCTCTATATATAAAATATATGCCATATTGTATTACCATTTGAAAGAGGAAGCTACAAAACATTGTATTTTCAACTTATTTGATGTAATAAACTGTGAACATGTTGATATTGTTGAGATAAAGATAACTGTTTAGTGTTAAAGTTTCTACACAAAGTATATTATTTTCAATGGAAGGGGAATAATTCTATATATTTATAGATTTAAAATAAACTGTAGTTTGAATTCTGTTGCAATCTGGGAGTCATAACGAGGGAAATGATTTTATGATTTCAGCTATTTTTATTACTCTATTGGCACCTTCCGAGACCCAGACGTTCCACATGGTGATGCATTAAAGTATTTTAATAAGATTTTATGGCATAGATTGTTATTAAAACCGTATATCAAGACACAAAAATAATCGGTGAATTGAAAATTAAGTGGGCCTTTAAAGATTTCTGAATTATTTGAAAAAATTGAGACTTGATTTATAGGCTAATAATAGGATTTTGTTATTTTCGTGTGAATGTGGCAGGTAACAGGGTAATTGCGATCCATTGGCCCCATTCAAATAGATGCTATAGTAGGACATGCTTTATCTCAACTTTCTTCAAAAATAGTCTAGAATACTTTGACAAGAAGTAATCAAAAATTAATTGAAAATACTCTTGATTACAAATACAATACTTTGGCTTATAGAATTCTTGATTACAAATACAATACAAATACTTCACAATTTATAATCATTAGGCCAATCTAAAAAATTGTTAGATTTATATCCCCTCCAGACCCTATTTTTAGTCCCCTCAATTTGTTTATTATATGGATCTTTTTAAATGTAAACTTTTTTCTTATGCATTAATCATTAAATTACAATTCAATGACCAGTTAATCAGTCTGTTTTGATCAAATTATGCAATCTAAATCACCTTGTATTATATAAGATGGGATACTGCTTCAATATCTAGAACCGTCCATGACCATTTATGTTAGGAAAAATAAAATATAAAAAATAAAATTCGCCCTCCCACCCCATTTTTCTGAAAACGTTGGATGTAAATCTAGCAGTTAATTTATGTTTGCCTTACAAATACAGAATACGATTACCCCATCCCTGAGGGTATTCAGTAATGCCCTAAATAATCGACTCCTAAACCACAGCAGAATTATGGGTAATTTTTCAGGATTTTGTCGGAAATATGGCTTGTTGCC
Organism: Siphonodentalium dalli; assembly: GCA_032622095.1. Lineage (NCBI taxonomy): Eukaryota > Metazoa > Mollusca > Scaphopoda > Gadilida > Siphonodentaliidae > Siphonodentalium > Siphonodentalium dalli. Next base: position 118,078,736 of record CP136068.1, on the reverse strand, counting down.
ATATTTCTGACTAAATCCTGAAAAATTACCCATAATTATTATGTGGTTAAGGAGTCGATTATTTAGGGCATTACTGTACATTCTTATATCTCCAGGACCTGATACAATATATCTCGAAACATGCAGGAGTTCCGGCAGAACTGAAAAGTGTTCTAAATGTGATTGATCCCATCTTCTGTGAGGTAATTAATCAATTTATAAATATCTACCTTAACCCTTTCAGTGCCAAGTCCGATTTTTGTATCAACCCATATTTCCTTGATAATTTTTAAGAGCTCTTTCCATCAATGTATCACATTATTTTAATCATTAAATTTGAAACATGATCAAGGAAATATGGGTTGATACAAAAATCGGACTTGGCACTGAAAGGGTTAATCTTGCATAGTGCATTATACCATCATAAGCTGTTCACAGGGACCAGTCTAGAGTAATTATTGAGATTGGGAGAAGGCACTTCTCCCTATTACATTATTAGTGAGAAATGGACTGTTTCCAGGAGAAGTCGTAAAGGCTGAAGTTCAATTTTATCTCTAACATCATCTTTCTGTGTTCTAATAAGTATTATGCAATACAACAGCCCAATTATAATGCCATGATACTGATTAAGTACTCCATTATAATCAGTAAATACACTTCAAATATGCTGTGTTAAAATTTGCGTACTGGTATATACAGTAATGCCCTAAGTAATCGACTCCTTAAACACAGCAGAATTATGGGTAACTTTTCAGGATTTAGTCAGAAATATGGCTTGTTGCCATTCATCGGAAAGCTCTCCCCGAGAGCTTTCCGTTGAATGGCAACAAGACATATTTCCAACTAAATCCTGAATAGTTACCCATAATTCTGCTTTGTTTAACCCTTTAACCAACAGAACGGCCCTGTGCCAATGCATTCTCTTATATATGTGAATCGACCATAGGTCACCTCGCATATATAAGAGAATGCATTGGCTTAACACATATTAAAAATGATAAAATTGTCAAAGAATGTAGAAAAATATTATAAAAAATGTTAAAAAATGTAAGAAAAAATTATAAAATTGTTAAAGAATGTAAGAAAAATGGTAAAAAATGTTAAAAAATAATTTTGTTAGGCCAATCCATTCTCTTATATATGCGAGGCGACCTATGGTCGACTCGCATATATAAGAGAATGCATTGGCACAGGGCATAACTGTAACCATCACAATGTGGTCAATGAAGCGGTTCCAATGATATCCTTATTTGTATGGTGTTATTGAGACAGACCGAAGATATTTTAGGCTGTTGAAGCTTTATTTGGGCGTTTTTGGCCTTTTTGTTGGGTAAAGGGTTAAGGAGTCGATTACTTAGGGCATTACTGTAGTCACTTCTCCCTAGAACAAACATAGGGAGAAGAAGCACATTTTAGGGAGGAGATGTCTCCCAAGTCACCCTCTAGGCTGGTCCCTGTCTCCCAAGTCACCCTCTAGGCTGGTCCCTGGCTTGTCAGAATTGTCAATACTAGTTTGATTCCTGACAGACATGGATTTGTTATCAACGTAAAGGGAGATTACACTGATTTATATTTCTGGGTTAATTTGTCAGTCGCTTATTGGGGGGTAAATGCTTTTATACAGTAATGCCCCAAGTAATCGACCCCTTAACCACAGCAGAATTATGGTTAACTTTTCAGGATTTAGTCGGAAATATGGCTTGTTGCCATTCATCGGAAAGCTCCCAGTTTCTGATGAATGGCAACAAGCCATATTTCCGACTAACTACTGACAAGTTACCCATAATTCTACTGTGGTTAAGGGGTCGATTACTTAGGGCATTACTGTACTAGCAATGGACTGATTTTCGGACAAAATTTACTTTATTTTCTCCAGAAATAAAACTGACAACATTGTGATATGAGCTATAGCGCTATATGCAAGCATGGAAATAGTGCATCCGACATTGGCAGAATGAGGTTCCCAGTGGGTGAATTTAGAAATGATACCCAGCGTCACCAAATACACCCTCTGGGAACCTCGTTCTACTTAGGCCTTGACTGCTATGGGAGACCTAGGATCAGATTGAAGTTCCCCAGTTGATGTTAGTCATGTTTACCTGTTATGCACCTCGATTATGCAATTTATCTTCTGTGAAATTAGGGGATGTAGAAATTGAACAGAAGAGAAAAAGTAACAAAAACAATGTTAATTTGAGACTATAGTTACTTTCCAGAAGATGAGGCCTAAGCAGAATGGAGTCCCCAGAGTGTAAATCTGGTATGCTAGCCCGCTGTGTGGGGTATCATAACTAAATTCCCCCTCTGGGGACCTCATTCTGCAAATTTCAGACACGCTATATCCAGACTTGGCCATATGATTGTAAATTCCAATAACGCAAAAACCCTCATCTTTATCCTTACTCTGTTTACTTACAGCTCTGTTACTATGAATTATTTTTTTTTATAAATTGACCCTGCATCTTACGCATAATTTTCAGTTTGGAGAGGAAAATATCCAGTAATTAAACCTTTCATGACGAGAGCTGCGTTGGTGCAGCATTGAAGATCCTGTGCCATCGCATTCTCTTAGATATGAAAGTTTCGCATAGGGTCAGGGTTGGCGCTGGACGAGAATTTTCTTTTGCCAAAATTTTTGCCAAATGAAATTATTTTTTGCCAAATTAAAAGAATATTTGCCAAATTTAATTGCACGTATAATTGGGGAAATTATCGTGTTTTTATCTTTGTTATATACTGTAAAAACTAACCACATACACAGGTAAAATGAGCTACTTTAAAAGCAAGTTAGTGATATTAATAAATATAAAAAATAGCAATAAATATCTAAGCGACATCTGCCTACACAGTCATCAAGCATACATATTATTTCGCCTTCTATTACTGATGAAATCAATGAGCCATAAATTAATCTGTCGTCATTCGCATTCGGCTGATTAAACTATTCTCTTATACTCGATAATGCTGACATCATAAATACGTGCTATATAATGTCGCCATTACTTTGCATTGTTACAATGACTACATGCGTCCATAATCCAAACGGACAGAGAGAGGATTAACTGTTAAAACAAACTCATAATTACCTTTTGGGTTATCTACAATGAGATCATTTTAGATAGTACTTACAACAGCCTCAATGAAAAATTTACAGAACATCGCTTTTTTCAGACTCACATTTTAACCACGGTCGATTAGCTGTTTGATGAAAGTTGGATTATAACAGAAAGATGGGATTACCGTTTTGTGAAAACTGTTGACATAACACTGCTGACTGCGCTACATGTAAATTAATTGATATATTTCTTGTTTTGGTTTCCCATATTATTGTCTGTAATTCGGCACACATAATGAATAACCCACGTTCGATGATGTGTTTTGACTTGATAGTTCACATCCCATAATTAAAAACTCACTTGCCAAAATTTTTGCCAAATGAAAATAATTTTTGCCAAATGAAAATATTTTTTGCCATTGGCAAATTTGGCAAGCGGCAGCGCGAACCCTGCATAGGGTTCTTTAAATATTTCAGGAAGCTCCAGTCATGGAAGGATTAACTTACAACAGTTTATATAGAGAGGATTTACAACTCATCCCAAGTTTATAGAAATATTTACAAAACTCATCCAGTACGCCCACAAACTATTCCTACTTCAAAAAAAGTCAATAAGAATTCTCAACAATAAAAAATATAATTCACACACTGACCCCCTCTTCAGTAGAAATAACATATTAAAATTAAATGACATTTACAAACTTGGAATATCCCTTTTAATGTTAGACTGGAGAAATGATAGACTGCCTGCATCGTTTAAATTCTACTTTGCAATTAATCAAGGGAACACTCGTCAAAAGGGTTTGTTCAAAATTGCCAAATCACGAATAAAATCGCTTGACTCCTTTCCAACTTTTAAATTTCCTGCCATATGGAATGACTTAAACAAAAAGCTTCGAGAAGAGCCCTTTCGGGAGATATTCAGGAGAAAGTTCATTAGTGAATGTATTAGTTCCTATCCCACTGAAGTAACTTGTACAAATCCATATTGCCCGGAATGCCCATAATAATATCCCCATCTATTATGTATATATACACGTATTATATAAATGTTTATGGCTCTCGTGCCATATTATTCAACTACACCAATGACATTTCCCGTCGTACATTGCTCCAGCTAATGTATGATTTTCTGACTGGATCTCATCCAATGGAACCTCGCGAGTTATTCACCTAAATTTATGACCGTGGCTTTTCTAATTAATGATTGTAAATACAAGTAATACATAAAAAGTTTTGCGTGATATGACCAATCGATATAAATATATAGGTTAAACTCGCGTGGTCACTCATCCGTATGCTCCCTTGATTTCGAATTCATTCCTAAATTATCCTATATACAAAATTGTATATTTTATAATTGACCACAGTTATTCTATATAATATACCATCGTTCACGCAGCTTCCAGGCAGAGCAGAGTGTTATTTTAATGACTAATTGGGGTGGGCAGTAAGTCAGCCAATTATTGGATATGCCCTCCCCAGGCAAGGAGCAATCAGCCCATCTGGTGGATAGTTATCCCAGATGGGTTAGCATAGATTTTGTTGTATTTTCTTTTAATCTGTATTAACTTTATTATCTTCATTATTATTTGTGCATATTTTGTTGGAGTTGCTCTTTGTCAATAAATTATCTCTCTCTCTCTCTCTCTCCAGTAAATTAGGTCTGAACCTCTCCAAAGGCTTGGCCCAGACCTACATGTAATTTACTGGACGAGTTTCTCGGCACAGACCTAATTTACATGAAAAGTTTTGTAAATTTCTCTATAAACGAGGGATGTGTTGTAGATTATTATTTATTACTTGATCTAAAACCTCAGTAAAACATACTTAACCCTTTCAGTGCCAGGGGACGATCTCATCGGCCCTAATTTACGGTCTGTAAAATCGGCCCAAAAAAATATTAATTTAATTTTGTTTTGTTTTGTTTTGTTTTTTTATAGATTTTTTTTGGGTTGAATTTTTTTGGGTATGCTTAAGCATGCTATAGCAAATAAATTTTAAAACAAACTGGATAAAACCTTAGGGGCATGTTATAACTCAAAACTATCACCAAGTATTCATAGTAATAATTTTGATGCCCATGAAAAACGTAAGATTCCCTGGCACTAAACCTACAAAATAAGTCTGTTAAATAATATAAGAAACAATTATTAAAATTGTAAAAATTGTAACAAATAATAACAAATGATGAAAAATTGTTAGGCCAATGCATTCTCTTATATATGCGAGGCAACCTATGGTCGACTCGAATATATAAGAGAATGCATTGGCACAGGGTACAGTAATGCTCTAATTAATTGACCTCTTTATATCGATTGGTCATATCACGCAAAACTTTTTATGTATTACTTGTATTTACAATCATTAATTAGAAAAGCCACGGTCATAAATTTAGGTGAATAACTCGCGAGGTTCCATTGGATGAGATCCAGTCAGAAAATCATACATTAGGTCGATTAATTAGAGCATTACTGTATATGGGTTGATACAAAAAAATAGGACCTGGCACTAAAAGGGTTAAGTCAATAAATGGAACATGAAACTAACAGCGGCTTCTATAAGGTCTGTGACAACGTTTACTAAGGCCGGCAACGACGTTTTACAGAACTACAGTAATGCTCTAATTAATCGACCTCTTAACGACGGCAGAATTATGGGTAACTTTTCAGGATTTAGTCGGAAATATGGCTTGTTGCCATTTATCGGAAAGCTCTCGACGAGAGCTTTCCGATGAATGGCAACAAGCCATATTTCCGACTAAATCCTGAAAAGTTACCCATAATTCTGCCGTCGTTAAGAGGTCGATTAATTAGAGCATTACTGTATGCATTTTTTGCCCATGCAAAAGTCATACTAAATCATCAATAATCACAAACATCGATTTAGCATACATAGCATACAGAATTTAAACAGACGATAAGCCAGAAGTAAAAAGTCACGTTTGCACAACAATAATACATTTGGGTAAACCTGGCACTATTTCCTGTTATACAATGACCATTGTATATCGTAATTATAGAGTGGGTTTGATGAATGGAATAAGTGTCGAATCATGTAATAAAGTCTTTAGCTATTAAACTTATTGGTTATCCGAACATATTCCTAAACCATTGGTAACCTAAGCTCTAATCAGTGGAATGAAAAATAGATTATGCAAAAATTAGAATTCTGCAAGGATGTGTTTATTTAACCTTATAGACTCGACATAATAAGTCACAACCAGACTGGGTTCTCCAGAACCAAACATATGAGAAACTACTCATATTAAAGGACATAGAACATGGCTACTTCCTTACAACAGGCGAGGAGTCCACACGTCTGAGAGGTCAGTTTCTGTTTTAGGGTCTAATCCCAACTGCAGTCGTGCATGCGTCTAGTCGTGGCGATTTTAAGGTTGAATTGCTTTGTAGCCATGGCTGAGTTTAATTGCTTCTCTCTCATCTTGTAGTAATTTCTTTCATTGGTGTTGGTTGGTACAGTATTAAATGCTTACTAATAGACCAAATAAAAAATAATATCTCCGTCAAAGTCATCTTGCCCACTGAACTATATGGTATATTCCCAAATTAACTAGAAAGGGTTAACAAACCCCTGAGTTGAAAACGGTACGAAAATTCTATGGTACATTTTATCATGTTCATGACGTCCTGTAATATCCTGGCCACATGATCTCCGATCCCATAAAACCAAATTGCCCAGTCAATCATTCTCTCTTTTTCTAGTTTGACTAGCAGGGACATCTCCTGAAAATCGAAGCTAAGTGTTGACAGTTTTTTGTATTGTACAAAAAACATTATGTCCTTTGATTATTATTATTGATATGTATGCAATTGACAAAAAGACTACGCGAGCATAATCGCGTTTTTTTAGTGTTTTAATATTTTTGTAATTAGCTTCTTCAGTTTTGTTTACAGAAATGTTGTTTTCCATATTTTTAACTCGCTGGAAGGCAGAAAAACAGCCGATAAAACATGGCATCTATAATAATGTTTGTCGCCGGAAGGTGGAATAATAGATGCACGTTTGGATATGACAAAAGACGCTCATCGTTAGCAAGAATATATTGCATACTTGTACGCTTAATTCTATGGTCGGAAGAATACCACGTGCTAGCGGTTTGTACAATAACGATATCACGAAATTAGGTGACTTACTTTCGGCCGTTTGACGGCTGTGTATCTGCAATATTTATTTAGACTATGGCAGTAGTAGTCTGGTGTACAACTGACGGAAGCAGTATTTAACTCTTGTGAAATAAGATTGTAAATCCCGAGTGTAAATTTGCACTTGTTAAAATTTTTTTCAACTTGATAATTTTTTATTAATTTTTCAACTTGATAATAATAATATTGTGTTAAAAATTGATTTTGTGCAAACCAAGGTTATTGGACAGACACAATCGATTCGCTTATTGCGGTGTAGTCGCCACAGCCAAGGTGCTTATCAACATAACACAAAACAACAGGTGTATTTTTGATTGTTAGCAATTGTCAAACAGACTTGACTGGTGTTGACAGTGCAATCACACTGCTCTCAGGTGCCCGATGATCGTGATGGCCTAGATTTAGGCTGAGATTAATAATAGTGATGGCAATTTCACTCTATGTCTCCAATTAATAGTGATCGTTGGGAGTTTTCTCCACAATTAATAATCATGCTGACACTATTATTTGGCACCTGAGAGTAAATACGTTCTCAGGACAAGGACTGTTACATGATGTGAGACCCGGTACAGAAGATCTCCTTCCCTGTAGCTCCTCTAGAGATGCTCTTCTCCTCGTTTCGAGGGTCCCGCTGCCTCTGAGACCAGGACACTAGAGAATAGTGGTCCCCTCTTTGGCTTAGCAACTCGGGGCCATAGTTACCTCAAACAAGGATCTGGAGGGGCAGCCCATCCATCCACCAATAGTGGGCTCCTTGGACTATCGTACGGGACGTCAATCTGCTCCCTCGGGTCGACCGTTGGCGGGTTGGCGTGCCCAAGTACGGCCGTGGCTTCAAATCTAACATTTGAACCACGCTGTCCATCGCTACAAGTCATCATCTCGGGGTCAGCACCGCTGGGGGTGAGAACACTCTGTCCCTATTATAATCCTACATGTATATGCCTTCGGTCCCTGCTGGGCTTGGGCTGGGGCCGAAATTCCCAAGCATGCTTCCTCCTTGTTGGCCAACTCCATGTCCGTGGTCCTGGAATTCCAGTTACTGGCCGCCTTCTGATCAACAGCAGCCAGTACCTTCGGGTTTGACTCCCAATGCACAATAATTTGTTCCCCGATGCCGTTCGAATAGGAGGCATGCTTCCGATACTGCCCCTACTAACAACCCATCGCCAGTTCGGACGAATGGAGATCGGGATCGGGACGAGCTGTAGCTCCACCCCGAGGTGAAAAGACTTTGGACATTCCTTTGGGGTCACCCATACATGTACATACGCTCAATATTACAAAACGAGGGAGCTCAGATAGTTGTTCGGGGTTCTCTGATGCAGACAAGCGTCGCCGTTGCCGAGTGGTTATGCCATCGGATTGCAAACTTGGCACCATGGGATCGGACCAGCTGAGAAGTATTCCAAAGTTTTATGGTTCAGGTTGCAGAGTTCAACTCCTTGCTTTATAGGTTGTTGCTTCTTTCAATTTGCCATCTAGCTCCTGCGAGGTCATGGTCATTGCGGGATTAGAGTGTCGATAGTCTTCAGGAATAATCGTTGGATGATAGGTCAGGCATATCACTAAGGGCGGTAATAATACACTGGGTCACTATATGAATCGCGACTGTTAATATTGATTTTAATACCACCTATGGCTGAAAAATACCCATATATAGGTATAGAAAATATCTTGTAAATATGGTACATGTGGGTTATTAGCTCAACTTACTTTTGTAAGTTTGAGCTATTGCCATGGCTTGGTATCCGTCGTCCGTGTGTGCGTGTGTGCGTGATGCGTCAACAATTTCCTTTAGCACGGGCTACAGTTCGTACCTTTGGCCGATTATTATGAAATTTGTCATGGATGTTGACATTGACATGTAGATGGGAACGAGTCATTTTGGGGTCATTCGGGAAAAAAACATGGCCGCCAGTGGCCATCTTGGATTTCAAAATTCAATCCATTAGCACGGGCTACAGGCCGTACTGTTCGTCTTATTGTCATGAAATTTGTCATGGATGTTAATATTGACATGTAGATGGGAACGAGTAATTTTGGGGTCATTTGGCCAAAAAACATGGCCGCCGGCAGCCATCTTAGATTTTACTCTTTGCATGACTAAATCCTTTGACATGGGCTACAGGTCGTACCTTTGGTCAGATCATCATAAAATTTGTCATGGATGTTAACAATGACATGTAGATTAGAACGAGTCTTTTTTGGGTCATTCGGGCAAAAAACATGGCCGCCAGAAGCCATCTTGGATTTTACTCTTTGTATGACTAAATCCTTTAGCACGGGCTACAGGTTGTACCTTTACTCTGATCATCATGAAATTTGTAATGGCTGTTGAAATTAGAATGTAGATGGGAACGAGTCATTTTGGGGTCATTCGGACAAAAAACATGGCCACCAGCAGCCATCTTTGATTTCAAAATTTTATCCATTAGCACAGGCCACAGGTCGTACTGTTCGTCTGATCATCATTAAATTTGTCATGGATGTTAATATTGACATGTAGATGGGAACGAGTAATTTTGGGGTCATTCGGCCAAAAAACATGGCCGCCAGCAGCCATCTTGGATTTTACTCTTGGTATGACTAAATTCTTTAGCACGGGCTACAGGTCGTACTTTTAGTCTGATCATCATAAAATTTGTCATGAATGTTAATAATGACATGTAGATGGGAACAAGTCATTTTGGGGTCATTCGGCCAAAAAACATGGCCACCAGAAGCCATCTTGGATTTTACTCTTTGTATGACTAAATCATTTAGCACGGGCTACAGGTCGTACTTTTAGTCTGATCATCATAAAATTTGTTATGGCTGTTGAAATTGTAATGTAGATGGGAACGAGTCATTTTGGGGTCATTCGGATGAAAAACATGGCCGCCAGCGGCCATCTTTGATTTCAAAATTCAATCCATTAGCACATGCTACAGGTCTTACCTTTAGTCTGATCATCATAAAATTTGTCATGGATGTTAACAATGACATGTAGATGGGAACGAGTCATTTTGGGGTCATTTGTCCAAAAAACATGGTGCCAGCAGCCATCTTGGATTTTACTCTTTGTATGACTAAATTCTTTAGCATGGGCTACAGGTCGTACCTTTAGTCTGATCGTCATAAAATTTGTAATGGCTGTTGAAATTAGAATGTAGATGGGAACGAGTCATCTTTGATTTCAAAATTCAATCCATTAGCACATGCTACAGGTCTTACCTTTAGTCTGATCATCATAAAATTTGTCATGGATGTTAACGATGACATGTAGATGGGATACAATCATTTTGGGGTCATTCGGCCGAAGACATGGCCGTCAGCAGCCATCTTGGATTTTACTTTTCTCTTCATGTCTATAAACTAGTATTAGACATTCAACTTTCCACATTCCTAATCGCTCCATTGACTGTAATACATTAAATTATTCCCTTTCCAAGTTGAGCTACAGTGTCATTGACACTTTCATATAGTTTACAAGGGTGCATCCGCATATTTTTATTTGCAGGTTGCATTCAATTCTAACTAATATTCAGTTTCATAGTTCATAATAAATATATGAGTTCATTATACATACATGTACTAGACATATGCTCATCTTCAGAACGCAACTGATTTCCACTCATCCCGATTCACATTACTCAATGCAGTGTACATTCTCATAATCAGGACGCTATCCGTGATCAGCCTGTTGGGACGAATATTGGATTTAATTACATGATTTTGTGACATGGTCTCAGCAGTTGAAGTGAGGTCTATATCAGCCATTCCGCTCGGGCTTAATGGGCGACACAACGCATCAGACCTTTGTGATATCGGCCTTTGGTTCTAATATGTAATTCTTCGTATTGGCACTGTTATCGGTACACAATGGTTTTGTTTTTCCTGATAGTGCTTGGTACGCATAGTGGACTCATTCAATATACAAAGTAAGGTCCATTGCTGACCTCTGAGATCGCCACTGACAGGATAATGTTGCGTATATGGGGCCAACATATTAATAACGTTGTGCACACTTCATACAGACTGAAGAAGATCCTTGCCAGATGCTTCCCCTCGTGCAAGATATTCACTAGCATTGGGTGTAGGATGCCAGATCTTAAGATCCGCCCACTAGATTCGCGCTTCGGGCGATGGTTATCTCAAGAACAAGGTGCAATCGGAGGGGCAGCCCATTCGTCCCAGAAGGGGTACCTTGAACCATCGACCTGTCGGGGGTCAGCCAGAAGAGCACGAATGGTTGGGGGCGCACTGCGCCTGGGTCTCTGCATTTTACAAATCCAACCTTCCATCTGTTTCTGCTGGTTTTGGACTGGTGCCACCATCATGGTGCAGGTTTCCTATGATTTCTCAGTTGGGTTTCACTTTGGAGCTGACCAGTATTTCAACATTGAATATCGTCATGTGGAGAATGGAAAGCCTTATTGAAACCACGAAACAAATCAACGCCAGGCTCCAAATGCATTTACTTTTGTGAGAATCGAATGCTGAATCAAGTTAATCATACAGCACTGAACTTTGAAAAGTTTCGCGATAATCATTACGAGAATAGTTTTGGTGATTCTCACTGAATCTCAAAGCTTACAACCACTTGTTGAATACTTTCATGGACAGTTGATTCGAATTAGTCTTTTTCTGATTTATTCTCGTCCCATTCTCTTATCTTCTTATCAATGACATGAGACACATTGACAGCGACGGTTGTATTTGGGGCTTCATTTAGACCAATCAATTGTGAATGACTACTCATGGTCCATAATGTTCAATGATTCATCAGGATTCTCTTGTTCGCGTATTCAATGGTTCATTACGAATGTTCCGTAATTGTTTGTATGCACGAGCTAATGGCCACCCGTTGAGGTCTCCATTGGTAATCACGGCAGTAATCCGGAAAGGCAGGAACTTAATCGACGGGACACATGCCGATGTGGTCATTCCACGAATAGATTATTCCTTTACTTCCTGGTTATACGGTAAACGGAACGTTTTATATCTCTCATTTTAAATGTGATTTCACGTTCTCTTTTTCAAAAGAAAAATAGTTTTCAATAACATCCATATATAAATTATCGTTTTCTTTTTAGTAAACGCTAATACTACACGACCCTATTTGAAACTCCAGTAGTGGGTCATCTTGGCACATTTGATCTTCTGGTGCTTTCCAACAACAGCATTGTAGTGTGCTCTGTCATCAAAGGGACTCTAGGTTTCCTACAAACTTTCCTTTTGTTCCTAATTACATGTTTGGTTCACTATATGTAGAATTCTATCCATTCGACTTCTTCCGGCTATCTCACAGGGTTGGTGCAATTAACTATTTCGGCGAGAATCTCTTCCCGGTCATTAGTAAAGATGTAAAGATTATCGGTCCATGATATTTCAATCCTTACAGCCAATGGCATACCATGGATTAATGGGTGTCTGGGCCCTTTTTGAGCTTGCAGCCGTTTTTTCATCGGGCTAGATCGCCTTCTAGTACACTGTCCCCCTCAAGAATTGGCTTTGGGAGTGGTTGTATTGTTTTTATAGGGGTCGCTTTTATAATCTGCGGCCTTTGCCTCTGGTTGTTTCTTCATGTCCCTTATAAGGCTGTTTTTATGTTTACCCATACCATGTATGGTAAACATAGTGTCGTTGTCTGGATTGACCACTCGTCGTGCGTCCGTCCATCCGTCTGTCCGTCCGTCCGTAGACACTTTACGTGTAATGCGATAACTCAAACATTTTTTACCTGATCAAAACCAAATTTTGTATATGGGGTTTTCAGCCCAAAATACAGATCGAGTTCGAATATGGGTTTGATCCGACTTTTTATTACGGAGTTATGGCCCTTTTTCGACTTAGAATTAATGAATTCTGCCATAACTCAAACATTTTTTATCTGATCGGAACCAAATTTGGTATGTGAGTTTTGCGACCCAAAATACAGATCGAGTTCGAATATGGGTTTGATCGGATTTTTTTTAATGGTGTTATGGTCCTTTGACATATGATTCACACATACATGTACTTCGATAAATCAACCATTTTTCATCTGATAGGAACCAAATTTGGTATGTGAGTTTCTCAACTCAAAATACAGAATGAGTTTGAATATGGGTTAGATCCAATTTGTTATACCATAGATATGGCCCTTTTTAAACTAAGAATTATCCAGATTATAACCCAAGTAACTTACAATTAATGAATACCTGCTTCTCTGTGAGCAAGATAAAAGACAATATAGTTTATTGCTTTGAGAGTTATTTATAGCCCTCATATGTTAGGTCTGTATAAGAGACACAGTGAATTATTGGATAAATTGATTTAGCTATCTTTTTAACCACAACTTAGCCAGGTGAATTTATTTAACTAGACCAATGGAGCTCTCTAAGTCCTTGGATGATGGGACTACATTGGATCAAACAGGGCAGAGATAGGTGATTTAACCCCTTTTACCCATTCCATGTCTTTTAACCTTTTCCATTAAATAAATAATTATATTATTTTGATATCTCACATGGCAATTTGCAACAACATGAATAGAACTGCTCACACTATGATAGTGGTGACAGGCTCTAGAGTTTAGATGTTATATTAACCCTTCTATATTGACTCATACATTCCAATAATTTGTGTTATTACTGGTTATTATGTACATTTGTCATATACTACTTTAGATCATAACAGTATACTCTATAATTCAACATTAAAAGATTATGATTCTGATCTTAACAATTTACTATCGCCAAGGGATGGGTTAAACATCTGCCGATCGTGATCGGCCTCTCGTTTCCTTATTGTCTTTGTTTGTGCATGGGTTAGCCTGTTAAATGCATTATTGCGATATCCCCCTCAGTTTTAATTTTCTATTCCATCAGGAAATAGATATTTCTTCCCTTTGGGGGGTGGGGGGGGGGGGGGGGGGGGGGTTACACATTCCTTGTCCAGCAAGTACTCAACTGATACATTGCTCACTCTAAGCTCCGAAGGGGAGGTCATCTCTGTCTCCATGTCGTTCTGAAACTATATAATTTATTTGCAGGGTCTTCAATCCTAGTCACCACTATTTTGTTAGTTTGGACCCTCTGATAGCTGGCCAACATGTATTAGTCTTATGGTGTAATTACATACATTGGCTTTTGGTGATATTGTATTTATTGTAGGTTATCGGGTCAATCCAGTTCTTTTTGATTGAGGTGCATAGAGGTGTTTTTATTTTTCCTCGTGGCCTCCACCTGCCAGAAAATGATATATTATACCATATAGTTCAGTGGGCAAGATGACTTTGACGGGGAGATACAATATTTTTCAAAATAAGTAAAATATATGAACTCGGGGGTTTGTTAACCCTTTCTAGTTAATTTGGGAATATACCATATAGTTCAGTGGGCAAGATACTTCTAGGAGATATATATTTTACTTATTTTGAAAAATATTGTATTTGAGTCTCAGACACCGCCACATTGAAATAAATGCCCCCATTGGACGTTTTATTTTGACTTTTGATATTATGACCAAAAAAAAGTTTTAAAAAAAACATTTTTTCAATTTTTTTTTCAAAATTATTTTGGTATGTTTTTACCAACATGTCTATACGTGTCGAGCATTAATTGCAAAATACATGAACTTTTAACATATCTCTGTGTATGTGTGAAGATTGACTATCATGTAGACATATAGTGACATAGAAAATTAATTAGATGACTACATGGAAGTAATGATTGCATGGTGTACTATTTGTAACTCCAGAACAATTGAAAGGCACTGGAGGAAATTTAGGATCACATGTGATAATGGAGGGGTGTCAATTTATAGACAAGGGAAGCTATCATGATCCATGCTTATGTTGTGCACAAAAAAATTAAAATAAAGTTCTCCCTCCCTCATTGATTCAGAAAAAAAATTGTCTGAGACTTTATTTTTTGCCCATATATAGCCAAGCAACAATCTTGCATTACAAAGTGTTCAGTATCGGGTCACATTACAGTAAGCGTTATGATTAAGAATTCAACCCTGAAAGGTACATATGTCGATCATAGTTGATCACGCGCCCCTATTTGGATTACACTTTTGCCTGTTGATTGGAATGGCACAGAAATGAAATCAGCTATATTTGAAGACTGATAGATTGGCCATTACAATGGGTGATAGAGAGCTCGGCAGTAAGTTAACACACACCTTAAAAGTTGCCTTGTCTGTACACACGCACGCCTGCAGATGGGAATAGACCTTTAGTCTGAGATTCATCTTTGTTCTCAATTGAGGCATTATGGGAGACATTGTTGGAAACATTTTAGGCATGATACATCAGTAACCAAAATTTGAATATACCTCAAATAGTCATTTTGAAGTAAATTAAATTACCTCTTTGGAGATAAAAACAGTACTTTTGTTTCCTGGCAACATTGAAAAATAGAACAACCTCAATTATGTGGCATATCATAAGAAACAACTGAAATTGGGATTTTGGTCAGTCTCAAATCAGGGGGGAGTGGTGCTGTTTGAATCTTGCATAAATAACATCTGACTTCATCCCTGACCAGCATATTATTTATTTGATGAATCAACCATTCTCCTAGTGAATATATTGGCCCAGAAGAATGTCCAAATAGTTATTAATTGTTCACTGCCGAAAACCAATGGGTAATTCCATCCTGTATGCCATTATGGGATTGATGTAACGCCGATAGTCAAGCCTTGAAATAGGGTGTCTGTCATTTGCAGAATGAGGTCCCCAGAGGGTGAATTTAGTGATGCTACCCCGCATAGCGGGCTAGCATCACCAAATTCACCCTCTGGGGACCACATTCTGCTTACACCTCAGCAGAATGAGGTTCCCAGAGGGTGAATTTGGTGATGCTAGCCCGCTATGCGGGGTAGCATCACTAAATTCACCCTCTGGGAACCTCATTCTGCAAATGACAGACACACTATTTCAAGGCTTGCCGATAGTAGTTGATATATTACGTATGTAGGAGTGATGGTTCCACCAATATCAGGTTATATCATGCTGTAACATAACATAAGGCTACTATGAGATAACTTGTAGTCGGCAACTGGGACGGAATTTACCAGTGTGTCATCCATCGCTGGTGCCAGCTACGAGTTATCTCGTAGGTAAATAAATAATACACTTTCGATGACTTAGAAAACATAGAGAGCTATGCGGGTGCAAGGATATTGTATTTATTACATATCTATCAACGTAATTCACATGATCACACGAGTTTCCAGGCATGTGATAATTCTCAGAATCGCACTAGTGCAATCTGTCGACGGAACTATTTCATTCAGTGTTGTTAGACTGGTTCTTGCCATTACTATTTTTACTTTTTCAATCACGACAATAAAGAAACAATAAGCGATCAATCGATGAGATGATTCATTCAAGTAGTTTCATTTCAAGAATATGCTTGTCGAGGCACAGAATTTAATTTCAAACGCATCATTAAAGATGGGTCAAGGTCACTCGCGGATAGACAGGCTCCCTCTCTGATTGTTGCGTTAACCCTAAAATGCCGTTAAAACTCAATTAAATTCACATTTTCTGTACTGGAGATGTACGATTGTGAGTCAACTTACTATGATACAGATATATGTAATAAAAATAGAACAGCATGAGTGTCTGGATTTTGACGAATTATCGCACTCGATTTGTTGGCGGAACGCGTTACCTTTCGTGCGGGACTGTGTCCTGCACTCGAGGTATCGCTCCGCCAACAAATCTATTGCGATAATTTCGTCACAATCCAGACACTCATGCGGTTAAATCTATATACAACATAGTAAATGCATTTATGTATAAACCCTGGTACAATCTATTTAATATTTATTTACCTACGAGATAACTCATAGCAGGCACCAGTGATGGACACAGGTAAATTCTGTTCCAGGTGCCGACTACGGGTTATTTCGTAGTAGCTTTATAACATGTTTCAGCATCGTATAACACAATTTTTATCAACTAAAATTATATAAGACAATATAAATAAATTTATATACACACACTTGTACACTCATTGCTAACTATATATGCTAACCTATGCATCTGTGATTATGAGTTGGATTTGACATTTTTGCAATCATGCATAATATTGTATGAGCTTGTATTCCTATTATGTTTTTTTTTAAAGACAAATATATTAATATTGCTAGACTTAATGTAAGCCAAAGGCACTGTGGACGGTATCCTTAGTCCGACTGGGACAGTCTCACCTCTAGTTTTATCTGTATATGCAGTTAAAAGGAAATTGATTGGTGCAGGTAAATTTTATACAAATTAAAGCTAATGACAGTCCTGTTCTGTGATTCAAAGTAGATCAATGTTATTGTTAAATACTCTTATACAGACTTTATAGGCCTGAGAAATACTTGTTCAAGTCATAAATTTTAGAATGTTTTCTTTAGCACGGGACAATAACTGAATAAAGAGCATTTTTGTTCGTCTATTCCTGATAATGGTATAAATATATAGTGTTTGTGCGAAAAATAGAAAAACACAGGATATGACTTGGGCAAGTTTTTTTCAAATTATATAAAAGCTGTGTAAAGATAATTAATTTGTGTATTTATCAAGCTCTATTAACTTTCCTTCCAAATTACGTAGACATAATTTAGATGTTCAAATGAGCCATTGCCATTAGTCGATATGTGTTTAACTGATATTGACAATTCAGTACTATTTGTGACCCATTCATGGTATTCAAACTGGGCCTCCTGATGTGGGGACCTTAACTTTTAAATGTCTCTTGAAATGAAGATGAACCTCTGACTGATTGCATGCAAATGTCAAACAGACCTACAGTAATGCTCTAAGTAAGCGACTTCTTAACCACAGCAGAATTATGGGTAACTTTTCAGGATTTAGTCGGAAATATGGTTTGTTGCCATTCATCGGAAAGCTCTCCCCGAGAGCTTTCCGATGAATGGCAACAAGCCATATTTCCGACTAAATCCTGAAAAGTTACCCATAATTCTGACGTGGTTAAAGGAGTCGATTAATTAGGGCATTACTGTATGTGCATGCCACGTATATTATACACTATTGGTAGATGTACAAAGCTTGTGTATTATACTCATGTGTATCCAGGGGATATACACAAAAAAAACTTGTTTGTTATTTTGTAATGATAAGTCATTGCTGGTGTATCCTCATGTCACGTTTTTGGGCAATCCGTCATCCGTATTAGTTGGTAACACAATCATCATCGTATATGCCTGCACGACGTGACCGTGTGATTACTAGTAGAATCCATGGTCGTTTTCATTGACTGAATATATTGGTCTTTGTAACTATACCAGAAATGAAAATGCCGAAAGCTAAAAAATAATGAGCAATATCCCAAACAAAAAAGCATCTATTTTCGCCTTGACCAATTTTCATGAAATGTGACCCAACAGCAACATTGACTCTGCAATATAAACCATTAATCTCAATGCCAATCTGACACCTGATGTTAGCAAATGATGATCCTATCAAACAATCATGCCACGTAGCAGACAATGGCCAGCCCTGGTTACATGCACAATGGCACAATACACAAGCAACACTTCACTCGTGCATTGTTTGAGTGTATGCCATGGATACACATGTGAGTATAATACACAATATTTGTACATCTTGCTATATGTTTTTGTTAAATATTTGTTCTTGTTTAGGCACACAGGAATGTGGTTAATAACATATTTAAAGATATTTTTAAGGTTCTGGGTTAATTTTTAAGAAGTCGGGTATGTATTTCACAACATAAGCATGATAACTTAAACAAACATAATCCAAATTCGACAATTTGAATTATGGCTTTGACTCATGAATCTTTTGGGTGAGAAATGATTTCATGGCTTCGACTCATGAATCCCTTGGATGAGTTCAAAAACCAATCCTGTCTCAGGAATTATGTCTCCTTTTTTACCAGGTGTATATTTCATTTTCACAACGTACCACAAGCATGATAACTTAAACATTCGTAATCCGAATTCTACCAAATTTGAATCATGGATGAGTTTGAAATCTATTCCTGTCTGAATAAATTTTCAAGAATTATACCTCCTGGATGGTCTACCAAGTGTCTTTCGCTATGTAAGCACGTTAATTCTAACAAATGAAATCAATTTTGATTGGTTCATGGGTTTTACGCAGACACACATTTCTGAGGCCACAGCTCGACCTCAGCATTTATGATGTGTACCTCTTGTTTATATTTTACTCTGGTATATTAGCCCTTTCTCCACTAAATACTCATGGACCAGTGGTTCCCTTAGTCTCATATTTACGTGCGCTCGCGCAACAGTATGGCGATCAGTCAGATTCGTAGGTTGGTGTCACCCTACCGATTTCACTCCATGACGTCACCCTTACGCAGTACATGCCGGCGACGTTACAGAGTAGATTATAGAGTTGACGCCCTTGGCACTGACTTCCGTTACTAGCTCATTGCTATATAAACAAACCAGCGATGTGGCTTTTGTCGAAAATTGACAGTCCTGTATACATGTACTTTCAGAAAATACAAAACACCACAACGTTATACCCCACCAATGTCAGTGTCTCGATATCATTTGATAAAATTTCTTGACATGAAACCGCGACAGACACGGCGTGAAATACATCGCATTGAGTAAACAATTTCCCATTGTTTCAATTCAACTTCAAGATCACGGTAAAATCAAAACCGCAATTTGTAAGTGGTAAACATCTGAAAAAGACATCAGGTACATGCGGAAACTAATTGTTGTGCATATTTATTTCTATTTGAGGTGGCAATTATTCATGTTTATCAGTATTTTTAACGATAAGAGTGATGGTACATGTAATTGGGGGACTATATTTTATCTAGCGCGTTAAATTTAAAATAAAAAGTCGTGAATTTGCTGAGTGTTTTCTATGGCGCACATTTCGTTGATAATTACGAGCCATTTGTTTGTCTAAATAACATTTTTAAGTTCGAAGAGCATTAGAATGGGGATAACAGTGTGGTGTGATTTCGGAAAGGTACATGGCGAATATACTGTGGCTAATACCCGTTAATTAACTAAATTTGCCACAGTATATTCGCCATGTACCTTTCCGAAATCACAAAACACCACACTGTTATCCCCTAAATAAAATTATTGAAGATTGTAAGTGTCTTTTTTTTGCTAACATTAAATTAAATTAAATAAATTAACTAAAATACAGTGAAATTATTTTTTTAATTATTTTTTATTACATTTTTGCGCACGTTGGCATCTCTCGGAGTGCATTCAAGTTACATTTTGTTTTGACTCCTCCATCCTAAACATTTGTAACTCTCTGCCTGATTGAAAGACATTTGTACCTATATATGATCGTCTCTGCTTGCATTTAACTTATTTGTTTTAATCGTGAAATGTTCAGATAATAGAACATTTCCCTCCAATGAATATGAATCCTTCTGCATTTGTATTAGCTTTTTAGCTCACCTGAGACGAAGTCTCCGGTGGAGCTATAGTCATCACTCATCGTCCGTCGTCCGTCCGTCCATTGCTCTGTCCGTCCGTCCGTCAAGAATCATCTTCTCCTCCAGAACCGCAAGACGGAACAGGTTCATATTTGGTGTGGATGTTCCCTAGGTGAATCACATTCAGATCTGTTCAAATGAGTTCACCAGGTTGATTAGTTGAGAAAGCAGGCCCATAACTCTATTCCTTCATAGTAATTCTTAGAATGACTTCTTCTCAAGAAACATTGGGCTGATTTAGCTTATATTTGGTACGGAGGGACCTTGGGTGACTGGGGTTCAGATTTGTTCAAATGGAGTCACTGGGTCAAATAGGGGCAGAGCCAGGGACATAACTCTAAAAACAAAAAATTACATTTTTGCATTTTGACCTTTAATTTTTTTTTAGACCCATCACAGCCTCATATTTCTTACCTAGATTTTTCTTAGCACGTTCTTCATCTGTATGGATTTTGGTATTGTTTATTTAACCCTTTCCATTCTTGTTTTATATATAATTCATCCAAGCCAGGATGAATCAAACATTTTTCATCTGATCGACACCAAATATGGTATATGAATTTTTGACACCTAAATACAGATAAATTTCAAATATGGGTTTTATCCGATATATTTTAACAGAGTTATGGCCATTTATAATTCATACCTGTTTGCCATGCACTATGAATTTTTAAGAGAAAATGACACCACTGAAGGCTGTATTATTGAATGAGACAATTTATCACTATGGACACCTGATACTACTAGCTAAAGACTGCTTGCTTGCAGACCTGTTTACCATCTGTCAAACTGTGATTGATGACTCTTTATTCCAGTTGTTCTCTGTGCAATATTAAGTTAATCCACCTGTTGAAACAGGTTCATGGCATTAGTTAAACACATATTCTACAAGAATAAATAGGAATTGTTCATTTGTAGGGATCTTTTACAGACATGGCTATTTAGAGACATTGTTATTTACACAGACACTGTTGTCTTATCTTAGAATAAAATTAATCCACATATTCCTTTGTTCCATCATATGATGTCATTGAAAATGATTAACCCTCTCCGCACATCATATGGTCTTCAGGTGTTTTTTATTTGATCATTCTCCTATTCAATGTCCATGTTGATGGTGATCCACTTTTCACTTGCATAGATTTGGGATTAAAATTAACCCATTCCATAGACACATATCCGATAGACATATATTAAATTATCGCTTTCACTTTGAGCCAGGGTTAGTCAGTGTTTCCATAATGGCCAATTGAATATTCATCTTTAGAGGAAATGTCTTATTTTGAAATTCCCTCAATTGCATTTGGGCTAAAGGATAATATTAAAAGTGCTGGGATTCTTGAGACTGACTTATTGTATGGGTTTCTAAATCCAATGACATGCTTTTTAGCTCACCTGAGACGAAGTCTCCTGTGGAGCTATAGTCATCACTCCTCATCTGTCGTCCGTCCGTCCGTCAACTATTCTTTGAACATCTTCTCCTCTGGTACCATAAGACCGAATGGGTTCAAATTTGGTGTGGATGTTCCTTAGGTGACTCTCATTCAGATTTGTTCAAATGAGGTCACTGGGTCAAATAGTTGCGAAGCCAGGGCCATAACTCTTTCCCTCCATAAAAATTCTTTTAAACATCTTCTCAAATACCATCTGGCCAAATGGGTTCATATTTGGTATGAAGGATCCTTGGGTGACTGGGGTTCAGACTTGTTCAAATGAGGCCACTGGGTCAAATGTGGGTGGGGCCAGGGACATAACTACAAATTTTTTATATTTTTTTTAATTTAACTCCATGGTCAATTATATATATATATATATATATATATATATATATTGTTGAGCTGGATGACTGGGGGGGGGGGGGGGGGGTGATCAGTAGTGTACAGTTGGTAATTTAAAGGTAGATATTCACCGATATACATACATGAAGCCTCTCTAGCCACATATCCTGTTTAGATTCACTTCTTTTAAATTGATTATGAAAAGTTCTGACTGTTGTGGTCTCCAGAGTCCCAGTCTTATCAGTCTTTGCAGTCTGGTGAGCGACCCCACATTCTTTGACTCTCTTGTTGCATATCTGTCATCTGCTCATATTTCCTGAACATAACTCCAGATTAAATAGAGAGTAATCAATTGGTTCTGAGAATTACATAAAATAATTGACGAGAGACGTTGGTAAGAAACGAGCACGCGTTAGCGCATGAGTTTCTTACCCAAACATCTCTCGCCTTGAGTGAATTATTTAATGTAATTCCCGGAACTAATTGATTACTCTATTTATTACACTTCTGCATCAATTTGGTTTGCCAAATATGACTAAAACACACAGAATTAATGCATGAAATCCCGATGTGGAGAAAGATCAACCATCGAAAATTCAGTCTAGATCAGTAAGAGACGTAACGTAACATCAATGACATAATTCACTAGTGACATTACCATTTTTAATTAACAGCGTTTTCAATTGAAATCGTGCATAGGAGTGAAATAAACCACTTTAAACCACTTTAATAATAAAAGTCATTTTGTACTCTTAATTTTGTTTTGAAAAGTAGACTTATTTTATGCCCCCCGACCCCCGGAAGTGGTTTGTGTATATTGTTGAGTGCTAAGTCTATCTGTCCATCGAATCATCTGTGTGTCCGTCCATTCATACGCATTTGCGTTTCCATTTGTAGTTCAGGTGTGAATCATTGGGTTTCATTATCCTTTGATCAAGCCTGGATATAGTGTGTCTGACATTTGCAGAGTGAGGTCTCCAGAGTGTGAATTTAGTGATGCTATCCCACACAGCAGGCTAGCATCACCAATTTCACCCTCATTCTGCATGGCCTCATCTCCTGGGAAGTATCTATAGTCTCAAATTAACATAATTTTTAGTTACTTTTTTCCTTCTGTTCAGTTTCTATATCCTCTAATTTGCAGAAGATAAAATGCATAATTGAGGTGACAAATGGGTGAACATCACCTACTTCAACTGAGGAACTTCAATCTGATCCTAGGTCTCCCATAGCTGTTAAACGTAATGAGGTTCCCAGAGGATGAATTTGGGGATGCTAGCTTGCTGTCCATCACTAAAATCACCCTCTGGGAACCTCATTCTGCAATTCTCAGACACACGGTATCCAGGCTTGATATGGATGGTGGATGATAGCCAGAAAATTAGTTTGGTAAATATTTAGGTCATTTCTAAATTTGCTTGCCTTTTTAGCTCACCTGAGACAAAGTCTCCGGTGGAGCTATAGTCATCACTCCTCGTCCGTCGTCCGTCCGTCCGTCTGTCTGTCCGTCTGTCTGTCCGTCTGTCCGTCTGTCCATCCGTCAACTTTTTTAAAAACATCTTCTCCTCTTAAACCATCATACCGAATTGGTTCATATTTGGTGTGTATGTTCCCTAGGTGACTCTCATTCAGATTTGTTAAAATGAGGTCACTGGGTCAAATAGTTGCGAAACCAGGGCCATAATTATATTCCTCCACAGTAATTCTTACAACAACTTCTTGTCCATAACCATTGTGCCGATTTAGCTAATATTTGGTATGGAGGGTCCTTTGGTGACTGGTGTTCAGATTTGTTCAAATGAGGTCACCCGGTCAATTAGTTGAGAAACCAGGGCCATAACTCATAGTAATTCTTACAATGACTTCTTCTTCAAAAATGTTGGGCCGAATTAGCTTATATTTGGCACTGAGGGACCTTGGGTGACTGGGAATCAGATTTGTTCAAATTG
Source organism: Siphonodentalium dalli (assembly GCA_032622095.1). Lineage (NCBI taxonomy): Eukaryota > Metazoa > Mollusca > Scaphopoda > Gadilida > Siphonodentaliidae > Siphonodentalium > Siphonodentalium dalli. The sequence continues at coordinate 118,054,355 of CP136068.1, read as the reverse complement.
GGTCACTGGGTCAATTAGGGGCAGAGCCAGGGACATAACTCTAAAAACCAAAAAATTACATTTTTGCATTTTGATCATATTTGGGGTGGATGTTCCCTAGGTGACTGTCATTAATATTTGTTCAAATGAGGTCACTGTGTCAAACAGTTGCGAAACCAGGGCCATAACTATATTCCTCCTTGGTAATTCTTATAACGACTTCTTGTCAATAACCATTAAGCCGATTTAGTTTATATTTGGTATGTGGGGTCATTGAATGACTGGGGTTCAGATTTGTTCAAATGGGGTCACTGGGTCAAATAGTGGTGGAGCCAGGGCCATAATTCCCCAAAAAATAATAAAAAATTCAGGAACTCCTTGATCAATTTAACATACACAAAATATATATCACCCCCCCCCCCCACATGACCCAGAACCCCACCCCCAACCAACAGCATTCCACCCTATCTCATATCCTAACTCACAGGTAAATAAAGTATATTTATTTAAATTCCCATTACAAGGCAACTCTCCTATGAACTGATAGACATGGCAAGGCAGATAGAGAGATAAAGATTCTGCAGCCTTAGACAGAGTCCCCTGGGAGTGTATTCATGTCATCCATAATTTAAATGAGATTAATGGTGTTATCAATGAAGCACCCTTGTTGTTTATATTATCACTCAGTGGTCATTAAAATCAGATTTATTTCATTTTCTCAAAGAGTGCCTGGCAGAGCCAGAATGAGGTTCCCAGAGGGTGAATTTAGTGACGCTATCCTACACAGCAGGCTAGCATAACCAAATACACCCTCTGAGAACCTTATTCCGCTTAGGCCTCATCTTCTGGGAAGTATCTAGAGTCTCAAGATCTCATTCTGCTTAGGCCTCATCTTCTGGGAAGTATCTATAGTATCAAATTTACATTGTTGTTAGTTAAATTTCCCTTCTAGGAAGTTTCTGTATCCCTTAATTTGCAGAAGATAAAATTCATGATTGAGGTGCCCAATGGGTGAACATCACCAATTTCAACTGGGGAACTTCAATCTTATTCTAGGTCTTCCATAGCAGTTGAGGGCCTTATCAGAATGAGGTCCCCAGAGGATGAATTTAGTGATACTAGCCCGCTGTGCAGGATAGCCTCACTAAATTCACCCTCTGGGTACCTCATTCTGCAAATAACAGACAGACTATTTCAAAGCTTGATTCAAGGCTAGCATCACCAAATTCACCATTTGGGGACCTCATTCTGCTTAGGCCTCATCTTCTGGGAAGTATCTATAGTATCAAATTTACATTGTTGTTAGTTAAATTTCCCTTCTAGGAAGTTTCTATATCCCCTAATTTGCAGAAGATAAAATTCATAATTGAGGGGCCCAATGGGTGAACATCACCAACTTCAACTGGGGAAATTCAATTTTATTCTAGGTCTTCCATAGCAGTTGAGGACTTTATCAGAATGAGGTCCCCAGAGGGTGAATTTAGCGTCACTAAATTCACCCTCTGGGGACCTCACTCTGCAAATGACAGACACACTATCACACTATTTCAAGGCTTGTTGTATAATACATTGTGTTGCTTGAGGCCAGGCATACACAATGTAGGAACAGACACGCTTTTTGTGATGCTATCCGGCACAGCAGGCTAGCATCACCAAATTCACCCTCTGACGACCTCATTCTGCTTAGGCCTCATCTTCTGGGAAGTATCTATAGTATCAAATTTACATTGTTGTTAGTTAAATTTCCCTTCTAGGAAGTTTCTATATCCCCTAATTTGCAGAAGATAAAATTCATAAATGAGGTGCCCAATGGGTGAATATCACCAACTTCAACTGGGGAACTTAATTTTTATCCTTATCAGATTTGTGAAAATGGGATCACAAAGTCAAATAAGGGCAGAGCAAGAGACTTAACTATTTCACTACATAGTAATTCTTAAAATATGTTTGCAAGAACTAGTTGGCTTATATAGAATGGAATGTTCTTCCTTGACTGCAATTCAGATTTTTTTAATGGGGTCAAATAGGGGCCAAGCGAAGGACAGTTTCCCTCTTAATATGCTTCCTTCACAAGGACCATCAGGTCTATTTGACTGATATTTATGATATGTATGAAGGGTTCTTTGGTGTCTGGGATTCAAATTTATTCAGATGGGGTCACCAGGTTAAAAGGGTGGGACCAGGGACATAACTATATGTCTCTATAGTAATTCTTAAAATGTCTTCTCAAGGGATTTTGGACAATTTAGCTTACATATAGTATGGAGGAATCAGGAAGATCCTTTAGTGACTGAGATACAGATTTGTTAAAATGAGCTCAACCTGTCAAGAAATGGCAGTCTATGGGGAGTTAACACTTTTGTGTCCAATAAAATCATAGAAATACCAAATTCAATAAAACATCTACCTTTGAACCACCTGACTGATTGGTCTGACATACATGTATTGTGTTTTGGGTCCATGGATAATTGGGCTTCAAACATGTTTAAATGGTTTTAGAAAAAGGCGCTTGTGAGATTGGAAATTTCCAACAATTGAGAAAGTTTGAGGTGTCGGTTGTGAAATTCCAACCTAAGACTTGGGAGTCTGGATCCCGGTCGGGAGGGGACTTGTTGAGCTGGAGGAGGGGGGTGATCAGTAGTGTACAGTTGGCAATTTCAAGGTGGTTTTTTACCAAGCTACATACTTGAAGTCTCTCTAGCCACATATCCTGTTTAAATCTACTTCTTTTAAAGTGATTATGAAAAGTGCTCACTGTTTTGGTCTCCAGAGTCCCAGTCTTATCAGTCTTTGCAGTCTGGTGAGCGACCCCACAGTCATTGACTGTCTTGTTTAAGAAAATTTAGCAAAATTGTAAAATGAAAATATGGGATCATTGAGAAAACGGAAACTAAAACAAAATTACAAAACACGCGAACAAAAAAACTGATATATTTCATATTGGACGATAGTGACAATGGAAATGTGCATGGATGGGAACCGTAAGAAATGGATTAATAATCTTGCTCAAAGTAGTTATTTTTACAAATACTAATCAAAATTTCCAGCACACACACCGTCATTCTTTTATATTAATTAAATGCAATGACTCTGGATGGCAAAATCATTTGCGTTTGTTTATCGAAGATTGTTGCGTCCCGAATCGAGATGTAAATATTTACAATTATGCGTAGTTCAGACGATGATATATATGGAGTGGTATGGTCTATATCTTTGAGATTTTCGCCGATGTTAGTACAATGCTACATTCCCACAGTTAGCAAAGCGCCTTTGTACTAACTTATCTGCTTCACGCACCCAAACAAGTCCATTATATGTCTTTAAATAAATGAGCACTGATTTTCCTAAATTGTCTTATATTAAAACCACAAAGTAGTAAAGTTTAATGCTTGTAAGTGTTTCTAAATGTCAATTCAAAGATGTAGTTTGTCAAGTCTTAAGTTAAAATTACATATAGGATCACTATTTCTCCATCATAAAATGGATGCTATTATTTAGTCAGAATGCATGCATTTTATTTACCCTACATGTGTGTTTTCTACGTATATATCATGTGACATTGTTTGAGCTAACCATTGAGTAAATGACAATCGTGGCTATACCAGCGATATTCTCTGTTAATTGAGATCCATTTCAACTCATTGAGTTAGTTAAAGGGACATAAGGCCCAAACTCCATGCAGGGTTTACCTCCCTTGATGACTCGGTAAGACCGCTGCTATCGGCGACATTTTACCCACATTTGGTGGACTTCCGCGATATTAAGATATATACTAAGCAAACAGAGCAACATGCTGCCCTTGTTAAACACACAAAATATCGAAAAAATAATTGTGTAAATTTTGAACCTTAGGTTTGAAAAGTCCCACTAAAACCGAAGAACTATATTTTGAAATGGTGTGATTCGGTTCTCCGATTATTTTATCAACACAAAAGTCTAAACGCATGTGTACGACATTGTCACAACTCGCACGGAAAGTCAAACACAAGAGTTCTAATTTGCTGCAATTTTGACAAGTAGCTTGCGAAAATGGTTAACCGCTCTGATTTTCCATTCTGTCATTATGTTTTAGTGCGGGAATTGTTCTCAAAGCACATAGAAAATTTGACTTTTGAACGATTGGGTTTTGCCATTTTTGCTGAAAACCATAATTCTACTGTGGTTAAGGGGTCGATTATTTAGGGCATTACTGTATATCTCAATTTCAGCCTAAAATATTTTCTGACTTACAGTCAGGGTGGGGGCAAAATTGTTAATTTTAAGTTGGACATCCCACTCCCTGCAACATACATACAGCATCATCTAGCCACGTCTCTGGTAGTCCAAAGCCAGACTTTAAAAAAAACTTGAACCGGTCATATTGTTGCAGTGAATATTTACTTTTAGACACAGCATAACATGTCACAGCCAGAATGGGTTAACACAAACAATACATATGGGAAATTGCTTGAGATCGGGACGAACGTTTACCGAGTGCATTATTTGCCAAATTCATGTTATTTTTTTGCCGCCGATCCTTTACAAGCCCACATGATGACATAAAAATAAAAATATTCATTTCATTGAGCAACATATTCCAGATTGGACTGTACGTGTCAGTTGATGTTCAGGCCGATAACCTTGTGCAGGCTGCTACTCAAAGGGCATTATCCCTGAAACGCCGTGAAAGTCGGTGCCAAGAAGAGGAAGATTTAAATGAACTAATAAAAAATAATCAACATTTTAATAATATTGTCTCAATTGAATATTAATAATACTATCAATACAGGTATAGTCCAGTGCATTTATGGTTTTACCCAGAACTAATTGCAACAGAATTTTTTTTTGCTGGAATTGGTACATATACCCTCCATAAACAACATACTAAAAATCAGCAAAAATCGGAAAAAGGGAAATTAGTGAATTTCGTGAAAAAAATTGGGAAAAGTTGGTCAAATCATCAATTTATGGATTTTCATGAATGTATATACAAAATTCAAATTTACAAGTCCTACAATTATCATGCCTATTTTGTCGACTACATTTTCCTGAATCCAGAACTGGAAACCATTCCCAGATTCCTTAAGTATTTTTCGAGTTGTGTGCCTTCAAAAACGCGAGTTTACCTGATTTCGGATCCTTAATTTCGCAGAATGAGCCAAATGCCGTATTATATGGTTAATTATTTTAAAAACTAGAGCAAAATTAATGACTTTTTCACTGTTTTAGTAATTTCCTCACTAGATAAAACACAAAATATGATTAATATGTGCATCTATGAATAAGGAGAATAAAATATTCTCAAACAAAATGTGTGTTCCATTGTATGGACTTAGCCAAATTTGCCTTGACACAGAACTCGTGTGATGAAATGCCATATTTGAGGTCATGTAACTCAATAAATTAATATCCACATGCTCTGCTTTTCTCATAACATTTTGAGAATACTAGATTGAACAAATTGTGAAGGAATTTCCAAATACATTGGTGAAGAAAATAAAATTATGGTCCTATGAACTCTTAGTCTAGCCTCTTTTCCGAAAATGCTATTGTGAGGCGTTTTTGTCAATTTTAAAAGGATTTTAGGCATATTCAGAAAAATTAACGAAAGTTTATTGTGTAAAATTAAGTGATCTGTCCTCTTAACCCTTTACCCAACAGAAGGGCCCTGTGCCAATGCATTCTCTTATATATGCGAGTCGACCATAGGTCGCCTCGCATATATAAGAGAATGCATTGGCTTAACACATTAAAAATTATAAAATTGTTAAAGAATGTAAGAAAAAATGGTAAAAAGTGTTAAAAAAAGATTTTTTTTTAGGCCAATGCATTCTCTTATATATGCGAGGCGACCTATGGTCGACTCGCATATATAAGAGAATGCATTGGCACAGGGCATAACTGTAACTATCACAATGTGGTCAAGGAGCCGGTTCCAATGATATCCATATTTGTATGGTTCTATTGAGAAAGACCGAAGATATTTTAGGCTGTTGAAGCTTTATTTGGCCGGTTTTGGCCGGTTTGTTGGGTAAAGGGTTAAATCATTTTTTTGTTGAGAAAATAGCATATCAATGGTTATACCAATGAATGTCACTGGATTTTACTCATCATTGTGGAAACTTACTTCAAATTTGAACGGCAGAAAAATGGGGTAGGGGAAAGCATATCAACAAAAACTTCAAAAAATTATGCATCTTGAAGCATAAAACTTTATATTAGCAGCTTCTGCTTACATTGTTCTTTCATACATAATTTGAAATTTCCTTTGTTTATGTTTATTGACAGAGCTATAATATTTTTTGTCATAATTTGGCAGTGAAATGTCAAATTGGCATTTTGAGATTGCTTTTATACAACATAACCATAAAATTCTAAATCAACGTCCGATAACGTATTAAGCAGTTTTATAATGCAACAGGAATGTACAAAAATTGGAAGAAAACAACATTGTGTCTGAAAAGGCTGTAATTTGGTGATAAGATTGCATTTTGTGATTTTTCTACCCCTATACCAACGTTAAAATTTGGAGTCAGTTTCCTGACAAATGAAAGAAATCAAGTGACATACTATGGCATAACCAATGTTTGATTTTCTTAAATAATGTCCTGTTAATACCTTTACAATTTGTTCAATCCAAATTACTTAAAAGGTTATAAGAAAAGCATGGCATATGGGTATTAAATTATTGAGTTACATGACCTCAAATATTGCATTTCATCACAAACGTTCAGTGTCAGAGGCAAAATTGGCTAAGTCCATACAATGGAACACACATTTTGTTTGAGAATATAATCTTCTTCTTAATTATAGATGCACATATTAATCATATTTTGTGTTTAATCTAGTGAGGAAATTACTAAAACACTGAAAAATCCCTTCAGTTTGCTCTAGTTTTTTTAATAATTAATAATAAATAAGGCATTTTGGCTCATTCTTCGAAATTGAGGCCCCGAAAATGGGCCGAAATCAGGTAAACTCGCGTTTTTTAAGGCACACAGCTCGAAAAATACGTAATTAATCTGGGACTGGTTTTCAGTACTGGGTTCAGGAACTTGAGGTCGACACAATACACGTGCTATTTGTAGGATTTTTGAATTTGATTGTTTTTATATACATCCATGAAAATCCATAAATTGATGATTTGACAAAATTTCCCCAAATTTATTTCACGAAATTCACCAATTTCCCTTTTTCCGATTTTTGCCGATTTTTAGTATGTTGTTTATGGAGGGTTTATGTACTTATTCCAGCAAAACAAAATTCTGTTGCAATTAATTCCGGGTTTGGCATTTTTTTTTCTTAAATGCACTGGACTAGTAGTTCAATACCCACACACGGACCATCTCTACCACATCACCTGCAGTTTAAAATATGGTGCATATGTCCGACATCTGTGAATTCTCTCTATTCAAGGATTCCAAGCCAATATATGTCCTATCACATAGCAATATATTAGAATTATCTATAATTCCTTAGTATAAATAAAACAGTGTTGGGGAAAAAAAACATGTTTTCAGACTGTTTGTGTATTTATTTATTTTCCCAACCATGCAGCTGAACCATGTTTTTTTTCCTTCCGACCGACCCACTATTCTGGGAAAAAAATCCGCAAACCATCTTATAAAAAAAAAAGGCCTTAGAGAGAATAAAACACAGAATGTAAACAATTTCCAAATTATATAATTAACGCGTCCTAATGTTATCAAGCTATGCTGACAATCAAACATAAATTATTATATTGTATACTGCACTGTAGCAGTTTACTGTTTACAAACTATATAGATACTAATAAAGAGCGTTCGTGATATTCAGTATGAATCAAATATTAAGTTGGGTATTCCGTCGCTATGCCACTGATTCTCTTCTTTATATTTGTTTGACATACCTGTAGAGTCCTTATGACTTACTCCACAATATGTATCCAGGACATGTCATTGTCTGAATGCATACCAGTGGTTTTAGGACTTACCCTCATTCTAGCGGCTTTCCTAGCAACCCTTGAATAATTATACAACAAGCCTGGAAATAGTGTGTCTGTCATTTGAAGAAGGTCCCCAGAGGGTGAATTTAGTGATGCTACCCAACACAGCAGGCTAGTTATTAATCTATGGTGTACCAGTCTGAATATAGTGTGTCTGTCATTTGAAGAATGAGGTCCCCAGAGGGTGAATTTATCATCACTAATTCATCCTCTGGGGACCCCATTCTGCTTAGGCCTCAACTGCTATTGGAGACATAGCTCCAGATGGAAGTGCCCCATTTGCGGTTGGTGATGTTCACCCATTAGTCACCTTGATTATGCATTTTATCTTTAGGGGATATAGAAACTGAATAGAAGGGAAAAAGTAACTAAAAAAAATGTAAATTTGAGACTATAGATACTTCCAAGAAGATGAGGCCTATTAAAGCAGAATGAGGTCCCCAGAGGGTGAATTTAGTGATGCCAGCCAGCTGTGCAGGGTAGCGTCACTACTATCTTTTGAGGACCTCATTCTGCAAATGACAGACACACTATTTCAAGGTTTGTAAGTAATGGATGTTGATTTGCTTGTGTTCCATGGAGAATGGATGCTACATTAATACCCTAAATAATCGACTCCTTAACCACAGCAGAATTATGGGTAATTTAGTCGGAAATATTAGGGTATTACAGTAGTTGGTTTGTTCACATTCCACACATAAAAATGCCAGTCCAACTTGTATCCATACTCCTAGATCATATCATGAGTCTCTACTCTGGCTAACACCCCGTAGAGATTATATCATCCAGTCCTATTCCTGGGAACATTTTTATGTGCTGACCCTGTTCTGAACTATATAACATTGAACAAACATCAAGGCAGAGATTATATTTCTTGTTCCTCAATAATCTACTTCACATTAGGTGTGATCCCAGCTCGAGATTGCATGATTTTCTTTGGCTTTTGTGAGCAAATGTCTCAATAAACATTGAATTCAAACAGTTCATGGTAATGGCTTCCCACAATTTTCTAACGAACCAAGCATTATGCTGAGATTCTTGAAGCAGTATTGAACTCAAAAGACAATTAAATTGCCATTCAAGACTTTTACTGTTAGGCTGTACTAACTTAACAATTAAGTAGTTTTCTGTGTAGGTCCATCTAAACTTTCCACCTCCTGACATAGCTCAGGTGTGGAAACCCCTTAAATTGGATATACAGTAATGCTCTAACTAATCGACTCATTAACCACAGCAGAATTATGGGTAACTTTTCAGGATTCAGTTGGAAAGATGGCTTGTTGCCATTCATCGGAAATCTGTGAGAACTTTCCGATGAATGGCAACAAGCTATATTTCCGACTAAATCCTGAAAAGTTGCTCATAATTCTGCTGTGGTTAAGGAGTCAATTATTTAGGGCATTACTGTATGTTAAGGTATCTTTCTTGTGTTTTAAGGGCATAATAATGCAGGCAGCAGGCGTGTTACTAGTTTCTCCAAAACATTTTTATTGGAAGTGATGTCTGGAAGAGATAGAGCATCTTTAATATACTATTGATAAAGATTTGTCTCAAGGTTATCATACAATTTTCCTTCATAACTGATCAGTTTGAGGCGGGTTAAAGTACTAATTATTTGATAAACAATTTTCCTTTGTAACTGATTAGTTTGAGGCCGGGTTAAAGTACTAATTATATGATAAACAATATTCCTTTGTAACTGATTAGTTTGAGGCCGGGTTTAAAGGGGTACTGTACGCCATTTCATTAAATTTCCGGTGACAACAACGATCTAATATCGATAATATATAGAAACATAAGTAATTTGAGTCGAAGATGTTTTCTGTAAACGCTCAGGTTAATAGGCTATCTTAAAATTTAATAATTTAAAAGTTAATAATTTGATATAAATTGAATTTATGACTGGAGCCATAAAATGGCGTCATTTAAATTACGAATTGCCGTAATCAAAAATAGTAATTGAGGGATACTGGATTTTAAACCGATCGCACACACGATTGCTTAAAATATTATGATGATACGGGGAGAACACCCAAGCCACTCACTGACTAGCGACGATACAATAACTTAAATGATTATATGGGACTAGTATGCATATAATATAACTTTTATTTGATTCATTTGGTTGAAAACTTTACAAAAATTACTCGACAACGACAATTTGTATTTTTGCATTCCGGTAAATTTGTCATCCGTAACATGACTTCGTACTCAACAGACTTTCAAATAATGGAAAAATTGTTACCTTATTCTCCGACACGGAGACTATAGAAACCAACAACAACATGTGGCGTACAGTACCCCTTTAAGTACTAATTATATGATAAACAATATTCCTTTGTAACTGATCTGTTTGAGGCCGGGTTTAAGTACTAATTATATGATAAACAATATTCCTTTGTAACTGATCTGTTTGAGGCCGGGTTTAAGTACTAATTATATGATAAACAATATTCCTTTGTAACTGATTAGTTTGAGGCCGGGTTTAAGTACTAATTATATGATAAACAATTTTCCTTTGTAACTGATTAGTTTGAGGCCGGGGGGGGGGGGGGGGGGGTGGGTGTTTAAGTACTAATTATATGATAAACAATATTCCTTTGTAACTGATATGTTTGAGGCCGGGTTTAAGTACTAATTATATGATAAACAATATTCCTTTGTAACTGATATGTTTGAGGCCGGGTTTAAGTACTAATTATATGATAAACAATTTTCCTTTGTAACTGATCATCCTTCAACTGTTTTACAGGACCTCTACTCAAAGAGATGATCAGTCATATGGAAAACATCACTAGTCCAGAGCCAAGATTGACTCAGAAAATATTTATGTACTCCGGGGTAAGGCTAGTTAATTAAATATCAACCATATATGCATGGTCACTTATTGTGGACTCTAGGGTTATATACAATAAATACCGAAAAATTCGTACTGACTTCTTGTTTGTTGTACGAGATAAACATACTATGTTGAGTTGGATATTCGGGGAATGGAGCCTGAAGATAGTTTGTGAATGAGTCTGTGCATCTGCGATTATAGATCCGTCTGACTTTTTTTCAGTGGAGTTAATAATTATCCCCCTTTTTCAACTTAGAAATTGTATGAAACCCTGTAAATATGTCTGAGCTTGTATCATTGTTCGCGTTGGACCGAAAACATTTCTGGCCATAAAAGTGGCCAAATGAAATTTTTAGTGGCCAAATAAAAAAAAAATTGGCCAAATGTTTTTTGTCCTAATTAAATCCTCATTTTCTGGGCTCACAATTAATGACTACATTATAATTTTTTAAATTTATAACTCTGTGACTCTATGTCATGTCGCTGACACCATGTTCGCCAACTGATTATGTAATGAGGTGTGCTAGTTGTCATCGCTATTTTCGCCGCAATAAAACAACAATTATGTTGCTTATTATCGTGAGGTGATAACTGTTGAATACCTATTGTTGTATTAATAACCTTTATGGTGTTAAAGGGGTACTGTACACAGGGATAGACAATTTTTTTTATTTACTCCCATTGAAATTACTTTCAAGTTAGATTGTGTTCGTGTTATATGAGTTTCGTGTAAACCTAATTAAGCGAAGAAAATATTGATCTTGGAAACAAAAATATTACGATTTCAAACTACGCGCCATGTTTTTGACCTTCACCGGAGAAGACTCATGTCGCAGGAAGAACCGGAAGTTGATTGTTCACAGCTTCAATTGATGCATCCAATCTCTTCCATCGAGCAATCTCACTCCGTATAAAATTATTGACGCTTCAGGACTCTTGTTTCTTTCTCCTTTTTCCGATTCGGTTATAGCGGGCCTTTCTTTTGCAGGTAACATGTTATGTGTGCAACTCAATAATGTTCGCGAACGGCCGTGACATGCAACAGATACTATTTCAAGAACGGTAACTCGTACTGGCATAATTCTCCATTTTATGACTCCAGCCATAAATGAATTTATATTAAATAATTCAATTTTACTTTTGTGATAGCCTGTTAACCGGAACGTTTTCAGTAGACATCGTCGACTCAAATTAGTTATTTTAAAATATAATCTTGATATTAGATCGTTATTGTCACCGGGATTTTATTGAAATTGGGGTACAGTACCCCTTTAAGCCCTGTTGTTGTTATAAGACGGAAGGCAGTTTACGACACATTACGTAACTGACATGCATCGCTGGTACATCAAATTATTGGACAATGCATTTACGTATTTCATCTTACAGACTGCCTAGTCAACAAACTATGATATAGCCAGTGCAGAGATTAAGGTTTTTGATGATTAGTAATCGCATTTGTACAACCATCACCATCAATAAACGCTCCCCTTACAAAATAAATTTGGGTTGTCTTCATATGATGTATCCGAAGTATTAAACCTGCATGTCCAAAACCAGCGATATTTCTTCGCCTAATTTCGTCCATCTATTCAGTGATTTTGAACTAGATTTCTGTCTCCATTTGTGGTTGGAAAAAAAAAATTGTGGCTACTTTAAAAAAAAAGTGGCCATTGACAACTTTGGCCACCGACAGCGTGAACACTGGCTTGTACTACTTAAGTCAATATTTTGAAACTTGTCCCAATTATTGACCATCATCGGAACCTGTGCTCCTGTAATTGTGAGAACCATTCATTTTACTATTGATATCCCCCTTTTGTAATTTTGTGCAAGCTTTTTTGAAACTTGGCGCATATATTTACCACCACTATAACCTGTGCACTTGAGATTACGAGATAGGTTGGATGTATATTTACCACCACTATAACCTGTGCACTTGAGATTACGAGATAGGTTGGACGTATTTTAGTTGAGTTATTACCATTTTTTACCCTGCTACCAAATTACATATGCATAATTTGAGCATCGAAAGAGTCTTCTTCTTTTAACCCTTTACCCAACAGAACGGCCCTGTGCCAATGCATTCTCTTATATATGCGAGGCGACCTATGGTCGACTCGCATATATAAGATAATGCATTGGCACAGGGCATAACTGTAACCATCACAATATGGTCTATCTTGAAAATTTTAGGACATAAAATAAAAAACATCCATTACCCTGCAGGGAGCCCCACACATATATAGAAGCATATAGAAGAGTGTCGTCTGCTCATGTTTGTCTGGGGCTCTGTATGGGTGAAATTATAAAATTGTTAAAGAATACAAGAACAAATTATTAAAATTGTAAACAATTGTTAGGCCAATGCATTCTCTTATATATGCGAGGCGACCTATGGTCGACTCGCATATATAAGATAATGCATTGGCACAGGGCATAACTGTAACCATCACAATGTGGTCAATGAACCGGTTCCAATGATATCCATATGTGTATGGTGTTATTGAGACAGACCGAAGCTATTTTAGGCTGTTGAAGCTTTATTTGGGCGTTTTTGGTCGTTTGTTGGGTAAAGGGTTAAAATGGTTAATTTTTGTATAGCCCATGTGCTCTGTTGGGGATATCCTTAGACCCATTGGGACAGTCTCACCTCTAATTATTCTTGTTTGCAGCATGATGAGACTGTAGATTCTGTTCTAAACTTCCTTGAAGTTCACAACAAGAGGTTACCTCAGTACTGTGCAACAGTAATGGTGGAATTTCATGAGAAGAGTCCCGGACAGCCTGTTGTGGAAATCTACTATAAAAATGATACAAAAAAAGATCCATACCCGTTGACTAAACCAGGTTGGTTACAGTAGTAGTGTGGTGATAAAGGACATTTACTTAACCCCTCCATGACTGGAGCTTCCTGAAATTTTGCGAAAACCCTGTGCCAATGCATTCTCTTATATATGCGAGTCTCCCATAATATTTACCTAGTCCTAAGTGTAAGCCAGTGCATTCTCTGATATATGCTAGGCTCCCTATGAGAGACTCGCATGTATAAGAAAATGCACTGGCACAGGATATTTAATGCTGCACCAGCGCAGCTCCCGTTATGAAAGTGTTAAAGGCATATTCAGGGCCAGGAACCCATGTCACCATTCAAGTCTCTTATCCAAAGCGGTTTTCATTTTAACCCTTTCAGTGCCAAGTCCGATTTTTGTATCAACCCATATTTCCTTGATCATTATTGATTATAATAATGTGATACATTGATGGAAAGAGCACTATGCGAAAATATAAAATTTAAAATCCCAAATCAATCATTGTTAACCAGGTTGTTGGAAGAGACAAAATTGTTATATCTGGCAACTTTGTGGGGTATATGGATATTTGAAGCCTGAATGTCCCTTTTTGAAGCCCTCGACGGAAATCAACATCCAGGTATAAAATCTCCATCTACCCCTGATTTTGCCAAAGATAATTTATAATATCACTTCAAATCAACTGATACATTTTTTATGGTAAGGCATTTTATTTTTTATTACTTGGTTTACGGAATTCCCTACCCAAAAAAAAGCTGTTTGTCAATAAAAATAAAAAAAAATTTAGTTTACGTTTTTTTTTTATTTCCGCCAATGGGAATATTAATCCAGACATATACAAAAAATTAGAAAAATGTCAACAACCTCCGTTTGAACAGCGAAGCCTCCCGGTGATGTTTATGGTATAGAATGTCAACACCAACATGGCGGACACTGATATTGGCAATATTTTATCATCTATTCGTATCATGCTTTAAAGAAACATCAAAATAAAAATATATATTTGCCCGTGCTTGTTTTAGATGAGGAGATTATTATACAGCAAATATTTTATTTCTCCCGACCCTATTTTTTGACAATTTAAATTTTAAAAAAAATATATACAGATTTTATTTTTATTTTTTTTCCTCCCACCTCCCCTACCTTTGAGCCAAAGAAATCGGTAAACCAAGTCATAAAAAATAAAATGCCTAATGGCAAATGAAAGTGTCAATGGCACTATCGCTCAACTTGCATTTTACATAAAATGGCCAAGGTTTGATTTAGCACATATTCACAAACACAATCATTGATGACATAATGCTTCCCCAGATAGCATGACATGGTTGGGCCAACGTTGGCACAACCAGCATCTGAATGGTTGGGCCAACTTTGGCAACCCAACGTTGGGCCAACGTAATTTTGCTCATTGGGTCAATTTTGGGCCAACGCATTGGGCCTACGTTGGGCCAACGTTGGACGACATATACAGAGCGTTGGCACATGGTTGGCATAACGTTGACCCAACGGAGGGACAATGTTGGGAACTCAAACTAAATTGGTTGGCATAACGTTGGGGATTTTTTTTTTTTTTTGGCATCCAATAATCCGTTCATAATTCAGTTACCACCTTCAGCCACCATGTCGCTATCTGATGCAAGTTTGTGAGAAACTGCATGTACTATGCATGTCAATAAGTATTCTCCGCTATAACTTATATGTACGCCGTGCAAACATTCAGAACTTTGTGATTCCAAGAAAAATATTGGGAAAAATAATTAGTTTTGCACAAAAGAGTAGTTTCTCACAAACGTTAACCTACCTCGGATAGCGACCCGATGACCGAAGGTGGCATCTAAAGAACGAACAAATCCTTGAATTCCAAATTAAAGAAACTGAATCCTTTATTTGCTCAAATCAATACCAGCAGCAACACTGAACGAGAACCAGAACAAAGCGCGCAATAAGAAAAGCAGACGCCTGATCCGTTGTGCACGCGCATAGAGTTTGACGTCAGAGGTTTCTACGTCATCTACGTTGGCATTACGTTGGACCAATGATATACCAACCGACAACATCCAACGTATTTTATGACATATTGTAGCATATATATTGTGTCAGCAATGATTGTACGTGTGTTTACGGAACATAAAGTATCGGCATATCGTTGAGATTTATTATGCCCCCGACTAGAAGTCGGCGGGTGTATAGTCTCCGTCTCCGTCCGTCCGTACGTATGTACATACGTCTGTGTTTACTAATGACTACTTATGTGGCTAAGATTGTGTAAAATGGATATTTATGTGCATAACTTCCGTTGCGTGGCTAGCCACGTAACAGCTTTCAGATGGACGTTTAAAAATGATCTATTTAGCCTAATCAGCTTATTATGCCCCCGATCTCCGATGGAGATTTGGGGGTATATAGTGGAGCCCTCCGTCCGTCCTTCCGTCCGTCCGTCCTTCCGTCCATCCGTGTTTACTAATGACTACTTATGTGGCTAAGATTGTGTAAAATGGATATTTATGTGCATAACTTCCGTTGCGTGGCTAGCCACGTAACAGCTTTCAGATGGACGTTCTAAAATGATCTATTTGGCCTAATCAGCATATTTAATTTTGTAGTCACTCAAAATTTGGAAAAAAAAAGTCCATCGATTTAGACATCCATGACCCGTCAATAGGAGATGTCGGACACTGACAAGACATTTATGTGGCTAGCCACCCAATCACGGACCTGTCAGTTTCTCCTATTCCACTGTCCCAGTTGCTGTGAGCAAGTTTTTGAGTTTTAATCAGCTTCTTCTGCTATAATTCCAACATGTTATGAATCCATAATCTGGAGTTTTATCACTATCTACTACTTGATAGCCACTTAAAATTTTATGGCTACTTGAGAAGCCACATAAAAACTAAAGCCACATAACCATTTCTAGCCACATAGGTCGAAGCCACATATCTACCCATTTGTTGGTACGTCCGTCCTTCCGTCCGTCCGTCCTTCCGTCCTTCCGAACGTTTCAACTCAACACTTTGGTTTCGCTAACTCAATTCAGTTGATCTTTGGTATGCTAATAGACCAGCCGGGGGGACAAGATTTCCCCATAACTGCGGTTTCGTCCGCCCATTTTTTCCAGAGTTACGCCCCTTTTTGGACTTAGAAAATTGTCCGTACGAACGTTTCAACTCATAACTTTGGTTTCGCTAACTCAATTCAGTTGATCTTTGGTATGCTAATAGACCAGCCGGAGGGACAAGATTTCCCCATAACTGCGGTTTCGTCCGCCAATTTTTCCCGAGTTACGCCCCTTTTTGGACTTAGAAAATTGTCCGTACGAACGTTTCAACTCATAACTTTGGTTTCGCTAACTCAATTCAGTTGATCTTTGGTATGCTAATAGACCAGCCGGGGGGACAAGATTTCCCCAAATGATAACTTGATTTTGGATTGTTTACTCATGAATAACATAACTTTACAAAGTGCCATTTAATAAGCATTTGCACAAAAATAAGAAAAATCCTCTCTGATTGTACAGTCGGGGGCGTTACCTCCGCCCAGCGGTGCACTAGCTTGTTTAATTTTGTAGTCACTCAAAATTTGGAAACAAAAAGTCCATCGATTTAGACATCCATGACCTGTCAATAGGAGATGTCGGACACTGACTGACATTTATGTGGCTAGCCACCCAATCACGGACCTGTCAGTTTCTCCTATTCCACTGTCCCAGTTGCTTCTGCTATAATTCCAACAGGTTATGAATCCATAATCTGGAGTTTTATCACTATCTACTACTTGATAGCCACATAAAATTTTATGGCTACTTGAGAAGCCACATAAAAACTAAAGCCACATTACCATTTCTAGCCACATAGGTCGGAGCCACATATCTACCCATTTGTTCGTCCTTCTGTCCGTACGTCCGTACAAACATTTTGCATTATTGTTCAGCAACCGCTGGGCAGATTTAGCTGATATTTGGTATGGTGATAGAGCAGCATGCGGGAACAGCTACATGCATAGCGCGGGTTTCGTCCACCCATTTTCACCTGAGTTATGGCCCTTTTTTTACATAGAGAATTCAATTTTGTCCATCCGTACAAACATTTTGCATTATTGTTCAGCAACTGCTGGGCAGATTTAGCTGATATTTGGTATGGTGATAGAGCAGCATGGGGGAACAGCTACGTGCATAGCGCGGGTTTCGTCCACCCATTTTCACCTGAGTTATGGGCCTTTTTTGACTTATAAAATTAAATTTTTCTCTTGTTTTTTGGGTTTCCAAATGATAGGGTGAGCTTTGGTGGTACGATTGCAAATCCCGTATTTCAGTTATATGAAAATACATGTCAAGTGCGAATTTGGGTATGATCTGATGATTTTTGCCAGAGTTATGGCCCTTTTTGCAACTTAGAAAATTTGAATTTTCGCTTGTTTTTGGGTTTCCGGATCACTTGTTTTGGGTTTTTTAGTCAACATTTCTGTACGAACTTCTTTTGGAATGGTCATATAGACCTCCTCGGATATCCGCAGTTTCGTCCATGCTTAATCCGAATTGCTACGGTCAGGGGCAAATGCCACGCGATAGCGTACCACTTGTTAGATTATATTGTTATCACCATCCAAGTTTGATATTCAAGACCTGCTGCCTTAATTATCTGTGTTGCACACGATCATGTCCTCTGGACATGCCGATACACTTCCTGGAAAACACAGCTCAACTTGAATACAGATCTCGGAAACTCACATAGTGGTGATGATCTACCCATTATTTTTATGGAAATATATGGAAATTCTGTGTTTTCAGTAGTTTCTCAGCTTTTCTAAAATTTTGCAGGTTGTGAATTTTCCTGCCCGTTTAAGGAATTTAAGGCACTCTCTCAAAAATACATTCCGGATGACATTTTGGTTGAGTGTGGTGTTGTGACTGTAGCTACGGGATATGGCCATCCAAGTAAGTATATCTCTGAAATCAAGTTGTTGTTCAATGGATTCATGAGCATATAGAAATGTTAGTGGATTAACAACATACTTATAATTCTGCTAAAAACGATGTTGATTGCTTATAATTACATTAATGAACAACTGTATTATCAACTATCTGGTGTAGCGTGAATCCCTCTCAGAAAATAAAAGACAAAAATGGTTTTCCATCTATGACGATCTTCAAACCTGGTTGATGAACCGAAAGTAGATTGGCAGAAATTGTCCGCGACCGAGCCAACAATAAAATATCTCCTTGTTTACTTTTTAGCTCAAATTTACTTTGTAAAGTTTAAGCTATAGGCGTCCGTCGTGTTTGCATGCATTCGTCTGTGCGTCCATCAACAATTTCCTTTGGCTCACCCTACAGGCCGCATTCCTCATCCGATCATTACCAAATTCATATGGATCTTTGGGGTGACCCCTAGATGGGAGCCATCAATTTTTTTCCTAAATTCCTTAAAAAACTTGGGCCTCAAGCAGCTGCCTCAAGCAGCAATTTTGGATTTCAAATTTGAATCTATTGGCACACCCTGCAGTCCGCATTTATTGGAGAAATGTTTTGAAAATTTACAGGCGTGTTTAGGATCACCTCCAGATGGGAGCTGTCGAATTTTAGCGATTTTTTTATGAAAAACATGGCCACTGGTAGCCATCTTGAATTTTACTCTTTGTATGACTAAATCATTTGGCACACCCTACAGACCACATTCCTCATCTAATCGCCACCAAACTGCATATTGATCTTTTGGTTGACCTCTACATGGGAGCCATCGATTATTTACGAAATTTGTTAAAAAGCATGGACGC
This sequence comes from Siphonodentalium dalli, assembly GCA_032622095.1. Taxonomy (NCBI): domain Eukaryota; kingdom Metazoa; phylum Mollusca; class Scaphopoda; order Gadilida; family Siphonodentaliidae; genus Siphonodentalium; species Siphonodentalium dalli. The sequence continues at coordinate 118,034,995 of CP136068.1, read as the reverse complement.
TAGCAGCCATCTTGGATTTTACTCTTTGCATGACTAAATCCTTTGTTCACACACTACAGGCCACATCCATCATTCGATCATCATCAAACTTCATACAGGTCTTCGGGGTGACCTCTAGATGGGAGCAATCGATTATTTCTGTAATTCCATAAAAAACAGCAGCCATCTTGGATTTCAAATTTGAATCCATCAGCACACCCTGCAGCCCGCATATATCTAAGAAATATTTTAGAAATTAACAGGTATGATTAGGATCACCTCTCGATGAGCGCTATCAAATTTAAACAATTTTCGATTAAAAACATGGCCGCAGGTAGCCATGTTGTATTTTACTCTTTGCATGACTAAATCCTTTGGCGCACCCTACAGACCACATCCCTTGTCCTATCATCACCAGACTTTATATGCATTTTCAGGGTGACCTCTAGATGGGAGCCGTCGATTTTTTCCGAAATTAATTGATAAACATGGCTGCCAGCGTCCATCATGGATTGTACTCTTTGCATGACTAAATCCTTCGGCACAACCTACAGGCCGCATCCCACATCCTATAGTCACCAAACTTCATAAGAATCTTCGGGGTGACCTCTAGATAGAAGCCAACGATGTTTTCGGAATTTTTTTTAAATACACGGTTACCAGCGGCCATCTTGGATTTTATTCTTTGCATGACTAAATCCTTTGCCGCAACCTACAGGCCACATCCCTCATCCGATTGTCACCAAACTTCATAAGGATCTTCAGGGTGACCTCTAGATGGGAGCCAATGATATTTTCCAAATTTTGTTAAAAAACATGCCACTGCCAGTGGCCATTTTGGATTTTACTATTTAAATCCTTCGGCGCCACATCCCTCATTCCTCATCCCTCATCCAAACTTCATATGGTTACCTCTTGATGAAAGCTGTCCAATTCTTCCAAATTTTTTTTTAAAACATGGGCGCCTGGAGCCATCTTGGATTTCACATTTGAATCCATCGGCAAACCCTGCAGCCCACATTTAGTTGAGAAATGTTTGAAATGAAATTAATTTCATTTACACAATACAATCCATTTACTGAAACTTTTTGACTTTCCTTCTTTATCATGCTATTGACTGTTCAGCATAAAATTAACGCCTACCCAAGTTGAGCTACAGTGTCATTGACACTTTAATTCAATTAGGTGTAACATAATGTTGACTATACAAAATAGCGTCTCTGTTTGAAAATTTTCCTTGTGATAACAGCACAACTCATTATAATTTGGTTATAGCCCAGAATTGAGGAAAATTGAGTGCAGGAACCAGCAAGCCTGCAAATAGCTTGTCTGTCATTTGCAGAATGAGGTCCCCAGAAGGTGAATTTAGTGACGCTATCCTACATAGCGGGCTAGCATAACTAAATTCACCCTCTGGGGACCTCATTCTGCTTAGGCCTCATCTTCTGGGAAGTATCTATGGTATCAAATTAACATTGTTTTTAGTTACGTTTTCCCATCTGGGAAGTTTCTATATCCCCTAATTTGCAGAACATAAAATCCATAATCGAGGCGCCCAATGGGTGAACATCACCAACATCAACTGGGGAACTTCAATCTGATCCTAGGTCTGCCATAGCAGTTGAGGGCCTAAGCAGAATGAGGTCCCCAGAGGGTGAATTTAGTGAAGATAGCCCACTATGTGGGGTAGCGTCACTAAATTAACCCTATGGGGACCTCATTCTGCAAATGACAGACACACTATTTGCAGGCTTGGGAACCAGCCTAGAGGTTTTACCTCTCAGAGGCCTGGCGACATCTCAAGGAATTAATTATGACATCTGCAAAATCAAAACAGGTTCAGTAATATTGTTTATTGAAAAAAATATATTGCATTATGTAATGTGATTTATTAGCTCATTCCATAGCTTTCGGCCATAGGCCTTCGTCAGTGGAAAACGATTAACACAGTAAAGTCTACATGTTGCTCTGACATCAACTCATTCGTAAATGCCAGACGGATAACGTACGTTCATTGAGTTTGTTTACCTGACGTCATGTACGTTAGTGATCGATTTCATTTTGCGCCAAATTACCTGGCGCCAATGTTGTTGATTTTAGTGTTGAATCCAACCCCGTAGCACGTTCTTAGCCGGCGTATCCAACCATTCTCTTTTATAAGTCTGAAGTAGCGACTCCCACTAGCATACTCTAACACGACTACCTTCATATCTAGAAGTGAATGTCCATTTGTATTGAAATCGATCACTAACGTACATGACGTCAGGTAAACAAACTCAATGAACGTACGTTATCCGTCTGAGTTGATGTCAGAGCAACATGTAGACTTTACTGTGTTAATCGTTTTCCACTGACGAAGGCCTATGGCCGAAAGCTATGGAATGAGCTAATAAATCATTTTATATTAATGACAATTGGTCCCTTTATCTGGACTTTATACATATACTTATTGCATTATGATTCGCTTAGAGCCTGTAGTATAACTGATCGGAGCATCCACAAAGGAAAAATTGACAACCAGAATGCTACATCATCAACTGATAAAGGTGTCAACAAAACTTGTTTGGTTCGGACAGATTAAAGATCCTGTGCCAGTGCATTAACTTTTATATGCAAGTCTCCAATAGGGAGCCTCGCATATATAAGAGAATGCACTGGTTAATGTAAATATTGTTAGACCAATGTATACTCTTATATATGCGAGGCTCCCTATGGGAGACACACATATATCCAAGAATACATTGGAACAGGGTTTTTGCAAAATTTCAGGAAGCTCCCACCATGAAAGGTTTAACCCTTTACCCAACAAACCGGCCAAAACCGGCCAATTAAAGCTTAAACAGCCTAAAATATCTTCGGTCTGTCACAATAGAACCATACAAATATGGGTATCATTGGAACCGGCTCCTTGACCACATTGTGATAGTTACAGTTATGCCCTGTGCCAATGCATTCTCTTATATATGCGAATCGACCATATGTCGCCTCGCATATATAAGAGAATGCATTGGCCTAAAAAAAATCATTTTTTAACACTTTTTACCATTTTTTCTTACATTCTTTAACAATTTTATAATTTTTAATGTGTTAAGCCAATGCATTCTCTTATATATGCGAGGCGACCTATGGTCGACTCGCATATATAAGAGAATGCATTGGCACAGGGCTGTTCTGTTGGGTAAAGGGTTAAATGAATGACATATTTCTAATTTTGTTTCAGGTGCCCAGGTTGCAGCTGTCGTGTCATTAGCTATAGTTGTGTTAGTTCTTATTACCATTCTTTCCTTTGTTATGGTGCGGCGTAAGAAGAAAGATTTTAATAAGTATCGAGTCTTGCCAGTGAATACATTCGACGACGATGAAGATGATATAGACAAGTACAGTTAAGCTGGATAGCAAATTCAAATAGCCTTGAAATAGCGTGTCTGTCATTTGCAGAATTAGGTCCCCAGAGGGTGAATTAGTGATGCTACTGCGCATAGCGGGCTAGCATCACCAAATTCACCCTCTGGGAACCTCATTCTGCTGAGGTGTAAGCAGAATGAGGTCCCCAGAGGGTGAATTTAGTGATGCTATCCCGCACTGGGCTAGCATCACCAAATTCACCCTCTGGGGACCTCATTCTGCTTAGGCTTCATCTTCTGGGAAGTCTCAAATTAACATTGTTTTTAGTTACTTTTTCTCTTCTGTTGATTTTCTATAGCCTCTAATTTGCAGAAGATAAATTACATAATCTAGGTGAATAATGGGTGAACATCACCAACTTCAACTGTGGGGACTCCTAGGTCTCCCATAGCAGTTGAGGCCTAAGCAGAATGACGTTCCAAGAAGGTAAATTTGGTGATGCTAGCCCACAGTGTGGGATAGCCTCACTAAATTCACCCTCTAGTGACCTCATTCTGCATATGACAGACACTATTTGCAGGCTTGCAGATATCTCAGCCACGGTTTATCTGATCTAAATGAAATTTGGTAAGGAGGTTCACCATTGAGAGTGCTTTCAGAAGATGGCCATATGAAATTGTTTGCGATTCTCCAATTAAGTTGAAACTATTGGTCGCTCAATTAATACCAATAATTCAGTAAACCCTCAAAATTAGTGGTGGGTTATAAGATTTGGAAATTTAGTTAATCTGATTGCATTTATAGTATTGACAGATGCAAGGATTATAGGATAGGATAATTTATTTCCAATATACACGTGGTATATTGATAGGGGACGGCTTAGTCCAATATAGACTGTCTTCCTGCCACCCCCTTATACATGGTGCATGTGGTGTTTACATATCGAATTCTCTTTGTTTCAAAGTGCTCTTTTGGATGAAGTAGGCAACAACAGTAATGCCCTAAATAATCGACTCCTTAACCACAGCAGAATTATGGGTAATTTTTCAGGATTTAGTCGGAAATATGGCTTGTTTCCATTCATCAGAAAGCTCTCAGTGACCATCACACTATTACTGTACAGTGTTCGATGATTGGTTTATTGTTTTATAATACATATTTTCTGTGTCACTTAAATATGTTTACGCTGTTGTTTACATAATATGTAATTAATCCTATTTCACATAATCCTATTTGTGGAAACCTCCAGAACCAAAAGTAATGGACGGATATAATAAACTATTTGATTTTGATTTAGGTCAAATTTAGGAACCAGTAGCATTTTGCAACTTCTAAAAGAATTTGGCAAAAAAATTTCCAATTAGAAAATGTAAATCCTGAATTTAGCGTGTCTGACATTTGCAGAATGAGGTCCCCAGATGGTGAATTTAGTGTCGCTATTCTGCAAGGCTAGCATCTCCAAATTCACCCTCTGGGGACTTCATTCTGCTTGAGCCCCATCTTCTGGGAAGTATATATAGTCTCAAATTAACATTGTTTTTAGTTACTTTTTCCCTTCTATATCCCCTTATTTGCCCAATCGAGGTGACTAATGGGTGAACATCACGATCTTCAACTGGGGAACTTCAGTCTGATCCTAGGTCTCCCATAGCAGTTGAGGGCTAAGAAGAATGAGTTCCCCAGATGGGGACCTCATTCTGCCAATGTCAGACACAATAAATTCAGGCTTGGGGTCAGCGTGGACCCTGCTAGCCACACATATAGTTATTTGGTTAAATTTTGGGTGGGATTATGACCCTGATTATGACCAGATAAAACTTGTTTATTTGAACCATTTTACTATTTAAATAGATTTTATTTTTTTTCAGACAAACTGTTTCATTTTGCCTTTCATTTTGCCTGATGCTCTCACTTTTCTTCTGATATGTCTTTGTGTTATCTGTATAAATTCACTGACTACATTTATAATCAATATAGTTCATGCAAATAAGTTTTTTAGACCAAATGGGTTTGTGTGTCAATGGAAGTGACATTTTTAAAGTCAGCAGCCTATCGATATATATAAATGATTGTTATGAACATATCTGTTTGTCAGTTTTGATTTTGCGGAAAGTGTCCGAATATAAAACTGCGCGAATTTAAATACCAGTAAGGTAGTTGTTCTTCATTTTTCATTTTGATCAGGTGAGCGCTCTAGCCATCCTGGTGATTATATATATATTAATATGTTAATATGTTTAATGAACTAATTACATGTACTTTATTTATGCTTTTCTGCATTTAATTTCAATTAACCATGACTAACCAAGTTTATATTTCTGATTAATACTCATGTTTTAAGTTTGTTGAAGGGTAGGCTCAATTTGTATATTTGAGATTGGTGAGTCAGTATAATAGCCAGATTGAGACACACATACAGTAATGCCCTAAATAATCGACTCCTTAACCACAGCAGAATTATGGGTAATTTTTCAGGATTTAGTCGGAAATATGGCTTGTTTCCATTCATCAGAAAGCTCTCAGTGACCATCACACTATTACTGTACAGTGTTCGATGATTGGTTTATTGTTTTATAATACATATTTTCTGTGTCACTTAAATATGTTTACGCTGTTGTTTACATAATATGTTATTAATCCTATTTCACATAATCCTATTTGTGGAAACCTCCAGAACCAAAAGTAATGGACGGATATAATAAACTATTTGATTTTGATTTAGGTCAAATTTAGGAACCAGTAGCATTTTGCAACTTCTAAAAGAATTTGGCAAAAAAAATTCCAATTAGAAAATGTAAATCCTGAATTTAGCGTGTCTGACATTTGCAGAATGAGGTCCCCAGATGGTGAATTTAGTGTCGCTATTCTGCACGGCTAGCATCTCCAAATTCACCCTCTGGGGACTTCATTCTGCTTGAGCCCCATCTTCTGGGAAGTATATATAGTCTCAAATTAACATTGTTTTTAGTTACTTTTTCCCTTCTATATCCCCTTATTTGCACAATCGAGGTGACTAATGGGTGAACATCACGATCTTCAACTGGGGAACTTCAGTCTGATCCTAGGTCTCCCATAGCAGTTGAGGGCTAAGAAGAATGAGTTCCCCAGATGGGGACCTCATTCTGCCAATGTCAGACACAATAAATTCAGGCTTGGGGTCAGCGTGGACCCTGCTAGCCACACATATAGTTATTTGGTTAAATTTTGGGTGGGATTATTACCCTGATTATGACCAGATAAAACTTGTTTATTTGAACCATTTTACTATTTAAATAGATTTTATTTTATTTCAGACAAACTGTTTCATTTTGCCTTTCATTTTGCCTGATGCTCTCACTTTTCTTCTGATATGTCTTTGTGTTATCTGTATAAATTCACTGACTACATTTATAATCAATATAGTTCATGCAAATAAGTTTTTTAGACCAAATGGGTTTGTGTGTCAATGGAAGTGACATTTTTAAAGTCAGCAGCCTATCGATATATATAAATGATTGTTATGAACATATCTGTTTGTCAGTTTTGAATTTGCGGAAAGTGCCCGAATATAAAACTGCGCGAATTTAAATACCAGTAAGGTAGTTGTTCTTCATTTTCATTTTGATCAGGTGAGCGCTCTAGCCATCCTGGTGATTATATATATATTAATATGTTAATATGTTTAATGAACTAATTACATGTACTTTATTTATGCTTTTCTGCATTTAATTTCAATTAACCATGACTAACCAAGTTTATATTTCTGATTAATACTCATGTTTTAAGTTTGTTGAAGGGTAGGCTCAATTTGTATATTTGAGATTGGTGAGTCAGTATAATAGCCAGATTGAGCCACACATACAGTAATGCCCTAAATAATCGACTCCTTAACCACAGCAGAATTATGGGTAATTTTTCAGGATTTAGTCGGAAATATGGCTTGTTGCTTTGCATCGGAAAATGGAAACAAGCCATATTTCCAACTAAACCCTGAAAAATTACCCATAATTCTGCTGTGGTTAAGGAGTCGATTATTTAGGGCATTAATGTACGTGCAACTAGTAACATGTTTTACCAATGCCAACGGAAATCACCTGACTCGTAGGTTTGGGGCCGTAAAATTAAGTGACTTTCCCTGCCAAATGCATCTACATAGAAATACCATAACACAGTTAAATGTATGTGTCGTTAAACCTGTCTAGTTTTTTTTTCCCAAAACAACACTGGTCATGCTCTCTTCAAGCTTTGAAATAGTGTGTCTGTCATTTGCAGAATGAGGTCCCCAGAGGGTGAATTTAGTGATGCTACCCCGCATAGCGGGCTAGCAACACCAAATTCACTCTCTGGGAACCTCATTCTGTTGAGGTGTAAGCAGAATGAGATTCCCAGAGGGTGAATTTGGTGATGCTCATTCTGCAAATGACAGACACACTATTTCAAGGCTTGGCTATCTTCATCTGGCTCAAGTTCATGTCCACATTGGTGTATCTCTGGCACAACCAGCATGTGTTTGATTTACATTTCGAGAATAATGTTATCATTACGCCATGATAGTAATTGTCATCTGACAATGCACTATAAAATATTAACACCAATTGGTCTGAAGTGACCCATGTTGGGGCCCGGCATATAAAACGGGCCTTTGCATAGATATCTTTGATGAGGTCATTTGGAATATATTATTTAAGATGAGACGGGAGTAGGTGTTGGCGAATTGAAGAAAGCCCACTTTTCTTCATATATTGATATCTTTCTCTAACTGGATTCCAGTTGGAAAAGTGCCATTTTATAAGTTATTGTGGTGGATTGATGGTAACATGGTGTGTCATTGATGGCTTGGAATTTATGTTCAACTGAGTCATGGAGCGACAAGGTTAAACATAGCCCCCCAAAAGGTCAATGTCACAACATGTTACCATCAATCTACCACAATATAAATAACATTTGTGCCACCTCTGAGTGAAAAATTTGCCTACCTGTCTTATCCATACTTGCAAATCATGTCGATATAATTAGGCGCTTCGAATGAGCCTTGTCCATTTAACCCTTTCATGACTGGAGCTGCGCTGGTGCAGCATTAAAGATCCTGTGCCAGTTTTGCGAAAACCCTGTGCCAAAGCATTCTCTTATTTATGCGAGTCATTCATAGGGAGCCTCACATTTATAAGAGAATGCACTGGCTTACAAGGGAGACTCGCATATAAAAGAGAATGCATTGGCAAAGGGTTTTCGCAAAATTTCAGGAAGCTCCAGCCATGGAAGGGTGAAAACTACAGATAAACTGGAGAATCCAGTAATCATAAGATTTTCAAATTTTGCCTACCCTTGAACAAGTTGTGCCAACATATTCAATTTGATGCTTTCTTGCTGTGTGCCAACTCTTTAGTTTTTATTATTTCTTCAATACTTGTCTGTGTGTTTGAGTACATTTTGCTCGTCATCTACATGTTCAAAGACTTAATAGCAATCGGAGGTATATATGTTTTATGGTCATAAACCTTTCTATACTAAATACTCATTGATGAGTAGTTATCCCTTTGGAAATGTTCACAGGTCGTTTGTACGACTTATTATCTGAACTTTTCTCACCAATGAATATGAATAATTCTGCTCTTGTATTATCTGTTTGATATATATATTACCTATGTCTGCTTTTATTACCTGAACACCCTTCCAAATGAATTAAAATGTATACAATTATAACTATGGGATAATCCACTTAGTATAGAAAGGGTTAATGTGCCAGACCTGACGATTGCTAATACCGCTCAACCACCGGCTCACCATGTCGGGTGTACTGAGATACATGTGCCTCATTTCAAGTACAGTATTGCCCTAAATAATGGACTCCTTAACCACAGCAAAATTATGGGTAATTTTTCAGGATTTAGTCGGAAATATGGCTTGTTGCCATTCATCGGAAAGCTCTGTGAGAGCTTTCCAATGAATGGCAACAAGCCATATTTCCGACTAAATCCTAAAAAATTACCCATAATTCTGCTGTGGTTAAGGAGTCCATTATTTAGGGCATTACTGTACAATGATTTTGCCATTTATTTATGCCACTTATTGTCGGGTTAATGCTGTTTCCCCCCTGGTTAAAAAGATCCTGCTAATTTGTTATGATACTGGTGGGTCCTGCTAAATTGCCATTATGCCGGTAGGGTAAACTGATGCTGTCAAGAAAATGTACCCTTATGGCTAATACGAGTGATTTGTACAAAGGTTGTGTCTGCATGAAAAATTCATGAACAAATAAACAACAGGAATAGCATACCGATGAGTTGTAATAGCAAGAACTATTTTCCCTAAATGGTGTCTTTTGAACAGCAAGCAGGACTAACGCAGGCTGAGGTCAATATTCCTGCTTGCTGTTCAAAAGACACCATTTAGGGAAAATGGAGCTTGCTATTAAACCCCAAGGTGGTCAGTAAGTGTTTTATTATATATAAAAAAATTCTCGCCCTTGCGGATAAATAGGTCGAAGACTATAGTCCAGGCGATAGTTCGCAAAATTCTGGACTCACGCCAGAATCGTGACAATTCTGGCATCATCAGGCCTGGAAATCTCAAGGCGGGCTGCCCGCCTAGGACATTTATTGTTTAGTTATTTTATTGTGTTTAATGAGTAAAATACTGCCTCTAAATCGTAATTATATTGCACAGATCTTTTGATCGATATTCTCACACATTTTAAGAACAAAATAATTATTTCTCTTCATAAGATTGAGCTTACAATATATTTCACTGGATAAAATCAACACATGTATGTGGATAGTGAGAACCAAATTTCACCCTCTCAATTGAGTTCAACCTTTCGTTCCGTTTCCGGTTCCTATCAGTGAAAATTGTATTTAGCTGGTAGCCGTCTTTTCTCGCTTCGATTGACAATATTTTAATATAACTAGCTAAATGTCTCCCAAGTATTCTTGTTTACACTGTTATTCAATTATTCACCATACATGTACCATAATTACTGTGGGGGATTTGACATTCACAACTCTGGACATTTTGTTTCCCCTTAATTTTCGATGGCGTTAATTAAACAACATCAAAAATACTAAATAGACAAATTAACGGCAGTAGTAACTCAGATAAAATAAATCATAACTTTAAAAGTTGAGGAGGGCTATAGCCCTCCTAGGCATATCTAGGAGGGCTATTAATAGCCCTCCTGGATTTTCTAGACTGCCAGCCCTGCATCATGCCAGATTATGGCCTCGCGCAAGATTGTGAAGTCAGCAGGTGAGTAATAGTTTCATATCAAAAGACAGTATGAACCTCTGAACTGAAGGTATATAATAATAATTGTTATTATGTCCGGTTTTCAACAACCACAAGTGTCGTTATTAAAATATTTTACAATATTTGTTTTTTAATATTTTATAAACAATGTCTGTGAAAATGACAACTTTAGAAAAAATAACGGTACAGTTTCGTAAGAGCATCAGTTTGCCCTACTAGAATCATATCAATTCAGCATGACCCATCATCATAACAAATTAGCAGGACCACTTAACCAGGAGTGTGCATGAGATTTTTTCATTTACTGCTGAACTGATTGTGAGAATTTACACAACAGGATATTATTTTCAATGACATTTATTTTCCTTTAGCAATTAACATTTCAATTATTGTTAAACTAGATTAAATAATTTGTTCTTTAATCTTTTGAGTTTTAGTTACTGTTGACTGTATGCCTTGTCCCACAACATTTACTACTGTATTGTTGTTCATCTGAGTCCAGCCTATTCTACGGTTTCCGCAAGGGCTAAATGTTGAAGCCATTTTTTGCTGCCCTGGGGGGGGGGCACACAAGTTTGATAGATGAACAAATTTGCTATCAATAATACAATTTAATAAGCTCATCACTGACAGCAGACGGAGTCAACACTCCGAGGTCTGTGAATATTAAAGTTATATATCCAGGTGGCGTGTAATCAACCATAGGATGCTGCTTACTCAAATCAGCATCAGATTTAATGAGTGACGAGTTATATTTAAATTCATCTGGTAAATCCTGCTGATTAAGTGGAAACAGCCTCATGAATTTAAAACTCTCTGCAACAACATAGAATGGTTTTGACATTGCTTTAGCCGTCATACCGATAGTATAGGTGCCGATTTTATTGATAATTCCACCATTTTCGACAACACCTTCTGCTCCAACCAGGATAAGGTCAACTTTCTCCATGATGTAACCAACCGCTGCATCGAGAATCACTGTGTTTGGTATTCCAAGCTTCGATAATTCTTCACTCATGCCCTGACCAGATCTGTTCGGTTGAGATTCTGTTATATAGACAGTGAAATGCTTTTTGGCTTCGGCTGCTTGTTTGAGAACGTTTAAAACAACCCGAGAATTAGCATGTGTGAGGATTGTTGCACCATCCGTAATAAATGGGTGAGCTAACAAGGCTATTTTCTGTCGCGATGTTGCTATCTTCTGCAAGAAAGCCTTCCCTCGTTCAACAAGAATGTTTTTAATGACTTTAAAATCAGTGTGCTCCAGACTTGTGAGAGTGATCGCTCGTAAAAACAGATCACAGCCGGATGATATTGAAGTCACTGAGCTTTCTGCTTGTGTTAACGTGTTGGTGACATTCTTAAAGACATGTCTCATCTCCGACAGTGTTTCTATCTTAGTGTCTTCTATGAACCTAGAACAAAGAGCATTTCTGTTAATGATATTGGACACCATAACATATCCATAGTTTATTTTAACTTTTTTAGCTCAACTTGACAAACAATATGAAATCATGGACACTGGGTATTATTGGGGGAAAAAACATGTAAAGGCCACGCAAAATTAGTTTCCCATTTTTCAGGCACTCGTGTATGGTCCCAAAATGTTGCGTGTGCAACCGTTTTAATCGCATTTGATATGTCAAGGAAAACTAATCAGTATCATGACATTATGAAATAATTGGGGTGCTTTTAGTTCCAACATGGGCAGAACTGAGATAGTGCAGACCCCGTTTCCCAGTTTAGATTATGATTCATTACTGCAATTGGTTATTGGCAACTACGTTCAAATATGTGTCAAAAAGGTGAAGAATAGACTAATCTCAGTCAAAAATAATGTCAAGTAATACTTGATTGGGTGATCACTGATTTGGGAAAAATAAACCAAACTATTAAATTTCTAGCAGACCTACATGTATCTTCGGGAAATACTGGCCACTGAAATTGGACCCGGTGTGCTACATCGCCCCACCATAGCACCCCTCCCCTGTGCATCCCCTCCCCCATTTATTAAGGTCCTCAATCAATGTTGTTGGTTTTAAATACCAATACTTTCATTGCATTGAAAGTTACAAAGTCACGCTCGATCTATTGGTCTGACATCAAAGATGCATGCCAGCTAATTTGATCTTCTACAGTAATGCCCAAAGTAAGTGACCACTTAACCACAGCAGAATTATGGGTAATTTTTCAGGATTTAGTCGGAAATATGGCTTGTTGCCATTCATCGGAAAGCTCTCGCCGATAATCTCTATCAATGCATTTCATTAGCTTCTCATGAACACGAATGATAAGACCAGCACTGTCATTTGACAACTGTCCAGACTGGCCGATATTAAGCTTGGCATGGGTGCCCGAGGAGAAAATTGACTAAACAGTGTTTATACTAGCAAGGTTGAGGTTCTAAATTGTTGTGTCAGTCACACATTATGTCAGTCACATCATGTTGAGTCAGTCACAAACAAACAGTCATTAGAATATGATGAATTTCAATAGACAGTGTGTTTTTACCGATAATTAAGGGAAAATCATTAGTCAGGCATCATCTGGTAGTGATATCTTCTTCTTTTTTTTGAAAAAAGTATATTTTGAATTTAGAAAAGAAATTCCTATTTTTTTTCTCTACTTACTGAATTCAAGCCAGACTCACAATAATCCAGTTTCTAATTAGGACATTACTGTATTACCACAGCACATAATATCCAATATATCCTGCTGGACAATACAAGTGTCCACTTAATCGCGGTGCGGTTAGCGTTGCCACCACGGCCTAAATGCAACTGCACCGCGGCTCCATCGGCTAACTACAGTTGGGCCGCGGTGTACTTGCCATTCGGCCATGGTGTACATGTAGTTGCCGTGGTGTACGTTCATTAAACTAAAAAAAGACGATACAAACCAGAAATCTAACCACAGTGTACATGCCATTCGGCCGCGTTGTAGTTGCCTTTCGGCCATGGCATACATGTACTTGCCGTTCGGCCGCAGTGTACTTGCCGTTCGGCCGCGGTGCTCAACTGCAGTTACAAACTGACACTGCGGCCGAACGGCAAATACACCGCGATCAGTTATAAACTTTTAAGTTTCAACAAATGTCAGAATTTCACCCATATGCTGAATCTGGTTCAATATTTGAAGTCATTAACAGCTCAGACCATGAAATTATCAACGTGTGAGCACTGAGTTTTTTCACAATCTTCTGAGTTAAGTTCTGTGCCCTCTGTTACTGACCACATCCAGTTAATCCTGGGCTTTACCATCACTGAAACCTCACAACTGTCATTCTGAATATATGAACTTCTCCGAGGAAATATACCATAATATTCAACACCAGTCGGAAATGTTTATGAATATGTCGCCCTTTACTTTGGCTTGCTGTATACTTGTAAGTTAATGGTAGTTTTTTTTAATTTTAGCTTGTCGTTCTGCACTTTTTAGAGCCGTTTTGTCCAATTGTGTGATAAATTGGGTTATGATTCCAAATAAGACAAAGTACATGTACCTGATAATCTCATAGTAGAAAATGGCGCTAGCTATTAAACTACTCAATCCAAACATCAGACAATTGACTAAGGAAATCTGATTATATCCTCCGCTCACTACCTCTATTGCCCACATAAAGCCTGCCTAATAAACGTTTATTTCGTCAAGATAGCTTTATTAGGTCAACGTAGCTTTATTAGGTTAGTACTACATTTATGACGTAATTTGATATGCAAATTGCGCAGGTAACTAGGGACATCAACCGGCCTTAGTGACGTCATTGTGATTTCAGAACGTTTTTATCGTGCATAATTCACTAAAATAATTTGTAAAATGATATATGTTTTAGCTCTAAAACATCTATAAATCATCAGAACAAGGTCTGCTTATAATAAATGTAAAAAGGCCAACGAACTATTTCGCCCTAAGCTGCACTCCGGTTTTCCCACGTCATGAATGCTAATCGGTTTGCTTGACCTAATAAATGTAATAGCGTAATCGAAGTAACGAATGTAAAACTGAGGAAAATGACAGATTTTCCTCACAAAAAGCAGATTTTGTGCGATGGATAAATAAAATATGTAGCTAATGTCGTCGCTTAAACTGTTTATGTCCGCTCGGGGGATTTGGCATCTATTGGACTCGGCTAATAGATGCTCAAATCGCCCTCACGGACATAAACAATTTAAGCGACGACACTAGCTACATATTCTATATATATGTCACTTGCTCAATTCAGAGGCAATTTTATTACTCAAGAGCAGCATGAACTATAATTTAATCAAGCATTGCACAAACAAAGTTTCATTACCTACATCTAATACATGTACATGTGGTCTTTGAACTACCCAGGAATCTATCCGTGAGCATTACATATTTACTTTTGGTCTTGTCCACCTGATACTATAGGATGGTGTCAACTTTCATGATGCATTGGGGTGAACACACTGAGAGAGCACATACCTGCAACCATACTTCAAGAGCAGCGCTTCAGCGGGAAATATAATTTAATCAAGTACTGCACAAATAAAGTGCAAGTAATACATGTGGTTTTACCCAACAATCTGTCCCCAGCATGACATATTTAGTTTTGGTCTTGTCCACCTGACACTAGTGATGAGCGGGGATTTAGGCTGAAATTAATAATAGTGCTGACAAAATCACTCTATGTCTCAATGTCAAATAATAGGGATCATTGGGAATTTTTTTCCAAAAGGCACCTGAGAGTAGCTTCATCAATACTAACTTTGGATAAATGTGTTGTGTCGGTCACAATACTGATGTCATTCACAGGGCCGCTAACCCTCAATTTGATTTTGAAAATGTTATTTATTCTCTGCTCAAAGGTTAACAGTTGAGAGTGAAACAATAATTTGATCCCAATTTTCGTTAAAGTTCACCAGATTGTTTCCATTTCTACGAAAAAACATACATGTATAATGGATAGCACAACAGTAAATATTGTTACCCTCCTCCCTATTTTCCACCCTTCTGATTGGCCCATGTCCTGTAACGTGCCGGGCGACAAATCACACTGTCGCCCGCTGAGCCGGGAGACATTGTTTTTGTCGCCCGCTCGATGTTATATTGCAAGAATATCTCCAAACACACACTGCAGTAACTCATCTATTTCACATCACTATACGACGTACAAAAATCATAGTTCTTATATACCCCACGGATTCGCAAAACACACCAGTTGTGGTGTTTGCTAATTTGCATATATTTAGTGGACACTAATATTCGAACTTTTAAGTTGATACTTTTATCAGACAAGCGTTATTATGTACTTTTTATATCGAAACATCTCGGTGATTCAATATGTTCATGTCGACATTATGGTGCAAGATTGAAAGAGTGGATCCCTTGAGGTTGGTTGGTTATAAATGTGTGCTGGTAGACAACGTAATGCATACGTTTGTCACGAATGAATGGTACTGTAAGCTTATCCATGATATCAGACCGCTCCGCGATGTCTGCAATGTGATCATAGAAGTATTTTGTGTGAGGATCGCCATGTACTTGGGAGCACTGACACATATGAATGTACATTAATGAAATTGACAACTTCCCAATAGCTTTCGGGGAAGACCGTGATGAAATGAACATCGCGAGTAAATTCCGCGCACAAGACGACATTGAATATGCCACATTTCAGAAGGCGATAAGATACCTATATGGCTTATTGGTTTACATTGCATGGACCGATATTGACGATTTAACCACCAAAATGATCGTAAATAAACGCTGATTATCAAACGCTTGACTGTCTTTATGGAACAGAAATCCTATAGGACGATAAGTAGTTACTGAAATATATACATAATCGGGAAAGAAATTTAAGCACTCGTGACTCAGTGCAACATCGTGCGTGTGGATGGCAAGGATTTTCTTCTGTGGTATAATCGGATAACAAAACAGTTGTTGCCCTTCTTCTCGGGAGACATCGAGATTTGTCACCCGCTCGAGAACGGAATGTCTCCCTCGGAGCTGCGCTCCTCGGGAGACATTCTGTTCTCGAGCGGGTGACAAATCTCAATGTCTCCCTCGACAGCGGGCGACAACTGTATAATGTCAGATCCTAATCCGATAATAATGAGCTATATGTCGAGAATTTGTCCCGACAGTGTCCCAAAATGGCGTCGAATATTGCAATCGAAAGTCAAAAATATCTATTTGATGAGTGTCCACAGCAACCAAACTAGTATCGTAATACATCCAATGAGTGTCAAAAACAACTTAACGTGTGTCCGAAGCCATCTAAGGAGCGTAAAACCATGCAACAGGTGTCTCAACCGCCTCCTTAATAATATACCGGTACCAACTTAATCGGTGAGTGTCCCAGTCCATAGAAGGAGCATCCCAAATCAGCCAACGAGTGTCCCAAACCACATAATATGTAACACAGTCCACCCAAATAGTGTCACAAACCATCCAGTTAGTGCCCAAACCAATGTGTGTTCCATACCATCCAACGATTGCCATATGTCACCCATCGAGTGTCCCAATTCATGTACGTGGTGTCCCAAACCAAACAAATTGGTGTCTCAAATCATGTGTGTACCACAAACCATCCAATGGGTGTCCCATAACCAACAGATGAGTGTCCATAATCATCCAATGAGTGTCTCAAGCCACACGATGATTATCAAAACCATCAGGGGTGTCTAAAAACATCCAACTAGTGTCTCAAACCACCCACTGAATGTCCCAATCATTTAATAGGTGTCCCAAACTAGTGTACAAAACCATCCATCAATTGTATCAAAATATCTTTTGGTAAACTCATTGGATGGTTTGATAAACTCACTTGATCGTGTGAAATACTTGATGGAGGATATGTACACTATTGTAGATGTATTGAGATGACAGTTGGTTGTTGGTTTGTAACACCTGTCCAGTTGGATGGATAGGGAACTTGTTGGATCGTTTGTGATGCTAGTTTTATGGTTTGGGTCACCCGCTGGGTGATTTGTGACTTCTGTTGGATACTCTTGGTGCACCAATTGGAGGAGTGTTCACATTGAGTGGTTTGGGACACTCGCTATAGATTTTAGATACTGTTTATGTGCATTGGGACAATGTGTGGCCGATTGGGTCACTGGTTGGGCCATTTGGGACACTACAGTTGAATGGATTGAGACGACAGTTGTATGTTGTATGACATATGACACTCCCGGAAGTCTTGGGGGTACCAGTTGTGTGGTATGGGCTACATATTGGATGCCTGCCTCTCATGTGGTTTCTAACACTCGATGGATGGTTTGGTAAGCTTCACCCATTGTGTGGTTTGGGGCACTGATTAAGTGGTTTGACACACTCGATTGGTTCCCATTGTATGTTTTACTCATCTGATGGTTATGGACACTCATTGAATAGTTCTGGGACCTGCTGGATGGTTTGGGACACACCTACATGTATGATGTGGTTTTGAACATTTGTTGCAACGTATGGAGTACTAATGGTGTGGTTTGGGACCATTCGTTGAATGGATTGGGTCCCTGATCAGGTCGATTGAGACACTCATTTAGTGGTTTGGGACACTCATTTTGGGTGAGTTGGAATACCAGATGCATGGTTTTGGGGACTATATGTGTGGGTAATGACACCAGTTGAGTATCATTTGGGCACTACATGTACCTACCTCAGTCCACATCAGTCTGGGTGGTTTCTGAAATTCGTTGGTTTTTTTTGGCTACCAGATGGGTTTTGTAACTCTGTATATGGTTTGGCGCACTCGTTGTGTGGTTTGGGACACTAATATGATGTATTTAACATGAAACTATTTGTGGCTTTGGAAACTTATATGGTGGCATATATGACTAAATATTGGCTATACGTTTATTCTATATCGTAAGATTTAGTACAAAAACAAAAAACTCTTCAATTGTTCACTTCCGACTGCCATTTTCGCTGTCATTTTGAAACAGAACATTGCAACAACAGTAAATAAGGCCAACCAGAAACTTGGAATTCTAAAAAGAACATTAAGATTTATGGATAAACAGATGTTTACCACACTATACAAAGCATTTATCAGACCCAAGCTGGAATACCGGACATCTATATGGTCGCCTCACTATAAAAAAAATACAGAACAATGATAGAAAGAGTGCAGAGAAGATCAACTAAAATGGTGGAGGGGGGGGGGGGGGGTAAAAAATAAGGAATATGAAGAAAGAATCAAAGAACTAGGATTACCAACTTTAGAATATCGAAGAGAGAGGACTGATATGATTCAAATGTACAAGATAATGCAGAAGAAGGATGAAGTCAAGCTGAACACGATGGAATTATACACAGATACTGGAGGAAGCAAAACAAGAGGTCACAGTAAGAAGATTAGGAAGAAAGGACATAAGTACACCACTTTATGCAAGAACAACTTTGCAGCCAGAAGTACAAACAATTCATCATCATTATCATCATCTTTATTTCAAAACAAGTCATTCGACTTATGGTTCCGCTGAATTACGTTAATAATAAACACATGTATACATAATAAATTATATAGGCCTATAACCAGGGTTTCCACTGCAATGGCAGGCCGGCCGTCCAGCGGCCTCATTCCCCTCCCCAACCTTGACTTAATATTGGTCACAAAATAGCCACAGACCTAGCTCAGTCCCCATTTTACAGAGGACGAGTGATCACCGACGATTAACAGACTGCAAGGAACCCTACACTTGGTGCCTGAATAAGACATGATCAGTAGCGCAGACCACATGCACAGTTGTCTACACTATCCTGGGTAACGCTTTGTCGGGCGAATATTTAGTGTAATCAGCCTCTCGCATTTTAATTTACTGTAGATTTCTGTCAATAAGTCCCAACTTTCTGACCCACTATTTCCATACGTTCCATACGGATTTGTAAATATGTTATATGGAACAGCAATAACGCTGTACTTCTAGGAACAAGCGTGTAATAAACATCGGTAAGTCATTGGGGTGGGGGTTCTGAACTACAACCATGAACACAGGTGAGTTTTGGCAGTCGCTGCGTCGAACAGTGCAGAACTTTTTCCCCAAAACAAGATCTTTATCAAAGACATGTTCAATTACTAGTTCAATTACCGACATTGTCCGGGCTATTCAAAAACCAAAGTCGATAGCTCTACCCGTTTCCGAGATCTGGTCTGCGCATGCGCGAAGCTGGCGTCGCACGGGCTCGGCGACCCGATAAAATTCGTATGCGGGGCAAGATACATTCACATAGCCAATTTCAAGTCGATAGCTCCACCCGTTTCCGAGATCTGGTCTGCGCAAAGCTGGCGTCGCACGGGCTAGGCGACCCGATAAAATTCGTACCGGGGCAAGATACATTCACATAGCAAATTTCAAGTCGATAGCTCTATCCGTTTCCGAGATATCGTCTGCGCATGCGCGAAGCTGGCGTCGCACGGGCTCGGCGACCCGATAAAATTCGTATCCGGGACAAGATACATTCACATAGCAAATTTCAAGTCGATAGCTCCACCCGTTTCCGAGATCTCGTCTGCGCATGCGCGAAGCGGGCGCCGCACGGGCTCGCCAATACGACAACGTCGACCGCCTGGTCAAACTACACACACGTACCAAGTTTCGTCCCGATCGGTCGAGAATCGTAGATTTGTATAAATGACAGACAAACATAGACAAACAAACATAGGTCTTCAAAATATATATGAGATAGCCGATGAGCCCGACGTTGTCCGGGCTATTCAAAAAACAAATTTCAAGTCGATAGCTCCACCCGTTTCCGAGATCTGGTCTGCGCATGCGCGAAGCTGGCGTCGCACGGGCTCGGCGACCCGTTAAAATTCGTATCCGGGGCAAGATACATTCACATAGCAAATTTCAAGTCGATAGCTCCACCCGTTTCCGAGATCTCGTCTGCACATGCGCGAAGCTGGCGTCGCACGGGCTCGGCGACCCGATAAAATTCGTATCCGGGGCAAGATACATTCACATAGCAAATTTCAAGTCGATAGCTCCACCCGTTTCTGAGATCTCGTCTGCGCATGCGCGAAGCGGGTGCCGCATGGGCTCGCCAATACGACAACGTCCACCGCCTGGTCAAACTACACACATCTACCAAGTTTCGTCCCGATCGGTCGAGAATCATAGATTTGTATAAATGACATACAGACAGACAGAGAGACAGACAAACAGAGGTCTTCAAAATATATATGAGATACTATTATTAATGATCATTAATACTAATAAGTAATAGGCTAGAAGAACACAGGTAAATATGGTCATTTTTATTATTATCAGTTTCATATTTCAAATCATAAAATAAATGAAGAGTGATTTTAAACAATGGTTCTTTTATATATGGGGCCGACTTCGAATGGGGCCGACTTCTCCTGTATTCCTATACTATAGCTCGATCGGTGGTTCACCCAGAACTGCTGATAACTATGAATTTATATTAACCTTAATAATGTTGTTATGGCAGCTACAGTTGTCGACATATCGGGTTTCTCTTTCACGAGTGTGTTAAAGCTCGATAAGATACCATCCTTGTCCATCTTGGAACTTGGGAGCAACAAATTCTGACGAAATTCACACGAGTTAGCTTCCCTGAGTTGAGAAATCACGTGATCGTCACGTGAGGATCGTGTCACATGATAATTTTGGCAAAAATGGAGTTTTGTTTACGGTTGTTTTGTTTGTTTGTTTCAGCGTTTAACCTGAATTACTCGGTAATTAAAACCTATCTGTCCAGGTTGAGCCGTCTTTCCTACATACTGTGTCACGTCGGCATTGGACGTTTCGTACAAAAACGTTTCGTATACCCTCTGCAGCAGAATTACAATGTACCGCCACCGGTAGTATTCTGAATACGAGAAATCGGCCGAAATTCAGCTTCATATTTCGATTTAAAATTCGAGCTTGGCGGTTCGGTGGTCAGTCATCAAAATGTCAAAAATTCTTAACCAAGCTCGATTATATGTGTGAGGAATGATAAATCATTTTACATGTTTTTACATAAAAACTATCTGGAACGTGTTTTAGAAACGAGAAATCAGCGAAAATTCAGCTTCATATTTAGATTTAAAATTCAAGCTTGGCGGTTCGGTGATCGGTCATTTAAAAGTCAAAAATTCTCCATATATAATGTTCAAAACCACCAAGCTCAACTATGAGAGTGATAAATTATAACCATTCAACATGTTTCGAATAAAAAACTATGTACAACTGGTGTTTAAAAAGAGAAATCGGCCAAAAATCGACAAGAAATCTGCGTAAAAAGACGATGTTTTGATTTTGTGACCATGCCCCCTATTAACCAAGCAATTGGGGACATTACTGCTAATATTGTCGATTAATTTACGAAAATGGGCCATATAAGTAGGCCTAATTGGCTGGTGCTATTCCAACATAATTCATACGAAAACAGCTTTTAAAAGGCTTTTAAAAATTTCAAACCGCCAAGCTTGTCTTTTGTCACCTCCCTCAAAAACTGCCAAGCTTGCATTTTAGCCACTCTCCTATTAGTATTAGTATTACAGGAGAAGTCGGCCCCATCTAGACCCTATAGTATAGAGGACTTTTTAAATTATGTGTACTCATACCATAGTATGGTACACATAGTGTTGACGTCCCGATTGACCACTGGTCGTTCGTCCGTTATAGCATAATGCTATAACTCAAACATTTTCTATCCGATCGGAACTAAATTTTGTATATGGGTTTCTCAGGCCAAAATACAGATCAAATTCAATTATGGGTTTATCCGAGTTTTTTTTACAGAGTTATGCTACGTATCATATGGCACTTTTTTTTACTTAGAATTATCTGATTCGAGTTCTAATATGGGTTTGATCAGATTATTTTTGACAGAGTTATGGCCCTTTGACATAGAATTCATGCATTCTTCGATAAATCAACCAGTTTTCATCTGATAGGAACCAAATTTGGTATGTGAGTTTCTCACCGCAAAATACAGATCAAGTTTTAATATGGGTTAGATCCTAATTTTTATACCAGTGTTATGGCCCTTTCTTAACTAAGAATTGAACAGATTTGAGATTTTTTATGCTTACAATATATAGTAACCATATTAGCAGCTTACAATTAATTACCTGTGATATCAGTTTAGAGAGAGACAAGAGATAAACCTGTATTATTGAATTATAGTTATTTTTAGCCATCATATGTTCAGCACAGCAGTGAAAGGTGTAACCCATTCATGAATCAATGGACTCTCCCATTCAGTTCTAAAAGTATAAATTGGAATAGTCTACTGTTCATTTGTAGGGGTGTTCTCAGAATTTGAGCAGACAGAGAGAACCCCATTTAGTAGCACTATTTTTATAAAGTTACACAGTCCTATAATATGATATATGATACTCACTATACTGCACATATATAATGACTTTAATAGCCATCTGTTGTTTATTGCATTTCCATAGTGTGTAGACAGTGTTGGCCCATGCAGGGTTTATCAACTCCCACATAGCTCTTTGGTTTAGCCTATCAATGGAGTATTCAAGTGACATACAGGTACCTGGTACAGTCCACTAATTTTATAGAGTTAAAATTGTTAACCCTGTTCATAAATTTTATGCTTTTGTGTATTTTTCATGTACATGTAATCATTCTCCTATTATATCCTCTTCACTTGCATGGATTTTTGTAGTTAAAATGAACCCTTCTCAACATTCCTGATACTTTAGCAGAAATACCTTTCATCTGAAATATCTCATTTTATTGAGATATATGTAAATTTGGTATGTGAATTTCTCAGCCCAAAATACAGATAGAGTTCGAATTTGGGTTTGATCCATTTTTTATGTTTACCCATACCATGTATGGTAAACATAGTGTCGTTGTCCGGATTGACCACTCGTCGTGCGTCCGTCCGTCCGTCTGTCCGTCCGTCTGTCTGTCCGTCCGTAGACACTTTACGTGTAATGCGATAACTCAAACATTTTTTACCTGATCAAAACCAAATTTTGTATATGGGGTTTTCAGCCCAAAATACAGATCGAGTTCGAATATGGGTTTGAACCCTATTTTTTGACAGAGTTATGGCCCTTTTTCGACTTAGAATTCACGCATTCTGCCATAACTCAAACATTTTTTATCTGATCGGAACCAAATTTGGTATGTGAGTTTCTCGGCCCAAAATACAGATGTAGTTCGAATATGGGTTTGATCCGACTTTTTATTACGGAGTTATGGCCCTTTTTCGACTTAGAATTAATGAATTCTGCCGTAACTCAAACATTTTTTATCTGATCGGAACCAAATTTGGTATGTGAGTTTCTCGACCCAAAATACAGATCGAGTTCGAATATGGGTTTGATCAGAGTTTTTTTTACGGAGTTATGGCCCTTTTTCGACTTAGAATTCATGAATTCTGCCATAACTCAAACATTTTTTATCTGATTGGAACCAAATTTGGTGTATGAGTTTCTCAGACCAACATACAGATTGATTTCGAATATGGGTTTGATCGGATTTTTTTTAATGGTGTTATGGTCCTTTGACATATGATTCACACATACATGTACTTCGATAAATCAACCATTTTTCATCTGATAGGAACCAAATTTGGTATGTGAGTTTCTCAACTCAAAATACAGAACGAGTTTGAATATGGGTTAGATCCAATTTGTTATACCAGAGATATGGCCCTTTTTAAACTAAGAATTATCCAGATTATAACCCAAGTAACTTACAATTAATGAATACCTGCTTCTCTGTGAGCAAGATAAAAGACAATATAGTTTATTGCTTTGAGAGTTATTTATAGCCCTCATATGTTAGGTCTGTATAAGAGACACAGTGAATTATTGGATAAATTGATTTAGCTATCTTTTTAACCACAACTTAGCCAGGTGAATTTATTTAACTAGACCAATGGAGCTCTCTAAGTCCTTGGATGATGGGACTACCGCTATACTTAAAGTAATTGACCACCAATAATGTGGTGTCACCCCGTTAATATGGCGGTACTATACCGCGGTATCCTCCAATACCGCGGTACTGATACCGCTTGTTAACGCGAACAAGTATGTGTGAGTAAATACCTCCCCTAAAAGAGTTCCATGAAAATCACCGCGGTATTCAACAAAATTAATGCGGTGCCCGCTAAAAGACCACGTATCATTATCGCCCAATACCGTAACTCCACGCCATGACCATCGCGATACCGCTACCGTTTATTACCGGTATCACCGCGGTCATGACCGGGGTATCACCCCGTTTTTCTGGTCAATTACTTTGAGAATAGCGGTACATTGGATCAAACAGGGCAGAGATAGGTGATTTAACCCCTTTTACCCATTCCATGTCTTTTAACCTTTTCCATTAAATAAATAATTATATTATTTTGATATCTCACATGGCAATTTGCAACAACATGAATAGAACTGCTCACACTATGATAGTGGTGACAGGCTCTAGAGTTTAGATGTTATATTAACCCTTCTATATTGACTCATACATTCCAATAATTTGTGTTATTACTGGTTATTATGTACATTTGTCATATACTACTTTAGATCATAACAGTATACTCTATAATTCAACATTAAAAGATTATGATTCTGATCTTAACAATTTACTATCGCCAAGGGATGGGTTAAACATCTGCCGATCGTGATCGGCCTCTCGTTTTAAACGGAGTTATGGCTTATGGATTTTAGCGTCTAAACTGAAAATAGGTTATCACTATCGCCAAGGTATGGGTTAAACATCTGCCGATCGTGATCGGCCTCTTATCAAAGCCACTACTAAATATTGCTATGGGTCGACTTTGTGTGGGGCCGACTTTGTATGGCAATGGGATGTCAGATCATAAATTCTATGATCTGACATCCCATTGTCATACAAATTCAGCCCCATGCGAAGTCGACCCCATAGAATGGGTCTGTGACTACCCACCCCTGAGTAACTCACCCATTTGGCTGTGTGACAACCGTTCAACCGCCTGCCTAAAAGTTATAATTGGTAATTAGGAGGTGCGCGAGAGGATTTAATATGAGATGTTTGTTTAAAGAAACTAGGATATGTACTTTATTGACTTTCTTTTGAGGTAATAATAAATAATATACACATCACTGTCACATGTAATATAACTTACATAACAGTCAACAATGTAACGATAATAATATTCAAACTATATAATACGTTTATTCAAGTTTTAATGAACGAAGTTTAAACAAAAATTTAGAAACAAAGTTTAATGAAGGAAGTATAGTATGAACAAACTTTAATGAACTTTAACGAACGAATGGTTGACAATCAATTTAAGTTGTCGATGGGGCTGCTGTGTAGTACCGCAGATCATCGTCTGCATGGCTCAAGGTGGTCTCTTCCATATCGTTGTTTGTCCCTCTGGTGGGAAAATGAACTGTTTATCCATTGATGCTGCATATAGTCGACGACCTCTCTCATCTTCGTAACATCAGTGAAATGAATACTGATCACTAAGTGTTATGATAACACATTGTGATAATGAACCCTTTGCATCAAATGGTTGTTTTGAAAGTACCCCTTTTCATTAGTCATCACTTACAAGTACATGTACCTTACATGTAAGTGCAGTTATGTTGTCAAAACATCATGTCATTCTTTTCTCCTGTCCAAATAATTAATGAATAAACACATGTTTTATTGGTCAACTACTTAAATAATATATCAATCAAAGAAAATAAAAAAAACATAATTACTATTAACAATTTTGGGATGGGTAGTCCAGTTCCCCATGGAAATATTCAGTAGAGTGGCTTTGACAGAAAAAGTCCTCTATTTTTTGTAGATACCCCATTGTCGTTAGAACAAATTGAAACTTTCCATGTCAGTCAAGTGTTCATTGGTACAATGGCCAGTTGGCCACATTAAAATAATACTCAATGGTGCCGGAACCCTGTGCCAAGGATAAAAATTTAATTTTTATGCAAAAAAACGGAGATAATATTTACCGAGAATGAACAACTGAGAACAAATCTATAATTAATAATTAAGTCATAATAATGTTTAATTATAATGTATATATCAATCTTTAGTGAATATTATACCATGTTTGATCTTTTAAATGCCATATACATGTACCGGTATGTAGTTATTATGGATACCAATATATCAAGAACTTGAAACACAGCAGCTGCCGTGTTGTCAGTTGGCACTAACACAAAGGTCATCCACTTTTTTCCATACAGTAGACCGGGGTGGGTGGTTCAGCTGCGAAATTTTTTTTTTTTTTCCTGAGTGGTCCTCTTACAACATTTCTGCAATATAATTGCCTCAAAGTGTTCAGCATCATTGTTAAGGTGTGTATGACACTTAGGGCAGTGCTTAGAGGGGTAGTTAGTGTGGATATTGGCATGATGCTTCTCAGAAATCCAGATTACGAACCAGCTCTCAGGAATTCGTCTTTTACATCCAATCACATTGCCATGTACCAATGCTACTTTTTCCAGATGAAAATGAACAGTTATGTAGCACATGAATAAACTTTAATGTAAATAAAATGAAAAAAGCTATGCATTTATAGCATTAATATTTACTCATTATACCTGATCAGACAGACATAATTAGAGGCAAAAACATGGAAACCTCATCATGCTAGAAATTATTGAATCCTATTTAAAGCAACATCCAGTGTTAATTTCTGTTTGTTTCATTTAGTTGTATTTATTGTTTGTTTATGAACACACAATTAAATTTCACATCAAAGCCATATGGATGCTGATAAAACATGGTGTGAGATGGTATAAGATCTTGTGGATCCAGTATTATTTAGCATAAATGTTTTGCCAAAATTGATATTTTATTATTTTGATAAAGTTTTCAGGTGATTACTGAAAATCAGTGGAAATTTGGTAAAATGTTCATATAAGGCCAAAGAAAAAAGATGCTACGCACATCGACCGTCCCTAAAAAATAACCGCTGACCCTAATCTTTTTATTGATATTTGGAGAAAAGGCCGAAAAATAAAAATAAAAAACCACCAATGCACATACATAATGATGTTCATTAGTTGCAAAACATGTGGTTTCTAACATATCCCTGTGTAAAGTGACCATAAAGTGACAGCTGGATCTCAACAGTTAAAAATCCAGGTGTGGATTCATGGATTGATGTGCATGATTTTCGATTTTAGTTTCCTGAGAGTGGATATCAGGCCTGTTTTAAGCCATGGTTGGTACTATCAACAGACATGGTGGGTGTGTGTATAGGTATAAATATAGAGGTTATCACCACACATGGAAGGGGTATACATGTAGCTACATGTACTGTTTCCAAAAACCAGGCATGCTACCAGTAGGTTGGATGTACATGTACTGGCTACCTCCAGAAAATGGGACGTAGTCATCACAATACAAGTACCGGTGTAATGGTGGTACATGTATTATCATGTATTATGTGTAAAATTCTCATAAAAAATTAGTGACATCAATTTCATACCAAGTCACATAGCCAAAATTATGAAAAAATATGCGGTATCTTGCAGTGTAATTTATTGTTTTTAGCTATAGTCATCACTCCTCGTCCGTCCATCCGTCAACAATTCTTTGAACATCTTCTCCTCTGGAACCGTAAGACCGAATTGGTTCATATTTGGTGTGGATGTTCCCTAGGTGACTCTCATTCATATTTGTTCAAATGAGGTCACTGGGTCAAATAGTTGCGAAACCAGGGCCATAACTCTATTCCTCCATAGTAATTCTTACAACAACTTCTTGTCCATAACCATTGTGCCGATTTAGCTAATATTTGGTATGGAGGGTCCTTGGGTGACTGGTGTTCAGATTTGTTCAAATGAGGTCACCCGGTCAATTAGTTGAGAAACCAGGGCCATAACTCATAGTAATTCTTAGAATGACCTCTTCTAAACAAATATTGGGTGGATGGGGTTAAGATTTGTTCAAATGGGGTCACTGGGTCAAATAGGGGCAGAGCCAGGGACATAATTCTAAAAAAAAATAACATTTTTTGCATTTTGACCTTGATTTTTTTTTAGACACATCACAGCTACCCCACCCTCCCCACCCCACCTCCTGTCCCTGCCACATCACGCTGTACCATACCATATTATCTCTGCCTAGTTCACCCCATTAAAATCCTTGTTTTGATCACAGCTGTAGGAGTAACATAAAGCTGTCTGTGCAGTCGTTAAAACCTAATTATCTAAATGTCGAACACCTCTCCTCAAGACATACTGGTAGCTGATAGTGGTTTCATGAATAGAATTTAATCCCAGAGAATGCACTGGCTTTCAATGTCATGGGAATTTTGTTAAGCTAATGTAGTCATGCATTCAAATAAATGATGTACCGTACATGTATGTCATATTCTCGTAGGGATGTCCCCACAGTGTTGGGGGGGGGGGATTGACAGATTTGTTCAATGAAATGTAATTTTGAAGCTCACCTGAGACGAGGCTATAGTCATCACTTCTCATCTGTCACCTGTTCATCTGTCTGTCCGTCCATCCATCTGTCAACAATTCTTTGAACATCTTCTCTAGATCATAAGACTGAATGGGTTCATATTTGGTGTGGATGTTCCCTTGGTGACTCACATTTAGATTTGTTCAAATGAGGTCACTCTGTCAAATGGTTGTGAAGCCAGGGCCATAACTCTTGCCCTCCATAGTAATTCTTAAAAACGACTTCTCATGTACCATCAGGTTGAATGGGTTCATATTTGGTATGAAGGGTCCTTTGGTGACTGTAGTTCAGATTTGTTCAAATGGGGTCACCTGGTCAAATAGGGGCCAAGCAAAGGACAGTTTTCCTCGTAATATGCATCCTTCAGACGGACCATCAGGTATATTTTACTGATATTTAGTATGAAGGGTTCTTTGGTGTCTGAGATTCAAATTTATTTAGATGGGGTCACCAGGTTAAATAACTGTATGTCTCTATAGTAATACTTAAAATGTCTTCTCAAGAGAGGTTGGACTATTTAGCTTACATATAGTATGGAGAATCCTTTAGTGACTGAGATTCAGATTTGTTAACATGAGGTCAACCCATTAAGAAATGACAGGGGCTATGGGGATTTAAGACTTTTGTGTCTAATAAAATCATTAAAATAAAAAAATCATTAAAATATCTACCTTGGAACTACCTGACTGATTAATCTGACATACATATAGTGTTTTTGGGTCCATGGATAATTGGGCTTTAAACATGTCTAAATGGTTTTATAAAAAGGCGCTTGTGAGATTGGAAATTTCCAACAATTGAGAAAGTTTGAGATGTCGGTTGTGAAATTCCAACCTAAAACTTGGGAGAATATAAAATCAGAAGGATACTAATTTTGCAAAATCAATAAAATGAAAACGGTTGGGGTGCCGGAATAAAGGCGGGCGGGTCACCAGAAACACAGGTCTTTTTATTTTCGCTCTAACAAAGCTTGATCTCGGTTTGTAGTGTCTTCTCGAGTTTGACAAGAGTGTGGACACGTTATTAAATAATTTGCCTTAATAGATTTTATGAAAAAGAAAACTCCCATGAGTTTTGTATCCGGGCTTTGGCCCAGCAGATATGGTGTGGCAGCTGTAAAAAAAAAATTGTCAAAAGTCACAGGGCCTAGACATTGCCCTAATAGCAGAGCGGCTTTGATCGAAAAAGTCCTCTAGTTTTGGAGGTACCCGATTTCGTGCCTCCTCTCGACTGTTAACTCGTGATATACAGGTACATGTAGTTAAAATAAATGAAACCATTAATTTCAAATTTATAAATTATAATTTATACTGATATATGCAGAGCAGTGATCATTGCATTTTTAAGTTTTCTGAGGAGACTCTAAATTAAATGTCTTACTTTAAATTTTTCCACACATGGAGTTAATTCAAAATCAACAATCCAGTGCAGACACTGTGCATTGCACTTCTGATATCTCTTATAGTTGATTGTTTACAATTTTGAAACGTCTTGTCTGTTAGTTCTGGATCGAGCATTTAAGAAAGTAACACTGCTTTCACAACTCAATGAATTTTGATCACCAAACAGACCTATCATGTAGCTAGTACTTAATTAACACTTAGGCATGGCTCATGCCTTTGTGTTACCGCATAGCGGCGTCAATGGGCGCGTCACTGTGACGATACATAAGTTAATGGCCATAGACGACACATTTAACTTACCAAATTAAAATAAATTACAGTGACGATTAATTAAATGGATATGTTGGATTTTGTCCACTGACATAATAAATACATTACGGGACGCTTACGGCCTCGCCTAATATTGATCTCACTTCGCCTCACAGGACACCATATCCGACCACTAAGCGTCCCGTAACTTATAATATTCACTTAAGATTGATATATACACTATAATTGAACATTATTATGACTTAATTATTAATATTTGAGCATAGAAATTCCCCTTCAAAATTGTTTAATTAACCACCTTTTTAAAGATATGGAAGTCCTTCGCGATGGGTATTGCTGTTTAAAAAGTCACATCCGTTAAAACCGCCATAAACACAAAGAATATTAAACTATATACATGTAGACAGATTTTGTTAAAATTAACACCATATTTTTTACTACAACATACTGATATATCGTTTGCTCATTCTTGCCACTCATGATTTTGGTGTTGAATGGGTCACCGGGAATCTCCCAAATAAATTGCCTTGTTATGCTTATCACACTAGGGATGTGGACCGGACCGCAAAAAATGGTATGGTCCAGGGCGGACCACACAGGACTGCCTTCATTGGACCGGTCCACCCAATTCGGTCTGGTACTGTACCAGTTCGCGAACTTTATTACATAGATCTACATGTATGTCTAGCTTAAGTACTGGGCCATTACCATGTCAATTAAGTTACTAACTCTCATCTACATTTCAAATTGAAATTTTCAATGTACTGAACACAGGTCGCGAATCGTGATATACTAACCTACCAGAATAGTTGGCAATATCTAACTCGAAGTAACTACCATACATCAATACCGATATACCGGTACGATGGTACGCATATCTACATTTCGGAAATTGACCAATTTATCTGGAATATATTCAGTTAGCAACGCTAAGAACAAAACATTATGAGTGCTGAACGACTCGGAGCATTTGCACTCAACCCAATCATAGCATGTGGGGGATAGCGGAAACGTGAAATACTGACACTACAGTGAGTCACAGTCACAAGTTTTAAGCACATTTATTCGTTCTCTAACTTCTATACAATGATGTAGGTAAAAACATTCACTACACATTTCCACAATGTATTATATGATATGACGTCCAGAGTTTAATACATGCTTGCCTGGCAGTAACTTGAAGCTTTCTGTAACACAAGCGCGTATACCAAAGTAAGATTTAACACATTTCCCTCCGTTTAAGGTATTTTATAATGATTGGAGTCCAGGTAAGAATACTGGACCACGAGAGCTGGACCAAACTGGACTGGACTGCCTCTTCACTGGACCAGTGGTGGTCCGGTCCACATCCCTATATCACACACACTTTATGTGCCGTATACAGTATAAACAAATACTCAGTTCACACAAAAGTATGTTTTGTGGGCAATATCGCATTCATATCATTATACTTTTTAATATTAGTATATTTTTGAGGAAATTCATAATTTGGTAACTTTTATTCATAAATTATAGCCTATACAACCAAGGCCGTCTATGCCTTTATTAAATTCAAATAAATTCTAATTTATCCTTTAAGGTCTGCGAAGCCCGCAACTTTACAATTGACTACAAAGACAACATATTCCGCAAAGATGGTGAGCCATTCCGGTATATATCAGGTAGCATGCATTACAGTCGAACTCATCCCTATTATTGGAAAGACAGGCTGCTCAAGATGTATGCTGCTGGTCTGAATGCAGTACAATTGTAAGTATCTAATGACTTTTATTTGATTACTGAGTATTTTTATGATGGCTTAACCCTTTACCCAACAGTAGGGCCCTGTGCCAATGCATTCTCTTATATATGCGAGTCGACCATAGGTCGCCTCGCATATATAAGAGAATGCATTGGCTTAACACATTAAAAATTATAAAATTGTTAAAGAATGTAAGAAAAAATGGTAAAAAGTGTTAAAAAAAGAATTTTTTGTAGGCCAATGCATTCTCTTATAAATGCGAGGCGACCTATGGTCGACTCGCATATATAAGAGAATGCATTGGCACAGGGCATAACTGTAACTATCACAATGTGGTCAAGGAGCCGGTTCCAATGATATCCATATTTGTATGGTTTTATTGAGACAGACCGAAGATATTTTAGGCTGTTGAAGCTTTATTTGGCCGGTTTTGGCCGGTTTGTTGGGTAAAGGGTTAAATACCTGGTAGTGATTATTAACACTCCCATGTCATCAAATATTATTAGTTTTATTTATCAAATTTGTTTAGTTTGTATAAAAGATCATCAGTATTAAAAAGGGTATGTATCTACACTCTTGACATACTATTTGTACATATAATGTCACTAAAAAATAAGATTTAGATAAACAATATATATGCCAAATTTAGAGTCATCATCTTGTTCCCGAGCTTGAAGATAAAACATAAGTGACCACATTGTACCACAGAGTCAATTTATGGGTGTTCATGTAATATGTCGAGAGATGTCAATCAAGTGTTCGCTTTGTGTGTTGTTGTTACAAATTTGATGATGTTTGGTTCGCCTTCTATCATAAATAAAAAAAAATATATGGATGCATAGGTCGCAATGACTTATATCCAAAGATATATTTGGCATGAAAATTCATGGTTGGAACTTATAGGCATATTGTCAATCATCATGAACGTATCTTTGATTGTACATGTACACATCTAGGCATGATTCTTTACTTTATTTGGTCCACTTGAAGAACCGTTGAAATTCAGGAAGTTTGTTCCAAGTTTGTAATAACCTCTGAGCAGAGAAGTTGAATCACACACCATGTGGCGCTGGTTCATTTGTATTTTATAATATGGACCATGAGTTCTCGAGTCGTTGGCGGTACTGTATATTCAGTTTTTGTCAACATTATATTGTCCATGCATTAGTTAGAATATTTCGATTAAATCGCCTCACAGTCTTTATTTGAGACATCCAAGCTCAAAGTCAATCTCCATATGATGGTTTCTTTAGAATAGGAAATAGTTTGGTGGCCCTTCTCTGGATGTTTTCTATCTCCTTTGAACGAACGGATGAAATATTACGAGTATGTTTTATGTTTTTTCTAAATCGCATTGTTCTTCATGGCTAATGTTTGGCGTATACATGTAGTATTTATTTTATCCATTCTATACTCTGTTAATAGCGTGTGCCATATGATGAAGGTGAATAAGTACATAATATCACTTTAAAGCACTTTCAGAGAGTGGTGTATGCATTCAACACTCAATTAGAAGAAACACAAAAACTATCCAAGTTTTTGCATGGGACACATTGTATTGGGTTCTTGATGTCAGACATTCTTTGTTCAGTATTCTAATTTGGCTGTTGTACGATGCATTTAAAATGGGTCTAATATTGGTATTCCACAAAATGTCGGAGCATTTGTACCCTGTTATTGCATTGGATACTTTTTGGTCAAATGAAATTTTCTTTGATAAATTTCCCCAAAAAATTGTCCATTTGCCATTTTGGCCACCGACAGCATGAATGCTGCATCTGGATTGCATGTTTTTGAAAATATATTTCTGTAAGTTTTGGCAGAAGGGTATCTGATGATTTTAAAACAGCTATGAATTAATTTGTGAAGACATGTTTTATTTTTCTTTCAGTTATGTCCCCTGGAATGTTCATGAACCAGTAGAAGGACAATACAGCTTTGATGGTCAGAATGATGTAGAAGGTTTCATCAAATTGGCTCAAGAAGTTGGACTGTTGGTGATAGTTCGAGCCGGGCCATACATATGTGGAGAATGGGAATTTGTAAGTTTTAGTTTAAGATCAATCAGAATACTAATTTTAATTCGTGGGGGCCTATTAACCTCTTTGCTGCAAAATGACATGACGTCATGTGCTGGGCTGTTGACATTTTTGCAATTTTCCAGTGGAAAAAATATAACGGGGACATTACAAGAACTATACTGACTCAGTTGAAAGGCTATTATAATTCACCATCGTGGAACATCATACACTGTTGGAAACTTCGAGATACAATTGTTCTGATGTACAAATCTCTGAGTTCCAGTTATGAATAATGGGCTACTGCTAGTGTGTTGAACTAGGTCCGTACATACTACGGATCATATAGCACATGACGTGCACTTTTATATCCGTAATAGTTACGGACGTCACAGCAGCGAAGAGGTTAATCATTGACAAATTTCGGATGTTATGTCAATTTTATGAAAATGGACATAACATCCGATCTTGGTCCCTATCTCCTATACTGATACAATGTCCTATGATCCCTTCTGTATTATTTTGTGCAAACAAGGCTGGATTAATTTCTCAATAAAGGCTAATAGTTGCATCACATGATGGAATACATAAAAAAAACTGTTACATCCATCTAGTCAGTTGGTGAAATAGAGCAGAAAGCTATTGGTGCACTAACCAGGGTTGGGGTAATCGTCATCAGTAATTGTAATCAAAGTAATCGATTACAAAATTTGGAGTAATCATCTGTAATCAGTAATCATGACATTTCTTGATTACAAGTAATTGTAATCGTAATCGATTACTTTCAAATGTACCTGTAATCATGATTACATTTTGATTACTTTTTGATTACTTTTACTAAAATATCCATATGGATGGCTATTGGATACTCATAGTCTCATACTGTGGTACTATGGAGTGTGCAAAGATACATACAACATATTAGAAAGTTAATACAATGTTGTCATGTCTTATGTTAGTGGTACAGTGTGTATGTACATTCTAGCAGTGGACACAGATAACAACACACAATTGTTGAATAGCAGTATGAATAGCAATAAACTTGTGATGAAGACAAATAAAATGTTCTAATATGAATAAATAGGGTAGCCAACTTCAATTAAGATTAAATTGAATTGGGACTGCTGCAGACAATGGCTGTAAAGTCACACTGGTACAATAGGGCTAATTAACTGAACAAAGAAGGTGTGAAGTACATGGGTAGACCTAATTAGCTGGTTTGTCATTTACTGCACCCATGGAGTTAAGCCTAATTTAATCCTCACCAGGATTAACAACGGATGATCATCAAATAAATCTTAATGTTATCTTCATTGTGTTGGGTATTGAATCTAACAGATCATGCAAATATTTTATAATTGTTTCTGGTGATATTTTCATAAATATTATGCATTCGTTTGAATGCATGTAAGAAAATTAAAAATATATTAAAAATTATTTACATAAATAAATACAAATTAAACATAATGTATTCCCAATAAGTTGGTGCATAACTTCATGATAAAACCTTTCCAATACATGTAAATGTAAAAAAAAAGTTTTTATGTTTTTTGCTTGCATCTTT
Organism: Siphonodentalium dalli; assembly: GCA_032622095.1. Classification (NCBI taxonomy): domain Eukaryota; kingdom Metazoa; phylum Mollusca; class Scaphopoda; order Gadilida; family Siphonodentaliidae; genus Siphonodentalium; species Siphonodentalium dalli. Next base: position 117,999,074 of record CP136068.1, on the reverse strand, counting down.
CTATTGTTTCAGTCGTTTCTTGTTTCCATGTTATGCAGTGATGTCTTTATTCAATCATATTTGACATGTTAATTTGAATTATTTCATTATTTATTTCTATGCGATCAAAATGGTTGGAAACCAACAATTGTAATCAGATGTAATCAAAAAGTAATCGATTACATTTACTAAAGTAATTGTAATCGTAATCGATTACATTGGAAAAAATGTAATCAGTAATCGTAATCGTAATCATGTAAATCAAAAGTAATTGTAATCGTAATCGATTACATTGGTATGTAATCGCCCCAACCCTGGCACTAACTGTATATTTTTCAGTAGTCATGAACTTGGACTACCTGGAAGTCAATTTTCATGACTACTGATTGTCATAATAGCCGGTATCGTCGGACCTGTTGAGGTGAACAAATAACAAACTCCGATCCATGAATTCATGTCCCAACGAAATTTCATTTTTGTGAGAAACCACAAAAATAAATGTTAACCCTTCCATGAATGGAGCTTCCTGAAATTTTGTGAAAACCATGTGCCAATGCATTCTCTTATATATGCGACTAGCCCATAGGGCACCTTGCATATATAAGAGAATGCATTTGCCTAACAATATTTACCTTCACATTGTATGCGAGTGCATTCTCTTATATATGCTAGGCTCCCTATAATCATGAACGGTTAATGAAACTAATGAAACAAAGCCATTTACAGTAGGTGGAGGCACTGACTCAGTATGATGTGCTCCTTCCATAATTGCATGAGCATATGATTATTTCTTATGGAAATAATTAACCCCTGACTTTACTCTCAAATATATAAATTTTACTATTATATTGACAGGGTTCGTTCTGCTACTTGACAAATTTGCAAATGAGAAAATAATGCATTCATTTGGCTAAAGATTTGGCCTCCGTGATATCAATTTCACAAGAAAGTGGAAACTATTTATTAAGAAATTAGTCGCTCAAACCCTCCGTGCCATGAAAACCATATAATAATGGTGCTTATATAGCTCTTATCTCCAGTACCATGAGCAGACCCTGAGCACTTCACATTATTACCACAGCTGTTGAGTAATGCCGAGTCTTGTGCCTGCTGCCATTTTACTGCCGCTTCACTAGGCTTACGCTTACCCAACAACCAGCTCCCTATTTCTCGTCTAGGTATAGGCTATACATATAGCAATGTTTTATAGTTGCAGCTTATTATACAGGTTGAATATATAGAGTTAACACCTCTTCCAGCAAGTGTTAATCAATCTGATTGCATATGCGATCAGCAGGGCATTGTGTATGATGGATATGGCAAATAACAATAAATTGTTGATTATCTGCAATGATTAATTATGTTTGGTCACACATATTGGCGTAAATATTTTAAAACAACAATACAAGGCTTTGAAATAGCCATTTTTCCTGCCTGAGAATCAATTTTATATAAACCCTTTAATTCCGGTCAGCTCTATCATTGGCATCTTCCAAGAGAATTTGGCAAAAATATTATCATTTTGGCTAAGGCCAAAAAAAAAATATTATTTGTTTCCTATTTAATACGGTGCCAAAAAATTCCAGGTAGGTAGGTAGGGATTTATTTTTTTTTGGTAATATTTTTTTATTTTTTCCCCGAACAGTTAAGAAGTACATTAATGCTTACTCTTTATACTTGTGTTAAGGCTGTCCATGTATATTGCAAGTAAACAGTTAATGTAGCACAATAATATGATAAGTATTGTCAATGTGAACAAACAAATGCCACCCAGGCACTCAATTATGCAGCTCTCTTGTAATTATTCTCTCAGTTTAGATTGTGGTGGCACATCTTTCTCAGAGCACAATATTGACATATCAACAGGCCCAAGACATACACTATTACTTTATAATAACATAACTTGTATGATATTAATTCAAACCTCACTTAAATATTTGGTCATACACCTCAGGACCTAAGACCAGGCCTGGCCCTTTGAAATTGGAAGGAGGGCAATGATCGCCCTCCTTAATATATCCCAGGAGGGCTATTTTATCTGACCATATGATGCAAAGCATCATCCGAGTCTCGCAGAGGCGAGCGGGGGTGAGTTTGAGAGGGGGTGTCCCCCTCTCATGATTAGGGGGGTCCGGGGGTCCTCCCCAGGGAAATTTTTAATATGTAGTGTCCCTGAGAGCGATTCTGGCATATATTTGTGGATTTTGTTCAGTGTTTCTTGAGGGAAAAAATGTAGTTTTGTGTGACCCACATTATGTGAGTAAAGGGGGGGATGCCCTATAGCAGAAGAGTCCACAATTAGAGGTACCATGTCTTACCCACCGGAAGCTGACATAAGCTAATGATAGGTAGAGCACTCTGCTGTATAGGCATATATGTATATGCATATGTAAACCATAATATTTATATACTTATTAAAAGATACCAACACTGAAATTTAAAAAAAAAAAAAAAAAAATTTTTTTTTTTTTTTTAATTTTTTTTTTATTATACTTACGCGAGGAGGGCGATAGGCGCCCTCCTTATTTTAATTTCAGGCGGGCGGAGGCGGGCGAGGGCGATCGCCCGCCTTAAAAGGCCAGGCCTGCTAAGACACATATCTCACATGCACCTCAGACACATTGCACAGGGTGTAAATGTTCCTCAGACATCCCTCAACTGCACTGAAATATAAAGTCCCACACCACACTGAAAATGGTACCACAGGCCACACCTTGACTGAGGTACCACACCTCAGCATTCAAATTGGCATATGCATGCTTGTAAGTTTTATATACCCAAACAAACCAGTAGATAATTTCATGTGCTTTTTAGTGCCCATCCCAGAAGGGTGTTTGATATGGTAGACATGCAGTCATCTTTATACTGTCTGTATACATACTAGTAACTATGCATGAACACTATGAATCCTTGATTGACTGGGGAGAGGAACTTTAAATTCTGATATAGAAAGTCTTCTACATGTATATTGCTCTCTAGCAGATAAGACTTCTTCCCATATGACATGGGAGTTGAACAAACAAGATTACCACAGGCAGGTTTTAAAGACTGCAGATATATTGGTGAGATTGGGATTCATCTGCAACCACAAATGGACATGTATTTTAATAGAAGTAAATTGTTTTTGAAAATTCCATCTAAAATTATTGCTGCTTAATGTAAACATAGTATATAGTAAATATTTAACGATTTTGATGTGTTTGCATGCCAATGACATGCATTAAAAAAAAATTAAATTTTTTTTTTTTTTTTTTTTTTTTTTTTTTTTTTTTTTTTTTTTGGGTTGTAATTTTTTTATTTGAGTTGAAATTTGAAGAAAAAAAGTCCAGGTCGGCCCAATTTCGGCAGGTCGGTCGGGTAACCGGAAACACAGATGTTTTTTTTTTTGGCCTAAATAAATTTTGGTTCAGCACAGACTCTGGATTCTGATAGTTAATATGCTGTGCTGCTTTCTATACCACAGGGTGGGTTTCCAGCATGGATCATAAAAGATCATCCGAATATGATTCTCAGGACCTCTGATACAAGTAAGTAATAGTGACATTGTGAATTTGTTTACTCTGTCCACAATAGAGGTGGCATACATGTATATACCCTATATAAGAAAATGCTTAGTGTAGGCCAAATAAAACAAAACTCATTTTTTTATCTCTTTGTCAGAAAAATCCAGGCAGATATAGATAAGGGATTTTTTACCTATTTTTGTATGTTTTTTTTTTTAGAACAAGTATTTCATGGGTTATTTATAGGCAAGTAGTTGGTTTCTTGCTTCAATTCTACCATAATGGATGGCACAATGAAAATTCTTTTATAACCGAAAGATATGTGACCCGCCATATCAAATCCAGTCGTAAGTCGGGATTTTTTTTTACCCTGTGCCAATGCATTCTCTTATATATGCGAGTCGACCATAGGTCGCCTCGCATATATAAGAGAATGCATTGGCCTAACAATTTTTTATCATTTTTTTAAAATAAATGTTTCTTACAATTTTTAGGACATAAAATAAAAAACATCCATTACCCTGCAGGGAGCCCCACACATATATAGAAGCATATAGAAGAGTGTCGTCTGCTCATGTTTGTCTGGGGCTCTGTATGGGTGAAATTAAAAAATTGTTAAAGAATACAATAAAAAATTATTAAAATTGTAAAAAATTGTGAGGCCAATGCATTCTCTTATATATGCGTGGCGACCTATGGTCGACTCGCATATATAAGAGAATGCATTGGCACAGGGTAAAAAAAATCCCAACTTACGACTGGATTTGATATGGCGGGTCACATATGTGTGCAACAAAGCCATCTAGAGCCCCAAAATGGTAATTTAGCATGCACTTAGTCAAAGTCATTAGCATTAATATAGTAACCATATATATGAGACACAATGGCTCAGAACAATTATAGACATTAATAAAATTCCATGACTGGAGCTTCCTGAAAGTTTGCAAAAACTCGGTGCCGATGCATTCTCTTATATATGCGAGTCTCCCATAGGGAGCCTCGCATATATATTATTAATAGTAAACTGGAGATTAATTGCATGCTCAAAAGCTATATGAAATAGAGGAACTTTATTTTGAACCAGGTTCCCAAAACAGTGAGTGAATAGAGTTTTTATCCCCTGAAAAATTTATTTTCAGGGGACTATAGAAACGGGCTCTCTCCGTTCATTCGTCGTGCCGTCTGTTTGTCCGTCCGTTCGTCGTTCCGTCACACTTTTGACTACCTTCATGGTGTAATCATCTCCTCCTACAGATTTCATCCCAGAGATTTGAAACTTCAGAATATTGTTGCCCATATATTGAAGATGTGCAACATATGTATATTGATGACAGAAATTTTTGTTTTTGACTGAGTTATTAACCCTTTTCGACTTTTTTATAATTTTCTGTATGAGGGTACCTTCATGGTGTAATCAACTCCTCCTACAGTTTTGATCGTAGATATTTGAAACTTCAGAGTATTGTTACCCACATATTGGTGATGTGCAACATGTACATAGATGAATTAAAAATATATTGAAGATGTGCAACATATGTATATTGATGACAGAAATTTTTGTTTTTTACGGAGTTATTAATTAACCCTTTTCGACTTAGAAAATTTCAACATTTTTTTAAATTTCTTTAACAAAGCGGCATCGACTTGCCACGTTGTCGGGGGACACTGTGGTCGGCTGACCTTTTATTTATTTCTAATGATAGAGAAGGGACAGCATTCCAGGCAAATAACTAATTTCAACGTTTTTCCGTTGCAGATTACATGAATGTGGTTGATAAGTGGTTCAGTGTGTTACTGCCGAGACTGAAACCTCTTCTTTATGCAAATGGTGGGCCAGTTATTTCTATTCAGGTATGATAATAGATCAGAGATTTTATTTAAGCATAAATCTTTGATGACTAGTTATTTGAGGATGGGAAGCTATTTACCGGTAGTTCTGCTATCGCAATGAATAATACCAGACATATTCATTGGGCTAGCATTGTGGCGGTATACATCCACTTTGCCCGGATATATTACATATATTGATAGTGAGCTACATATTTACTAGCATGTTTGTATATATGTACATGTATTTGTGCTATCATATTTGTGCACCAGTTTATTGTTAAAGCAGTCATTATGAATTTATTATGTTTGTTGGCAATAAATATGCCCAAAATGGAACCTGGTGTTGCGTGAGTTCTGTCCCCTTCTCCAGGAAACAACGTAAAGGTAATATTACTTGTAAAAGCTTTTACGTTGTGGATGGATAAGGGTGATATAATGGCACTGGGTACTTCAGATTCCTTTTATAGTATATTCGGAGCTATAGATAGTCCATTTTGGGCATATTTATTGCCAACAAACATAATAAATTCATAATGACTGATTTAACAATAAACTGGTGCACAAATATGATTGCACAAATACATGTACATATATACAAACATGCTAGTAAATATGTAGCTCAACTATCAATATATGTAATATATCCGGGCAAAGTGGATGTATACCGCCACACTGTAAGCGAAATAGACTTCATGCACGCGAACTATACTCTGAGATCAACTATGAGAATAAACAACCTTTCATCGGCCGTGAAAACCGCTCAGGAAAAACCGGATGCATCTTTTGGTGGCCATATATTTCAATATGACTTCTTTTGGTGGCTCCCGGAAACCTGCATCCGATACTCTACTACATGTACATAATACTCTGTAGCAGTGCTTTCAGCCGGCCTCAATATCAAGAACGTCGGAGTTGTTCAACGCTTATTCCCATGATTACCGTTTGATGTGATAAATCAACCATTGTTTACATTGTTCTTTTGAAAATATTATGTTCCATATACAAATTATGAATTTGTGTTTTGGAAGATTAATAATTGGGCGGGAAAATTAAAAGATTTCCATAAACTGTCTGATTGACGCTATAGGCTTAAAATAAAGGAACTGAATCTTGGAGTATAAAAGACGCTATTGGCATTTATCCCGATGATCCGCGGTATCTGATTGGCTGGCAGCCTAATCCTTTTCGGCGAGAAATGATACGCAGTATTTGATTGGCTGGTGGCCGTCTTCACTTTCCGAAGTGTAATTTTGATTGGCTGACAGCCTGACACTCTAAACGTAAACAATTCTTCCAGCTGACGGGCTACTATTGAAAAATATGGTTCCATGAATGAACATGACTATCTATAGCTCTGGATATACTATAAAAGGAATCTGAAGTACCCAGTGCCATTATATCACCCTTATCCATCCACAACGTAAAAGCTTTTACAAGTAAAATTACCTTTAAAACAAAATTCAAAAGAATTTCTTAAAATTAGACCCCTGCGAATAGTGGGATTTTGATCGAATCGAATAGCACTTGAAAAATTTGAAAACGAATCCAATATCGAATCGAATAAATTATAATCTTGGTCGACAAAATGATAAGATAAAGATAAGATATGTTTCCCGTTTTCATCCATATGTCAGAATTATCTATTAAATAAAGCACGTTATCATCTTTTTTGTGAATGACGGATCGACAATTAAAGACTTCATTTCTTCAAAACATAACAAACAATTTGGAAAATACCAAGTTGTCAATTTTAGTGCGAGGTAAATAAAAACTTACAGAATTGAATGATGTCACTAATGGGGAATTTCACACTTTATCAATTCAAAACGTGGAAAAGGAGATGGAACAATGAAGTATTATGCTATCACAAATTGACATTCTCTAAAATAAAACGGGTGTTTGAATTGAAGGGATGTGACCTGCACTGTTGTGAACGACTTTACAACTGACACTGCAAGTCAAAACTGTGCAAACATGTTCAAATAATGAAACATTAATACATCTAATACTGCGTATGAGCAGTCACATGATATACTGTTCAACAGAATTGTGAAGTATCTTTCCGTCTCCAATTGAATGTCCACGGAGTACATTATAAGCTGATATATTCGTTGTCATGAAACAAGAGGGTTAGAATTAGAACATCCCAACAAATGAATCCAACAGGCCTAGAGTTCTGCTTAAATAATTTAAATCCCCAGCATATGAAGAATTGACCATTCTGTTGTATACTTTTATAACTCTGATTGAATCAAATAAGTTTGTTTGGAAAATTTAAAGGTATACATTCCAACTTGTTGTTTCCGTATCCAAGCCTTGAAATAGTGTGTCTGTCATTTGCAGAATGATGTCCCCAGAGGGTGAATTTGGTGATGCTAGCCCGCTATGCAAGGTAGCATCACTAAATTCACCCTCTGGGGACCTCATTCTGCAAATGACAGACACACTATTTCAAGGCTTGCCCGTATCATCAGATTCCAACAACAACATTTCTGGTTAGTTATCAGAACCGTTTAATTACCAAAAAAATAATGCTAACCATTATATTGTCAACTCTAGTATAAAATTTTCTGAAACGTGTTATATAGCAACATTTTGTTCCAAGCACTTTGGTATCGGGCGTATGTCTGTCGGCTCATCGATTATTTGCTAGGCCGCCAAATAATCCAGGTGGTGAAAAATATCAGATTAAAAAAATTATGTCTGATAACTCTTGAGCTTTGATGGGTGGGTTCCTCAACTCTGATAAAATATTTTTACCCCTGAAGCCAAAGAAATAGTAATTTAGGGGTGTTAATTCGGATTATGTATCTTTAAGAGTAAGTCTTTGGTATTTTCAGTTGGAAAATGAATATGGCAGCTGGAATATGTGTGATCACAACTATATGTTGCAGTTGTATGAGAAAGCGTCGAGCATTATCAGCCCTGACTCCGTCATTTATTTTACCACTGATGGCAATGGTGATGGATATCTCAAATGTGGATCAACCAATAAAACTTATACCACCGTCGACTTTGGACCCACAAGTGAGAGAAAGCGTTATGAGATGGTGTATTCGTCTGTTTGTCCTTTATGTGTTTGCACCATTTAGGAGATAACTGTACTATGTTGAGTTGGATAATCAGGGATTCGAGCATTAAAACAGTTTGGGAATGAGCCAGTTTTCTTTTTTTACCCTGTGCCAATGCATTCTCTTATATATGCGAGTCGACCATAGGTCGCCTCGCATATATAAGAGAATGCATCGGCCTAACAATTTTTTTATCATTTTTTTTAAACAAATGTTTTTTACAATTTTTAGGACATAAAATAAAAAACATCCATTACCCTGCAGGGAGCCCCACACATATATAGAAGCATATAGAAGAGTGTCGTCTGCTCATGTTTGTCTGGGGCTCTGTATGGGTGAAATTATAAAATTGTTAAAGAATACAAGAAAAAATTATTAAAATTGTAAAAAATTGTTAGGCCAATGCATTCTCATATATATGCGAGGCAACCTATGGTCGACTCGCATATATAAGAGAATGCATTGGCACAGGGTAAAAAATCTTTTTTTCATGCTCGAATCCAACGAAACTGGGTACGTTTATCTCCATTGTAACTCAGTCCACCAAAGATTTTAAAAGAAACTGCATGAAAATAAGATTTTATTGGCATTAATTTTTACAATCTATAAAGATATGCTTTTTTCTGGTGATCAAATATCTGGGTACGTTCCATGGGGTTACTCGGAGCAGCGCCCGAACAACTTCCTGTTAATCGTATCTATTGTAAATAACTCTTTGTTGAACTCGATTACATGCATTGTCAAAGCAGCATGCTCTATTTAAAATTTGTGCACAATCTTCAGTGACCATGCTGGTGAATCAAAAACTAACTTTAGCAGCTCTTGACCAATCAGTATGCATATTTTAGCGAGGAATATTCAACTTGAATTACAATTAACTTAATCCACCTGAATTCCTATTTTCTATAAGTTCCAGATATGGGATACGTATTGGCACAGTAGGAAGTGAACAGTGTTCAGATGCGTTTCATCAAGGCTCATTACTGACTTACACCATTTTTTTTTCATAGAAAGAAAAATCTAAAATTCTCCAGCAAATTTGAGGTGAACAACCATTCAGTTCTCCTGGAGGTTACCCAACATGAAAATGCTGTGACCGAAAAACAGGTCACGCCAAATTTTATGTACATCTTGCGATCACTGATTCTCACCTTAATTATCGCTCAATAATGTCCCAAAAGGAGACATTCAAAATTAGTAGTTCAATGAGTTGCACATTAGAGTTAATAATACCAGTTGTAGTGATTTTATAACAATTTGCTTAACTCTTATGGTAAGCTATGGGTTACCTAAGCACAAACCAGGCGAATACACATAATTTTGAATCTGCAGTCTCACGCGCTCTAGCCATATCCCAAAACATGCTTGTGGATAAGGCCTAATGCAATTAAACCTGTGATAGACACACTTTGTTTAATTAAAGACTAGTATCGACCACTTCTCAAGTGACTAAAATTAACATGACAATATCATTCATTTCCGAAAGAGACTTCCTCAACTTAAAATCAATATTTTATAAACCTACGGCCAAATAAATAAAAACACTGTGTTCTCAGGAACATAATTAAAGAGAACCTCATAAAAAAAATATTTGTAAATTTATCCAAAATTTTTGAAACTCTCAGAACTCAATCACCAGATTAACCACAATTAGAAATTTTGATATATTGAAGTCTATGAAATATTATGGATAAAAAGCTTCCTTCCCTCATCCTAAGTTTTCTATATAATTACTTGAGAACACAGGTTTTTTATTTTTAAGGGCCTAAAGATGATGGTTTAGAGATATGGGGTTGTCAAGTTGGATCGAGCATATTTAAGTCTTTAGTGCAAAGGCCAATCAAAATAGAATAGTTTGTATGCAAGATTTGTGCTTTTAACTCTTTCTATACTAAATGGATTCTCCCAGTCAGTTAAAAAGTGTACATCAGATTGGTCTATTATTCATCTGGAGGGATGATGATGTGATAAAAGCAGACGACATATAAATAAAAGTGCAGAAGGAGCCCCAGGCTATTTATTGAGGAAAATGTTGAGATAATATGGTCGTTTGGTGAACTTATTTTCTGAACATGTTCTATGGGATAACTACTCATCAATAATGCTTTAGTATAGAAAAGGTTAATACACCATGACAGGGACCAGCCTATAGGTTTCAAATTGGTTATTAGGGACATGTTGACTGTGAGAAGTAATAAATGCCGAAGTTAAATTTAGACCCCAATAGCACCCTTTTATGAACACAAGAGCCCAATGATATATAAATTATAGTGAGTAAGAACACCATTATAAATCTGTAAATATACTTCATATATGCAGTTGGTACATATGCTTACTGGTGTATGAGAGAGAAGTCATTCTCCCTGGGGATAGTTCTTCTTATGGAAGAAGATGTCTCCAAAGTTGCCGTCTAATCTGCTCATATATTATGGGTTTCACAAAACGCTTATGAGAACTAGGTGTCATTTCTCTATTATATTGTACTGGTATAATTAATATGAACTTATAATTCGTCCCACTGTCACATTAAAAGTCCTAGCTCCAGAATTAAAAGATTGAATTGCTGTGACAACGGATACATGTTGAATTTTAGATGGAGAACGAATATGGAAGTTATTTTGCTTGTGATTCCATCTATAACCAACACTTGAGGGACATATTTCTCAAATATTTGGGCACAAATTTCGTCCTCTTCACAACAGACGGAAACGAGGACTGGGCTCTTATCTGTGGTGCATTAAATGACACCTTTTCGGCAATAGATTTCGGTGTCACATGTGAGTAACGCCTCCCATTAGGAAACCGGTTAATTTATTCTCAAGTCAAACCATTCTATAAAGAAAGCTCCTGGGGACCTTTATATACATTTATGTTCAGTATCATATATCTGCTAACCTTTTATTTATTAAATGGATTCTCCCATTCTATTATAAACGTATACATAGGAATGGTCTACTATTCATCTGTAGGGAAGTTCAGGAAATACAAGCAGAAGACAGATTATACAAGACAGGACTTAAAATCCATAAAAGTTTGTGAGAATCAAAATATAGCATTTCTACAGCGAATCAGCTGCTTTTATGATACTCAAACTAAGAATCATGATTCTGATTCTCGTCACATTTTAAGCCCTGCAAGAGCAGAAGGCTTCTTATTAATTGATGGGGGAAATGTTCAACAAACGGCCAGAACTTATTATCTGAACATTTCCTAAGGGAATTACTCGTAATTGAATATTTAGTAAAGAAAGGGTTAATGGTCTTCTTTTATTCCACACCCGTTTAGTGTGAAGCATATGTATTCAATGGAATCGCACACATTGAATACATATACAGTAATGCTCTAAGTAATCGACTTCTTAACCACAGAAGAATTATGGGTAACTTTTCAGGATTTAGTCGGAAATATGGCTTGTTGCCATTCATCGAAAAGCCATATTTCTGACTATATCCTGAAAAGTTACCCATAATTCTGCTGTGGTTAAGAAGTCGATTACTTAAAACATTACTGTACCATCTCCTGCTAGTGGAACTACTTTATGTTAAATGCCCTTCGACATGGTGTTGCTGCGCGGCATGTTGCTTATATTTCTGCGGCAACTGTTTCTGCGGCGACGGCGTTTTCTGCGGTTACTCTTATTTTTCCGTTGATATCACGGTTTCATTTTTATTCGCGTATTTTTGTTTAAAATGACTGCATGGCGAAGTGATGCACAATCACAGTCCAAAACTGACCTGGACTGAAAACTTCTTTGCTTCCAGTATCTTCGTTCTATATGGTCACTGGAATTTACTGAATAACCGCAGAGAAAAAGCGTGATATGCGCGGCACTGCACCACCAAATTAGGACAGCGATCTAATCCAGTGGCAGCGTTTCCTGTGTTTTCTGCAATGTCGCCCGCATCACACACCATGTGCAAGCATCCATTGCATACAGTGTGTTCTAAGTCGGCATATTGCGCTATAGGCGCTGCATGCCGTGCCGCAAACGCCGTGTGTAAGGGCCTTTACATTTTCACGAGGCGACGTCATAAGTTACATCAAATATCTGCTTCCCTTGATGCCTCAATAATTTAGTGTGTCTATCAGAACTCAGGACGTTGTCCACTAAATTTTAGATGGAGAATGAATATGGGAGTTATTTCGCCTGTGACTTCAACTATCTATATCGGCTGAGAGAGATCGTTCTGAAATATTTGGGCACAAATTTTGTCCTGTTTACTACTGACGGAAAAGAAGAGTGGGATCTAGTTTGTGGTTCGATGAATAACACGTTCACAGCGATAGATTTCGGTGTTACATGTGAGTAAATGTGTGAAGATTTAGAATCATCTTGTAGTTTGTCCTCCAAAAACATTTTCAGGCGAACTATAGAAATGAGAAAAAATTAACTCATTTTCCAAGTTGAGCTACAGTGTGTTTGACACTTTCTTTACTAGAGTTATGGTCCTTGTTAGACATTACTGATTATTCTGGTGTCTAATCAAGTTGGAATCAAAGTTTGATTCGTTGGAATCAAATTTTGATTCAACGATTTATCCCAAAATCTAATTTTTCATTTCTAAAAAAGCCACTGGCCAAACAAAGCCACCTTTTTCGGGAGACAAGTGGTCAAGCAGCCTTTTACATGAATCTGAATGGTACCGGTATTTGTCATTATTAAAATTCTCCTATCAGAGTGACTTGAGGATAGATTGACCGCGATTATAAAATTATATCATCCCGTCCCAGTCAATTGGACTGTATAGCATCTGAACACAGTTCACTGAGGGAGGTGCCTAATTAGAACACAAATTTTGTATTTGTTTGCCAGCCTGGATATAGTGTCTGACATTTGCAGAATGAGGTCCCCAGAGGGAGAATTCTGTGACGCTGGGAAACCACAATTGCCATGGGAGACCTAGGATCAGATTGAATTTGGTGATGTTCATCTATTAGTCTCCTTGATTATGCATTTTATCTTCTGCAAATTAGGGGATATAGAAACTGAACAGACGGAAAAACGTAACTAAGAACATTGATAATTAGAAGCCGATGCCTAAGCAGAATGAGGTGCTGTGCAGGATAGCATCACTAAATTCACCCTCTGGGGACCTCATTCTGCAAATGTCAGACACACTTTTTCCTGGCTTGTTTGTTTGGCGTTAATTGAATCCACTGTGGGTGAATGGTAGTAATTATTTGTATGCGTGTTCATAGTATTGTAATTTGAGGCGGAGTGTTATTATACATGTACTGTCAGTACAATGGGCGACAAACATCCGTCATCAGAAAATGATTTTATGAAGTTATAACAACAAAGTCATGCATATTTCAACATGTAAGCATCACCGGTGATAACTGAAGGTATTATAGAGCTCAGGTTATGTGTGATTTTATGCAGAGACACAAAGATATCTGTTTGAAAACAAATATTGATACTCGGTTGGGCGAAATTAGGATGTTGTCGCTGTGCAAAATTAGGATGTTTCTCTGCCTCGAATTATGAAAATGCATACAAATTATTACTTCAGTTAATCCACAGTGGAATCAATGGTTATCACCACCGTGTTGGTTTCCAGGATCTTATCCCTTTCATGGCGGGAGCTGCGCTGATACAGCATTAAAGATCCTATGCCAGTGTATTCTCTTATATATGCAGGTTTCCCATAGGGAGCCTCGTATATATAAGAAAATGCACTGGCTTACAAGGTCATGGTAAATATTGTTAGGCCAATGTATTCTCTTATATATGCAAGGCTCCCTATGGGAGACTCGAATATACAGTGTATAAGAGAATGCATTGGCACAGTGTTTTCACAAAATTTTAGGAAGCTCCAATCATGACATGGTTAAGGGTTATTCATGGTGTATATTACTAATATATATAGATATATTTTACTATATAAACTAATTGGTGACTTCTGAATTTTGAACCTATTTAATTTATGGTTACTTTTAACTACCTTGCTATTCCAGTCAATGATGTCAATAACTATCTAAATTTATCATTGGACCAAGAATAGTGCAAATAACTACATCTAATCATCACCACTATAAGAAACAGTTATCATTTACTAACTGAACATTTTCATCATGATGGCTTTATACAGCAATGCTCTAATTAATCGACCTCTTAACCACAGCAGAATTATGGGTAACTTTTCAGGATTTAGTCGGAAATATGGCTTGTTGCCATTCATCGGAAAGCTCTCGGCGAGAGCTTTCCGATGAATGGCAACAAGCCATATTTCCGACTAAATCCTGAAAAGTTATCCATAATTCTGCTGTGGTTAAGAGGTCGATTAATTAGAGCATTACTATAGCTATCTTCAGGAATGATAAAGAACCGAAACTGCCATCATATACATGGTTTTGTGGAAATAATTTTGTCACTTTTTAATTTGCTTGCCAAGGTGTGTGAATTTAAAACTGGCTGAAAAATAGTACTGATATATAGACTACTGTTACTGTTTATGTATGTTTTTCTAGAATCATATAACTTATATATTTCTTTGTTTACCTCAGACAATCCAGAGCAAGCATTTAAACCACAAAGAGATTTCCAGCCAAACGGTCCCCTTGTGAGTTCATGTATATTAAAATATTTTCACTCACACATGCATTCGCACTGTGGGACATGAATGTACGTAGGATGTTGGTTGGACGAAATTACATCAGGTGACATCGCACACAGACCCCTACTTGCTTCCATTTTTTGTAGACGCAACTTGCAACGAGCTTCAGTAATGCCTTAAGTAATCGACTCCATAACCACAGCAGAATTATGGGTAAGCTTTCCAATGAATGGCAACAAGCCATATTTCCGACTAAATCCTGAAAAGTTGACCCATTATTCTGCTGTGGTTATGGAGTCGATTACTTAGGGCATTACTGTATGAGAATAATGTTTGAAATGGACACTTAATGCTCGTTTAATCTGCCAGTTGACTTGGTTGAGTGTCAATATAAGTAATGGATGTTGATTTTGTTCGATCCTATGGAGTATGGATGTCTAACCAACTTGCATCCATAGTCTATCGAATGTAAGCAAATTAACATCCATTTCTTAAATGGTGTATATCTTCCTTGAACTATCTGTATTGATTATGATTAACCCTTTACCCAACAAACCGGCCAAATAAAGCTTTAACAGCCTAAAATATCTTCGGTCTGTCTCAATAAAACCATACAAATATGGATATCATTGGAACCGGCTCATTGACCACATTGTGATGGTAATAGTTATACCCTGTGCCAATGCATTCTCTTATATATGCGAGTCGACCATAGGTCGCCTCGCATATATAAGAGAATGCATTGGCCTAAAAAAAATCTTTTTTTAACACTTTTTACCATTTTTATGTTTACCCATACCATGTATGGTAAACATAGTGTCGTTGTCCGGATTGACCACTCGTCGTTCGTCCGTCCGTCTGTCCGTCCGTCTGTCCGTCCGTCTGTCCGTCCGTAGACACTTTACGTGTAATGCGATAACTCAAACATTTTCTATCTTATCAAAACCAAATTTTGTATATGGGGTTTTCAGCCCAAAATACAGATCGAGTTCGAATATGGGTTTGATCCGACTTTTTTTTACAGAGTTATGGAACTTTTTCGACTTAGAATTCACGCATTCTGCCATAACTCAAACATTTTTTATCTGATCGGAACCAAATTTGGTATGTGAGTTTCTCGGCCCAAAATACAGACCGAGTTCGAATATGGGTTTGATCCGACTTTTTTTTACAGAGTTATGGCCCTTTTTTGACTTAGAATTCATGAATTCTGCCATAACTCAAACATTTTTTATCTGATTGTAACCAAATATGGTATATGAGGTTCTCAGACCAACATACTGATTGAGTTCGAATATGGGTTTGATCGGATGTTTTTTAATGGAGTTATGGTCCTTTGACATATAGTTCACACATACTTCGATAAAGCAACCATTTTTCATCTGATAGGAGCCAAATTTGGTATATGAGTTTCTCAACTCAAAATACAGAACGAGTTTGAATATGGGTTAGATCCAATTTGTTATACCAGAGATATGGCCCTTTTTCAACTAAGAATTATCCAATTATAACCCAAGTAACTTACAATTAATGAATACCTCAGCCTCACAGCTTCTCTGTGAGAGAGATAAAAAGACATGGTTTATTGAGAGTTATTTATAGCCCTCATATGTTCCCTCTGTATAAGAGACACAAATTAGTGAATTATTGGATAAATTGATTTAGCTATCTTATTAACCACAACTTAATGTGAATTTATTTAACTAGACCAATGGAGCTCTCTAAGTCCTTGGATGATGGGACTACATTGGATCAAACAGGGCAGAGATAGGTGATTTAACCCCTTTTACCCATTCCATGTCTTTTAACCTTTTCCATTAAATAAATAATTATATTATTTTGATATCTCACATGGCAATTTGCAACAACATGAATATAAATGCTTATACTATGATAGTGGTGACAGGCTCTAGAGTTTAGACGTTATATTAACCCTTCTATATTGACTCATACATTCCAATAATTTGTGTTATTACTGGTTATTATGTACTACTTCATATCATAACAGTATACTCTATAATTCAACATTAAAAGATTATGATTCTGATTATAACAATTTACTATCGCCAAGGGATGGGTTAAACATCTGCCGATCGTGATCGGCCTCTCGTTTCTTACATTCTTTAACAATTTTATAATTTTTAATGTGTTAAGCCAATGCATTCTCTTATATATGCGAGGCGACCTATGGTCGACTCGCATATATAAGAGAATGCATTGGCACAGGGCCCTTCTGTTGGGTAAAGGGTTAAAAGGGCCCAAGGCACTCGCTGTTAGTAGATGTGCAAAAATTGTAAGTCTAAAACACCACCACCAAGAAGAACATGGAGAAATAAATAAACATTGTTCTTTTATTTATTATTGATAATTCTCCAATATTAAAATTTTGCATGTTGAAACCATTGTTTTGTAAACATAACTGTTATAGTGATTTGTCATCAGATCGCTTAGTAAGTTAAACTAATTTAGTCTAAATACATATGAATGCAGCAATCTTGGATTTTTACTCTTTGTATGACTACATCCTTCGGAATGCCTTACAACCAACATTTTTCATTTGATTGATCTCAAACTTCATATGGCTCTTCGGGTTGGCCTCCAGAATTACTTAAACACTTCAATTTTCCACATTCATCATCTCCTTTGACTCTGATTTATGACATTATCCCCTCTCAAGTTGAGCTACAATATCATTGACACTTTCATTTATTGTGGACTGGCCTAAAAGAAAACTTTCTTTTGCCCCTACTCTTGTGAACAAAGATTACAAAATGGCCCACAGTGTCTGCATCTGTCTTTTAGTTTTGTTAGCATAACTAATAATTTTTCACTTTATAGGTTAACTCTGAGTTTTATCCTGGATGGTTGGACCACTGGGGGTCGCCACATAGTACGAGGAGCACTGACACTGTTGCAAAGAGTCTTGATTTGCTGCTGAACTATGGAGCTAACATAAACCTGTATGTCTGTATTACCTCAAATATTGTGAACTGCATATCCATTGCCCCCAAAACACAAATTTTGAATGTATAAATAAATAAACTACATGGTCTCAGGTGTCTAATAATAGTATTTGCCCTATTCTTATCTTTTTGAAGAAAATTCTTACAACAATGAAATGAAAATGCTATTATATTTAGTCAAAAATCCTACCCGTCAACGTTGTTAGGCTATCATTATTATTAGGCATAATAAATATTTACATATACCACATGTGGTATTCAATCTGAAACTTGTTGATGGGTAGTTACTTGTATTTTGTTCCCATTTATAGGGGTGTTCAGTTAATAAGTTCAAAATTCAGCCTATATTTCAATATTTGTCACAATTGAGAGAATTTTCAATATCAACTTAAAAGCACTTGATTTTTCTTTAGTTGTAGACATATCAAAGAAAAGCCACAATTTTAGTAATGAATTTACAAACTGTGACCCCCCATTGTCTTGTCCAAGCCTTGAAATAGTGTGGTCCTCATCTGCAGAATGAGGTCCCCAGAGGATGAGTGTAGTGATGCTACCCCGCACAGCAGGCTAGCATCACCAAATTCACCCTCTGGGGACCTCATTCTACTTAGGCCTCATCTTCTGGGAAGTATCTTATAGTCTCAAATTAACATTGTTTTAGTTACTTTTTCACTACTGTTCAGATTCTATATCCCTTAATTTGCCTTAAGATTAATGAGGTGACTAATGGGTGAACATCATCAACTGGGGAACTTCAATCTGATCCTGTCTCCCATGGCAGTTGTGGCCTAAGCAGTATGAGGTATACAGAGGATGAATTTGGTAATGCTAGCTTGCTGTGCGGGATAGCATCACTAAATTCACCCTCTGGGGACCTTATTCTGCAAATGTCAGACACACTATTTCAACGCTTGGTCTTGTCGCTGCCCGTTCAGCTGTGCTATTTCACTGATCGCCACAGATTAATATAGTTACCATAAGCTTTCATTAATTTAACTCATACATATATCGGATTTCAAAATAGAATCTATTTTTATAATAAGTATAATAATAACAGAGAATATATTTCATAAATAAAGATATTGAAGACATATTATGGACTTCATCGGATGCGTGAAACTGAGAAGTTACTATTCAGGCACTATGCCAACTAGAGGAATATTGCATTCTACTAACATCGCCGAAAATCTCAAGCAAATCGACCATACCACTCCATAGAAAACATCGTCCGAATTACGCTCAATTGTAAATATTTACTTCTCGATTCAGGATGCAGCTATCGGTGACAAACTAACACAAAGGTTTTCGCCATCAAGAGTCACTGGATTTTATTAATATATAAGAATGACTGTCTTTGTTGTCAATTTGGACATAATTGTGTAAAAATAACCACTTTGAGCAAGATTATTGTCCATTTCTATTTATCACCCTACCGGAGTGTTTCACATCACTTTAAAACTAGTTCCTTCACACATCTTTGAACATGAACATGAACTTTAAAAAGTATACACTGAAATGATTGGCTGCTCATGGATAGTATAAAAGTAAAACATGTTTAATATTCACAGTACCGTATGGGATATGGAATATTATCTGCCTGTTATCATACTTTTTATCGATAATCTGCAGTGGAGCATATATTAAAAGGTTTGATCATCATTTGTTTCTATTTATTACAGATACATGTTTGAAGGTGGAACAAATTTTGGATACTGGAATGGTGAGTACTTAGAAAACAAATGGAATAATTTTCTAAACAATATGTTGCTAAAGGCTTTCATTAACCCTTTCATGACGGGAGCTGCGCTGCTAAAGCATTCTCTTATATATGTGATTCTCCGATATGGAGCCTTGCATATATAAGAGAATGCACTGGCTTATAAGGTCAAGGTAAATATTGTTAGGCCAATGTATTCCCTATGGGAGACTCGCACATATAAGAGAATGCATTGGCACAGGGTTTTCTCAAAATTACAGGAAGCTCCCGTCATAGAAGGGTTAAGGGTAAAGTGGACGGGACATATTTCTGTCCAATTTGAATATTCCTATTTTGTGTAGAAGAAGGATAGTACAGAAGAAATAGTGAGAGGTAGTATTTCAGAATGATATATATTAGCACAATAAAATATAGATTGAATAATTAGACAGAACACAATACGCATCTTAATCAAGAATCTTTTATTGAATGAGTTGCGGGCATCACAAGGATATATTTCATGAAAGCCGAGCTTGAGTGGAATATGACTATGCACCGTTAGCTACGAGTTTGATAAAATATTCTAGATTATTATGCAAGCTGTGTTCTACATCTATTACACACCCTTGTGTCGGATAAGTTTAATCCATGACTGTGACCACCATTGATACTGTAACTACTGTTATTGCTGTTTAAGTGTGATGAAAAACAGGTAATTGTCTGTGCATCACCCGAAGCAGATCATTGACGTTATGTACATCATCGCTCTTGGCAAAAATTCAACTCGCTGTAGTTCTGGTTGGGACTCCATTGCATACATGTACCTCATGACAATGTGTGTGGAATATAAAGACAGATTGGGAAGAGTACCACACCTGTTACAAATAGAAATATCTCTATCACCAAATTGTAGTGTTTCATATGTCGTGCATTAATAATTTTCATTCTGTAACCATTTATCAACTAAAATAATATATCAACCATCTTATGATTTAACATAGCCAATGGAGCTCTCTATATTATGCCTTCAACAACCTATTATCAACCTTGGCTGATATCTCCCTAGACTCAGCTGATAACAGCTTGATGTCACCAAGCGACGTGCAGTGTTTACATCCAACATAGCTGTCATTTGGGGGATGTAATCACAATGATTGGCCTGTATAACTAGAATTTCTTAATTGTCTGGAAGTTATGGCAAGTGATTCATAACATTTAAAAAAAAATTCATTTCCCAAATTTGATTTGAGTTGCATGCACAATGTGAAATCACGAATATCTACTCTAGTCAAGACACGCACAAAGTGACAACTCATCAGTATGTTATTTATGATGTAAATTATACAGGTTTTTTTAATTAAATTCTACCTATTGTCCATTCACATCTTAAGTTCACATCAATGAAGTGACATTGGAATTACAGTGTAGCTGATCTAATTAATAACAAGGTTATTATTGGTTGGTTTAATATTGGCCGAGATATATCAGCCCTTGGTAACTTCATATCAGCCTGAGACCGAAGGTTGATATCACAGCCGATATCAATCTAACCATGCAAGTAGTAACATCTAAATATAGTTTGTTTTTATGTTCAAACTAGATCATGCCATGAATCTCTACTCTGGCTAATGCCTGTAGAGATCATATTCCACTAGTACAAAACCTTGGAACTTTTTGAAGTTTTGACAGGGAACCTTATAAAGTCGAAAAATAACGTGGGGAATATATTTCTTTGTTATTATCTGTTCCTTATCAATTTACTTCATTGTAGGTGAATATCCCAATTCAGAATTGCATGCTTTTCCATGTTATTTGTGAGCCGATATCACAATAAACAATGAATTATTAACCAGGAGAAATTCCATAATTGAAAGTGATGCAAAGCAAAATCGCTCACAAATTTATTTAAATCATGACAGTTCATGTCGTCCCAGGGATCTTCACCTACAGCGAAGTACATTATTAAAAAGCACATACTAACTAAGAAATATATTCCCCACGTTATTTTTTTAATTTTATTAAGTTCCCTGTCAAAACTTCAAAAAGTTTCAAGGTTTTGCAATGGTGGAATATGATCTCTACAGGCATTAGCCAGAGTACATATTCATGGCATGATCTAATGCTCACACCAGAATTATGATTTTAGAAATATGCTAGCCAGGCCTCTTTTATTCTTTTCAGGTGCTAACTACCCTCCTTATGGGTCAGTTCCGACCAGTTATGATTATGATGCACCCCTATCAGAAGCAGGAGATATCACAGATAAATATATAGCTCTGCGGCAAGTTATATCAAAGGTAAGTTGTCTGATATTTATTACAAGAAAACTATGTTCAATTACATTTTATAAGGAGCCTTTAATAATATTACAGTGAAACCTCTCTAAACCGAACACCCTTCGGACCGGCCCTTCCATCCGGTTTAGAGAGGTGTCCGGTTTATAGAAAATCGCGTCACCGTCGGTGATATATTGCCGGCGTTTAATACCAAGAATGACCAAGATTGTATTTTTGATTAATGAGAATTTATTGAATAATTACGAGAACAAAATACATGTAAAACACAAACATAACAAATTATATAAAACATATATAGAACATGATTTGTGCAACTAGTCCGACTTTAGAAAGAAACTGTCTCGGTTCTTCCCG
This sequence comes from Siphonodentalium dalli, assembly GCA_032622095.1. Lineage (NCBI taxonomy): Eukaryota > Metazoa > Mollusca > Scaphopoda > Gadilida > Siphonodentaliidae > Siphonodentalium > Siphonodentalium dalli. The sequence continues at coordinate 117,976,824 of CP136068.1, read as the reverse complement.
ATGTCGCTGATCGTTGATTTGCCGATGCCATATTTAACACTTAGTTCTTTGCATGTCGGCTTAGGCGTTGAGCTGAGATCTTTAATAACTTTGACTTTCTGGTCTAGTGTTAACTCTGTTCGATGTCATTTTCGTGAAGGCTCAGTCATTGTGAAAGATTCAAATTGTTATGCTGACTATACGTCAACATCGGGCAATTATAGCAATTTATTGTTTTGACAATGGTTGTAAAAACAGAGTCCAATTAACTGGATGCAATAACTGTTGCAAAAACAATATGTCAGTGCTCTAATTCTCGATCTGTGAGCGTAGATATATAATCAGACTCCTGTTGTTACAATCCAGTTCAAAGCATACGCCGAACAAAAGAACGCTAATTAAATGGTCCGCTTATACTGGAGTACGTAATCGCTATACTCTCGGCTCGTCTCGGCCAATCTCGTATCGGCAGATACGAGATCTCATCCGATCTCGTCCGGTATTCAGAGCTAATAATCACAGTGTTTGCTTAATTATGGACTGACATACGCGTCCGATATCCGGAATTTTGAGGTTCCGGATTTTAGAGGTAATTTTTAGTGAGAATGCACGTGGGTGAATTTGGGACCGGACATTTCATTCGGATTGGCGAGGGATCCGGATAGCAGAGGTTCCGGTATGTGGAGGTTTTACTGTACTAGTAAATATGGACAGCTTAAAGATGGATAATCCAAGTAAGCGCCCCTTAATTACTATTTATTTGGATTGGGGTGTAAAAAATATTTGACTCGAGTCGAGGAACCCACCTGTCAAAGCTCAGAGTTATTAGATATCCATTTTTGTCCCCCGAATTTTTTTTTTCGGGGGACTATTAAAATAGCCTGTGTCCATCTGTCCGTCCGTGAGTGTGTGTGCGTGCATGCGTCCGGAAATGGTTTCCGGATGATAACTTTAGTTTCGGTTATTAAATCAAAAGCAAATTTCATAGGTGAGTTTATCAGACCAAAATACAGGTCAAGTTCGAATATTGGTTTTGCCCATTTTTGCGAGAGTTATGGCCCTTTTTTTACTTAGAATCTTGTAATTTTCTGGTTTCCGGATGGATAACTTCAGTTTATGTGATCATATCTGAATCAAATTTAGTATGATAGTTTATCAGCCCAAAATACAGGTCAGGTTCGAATATGGGTTTGCTCTGCCCATTTTGTGAGAGTTATGGCCCTTTTACAACTTAGAATCCTGTCAATTTCTGGTTTACGTAAGATAACTTTAGTTTGTGTGATCAAATCGGAATCAAATTTGGTATATGAGTTTATTAGCTCGAAATACAGATCAAGTTCGAATATGGGTACGATCCACCCATTTTATTCTGAAATTTAGTATCGGATTTAGGTTCATTGTTTTTTTTCTTCAGAATAGCTGATATTCCCAATGAAGCCACTTTTTTGGGGGACACTGTGGCCGGACGGCCTTTTATTGAAATATATTATTTTCACCATCGAGAATTATTTTTGGTCCAATAACCATTTGACGAGCCAATGGTCTCGGACCAAATTGAAAATATAAAATTGACCTGTGCTCAGGCAATTGTTTGTGTACTCCAGGTGTTGTTGAAACCTAAACCTGCAAGCAGAGGGCTAGTCGGCCTGCAATTAAAAACATAATGGATTTGCAGATTTTCATCTAATTTGTCTTCAAAAGTGCAATTAAAATTAAAGGTGAATTGAATTTTATTTTTATTTTATGACAATATATGGAGGATCTACAACTCGTCCCCAGTTTATAGCGGAATTTACAAAACGAGTTCAGTAAATTAGGTCAAAGGCGAGGTCCAGACCTAATTTACTGGACGAGTTTTGTAATTTCCGCTATAAACTGGGGACGAGTTGTAGATTCTATTTATTACATTGATCCACAAATCAACAAAACATACTTAAATCAACAAATAGGACGCGAAACTAAAATCGGCTTATATAAGGCATGCGATGACGTTTCGCGTAACTATTCGTTGTTTGCCCGTGTAAAGAAATAGTCCCAGATAAATAAAGACTCTTTGGCGCACAATCCATGTAGAAATAAATTGATAGCTAGTTTGAAGTCTGTTATTAAATTGACCTTCTGAATAGTGTTTAATAATTGTTACCTACAATTTTTTTTATATATTAACTTCTCTGAGAATTGGCCTAATTTAGTGAGAAGAAATCTCACTTCTCTCCCTTTGGATCTTTTGCGCTTTTGTAGAACCTTGTACATGTAGCTGAAAAACAGTTATCTTACATTTCTAATATTTCAGTACAACAAACTTCCACCAATGCCAATACCTCCGTCCACACCAAAATATTCTTATGGAAAAGTACAGATGCAACTGGTATGTATAAGCAACAACATATATCAATATACAAACCTACTCATACTTGTGATTGGGCTTAGCACTGGTGAGAGCATCGACTTCCATTCATTTGGCCATTAAAAATAAAATATGTGTTCTCAGGTGATAAGATGTCAATTTTGAGATGAGGGAAGGAGGCTATTTATTTTTATTTTTCTCTCAAAATCTGGAATACATACTCCAGAAACCCCCAAAAAAAGAAGATAATTATCGTAGTTCAAATCCAATATTTCTTACAGAAACTATTGAACAAAATGTTTTTTTTATTTCAGTGACGAGGGATGCGCCTGAGAACATGGAATATTTATTTATTTGGCCTTTAAATTGTAATTTTTTTCTCAAAATCTGGACAACATACTCCAGAGAAAAAAAATCAATTTCGTTGTTCAAATCCAATTCTAATAGTAATTATCAAATAAAATGTTTGACGAAGCTTTTTAAAAAAAAATCCATGATGAGGGAGGTGCCTGAGAACACATCATTTTATTTATTTGCCCTTTGTTCAACACTAAAACTTTCAACCAACAATCTCTTCCAAGGGTGTTTCTCTGGAGTATGTGTGTATCATCTGAACATCTCAGAAAATGAAAAAGAAAACATACAATACAATGTACATAATTTTAGAACTGATTGAGCATCCATTTAGAGGTCAATCGGTAAATTATTCATCAAATGAAGGCTGATTGTGTTTCAATGCAGTCATTTAAAAGATATAGGATATTATTAAATGCATTTATAGAGAACACATTCCACGTACATGTTCACATGCACAAACAACATCATACATAAGAAATAAAAATAAAAAATAATTTTATAATAAAAAAGCTAATTTGAAGAAATGTTTTTTCTACGGAACTCAAGAATATCCCAACAGCCACGAATGTCATCTGTCAACGAGTTCCACAGTGCTGGAGCACAGACACTGAAAGCATGATATCCAGAGTGCTATAGCTTCTACACACTTGCAAGTAATTCATGATGTTTGAGCGAAGTTCAGTACCTGGGCTTGTCCTATCACTAACAATTCTCGCAAAAATATTGGTGCAATGTTATATCTCTCCTTGAACATGATATTCACCAGGCAACCATTGTAATTCTTTAAATTGGTGTTATATGGCCATGCTTAGATGTTTGGCAAACAATTCTGAGCAAGTTTTCTTGGAGTTTTCATTTAAATTTCTCTTCTCAGGTTGGCACCGTACAAGATTTAATTCACAAGCTATCACCGTCTGGGCCAATTAAATCGCAGTATCCACTCACCATGGAACAAGTTAATCATGTAAGTGATGTTTTAATCTATCCAAGTAAGTCTACTTCATATATTTTACGATTTTATTTGCCCCTCGGCATAATATGGATCATGAATAACTCTTCCCCATGTACCAGTCTGAAATGTGTCACTTCTTGTAGGCAGTGAGAAATAACTTAGAATGCTTGTGACCAAATAGAAATAAACAATGTATAAAGGTAACTGAAAGGATGAAAGATGCACTCAGGGTTCCATACCTCCAGTTACAACAACAACATTAACAAATTATCTTACAATTGTTCTGCTTTATTCTGTTGAAAACAAAAATGTTGAAAACAAAATATGACATGTAAACTGGACCTATAGATACCAAACAATATCATTATTGAAATAATTTGTGGTGTCCCTCTAAAATATCGAAGCTGCCTACACATACACGGTCAAACCTTTTATAAGTTTTGTGTCCCAACGTGTAGCATACAAAGTGTCTTATTGTGATTGAAGTCAATAGAATGCATTGCTGGTCGCATTGTGGCTCATTTTTCTTGCCATCCAACTACTATTTACATGTTTCGTTTGATGATGGCCGATATCTAAAATTTGTTGCCCTAAAATCAACTGACTGTTCCCGCCATTTACATATCCATAGCAATACTGTAAAAACACAAATTACATGTACTTCAGCTTTTATGAATTTCCCGGATAACAGTCCGCTACTCCCTAATTAATGGGGAGAAGTGACTTATCTATATTTTTAAATCTCTTAGCTGGTCATTATTTATTTCATTATTTATTATTTCCAGTTCTATGGGTTCATACTGTACCGACACATTGTAACTAAGAAATCATCACAAGATGCTGTATTGAATGTAACCGGTGTACGAGACAGAGGATACGTTATGGTTAATGGGGTAAGTACTTAGATAGCTAGCCAATATACTAGTAAGCTAAATATGTTTACGGAAAAAAGGATAAAAATGTTCGTTAAAGACATATCGCATAGTAAATAAATATATCATTTATATAAATGTTATATACATGTACAATGTATTTTATATACATTCCAGCAAGGGATACGTTAAGCGGAAGTCACATATTATGTTTACCTGAACAACCATGTTCTTACCTGTTCTTACTGATGATTATTGATATGTATACGACAACAAAATTCTGGACTCAGGGTTGGTGGATACAACGGAAAATTATTATTCGCATAGTGTGTTTTTTTATAAAAATATTTACAAAATCTGTTGGCATTCGTCAAGCATGTATGTTATATTATGTATTTGAAACCTGTTTGACTTCTCATTAAATTTCTAGTGTATATATAATGCCGGTACGATTAGATGTTTTTAGAGGAACACCCATGATTATTTTGTACATTTTTCAATAACAAAATTATATTTTGTGGTGTTTAACTTCCAGGAACAAGCGTGTAATAAATAGAGGATCTAACACTCCTCCCTAGTTTATAGAGGAATTTACAAAATGAGTCCAGTAAATTAGGAAAGGCTCGGTCCAGACCTTATTTACTGGACGAGTTTTGTAAATTCCGCTATAAACTGGGGACGAGTTGTAGATTCTATTTATTACATGATCCAAAACCTCAACAAAACACACTTAAATCAACAAATGGGACGAGAAACTAACATCGGCTTCTATAAGGCATGCGATGACATTTCACTTTAACTATGCGTTGTTTGTCTGAGTAAAGAAATAGTCCCAGATAAATAAAGACTCTTTGGTGTATTCAATGGCGAATATTTAAGGACATAGCTTTTCAAATTGTTCATTCATTATAGTCTGTTAGAAAAATATTGGAAGCCATAGTATTTTGAGACGTAGCGTATGGAATGTTAAGGGACGACTAACCGGAAGTCAAAGGTCACCTGGAACTATTTCCCATTATTAAACGAACGTTTAATATCACAATTTATAGATTGGGTTTATTGAATGGAATAAGGGTAGGTTCATCTAATAAATAATATTTAGTTCGAAACTAATCCTGTGCATCCAGAGAAGGGATATGGCTACGGTTCTAGCCTAAATTGTTGCATTGACATTAAAGGCCCATTTAATTTTTGAGTCACCGAAAATATTCTTTTTATAGTGCCTTGATATACGGTTTTAATAACAATCTATGGCATAAAATATGATTAAAATACTATAATTCATCACCATTTGGAATTTTTGTGTCTCAGAAGGTGCCCATAGAGTAATAGCTGAAATCATAGAATATTTCCCCCATCTCACTCACAGAATGCAACAATATTCAAACTATGATATAGAGTTATTCCCCTTCATTGAAAATAATAGACTCTGCAGTATATGTCCAGATGAAACACAGCACAGAAAACACGTCGGTACCTCAACAAAAACAACATGCTTCCTCTTTCAAATGATATATAATATGGCATATACTTTATATAATCTGATCTGGGGGTTTGAAAATTAAGTGGGCCTTTAAACAGTAACTTATACATGTATATGCATGCATTTTAGAAACCAATGGCTGTGTTAGAGCGAGAAAAGATAACAACTACAAAAGTCACACTCAATGAAAAGGACACTCTGGATATTCTCATAGAAAACCAAGGAAGGATAGGATTCCAATATCAAATGAACTACAATAGAAAGGTCAGGGGATGACATGTTAAATCCTTTCATGACCGGAGCTTCCTGGCATTTTGCGAAAATCCTGTGCCAATGCATTCTCTTACACATGCGAGTCTCCCATAGGGAGCCTTGTATATATAAGAGAATGCATTGGCCTATCAATAGTTACCTTGACCTTGTAAGCCAGTGCATTCTCTTATATATGCGAGGCTCCCATAGTTGCCTTGCATGTATAAGAGAATGCATTGGCCTAACAATGTTTTATAATTTTTTATAAATTTTTCTTACATTCCTTAACAATTTTTATCATTTTTATAATTTTTCTTACATTCTTTAACAATTTTTTTTATCATTTTTTATCCTTATTTCTTACATTCTTTAACAATTTTTTATTATTTTTTTTATCATTACTTCTTACATTCTTTAACAATTTTGTTATCTTTTTTTTCATATTTTCTTGCGTTCTTTAACAATTATAAAAAATAATCTAAAATTTGTTAGGCCAATGCATTCTATTATATATGCGAGGTGACCTATGGTCGACTTGCATATATAAGAGAATGCATTGGCACAGGGTTTTCTAAAAAAAATCAGGAAGCTCCAGTCATGAAAGGGCTAAATGGTAAGTTGTGCTAGGAGAGTGACATCACTATGTTTATCAATACTTGTATCCCATTCCCCTTGTATTGCATTTATGTACAATAAACTATGTTTCTCCCTTTCTGTACTGAATTGATTCTGCCATTCAGTTATAAAAATAAGCAGACGACAGATAATAAAAGATCAAAATGAGTCTTATTTATTGGAAGCAAGCCTGATTACAGTGTGTCTGTCATTTGCAAAATGAGGTCCTCAGAGGCTGAATAATATACATACAGGTCAAATGAATGATTTGTATAATATTTTGAGCATATCTACGTTGATATATTTAGATATAAATCAAGCCTGAGTTTAGTGTGCCTGTCATTTGCAGTATGAGGTCCCCAGAGGGTGAATTTAGTGATGCTAACCCGCATAGAGGGCTAGCATCACCAAATTCACCCTCTAGGGACCTCATTCTGCATGGCCTCATATGCTATGGGAATACATTCAGATTGAAGTTCCCAAATGGTGAATATTGTGATGTACACCCATTGGGAACCTCGATTATGCAATGTGTCGTCTGCCAATTTGGGGATATAGAGAAACTAAACTAAAAAATAAGAAATAGAATCTATGTGAAGAAGTTTCTATGGAAATTTGGTAATAAAGAAACTTTCCAGAGATGATGGGCCAAAGCAGAATGAGGTCCCCAGAGGGTGAAATTAGTGATGCTAGCCCGCTATGCGGGATAGCGTCACTAAATTCACCCTCTGGGGACCTCATTCTGTAAATGACAGGCACACTAAACTCAGGCTTGATTGGAGGGAAATGTTCAGGTAATAAGTTCAACAAACGACCTTCCTAGGAAAGTGTCCTCATTTACCAAAATATATTCTCATGACCATGTCTGTCTCTACCTGCCCTGAAAATATGGTGCTGAGGTACCCAGAGGGGACTAAACAACTTGTTAGTTTGATAATAAAGACTTTCCAGAGAAGATGAAGTCTAAGCAGAATGAGGTCCCTAGAGGGTGAATTTAATGATGCTACCCCGCACATGACACTAGCCATCGGTGCGGGGTAGTGTCACTAAATTCACCAAATGTCTCAGTTTACAATACTTCTGGCAAAAGTATTTTGTCATTTTGAAGATGCACACAATCAAGCCTTGAAATAGTGTGTCTGTCATTTGCAGAATGAGGTTCTCGGAGGGTGAATTTAGTGATGCTACCCCACATAGCGGGCTAGCATCACCAAACTCACCCTCTTGGGACCTCATTCTGCTGAGGTGTAAGCAGAATGAGGTCCCCAGAGGGTGAATTTGGTGATGCTAGCCCACTGTGCGGGATAGCATCACTAAATTCACCCTCTGGGGACCTCATTCTGCAAATGACAGACACACTATTTCAAGCTTTGCAAACAATGATGGCAAACTCCAATAAAATAATACTGCCATAATTCAATGTGAGTACAGTATGCCGGGCGCCACTTTCATGAACCCTCAACAATTTGCTTTCTCTTTATTTTCAGGGTATTATTTCTAATGTAACGTTGGATAATGACATCTTGGATACATGGGAGATTTATCCTCTGAATCTTACCAATATCACTCCAAAGCTGTTCTATCATAGGAAACTGAATAAAAGGTCAGTATGACTTGGTATTGTATGTTCTCTGAATTTACCCATATCAGCCCTAATGTTCTATCATGGAGCATTGACACTTTGTATGGTATAGATGAAAATGCTTTGAATATTAGCAATATCAGCCAAGGCTATCACAGGAAATTAACCCTTTCATGATGGGAGCTACTCTGGTGCAGCATTAAAGATTATGTGCCAGTGCATTCTCTTATATATGCGAGTCTCACATATGGTGCTTCGCATATATAAGAGAATGCACTGGCTTACAATTTGAAGGTAAATATTGTTAGGCCAATGCATATATGCTGTGCCACTCGTTCTACCCTTCCGCACTGGCACTCTTGTCGTTCTGTGTATATCATTGATCACCAATTCATCCAGAGTCAGTAATACAGTAAATTGCCACAGGCTATTCTACATACATATGCATACAATACCATCACTTCAAAATACATAGTGGCATTGATGTTGTTATACTATTACTTACCTGAATCTTCATGGGGTCAACGGTGGCTCAGTTGGTAAGGTGTGTCAGGCCAACATAAGCCATCATGTGGAAGCTGGTCTTAATTGGTGATCCATACAAAGGGAAGCTAATGTGAGTCGTGTATCTGAGCAAGCATGTCAGTTGCTTATTGGGAGGGGGGTCGATAGTTTCTACGATGTTCAGTGGAGTGATGTTCTGGTAAATTAACCTTCTGTGCAGTTTTTAGCTCACCTGAGACGAAGTCTCCGGTGGAGCTATAGTCATCACTCCTCGTCCGTCATCCGTCCATCCGTCAACAATTCTTTAAACATCTTTTCCTCTGGAACCATATGACCGAATGGGTTCATATTTGGTGTGGATGTTCCCTAGGTGACTCTCATTTAGATTTGTTCAAATGAGGTCACTGGGTCAAATAGTTGCAAAGCCAGGGCCATAACTCTTTCCCTCCTTAGTAAATCTTTTAAACATCTTCTTATCAAATACCATCAGGCCAAATGGGTTCATATTTGGTATGAATGATCCTTGGGTGACTGGGGTTCAGATTTGTTCAAATGAGGTCACTGGGTCAAATGTGGGCGGGGCCAGGGACATAACTCCAAAAAAAAAAAAAAAACTCCATGGTCAATTATATATATATATATATTGTGCCCCCCCCTGGCCCTTTCCTCATGACATTTAACCCTCCCACATCCACCATTTCACTAGAACATATTTGGCAAACTTGAAAAGTGTTCTTTGAAAGAACCACCAGCTCTATTTAGCTCATATTTAATATTGAGGCTCCTTTGGTGATGTGTGATTCAGATTTGTTCAATCTGGGTCACCAGGTCAAGTAGGTGCAAGGTTAGCTCATTACTCTTTCTCTCCATAGTAATTCATGATAGGTCTTCTATGCAAGAATCAAATTGGTTATTTTGCTTATATTTGGTATGAAATTACCTTGGGTGACAGATTTGTGAAAATGGGCAGAGCCAGAGACATAACTATTTCACCACATAGTAATTCTTAAAATATGTTTGCAAGAGCCAAGAACTAGTTGGCTTATTTAGCATGGAATGTTCTTGTTTGACTCCAATTCAGATTTTTTTAAATGGGGTCAGATCACCTGGTCAAATAGGGGCCAAGCGAAGGACAGTTTCCCTCTTAATATGCTTCCTTCACAAGGACCATCAGGTCTATTTTACTGATATTTAGTATGAAGGGATCTTTGGTGTCTGGGATTCAAATTTATTCAGGTTAAATAGGGTGGGACCAGGGACATAACTGTGTGTCTCTTATAGTAATTCTTAAAAATGTCTTCTCAAGAGAGATTGGACTATTTAGATTACATATAGTATGGAGGATCCTTTAGTGACTGAGATTCAGATTTGTTAACATGAGGTCAACCTGTTAAGGAATGACGGGGCTATGGGGAGTTAACACTTTTGTGTCCAATAAAATCATTGAAATACCAAATTCATTAAAACATCTACCTTGGAACTACCTGACTGATTAATCTGACATACATGTATGATGTTTTGGGTCCATGGATAATTGGGCTTCAAACATGTCTAAATGGTTTTATAAAAAGGCGCTTGTGAGTTTGGAAATTTCCAACAATTGAGAAAGATGTCGGTTGTGAAATTCCAACCTAAGACTTGGGAGTCTGGAGCCCGGTCAGGAGGGAACTTGTTGAGCTGGAGGAGGGGGGTGATCAGTAGTGTACATTTGGTAATTTCAAGGTGGATATTCACCGATCTACATAAATGAAGCCTCTCTAGCCACATATCTCCATCTGGTATATTATCCCAAGTAGGAGGGGTTAACTCTCCGAGTTGAAAAAACGGCACGAAATTCTATGGTACATATCCTCTGTCATGTTCATGACCCGTGTAATCACGTGATTTCCGACACGTAGTGAAGTATTCGCCACAATTCACATAAAGATTACGCGGTTTTGTTCCGAATATAGATTGGAATCGGATGACTCGTTTCGTTTTAACGGACTTTGTCTTCCATAATTTTAATCGGTCAATGAAGTAATATCCGTTGTTTATGCTGACAATATCAGAGTTTCTGGCCTATTAACGACAGAACATTCGAGGCACCATTGGATATGACTAAAGACGCTGATCGTTTTCTTTATAACAAATCTATGGCATACAGGTGACGTATAATTTAAGTTACCACGTGCGTTGACGGTGGTTAAAGGTATCACGAAATTAGGTGACTTACTTTCGAGTTCATTTTTTCGTTTTACGGCTTTATTTAGACGTTGACAATCATCGTCTGGTGTAAAACTGAAGACAAAAGCACTGTTTTAACGCTTGTGAAATACGCTGATAGGATTGTAAAATCCTGAATGTCAATTTGAACCTTTTTAACCCGGGATGATTAACAATGGAGCTGTTACTGCCTTGGTTGGCACAGGCATGGTAACATAACACAACAGGTGTATTTGTGATTGTTCGTAATCACATTAATTACTTTCACAGGACTGCTAATCGAGGTAAGAACAGGTTCATGAATCGCCTTCCCCGTAGCTCCCCTTGACATCGCTCGTTTCGAGGTCCCAAGAATAGAGAACGAAAGTCGATATATAGGGTTCCTCTAATTGGCGTAATTAGCACTCGGAGCGATAGTCACACCACACAGGACGCAGGTTGGGGCTACCCATAGAACCGTAGCTCACACGAGTTACTTCCCCTAGGACACGGACAAACTCGCGGGGAAGGATCCAGAGAATTTTTGTTTGGGGACACCTGTTCTGTATTTGAGTATGTGCCCATATAAATTTGGATGTTAAAATATTCAGTACTGGATACTTGATTGTGCAAATAAAGGCTCCATATTATAGACTATATATCATCTGCGGACTGATGATTTGCATTACTAGTACATTTTGTTGAATTATAGAAAAATTCCTTGAAAATATGGAAGATCCAACTTGAATAAATACTATCTACATGGAATTTGGGGACATTTGGGTCTCTATAGTTTTTTCACCCAAACCTGTAACAGGTATCAAAACATCCCTGTATCCTTCTCTGACTTGCCGATATATCGTGTTCCTCTAATTGGCGTAATTAGCACTCGGGGCGATAGTCACACCAAACAGGGCGCGGTTGGGGCTACCCATTGAACCCATTAGTCACATTGGTGCGCTCCCTGGACTATCGAACGGGACGTCAATCTGCTTCCTCGGGTCGACCGTTGGCTGTTGACGTGCCCAGGACGGCTGTGACCACTGAGCTCTACTAACAAGCTCGACACACGCCGTCCATCGCTACAAGTCGTCATCTCGGGGTCAGCGCGGCTGGGGGATACACCCTCAGTGGTCCCTGACCATGCTCTCCGGTGCCTTATGATAATAGTGTGTGGGAATTTGGGCTAAAATTACTAGTCGAATGGCCATTTTACTTTGTCTCAATTCAAATTAGACATTTTCTCTAAAAATAATTACGTGTACGCTATTTGGCACCTGAAAGTTTATCCTCCATGCCTTCTGCCCCAGCTGGGCTTGGAATGGGATCACAGTTCACAGGCTTGTTTCCTCCTTATTATAAGTCACCACTTCCGGGGGCTTGGCAGACAGGTTTCTGGCCGCATTCTGGCCAACAGCTGCCAGTAACTTCGGGTTTGATTTAAAATGAAAACAAAAGATCTTATTCCCTGACGCCATTATAGCAGGAAGCTTGCTTGGGAACTGGTACCTACTAACCTCCCATCGCCAGTTCGGTCGGTTGGATATCGGGATCGGTCGAGCTGCTGCTCCATCCCCGAGATGTACAGGCTCTGGACATTCCTCTGGGGTCCCCAATGACCAGACCTCACATGCAATTAGAATGAAGCTTGTCGTGGTGTATTGTGCTGTTAACACCCCATCGACGGATGGAGATCGGGATCAGATCGAGCAGTCGCTCCAGCACGAGGTGAAAGGGCTTTCGGCATGCCTTTCGGGTCACCTTTACATGTGCTTACGAGGGAGCTCAGTTAGTTGTTCAGTGTTCTCTGATGCAGCCAAGCGCAGGAAGAAAATTAAAGTCGAATTTTGATTAGCAAATAACCTCAGATTGACATGATTTGATAGCATTGTTCTACAATCAGTTACAATTTAACAGAACATCAGAGTGCTTTCCCTTGTTTCGAGGGTTCCAAGGAAGAGATAGAAACCTTTACGACCAGGACACTGTCACTTGTCGATGTATGGTGTTCCCTTCATTGGCGTAATTAGCACTCAGGACGATAGTCCCACCAGACAGGTCGCGGGTTGGGGCTACCCATCAAACCCATTGGCCGCATTTGGTGGGCTTCCTGGACTATCAACAGGGATTCCAAGTCGGATACTCGGGACGATGGTTGGCGTACCCAGGGACAGTCAAATGAGGAAATAGGATCCAGGTTGCATGGCGTTTGTTCGCATTTGGGTAGCAACTTGCCCATATGATGCCGGTCAATTTGTACCCTGCACAAACGTCGTCAGAGCTGGTTGGTTATGCCATCGGACTGCACACTTGGCGACCTGGGATCGTACATGCTTTATCTCCGACCTCGCTGTGTTTCAGTAATAGATACGAATGAAATTGGGTGCATTGGAAGTGTGGATTAACTGAGTCGGTTTAATTCTTTGTTTCTGTTTGCTCATCCTACCGGAGTGTTTCATCTCACTTTAATAAGGAAACCACCTACAGGTATGGTTGCCAAATAACCAGATATAGGGTTTATCCTCTCAATATGGTTGTATATTTTAGGTGGGTGCATTTGCTTATCTTTTGTCTGCGGGTTGCTTTCAGTTCTAACGCAACATGGATTTCACTTTTGTTGTCCAGTAATACATAGATGAGTCCATTATCCATTGTTCGACATATGCTCAATTTCACAACACTGTTGACATGAGGTCTAGTTCAGCCACCCCGCTCGGGGTTAATGGGTAACATGGCGTATTAGCGTGGAAAAGAAGAACGAAATGGCTTCTGTGATATCGGCCTTTGGTTCTAATGCGTCATTCTTCTTATGGGCTCGGTTGTCGGTACATAATGGTTTTGTTTTCCCTGATAGTGCTTGATTCGCCTAGTGGTCTCATTTCATATACTAAGCCAGGTCTTTTGCTGACCTCAGGGATGGCCAATGCAGGCTAATGTTGCATCTAAGGGGCAGCATATGACTCGTGATGGGCACACTTCATACCGCCGGAAGAAGATTCTTGCCAGATGCTTCCCCTCGTGCGAGATTCACTAGCATTGGGTGTCGGATGCCAGATCATATGATCCGCCCTCTCAATTCGCACTTCGGGCGATGGTTGTCTCTGGAACAGGGTCCCATTGGAGGGGCACCCCATCCATCCCAGAAGGGATACCTTGCGCCATCGACTCGTCGGGGACCAGTCAGCATAGCTAGAACAGTTGAGGCGCGGTGGCCCTTGGTCTGCTTTTCATTGCCTACCTGCCTTTGGTTTCCGCTGGTTTTGGGCTTGTGCCACAATCCTGATGCATTTTGTTTTTTGTGGATTTCCATCTTATTGACATTGGAATTTCGGTTCCTGGCTGCCTTTCGGTCATGGATTCAGTAGCCTGTGATTGGTCAGTTAGGTTTAACTGTGTTGGTGGGCATTTCCACATTTGGGAACGTCATTAGGGGTAAAATGCCATGGCTTCTTGCATCTTCGTCAGGGATATCTCGAACTCCAGGCTTCAAACTAAGTTTTGTGCTGTGAAACTCCAATTCTGAGCCCTGTTCTTCATACTTTGCCTGTGCCTTGCAACGTATGTCCGTGTAGTACCCATTCGCTTCCCGGTCAGACTGTTGGTCAATGATACCTCCTCCTTATCGACAATGGCATGTCGCCAATTAGTTGGTGTCGGGGCCCCTTTTTGGGAGCTTGCAGCTGTTTTTTCATCGGGCTCTCATCGTGTATTGGGACACGGCCCAACCCACTCAAGATTTGGTTCGGGGGTTGGTTCTATTGTTTTTAAGGGGGGTCTTCTTTATAACTTGCGGCTTTTGCTGCCTGGGTTAGCCTGTTAGGTGAGTTATTAGTATTCAGCCATCCCGGGGCTTATAATACTCGGCTGGGGATTTCTTGTCAACAGGTGTTACCCGTACCTTTCCCGGCACGTACTCGGCTGATACATTATTAGCCCTAAGTTCCGATGCGAATGTCGTCTCTGTCTCCATGTCTTCTGAAGCTATTTACTTTACTTGCAGGGGTCTTAAACTCTTAAGTGGCCACTTTTTGTTCGTTTGAGCTTACTGACAGGTATTAGTTTTAGGATGTAATATTACATTGGCTTATGGTCCTATTGGGCATGTGTATATATATATATATGTATATACGTATATATCTATATGTCTGTGCATGTATATGTATATATTGTAGGTTATCAGGTCAATCCAGTTCTTTGATTCAGATGCATAGCGGTGTTTTTGTTTCCTCGTGGCCTCCACCTGTTAGAAAACTCTATGCTTTACCATATAGTTCAGTGGGCAAGATACATTTGACGGAGATACAATATTTTCCTAAATAAGTAAAATATATATCTCCTAGAAGTATCTTGCCCACTGAACGCTGAGCTCCCTCCCAGGGTTTCGCACCCACCCCGCTCACGAGGAATGTCCTACTGGGGATAAAAAATATGGCGAATACTTCACTACGTGTCGGAAAGCACGTGATTACACGGGTCATGAACATGACAGAGGATATGTACCATAGAATTTCGTGCCGTTTTTTCAACTCAAGAGAGTTAACCCCTCCTACTTGGGATAATATACCATATAGTTCAGTGGGCAAGATACTTCTAGGAGATATATATTTTACTTATTTAGGGAAATATTGTATCCTGTTTAGATCTACTTCTTTTAAAGTGATTATGAAAAGTGCTGACTGTTGTGGACTCCAGAGTCCCAGTCTTATCAGTCTTTGCAGTCTGATGAGCGACCCCACAGTCATTGACTGTCTTGTTACTTCACCGATAAAACTGATTTTTCCGCTAAAGAAAGCCATTCACACTGAACTATATGGATATATATCTCTATTGTAAGCCACAGCAGTAAAGGGTAAACTTTTTGGTCGCCAAAAATAACCGCTTGCAAATATGAATTGGATGGCACTACCTGGGATGTTTATTCAAAAAACAAAGGGGGGAGGTACATGCTTGAGCAATGTAGGACTCTGAATATATGAGTTATTTTCAGGTAACAAATCATTGCAGATTCATTAAGAGTTCACATTTATGTGCAATCTGTTTCAGAAGAGTACATTCCCCTCTAATTTGGATATTAACTTTATTGCTCCTGCCTCCTCCTGGGCTTGCATTCCAATCCTTATAGTTCAATCTGAACGGCCTCCTTTAGCGGAAAAATATTATTTTTATAAGTATAACACATTTTTCCTTAAAGAAAGCCTGAACACTGAAAGATCATACATCCCTCCCATGGCAGTGCCATTCCCAACCCCACAACTCGCCAATCGCCGCATTGAGTCGGAAATAAAATTGATTAAAAAACAGGTCAGCACAAGAGATTAAATGCTGGGGTTATTCATGCGTGGCTAATCTGGGCAAGTACACTGTAAGAGTGGTTAATGAGCGACCGAAAAGTTAACCCTTTACTCCTGTGGTTTTACAGATAGAGTTATATATCCATATAGTTCAGTGTTCCAGCTTTCTTCAAGGAAAAATGTATTATACTTATAAAAATAATATGTCATGATATGGCAGCTTAAATGACAATAAACCCAATAAACCCAACAAAACCAATTCATTATGGGTACTTTTTCTTACATTATATATACATTATTTATTCTGATTATATGATGCTACCCTTATTCCATTCAATAAACCCATTCTATAAATTGAGATATTAAACGTTCGTTTAATAACAGGAAATAGTGCCAGGTGAACTTTGACTTCCGGGTTGTCGTCTGTTTGCATTCCGTATGCTACATCTCAAAATACTATGGCTTCCAACATTTTTCCAACAAACTATAATGAATGAAGAGTTTGAAAAGTTATGTCATTAAATATACGCCATTAAGTACGCCAAAAAGTCATTATTTATCTGGGACTATTTCTTAACGCGGGTAAACAACACACAGTTAAGCGAAATGTCATCGCATGCCTTATAGAAGCCAATGTTAGTTTTGCATCCCATTTGTTGAGTTTGGATCATGTAATAAATAGAATCTACAACTCGTCCCCAGTTTATAGGGGAATTTACAAAACTCGTCCAGTAAATTAGGTCTGGACCTCGCCAAAGGCTCGGTCCAGACCTAATTTACTGGACTCATTTTGTAAATTCCCCTATAAACTGGGGACTTGTAGATCCTCTATATATAGTATGGCATTTAATTTTCAGAAGTCAAGTACAGAGCAATAACAATCTGACGACGCCTGCTGTGTATATAGGACAGATACCAATGAGTCCATCACACCAACTCCCACAGGATTCATATCTCGATATGAGACCATTTGTCAAGGTTAGTTCATTTTCATTTCTCTTGTCAAGATGTTACTCATTTAGAGATATTCAATCTCACTATTATATTGATAATGACATCTACTCCAATCTAATCCAAATAAATTCATTCCCCCCCCCCCCATTTTTTTCTGAGGACAAGAGAATTTAGCGGTGACCATCCGTCTTTCTGTCTGTTCAACCGACTGTCCATATAAAACATTTATTGTCCAGGATGATATCTTAAATAATATTAAACAGAATGTTATGAAACCTGGTAAATGGTCTTCATATGAGAAAGTCCTAGTCAAGTGCAAATGTGGGTCCAGTCAGAGCATTTCTTATGAAGTTATGCCTTTTTTCAACTCAAAATCTTGCACAAAAAAAATATATCTGTGAACATAACCTGAATTTCAGACCACTATATGCCATACAATTGTATTTTTCTGACAATTAGTATTTCTCTTCCTTCTAGGGTCAAGCGTTCATAAACAGCTTCAACCTCGGCAGATACTGGCCATACAAGGGGCCACAAGTGAGATTGTATGCACCAAAACCAGCCTTCAGTCAGACTCTTACATCAAACTTTATAATGATGTTTGAACTAGAGAATGCTCCTTGTGCAACTAAATCTGAATGTATGGTTCAATTCGTAGACACACCATTAATCAACGGGAATGTCACTTCATCTAATTACAACAAGATTCCATACGATGAGGAGTTTGATTGGCACCGTGAACACTGATGGAAAGAAGCTTTGAAGTAGTGTGTCTGTCATTCTAAGAATGAGGTCCCCAGAGGGTGCATTTAGCATTTAGCATCACAAAATTCACCTCGTGGAACCTCATTCTGCTGAGGCCTCAACTGCTATGGGAGACTTAGGTTGAGATTAAAGTTCCCCAGTTGAAGTTGGTGATGTTCACGCATAGCGGGCTAGCATCACTAAATTCACCCACTGGGGACCTCATTCTGCTTAGGCCTCATCTTCTCTGGAAAGTTTATTTATTATCAAATTTCGATAGAAACTTCTTCACAAAGCTTCTATTTCTTTTTCAGTTTAGTTACTCTATATCCCCAAATTGGCAGACAACACATTGCATAATTGAGGCTCCCAAATTGTGAATATTGTGATGTACACCATTTGGGAGCTTCAATCTGAGTCTTATGTCTCCCATAGCAGATGAGGCCATGCAGAATGAGGTCCCCAGAGGGTGAATTTGGTGATGCTAGCCCGCTATGCGGGATAGCATCACTAAATTCACCCTCTGGGGACCTCATTCTGCAAATGACAGGCCCACTAAACTCAGACTTGGTGATGTTCACCCATTAGTCACCTCGGTTATCCACTTTAACCCTTTCTTTACTAAATGGACTCTCCCATCAGTTATAAAAGTATACATTGAAATGGTCCTATTATTTTTCTGGAGGTTATTCAGGAATTATAAGCAGACAACAGACAGACGAACAAATAATGCATTGCAGAAGGAATCTTATTCATTGGTGGCAATGTTAATTTTAAGTTCAACAAACATGGTACTTATTTAACCCTTTCATGATGGGAGCTGCACTGGTTCAGCATTAAAGATCCTGTGAAAATGCATTCTCTTATATAAATGCGAATCTCCCATAGGGAGCCTAGCATATACATGAGAATGCACTGGCTTACAAACTCAAGGAAAATATTGATAGGCCAATGTATTCTCTTATATATGCGAGGCTCCCTATTGGAAACTCACATATGTAAGAGAATGCATTGGCACAGTGTTTTCGCAAAATTTTAGAAAGCTCCAGTCATGGAAGGGTTAATTACTTGTCAAGGAGTACAGTAATGCTCTAATTAATCGACTCCTTAAACACAGCAGAATTATGGGTAACTTTTCAGGATTTAGTCGGAAATATGGCTTGTTGCCATTCATCGGAAAGCTCTCGGGGAGACCCATAATTCTGCTGTGTTTAAGGAGTCGATTAATTAGAGCATTACTGTAATTAGTAAAGAAAGGTTTAACACTGTGTGCCTTATGCCATGCAAAGTCAATTACCCATTTCTCAGGCCCGCGTGCAGGGTCCCAAAACCAGGCGTGCACAACTTATTTACTTGCATTCTATCTGTCGAACAAAGTTTTAATCTGTACGAAAATAATTGCAGTATGTCTTTTATACAAACATGTGCAGAATTGGAGATTGAACAGACCCGTTTCCCAGTTCAAATTTTGAACACTTGGTGGATTGAGACTGTGATCACAGTAAAAAAAAAAGGTGATTTATGATGAAATAAATCACTCAGAAGAGAATCTGTAAACTAACTTTTTACAGATGTCTGTTGGGAAACAATGGCCAGGGACCCAGAGCTAGTCATGTTTGCCCCGGAAATAAATAATAAAATATAAATACACGCACATGGATTTCATATTGTTTCGTCCTGAGAAATGGGGAAATTGACTTTGCAGGGGCTTTAAAATTTCGTGATATAACTGTTACTGATAAATCATTCCAATACTGTATCTCAGCTGATTTCATAGGAAGATGTTCTGTACACACATTCCATACGAAAATATGTTGAGTACAAACTTTGTAGATGATGTCGGCGTCGAATATTGAATAAAACTTTTCATAACAAAATCTTCAAACATGAGATTAATGCATGGAACTGAAATCATTTTATGTCAAATAGTAGATGTTTATCGGACATATAAAATGTCATAAATACCAAACCATCGAAGTCAACAGGTCATGTCATTTGTGGAATATTGTAGGTATATCACACAAGGCCTAAGGTGCCATTCTTCTGCCATCACCTTGGCATACATCCAAGTATTAACATTGGTGAAATCTCGCTTCTGAAGCCCCATACCTTGCTAGCTTCAGGTTGACAATTTTGCAATATTTTCTTTACTTAACCTGTGTGTGTTAACCCTTTACCCAACAAACCGGCCAAAACCGGCCAAATAAAGCTTCAACAGCCTAAAATATCTTCGGTCTGTCTCAATAGAACCATACAAATATGGATATCATTGGAACCGGCTCCTTGACCACATTGTGATAGTTACAGTTATGCCCTTTGCCAATGCATTCTCTTATATATGCGAGTCGACCATAGGTCGCCTCGCATATATAAGAGAATGCATTGGCCTAAAAAAAAATGCATTGGCACAGGGCCCTTCTGTTGGGTAAAGGGTTAAACTGCAAAATGGATCATGCAATTCATATCCCAATAAAACACACCACAACATGAACCGACGTCACATCTTGTTGACCTATATGACTAAATGCATAAATAGAATATTAAACTGGGTATGTTTTTTGTACAGGCAAATCGATCAATAATTCACAGGTAGATTATTGGGCTAACTTACTGTGCAGCATGGTATAATATCCTACCTGCAGACATATTTCAGAAATAGATTCAGCAAAGTTTGAGGAAATTGATAAGGGAAAAGCAGTGTAGTTTGAGTGTTTTATTGAGGGGTATGTCACGTCGCTGCTGCCGTTTGAGCACATTTATTGTGAACCGATTTAGCTTGCCCAACAACACAGTGTTATACCTTTCAATAAAACAAACTCAACTACATTGAATGTTGTTCTTTAACATTTAATGCAACACATGAAGCACACAACTCCATAATAGCACAATTTGCTGTGTAAAGATGTGCATGATCCAATTGATGGATTGATTTATGCCCACAAATTTCTTGACCAGCCTGCTTGTTGGGCATGTTTACTTCTTACCTTGCTCTGGGAAAGCAAGAAAATGTGATATCAACTATGTATGTACATACATCTATTTATTTTTGCTTGTTTCAGTAGTATTAAAGATGCACTCATGGTTCCAGACCTCATATTACAACAACATAACTAGTCTAATTTAATATCATTTTCTGCTTTGTTCTGTTAAAAAAACATGTCGTAAACTGGACCAATAAATAACAAAGAAAATCATTTTGTTAGTGTTACAAAATATTTGTTGGTTTCCCTCTAAAACATCGAAACTGTATGAAATAAATGCATAGAAAATTCAATATCAAACAAAATAGACTTTCTTGTATCACTTCTTGTTCCAAACATGCTACACTAGAAGTTAAATAAAAAGTAAAACAAGGTTTCATAAAAATTGGTCTGGAACCCTGAATAGCTCTAATTATGAGTCAACATACTCAGAAACCAATTTACAACTTGGGTTTTAGATGCATACCAACGTGATCCAATTTCAATGCCAAATATCCCAGTCTGAGTGCAAAGTGGAAAGTCATCAACTTTAAAAAGTGCAGTTCTACAATCAGTTTGTATGGTCAAAATTGATTTACACCCCAATCGTCCATTAAATTATTTCTGTTGTAATTCAACCTGATTTCTTTCAGAATTATCAGAATTATAATGAGCAGTAAGCAGAATTAGGTTCTGTAGAATCGTGTCTTTACTCTTATAATATTACTAGTATGCTGTGACTCGTCAACAGTGTTTCTTTTTTCAACTTTTTTCAATATTGAATAGATCTTTTCTAAAAATGTCTCAAATGAAAAACAGTGTTATCAAGTAGCCCTTCAATGCTTCTTCAGATGAAAACAATTCAAACAAATTTGTTTTCAAGTTATTTTAATAAGTTTCTGTATCTGAAAGTTAGATGCATAATAAATTGTCTGTCATAAAGTATATAACTATATGTATATGCTACTTTACTAAACTATTATATTTTACCTCAGCCAGTCTTTACAGCTTTTGATTGGTCGACAGTTGTGAAACAGTGCTGTGTTAAATTTAGCACAATACTTTTACTAACTCAGGGGTAAAATATATGCCATAAACCAGTCCTTAAATGGTTCATTCATAGCAATTTTTAGATCTGTTAATATCATCTGACATTGCATCTTCTACTTTAATTTAAAGTGATTTCATTTGAAAAACAAATGGTATTGATTACTATGTAGCCAATCACCAAATTATTAGATTTTTGAGCAAGGTTTTAATTCAAGTTTTTATGTTATAAGGGGTATTGTACACTAAATCTGACCATTTATGAGACCATCTCCTTTTATAATCAACAGAATATATGTAATAAATGAATGAATTTGAGCCATGGATTAGTCAAAAATACACTCGTATTCAATTGAGTCGACATATGTTAAAAATAGTAAGTATACAATTTATACAACCACCGAATGTGGCAGGACTGTGGTTTCGTTCACACTGCTGGAAAAATTACGTGGCAAATTTTCATGAATTTCTTTATAAAGGGTTATCTATTGCACATTAGTAATAGTTTAGTATAGCCATTTACCCAGTGTTGTTTTCACAACCAAGTCTGAGTGTAGTGATTCTGTCATTTGCAGAATGAGGTCACCAGAGGGTGAATTTTGTGATGCTATCCCGCTTAGCGGACTAGCATCACTATCACCCTCTGGGGACCTCATTTTGCATGGCCTCATCTGCTATGGGAAACCTAGGATCAGATTGAAGTTCCCCAGTTGAAGTTGGTGATATTCACCCTTTTAATAGTCACCTCGATTATGCAATTTATCTTCTGCAAATTAGGGGATATAGAAACTTCAAAAAAGGGAAAAAGTAACTAAAAACAATGTTAATTTGAGACTATAGATATTTCCTGGAAGATGACGCCTAAGCAAATGACAGGCACACAAACCAAAATTTTCCAGCAGGCAGGTTTTTATGAGTTTACTCAAGAAGTATCAAAAATATTGTTGTGTGTTTTTTTTATGAATAAGTGTTAATGCAATTTGTAATTGAACAGTCTGTTGTAGAATACAAGTACAGTAATGCCCTAAATAATCGACTCCTTAACCACAGCAGAATTATGTCAATTATTTAGGGCATTACTGTACATAGTTTTAAAAAGACAAACAGAAATCTTTAAAATCAGAAATAACAAAGGAAAATATCAAATATCAAACACAAGTTGAAATGTGTCTAGCTAAATTTATGGTTGGCAATGAACAGACCTTGTGGACATGTATTGCATTGTGAAGCTGAGCGGAAGGATGATTAGAAATTTTTATTTTCGGTGGGGCCATAAAATTCACCCAGTGGGCTATATTTTTGGGTTGAATTTCTTTTGGATATGCTTAAGCATGCTATAGCAAATTTAAAAACAAACAGGATAAAACCTTAGGGGCATGTTATAACTCAAAACTATCACCAAGTATTCATAGTAATAATTTTGATGTCCATGAAAAACGTAAGATTCCCTGGCACTAAACCTACAAAATAAGTCTGTTAAACAATATAAGAAAAAATTATTAAAATTGTAAAAAATAATAACAAATGATGAAAAATTGTTAGGCCAATGCATTCTCTTATATATGCGAGGAGACCTATGGTCGACTCGCATATATAAGAGAATGCATTGGCACAGGGTATATGGGTTGATACAAAAATCGGACTTGGCACTGAAAGGGTTAAGAGGGACAATGCCTGGGAAACTTTAAGTTTGTTTGACCTTATAGTTGAGTGCAGGATGTGAAAGCCTGAGTTTAGCGTGCCTGTCATTTGCAGAATGAGGTCCCCAGAGGGTGAATTTAGTGATGCTATCCTGCATAGCGGGCTAGCATCACTAAATTCGCCCTCTGGGGACCTCATTCTGCTTAGGCCTCATCTTCTCTGCAAAGTTTCTTCATCAAATTTCTATGGAAACTTCTTCACAAAGATTCTATTATCTTTTTTAGTTTAGTTTCTCTATATCCCCAAATTGGCAGACGACATATTGCATAATCGAGGTTCCCAATGGGTGTACATCACAATATTGACCATTTGGGAAGTTCAATCTGAGTCTATGTCTCCCATAGCAGATGCAGAATGAGGTCCCCAGAGGGTGAATTTAGTGATGCCAGCCCGCTATGGGTCACTAAATTCACCCTCTGGGGACCTCATTCTGCAAATGGCAGCTAAACTCAGGCTTGAGGATGCGAGAGACCTGGTTACAAAGTGCTCCCCTATTGTGAACTGTAATGCTCAACAATGTATACTTATATCAAGTTTCACATCATTGAATGTTGAATCATGTTCTTTTTATGATTTATGATACATACATGTATTTTGTAAATGTAATGATTTTCTGGAATTATTTTTATATTTTTATTTAATTATATTTGATATTGGAGGTTATATTAAAGTCATCTGGTGATTTATTTTTTTTAGTTATACCCATGACAAGATTGTTATACTGCTCCACCCAGGAACCCATTCCATTCATGATATGCACCACTTTTAGTAGAAAACTATATATACTGGATTGTTCGTCTGCCTCTGTCCATCCGAGCATATATCTCAGCCATTGCTTTTCGTATCTGAATGAAATTTTGTATCATGACTCAGACTGCTTTCGAGAGGAGTTGTTGGTATTTTCCATTCTAAAGTTATCCAAGAAATCTTGGGTTTTTTGTCCTTCCGTGCAGATATCTGAGTCATGGTTCATTTGTTCTCAATGAAATTTGGTATGGAGTTTTGACATCCGGAGTGCTTTAAAGAGTGCCCAATGAGGTTTAATTATTCTATTCTAGAGTTATCCTTCTTTGTTTCTGGAAATAATGTCTAATTTGTCAGTCAGCGTAAGTATCTCAGTCATGGGTAATTGTATCGGAATGAAATTTGGTATGTATGGTCACAATCTGAGTGCTTTCTAATGACTTTGTTTGCATTTTCTTTTCCAGAATTATCCTCCATTTATCTAGAAATAATGGGCTCTGTTGTCCATACACCTGATTATTAAAGCTATGAGTTATAGGATTTTAATGAAATATGGTATTGAACTGTTGATGTTAACAGGGTTCTTAATGCTGCACCAGCGCAGCTCCCATCATGAAGGGGTTAACAATGTTGTCGATACCCAGAATTCTTATCACCCATCCAGATAGAATGTGATCGATTTTGCTTAACCAGGTCTGGCATATCCCAATTATAACCATGATAGCTAGCTATTGCATTTAAATATGATATATGAATTACCACAAACTAGTGTAACCAAGTTTTATTCTTCCATCAAGTTCCATGAAAATATCTGTTGGATTAGCTTGCACAACATCTATGAAAGTTAAAGGGGTACTGTACACTAAATCCGGCCATTTATGGGACCATCTTCTTTTATACTCAACAGAATATATGCAACTAATGAATGAATTTGAGCCATGGATTTGTACAAAATATGCTCTATGAACGATGCAAAATGATGAAAATGAATTCCAGTCATAAATTCATTTTCATGAGTGTATATTGCACTAATCCATGGCTCAAATTCATTAATTTGTTGCATATATTTTGTTGAGTATAAAAGACGGTCCCATAAATAACCGGATTTAGTGTACAGTACCCCTTCAAAGTTTAGTTTAATGTGCAACTCAATTACATAAACATGTTTTGATTCATGAGATCCTACTTTGACTCATTCAACTTGTTTTTATGTGAACACATACCATAGTATGGTACACATAGTTTCGACGTCTGGATTGACCACTTGTCGTTCGTCCGCCGACACTTTACGCATGGTGCGATAACTCGAACATTTTCTAACTGATCAGAACCAAATTTTTTATATGAGTTTCTCAGACCAAATTACAGATCGAGTTCGAATATGGGTTTGATCCGAGTTTTTTTTAGGGAGTTATGGCCCTTTTTCGACTTAGAATTCACGGATGCTACGATAACTAAAAAAATAATTTATCTGATGACAACCAAATTTGGTATGCGAGTTTCTACACCTAAAATACAGTTCGAGTTCGAATTTGATCAGATTATTTTTAATGGAGTTATGGCCCTTTGACATATAATTCATGCATGCTTCGATAAATCAACCAGTATTCATCTGATAGGAACCGAATTTGGTATGTGAGTTTCTCAACTCAAAATACAGATCGAGTTTGAATATGGGTTAGATCCTGTTTTTTATACCAGAGTTATGGCCCCTTTTTAACTAAGAATTTAACAGATTTGAGATTTGTATGCTTACAATATATAACCATAGCAGCTTACAATTAATTACCTGTGATATCAGTTAGCTCTAAGAGAGAACCCTTCTCAACATTCCTGATACTTAGTAGAAATATCTTTCATTTGATATATCTCATTTTTATTGAGATGTATGTAAATTTGGTATGAGTTCTCAGCCCAATTAATATACAGATAGAGCTCGAATTTGGGTTTGATCCATTTTTTTTTTAACGGAGTTATGGCTTATGGATTTTCGCGTCCAAACTGAAAATAGCTGATCACTATCGCCAAGGTATGGGTTAAACATCTGTCGATCATGATCGGGCTCTCGTTAGGTACAGTAGTCAGAAAAAAAAGTGACAAGGTTGAAATTAGAAATTACCTTAACTACAATAGCCAGATAATAACAGTAGCCATATCTGGATATAATACAGTAATGCCCTAAATAATCGACTCCTTAACCACAGCAGAATTATGGGTAATTTTTCAG
Organism: Siphonodentalium dalli; assembly: GCA_032622095.1. Taxonomy (NCBI): domain Eukaryota; kingdom Metazoa; phylum Mollusca; class Scaphopoda; order Gadilida; family Siphonodentaliidae; genus Siphonodentalium; species Siphonodentalium dalli. The sequence goes on along the minus strand of CP136068.1, from coordinate 117,950,029 downwards.
GATTTAGTTGGAAATATGGCATGTTGCCATTCATTGGAAAGCTCTCAGCTACATGTATATGAATGACCTGATTCCCATCCCCATATAAATATGACAGTTGAGAAGATATAATTGTTCGACTTAATTTGTCGAGATTGTGAAATTTGAACACAAAAAACTTCATAGAACGATATTGAGATGGCCTGGGAGATGACTTTATGTAACTTTGGTGGCTATCGTCAAATAAATCAACCTTATCAGTGCTAGTGCACCTCCTCTCGTCATCCATGACCCAAGAGGCACAAAATTTGATTCAATTCATCGTATCATTAGAGAAGAAAGTGTATTAATTTAGTGGGGGGGGGGGGGGTGCAGATAAATCTTCCTCGTAAAAAGTTACCTGTATTGGACATCTTTGGTGTCATCTAGATGGTCCCTGTGAAGTTATATAGAAACAGACAGATATAGATATTTGTAAATATAGACACCAAATGTGGAGTCCTTAACCCACAAGATTTTATATCTTGTATCATTGGAGAAGAACATGTTCGAATTTGTTGGAAATTGGCACTGACATATATATTAGTTTTGGTGACCCTACCATCCCTGTCTCTGACTCAAGCGGTGCCACTTCTGACATCTTCAAACCACACTCTTAGACTCATTATGGAGATAAATATATTTAAAATTGGCGAGTATACAAATTTGTATAAAATTTAGTGCCCCCATGTCTCTCATCCAAACACACCAATTTAGCGTATTTAAACAACACGATTAGATTCTTTGCATCACGGAGAAGAATATGTATCAATTTGGTGGAAATCGGTGCTAAACATATTGTTTATCAATTTTTGTGTCCCTCTCCCTCTATGCACCCCCCCCCCCCTCCCGACTCGAATGGCCCCATTTTTGGCATCTTTAAACCACAAAATGAGACTCCTGATATCATGGAGATGATTATTTATAAATTTGGTGCTAATTGACGCTTTAACAAATTCTTATCAAATTGAGTTCCCACCCCATCTCTCACCTGAACAGCATCATTTTGGCGTATCTAAATCACACGATTAGATTCCTCGTAGCATGGATAAGAATTTGTATCAATTTGGTGGAAATCGGCGCTAAAAATATGTATGCCCCTTTCCTCTTCAGTGCATCCCAGACTTGAATGATGCCACTTTTGACAGCTTTAAATCACACCATTAGACTCCTGATACCATGGGGATGATTATATATATAAGTTTGGCGGCATTCGGTGACTAAACAAATTATTATAAAATTTAGTGCCCATCTCTCACCCAAATGACACCAATTTGGAGTCTTTAAATCACACAATTAGATTCCTTGTATCATGCTGTATCATGGAGAAGAATGTGTATCAATTTGGTGGAAATCGGCCCCAAAATTATTTTTAACAATTCTGGTCCCCCTCTCCCCTTCCATGCATCCCTGACTCAAACGGTGGCATGTTTGACATATTTAAACCACACCAATCTATTCCCCATATCAAGTCAGTCATATCAGTTTGGTGGCAATCGGCGACAAAAACAAATTTCTGCCCCTCCCCTTCACTGTTCCTGAAAACAACGGCATCACTTTAGAAAATTCTAACCTGCACCATTATCTTTCTCGTAAAAAAGTTACCCCTCTTAAGACACCTTTGATGCTATGTAGATGGTCCCCCGTGAATTTCTATAAAACACAGACAGACAGACATTCGCAAATAGATATAGATTTACTGGTATAATACATGCAATCAATTTGGAACATCTTGCGAAAATGTTTGGAGCATAGCAAGCGGAAGAAGTCAATATCAATCTGAGATAACCTGAAAGTTTCATAATGGTCTGTTCTAAAAATAGTAACAATGAAATGTCCCAATTGATTATCGCATTGTAAAAGAAAATATTGATATAAAATCAATAATAATTGATTTAATCGTTTTCAGACAGGTGTCTTCGACTCGTTTATTATTTTAAACCCCGGAATCTGTATAAAATGTATTTTGGAAGAGATAATTCATATTTAACTAGAGTAGTACTGGTAGCTGAATATGACTAATATGAATCATACGTGAGACGTAGTGGAGCAACCACACACACCGTGCCCCAAATTTGCTTTTGATCGGCGACATAATGCTACGAATAATTTATGTAACAGATCGCCCCGCTCAGATACATCGCAGTGATAAAGTAGAGGGCGCTGTATGGAGTTTGAAGCTGACTAACAAAATTGGAATTCTTCAGAAGTTGTGAAGTTGACAATTATTTTAATCTTGTTGGTCCATTGCCGATTCCGCAGTTTTACAATATCCAGACAGTTGCTAACCGGAAGTCACGTGTCAATTTCACACAAAAAACGTACACGCCACCGGAATTTGGCTCTTTACTATAGAAAATATAGAAAAAATGATATGACGTCATCATTCACATGCGCCTAGCACGTTGGTGGTTGCTATTATGGTTATCAATGGGATTTGCAGACCTGTCAACAACTACCGCCACAGTGCAGCTAACCAGCTATTGTTCTGTCAACAACTACCGCCACAGTGCAGCTAGCCAGCTATTGTTCTGTCAACAACTACTGCCACAGTGCAGCTAGCCAGCTATTTTTTTGTCAACTACCGCCACAGTGCAGCTAGCCAGCTATTGTTCTGTCAACAACTACTGCCACAGTGCAGCTAGCCAGCTATTTTTTTGTCAACAACTACCGCCACAGTGCAGCTAGCCAGCTATTGTTCTGTCAACAACTACCGCCACAGTGCAGCTAGCCAGCTAATGTTATGGATTGTACTTGAGTTTGTCATGTATAGCTACATTGTCAAGCCTGGATATAGTGTGTCTGACATTTGCAGAATGAGGTCCCAAGAGGGTGAATTTAATGACGCTATCCCACACAGTAGGCCTCCTCTTCTGGGAAGTATCTGTAGTCTCAAATTAACATTGTTTTAGTTGCTTTTTCCCTTCTGTTCAGTTTCTATATCCCCTAATTTGCAGAAGATAAATTGCATAAATGAGCTGACTAATTGGTGAACATTACTAAATTGGTGAACATTACTAACTTCAACTGGGGGACTTCAATCTAATCATGTCTCCAATAGATGTTGAGGCCTAAGCAGAATGAGATTACCAGAGGGTGAATTTGGTGATGCTAGCCTGCTGTGCGTGATAGCGTCACTAAACTCTCCCTCTGGGGACATCATTCTGCAAATGTCAGACACACTATATCCAAGCTTTTTTGTCACGTTTGGCAACATTATTGTAGCAATACTAAAAGAACAACTAGAAGCAAATAACATCATTAACTTTATTGAACAATTAAGAAGTTCCCTAATTAAAATGCATTTAATTTAATCAAAGGGAAAATGTTTTCGAACAAAATCTCTAAATTGTATTGTTACTGCATAAAAAAAAAAAATTGTTTCTCAGTGTAGTTTCTAAGTATACAGTAATGCTCTAAGTAATCGACTTCTTAACCACAGCAGAATTATGGGTAACTTTTCAGGATTTAGTCGGAAATATGGCTTGTTGCCATTCATCGGAAAGCTCTCCCTGAGAGCTTTCCGATGAATGGCAACAAGCCATATTTCCTGAAAAGTTACCCATAATTCTGCTGTGGTTAAGAAGTCGATTACTTAGAGCATTACTGTATGTCTACTTGGTGACTGCAGCGAATTGTAATATTTTATTTAATTATAATCAACAATGCATTGGCACAGGGTATATGGGTTGATACAAAAATCGGACTTGGCACTGAAAGGGTTAAGAGGGACAATGCCTGGGAAACTTTAAGTTTGTTTGACCTTATAGTTGAGTGCAGGATGTGAAAGCCTGAGTTTAGCGTGCCTGTCATTTGCAGAATGAGGTCCCCAGAGGGTGAATTTAGTGATGCTATCCTGCATAGCGGGCTAGCATCACTAAATTCACCCTCTGGGGACCTCATTCTGCTTAGGCCTCATCTTCTCTGCAAAGTTTCTTCATCAAATTTCTATGGAAACTTCTTCACAAAGATTCTATTATCTTTTTTAGTTTAGTTTCTCTATATCCCCAAATTGGCAGACGACATATTGCATAATCGAGGTTCCCAATGGGTGTACATCACAATATTGACCATTTGGGAAGTTCAATCTGAGTCTATGTCTCCCATAGCAGATGGAGGTCCCCAGAGGGTGAATTTAGTGATGCCAGCCCGCTATGGGTCACTAAATTCACCCTCTGGGGACCTCATTCTGCAAATGGCAGGCACTCTAAACTCAGGCTTGAGGATGCGAGAGACCTGGTTACAAAGTGCTCCCCTATTGTGAACTGTAATGCTCAACAATGTATACATGTACTTATATCAAGTTTCACATCATTGAATGTTGAATCATGTTCTTTTTATGATTTATGATACATACATGTATTTTGTAAATGTAATGATTTTCTGGAATTAATTATTTTTATATTTTTATTTAATTATATTTGATATTGGAGGTTATATTAAAGTCATCTGGTGATTTACTTTTTTTAGTTATACCCATCACAAGATTGTTATACTGCTCCACCCAGGAACCCATTCCATTCATGATATCACCACTTTTAGTAGAAAACTATATATACTGGATTGTTCGTCTGCCTCTGTCCATCCGAGCATATATCTCAGCCATTGCTTTTCGTATCTGAATGAAATTTTGTATCATGCCTGCTTTTGAGAGGAGTTGTTGGTATTTTCCATTCTAAAGTTATCCAAGAAATCTTGGGTTTTTTGTCCTTCCGTGCAGATATCTGAGTCATGGTTCATTTGTTCTCAATGAAATTTGGTATGGAGGTTTGACATCCGGAGTGCTTTAAAGAGTGCCCAATGAGGTTTAATTATTCTATTCTAGAGTTATCCTTCTTTGTTTCTGGAAATAATGTCTAATTTGTCAGTCAGCGTAAGTATCTCAGTCATGGGTAATTGTATCGGAATGAAATTTGGTATGTATGGTCACAATCTAAGTGCTTTCTAATGACTTTGTTTGCATTTTCTTTTCCAGAATTATCCTCCATTTATCTAGAAATAATGGGCTCTGTTGTCCATACACCTGATTATTAAAGCTATGAGTTATAGGATTTTAATGAAATATGGTATGAACTGTTGATGTTAACAGGGTTCTTAATGCTGCACCAGCGCAGCTCCCATCATGAAGGGGTTAACAATGTTGTCGATACCCAGAATTCTTATCACCCATCCAGATAGAATGTGATCGATTTTGCTTAACCAGGTCTGGCATATCCCAATTATAACCATGATAGCTAGCTATTGCATTTAAATATGATATATGAATTACCACAAACTAGTGTAACCAAGTTTTATTCTTCCATGAAAATATCTGTTGGATTAGCTTGCACAACATCTATGAAAGTTAAAGGGGTACTGTACACTAAATCCGGCCATTTATGGGACCATCTTCTTTTATACTCGACAGAATATATGCAACTAATGAATGAATTTGAGCCATGGATTTGTACAAAATATGCTCTATGAACGATGCAAAATGATGAAAATGAATTCCAGTCATAAATTCATTTTCATGAGTGTATATTGCACTAATCCATGGCTCAAATTCATTAATTTGTTGCATATATTTTGTTGAGTATAAAAGACGGTCCCATAAATAACCGGATTTACTGTACAGTACCCCTTCAAAGTTTAATTTAATGTGCAACTCAATTACATAAACATGTTTTGATTCATGAGATCCTACTTTGACTCATTCAACTTGTTTTTATGTGAACACATACCATAGTATGGTACACATAGTTTCGACGTCTGGATTGACCACTCGTCGTTCGTCCGCCGACACTTTACGCATGGTGCGATAACTCGAACATTTTCTAACTGATCAGAACCAAATTTTTTATATGAGTTTCTCAGACCAAATTACAGATCGAGTTCGAATATGGGTTTGATCCGAGTTTTTTTTAGGGAGTTATGGCCCTTTTTCGACTTAGAATTCACGGATGCTACAATAACTAAAAAATAATTTATCTGATGACAACCAAATTTGGTATGCGAGTTTCTACACCTAAAATACAGTTCGAGTTCGAATATGGGTTTGATCGGATTATTTTTAATGGAGTTATGGCCCTTTGACATATAATTCATGCTTCGATAAATCAACCAGTATTCATCTGATAGGAACCAAATTTGGTATGTGAGTTTCTCAACTCAAAATACAGATCGAGTTTGAATATGGGTTAGATCCTGTTTTTTATACCAGAGTTATGGCCCCTTTTTAACTAAGAATTTAACAGATTTGAGATTTGTATGCTTACAATATATAACCATAGCAGCTTACAATTAATTACCTGTGATATCAGTTAGCTCTAAGAGAGAACCCTTCTCAACATTCCTGATACTTAGTAGAAATATCTTTCATTTGATATATCTCATTTTTATTGAGATGCATGTAAATTTGGTATGAGTTCTCAGCCCAATATACAGATAGAGCTCGAATTTGGGTTTGATCCATTTTTTTTAAACGGAGTTATGGCTTATGGATTTTCGCGTCCAAACAGGTCCAAACTGAAAATAGCTGATCACTATCGCCAAGGTATGGGTTAAACATCTGCCGATCATGATCGGCCTCTCGTTAGGTACAGTAGTCAGAAAAAAAAGTGACAAGGTTGAAATTAGAAATTACCTTAACTACAATAGCCAGATAATAACAGTAGCCATATCTGGATATAATACAGTAATGCCCTAAATAATCGACTCCTTAACCACAGCAGAATTATGGGTAATTTTTCAGGATTTAGTTGGAAATATGGCATGTTGCCATTCATCGGAAAGCTCTCAGCTACATGTATATGAATGACCTGATTCCCATCCCCATATAAATATGACAGTTGAGAAGATATAATTGTTCGACTTAATTTGTCGAGATTGTGAAATTTGAACACAAAAAACTTCATAGAACGATATTGAGATGGCCTGGGAGATGACTTTATGTAACTTTGGTGGCTATCGTCAAATAAATCAACCTTATCAGTGCTAGTGCACCTCCTCTCGTCATCCATGACCCAAGAGGCACAAAATTTGATTCAATTCATCGTATCATTAGAGAAGAAAGTGTATTAATTTAGTGGGGGGGGGGGGGGGGGGGGGGTGCAGATAAATCTTCCTCGTAAAAAGTTACCTGTGTTAGACATCTTTGGTGTCATCTAGATGGTCCCTGTGAAGTTATATAGAAACAGACAGATATAGATATTTGTAAATATAGACACCAAATGTGGAGTCCTTAACCCACAAGATTTAAATCACACCATTATACTCCTGATACCATGGGGATGATTATATATATAAGTTTGGCGGCATTCAGTGACTAAACAAATTATTATAAAATTTAGTGCCCACCCCCCCCCCCCCATCTCTCACCCAAATGACACCAATTTGGAGTCTTTAAATCACACAATTAGATTCCTTGTATCATGGAGAAGAATGTGTATCAATTTGGTGGAAATCGGCCCCAAAATTATTTTTAACAATTCTGGTCCCCCTCTCCCCTTCCATGCATCCCTGACTCAAACGGTGGCATGTTTGACATATTTAAACCACACCAATCTATTCCCCATATCAAGTCAGTCATATCAGTTTGGTGGCAATCGGCGACAAAAACAAAAATTCTGCCCCTCCCCTTCACTGTTCCTGAAAACAACGGCATCACTTTAGAAAATTCTAACCTGCACCATTATCTTTCTCGTAAAAAGTTACCCCTGTTAAGACACCTTTGATGCTATGTAGATGGTTCCCCCGTGAATTTCTATAAAACACAGACAGACATTCGCAAATAGATATAGATTTACTGGTATAATACATGCAATCAATTTGGAACATCTTGCGAAAATGTTTGGAGCATAGCAAGCGGAAGAAGTCAATATCAATCTGAGATAACCTGAAAGTTTCATAATGGTCTGTTCTAAAAATAGTAACAATGAAATGTCCCAATTGATTATCGCATTGTAAAAGAAAATATTGATATAAAATCAATAATAATTGATTTAATCGTTTTCAGACAGGTGTCTTCGACTCATTTATTATTTTAAACCCCGGAATCTGTATAAAATGTATTTTGGAAGAGATAATTCATATTTAACTAGAGTAGTACTGGTAGCTGAATATGACTAATATGAATCATACGTGAGACGTAGTGGAGCAACCACACACACCGTGCCCCAAATTTGCTTTTGATCGGCGACATAATGCTAAGAATAATTTATGTAACAGATCGCTCCGCTCAGATAAATCGCAGTGATAAATTAGAGGGCGCTGTATGGAGTTTGAAGCTGACTAACAAAATTGGAATTCTTCAGAAGTTGTGAAGTTGACAATTATTTTAATCTTGTTGGTCCACTGCCGATTCCGCAGTTTTACAATATCCAGACAGTTGCTAACCGGAAGTCACGTGTCAATTTCACACAAAAAACGTACACGCCCCTCGGAATTTGGCTCTTCACTATAGAAAATATAGAAAAAATGATATGACGTCATCATTCACATGCGCCTAGCGCGTTGGTGGTTGCTATTTTGGTTATCAATGGGATTTGCAGACCTGTCAACAACTACCGCCACAGTGCAGCTAACCAGCTATTGTTCTGTCAACAACTACTGCCACAGTGCAGCTAGCCAGCTATTTTTCTAATGTTATGGATTGTACTTGAGTTTGTCATGTATAGCTACATTGTCAAGCCTGGATATAGTGTGTCTGACATTTGCAGAATGAGGTCCCAAGAGGGTGAATTTAATGACGCTATCCCACACAGTAGGCCTCCTCTTCTGGGAAGTATCTGTAGTCTCAAATTAACAATGTTCTTAGTTACTTTTTCCCTTCTGTTCAGTTTCTATATCCCATAATTTGCAGAAGATAAATTGCATAAATGAGCTGACTAATTGGTGAACATCACTAACTTCAACTGGGGGACTTCAATCTAATCATGTCTCCTATAGATGTTGAGGCCTAAGCAGAATGAGATTACCAGAGGGTGAATTTGGTGATGCTAGCCTGCTGTGCGTGATAGCGTCACTAAATTCTCCCTCTGGGGACATCATTCTGCAAATGTCAGACACACTATATCCAAGCTTTTTTGTCACGTTTGGCAACATTATTGTAGCAATACTAAAAGAACAACTAGAAGCAAATAACATCATTAACTTTATTGAACAATTAAGAAGTTCCCTAATTAAAATGCATTTAATTTAATCAAAGGGAAAATGTTTTCGAACAAAATCTCTAAATTGTATTGTTACTGCATAAAAAAAAAATTTGTTTCTCAGTGTAGTTTCTAAGTATACAGTAATGCTCTAAGTAATCGACTTCTTAACCACAGCAGAATTATGGGTAACTTTTCAGGATTTACTCAGAAATATGGCTTGTTGCCATTCATCGGAAAGCTCTCGCGGAGAGCTTTCCGATGAATGGCAACAAGCCATATTTCCGACTAAATCCTGAAAAGTTACCCATAATTCTGCTGTGGTTAAGAAGTCGATTACTTAGATCATTACTGTATGTGTACTTGGTGACTACAGCGAATTGTAATATTTTATTTAATTATAATCAATAATCACAATGAAGGAAGCTATTTCATTAAAGCGACTCAGTATCTACAGCCCTCAAATTTGACAATAATTTTCATTTTTGTCACCTTCCACATATCAATATTATATAGGTCGGTATACATGAAATTCAGATTTTATATTCTCTGAAAATATTAACCAAAGTCATAGAAACTCTTGCAATGGCATTTGTCTATTTTTGTATAGAAATGTAATAATCAGTCTGCCTCTGAGAGTGTCATCAGGAATAAATAATTTAAATATAAATAAACCCACACTTACTGACTGATTTTCAGAAAATTTGCCATTGAAAATTTTCTTCCATAGAACGGCATGATACAGACTTCAATAGCACAGTTGGTGACAAATTGTCGAGCGGTCAAATATATATTTAGCCCTTCCATGACTGGAGCTTCCTGAAATTTTGTGAAAACCCTGTGCCAATGCATTCTCTTATATATTCTCTGCACCACCATTTTGTTTTGAAGAATTTTTTTTTTTATATTTAAATAGTTATGGACATTATTGAAATGAACTCGAAAGAAGTAAAACCACAACCACGTAGACTGCTGACTTCAGCAAAACAAACAATTTGCAGAGTGTATTTTAAATAGTTGAGTTGACACGATAAACTCAGACTGTTTGACAACGATGCCACTCCAGTGCTGTGATAATGGAGACGTGCTTTCGCTTACCTTCAGTCTGGAATATATATATTTTAACAATGATGATTTATCGCTTTACATGTGGACAGTGGTGTTGAGATTGGTTGCCCGTATGTGAATATAATTGTTTATACAAGTCTCTTTAACCCTTTCAGTGCCAGGGGCCGATCTCATCGGCCCTAATTTACGGTCTGTAAAATCGTCCCTAAAAAAAAAAAAAACCCTTTTTTTTTTTTAGATTTTAAAAAAATTATTAAAATTGTAAAAAATTGTAAAAAATAATAACAAATGATGAAAAATTGTTAGGCCAATGCATTCTCTTATATATGCGAGCCGAGGCGACCTATGGTCGACTCGCATATATAAGAGAATGCATTGGCACAGGGTATATGGGTTGATACAAAAATCGCACCTGGCACTCAAAGGGTTAATTAGCCAATTATAATATTAAAGATTTACGTCCCAAGAATCTGTAACAGATCCCAATTCTAGGAACAACGGGGCATTCTCAAGGTGAAGTAACAAATTGTTTCCAAATATGAGCACATACCTGGTGCAGTTAACATTTGGAATAATCATAGTATTTAGCAGTAGTTATAAAAACAACATGATACAAACAAATAATCTATTAACCCTTTCATGACTGGAGCCACCTGAAATTTTATGAAAACCCTGTGCCAATGCATTCTCTTATATATGCGAGGCTCCCTGTGGGAGACTCGCATAATATAAGAGAATGCATTGCACTCTCTTATATATATGTGAGGCTCCCTATGGGAGACTCACATATATAAGAGAATGCACTGGCACAGGATTGTTAAAGCTGAACCAGCGCAGCTCCCGTCATGCAAGGGTTAAATATCGTTGTCTGGTAAAAACTCAAAGGTAAAGTATTCTAGACTGTGTTAAGTAATTGTATTGTTTTAAATTATGCAAATATTGTATTTGTCACATTGCACTATGCATGGGAAAATTATCAACAATCTCATAATTTAATTATTACCCATCATGAATCTGCATTTGTAATTGTCGTCGTCTAAATTCTACCTAGCAATGAGCTATGACATCAATAACCAGTGAAATTGTGCACAGCAGCTGACATGACCAATGGTATGTGGGAATCCAATAATAGGATCTGAATGGGAATTCTTGAGATGTGAGCTTAAAAGGTTATTGTCAGATTATTAAAGAAACTTTTTATTATCAGGAGAAAAATTGCATTAACTCTTCCATGACTGGGGCTTCCAGAAATTTAGCAAAAATCCAGTGCCAATGTATTCTCTTATATATGTGAGTCTTCCATAGGGAGCCTTGAATATATAAGAGAATACATTGGCCTAACAGTATTTATATTGACCTTGTATGCCAGTGCATTCTCTTCTATATGCGAGGCTCCAAATGGGAGACTCACATATATAAGAAAATGCACCGGCACATGATATTTAATGCTGCACTAGCTCAGCTCAGTTATGAAAGGATTAACAGTCTATTGAAATTTACTGTATATTATAACAAAATCTGGAATAAAAATGTAATTCAGAACATATCAAATACATGTACAGTCCTAAAAATTTTAATTAATATTGGGCAAAATCAGAATTTAATTTTTCTTATAATAATGTGTCTCAGTTTCCACTATAAAATTATATTGGAACCAATAGTTATAATGTTTAGGTTTATCTTAGAAAGAATTAGTTTTTATGGACATGGCATGACAATTTATGCTAAAAATAGCGATTTCTATTCTATGGTATTAATACTCAAAATAAGTGTCCCAACAACAGAATAAAGAGTTGATTAGCATCTGCTAACTTTTGTGTTGTTCAATGAAATGGAATAGAGGATATCTAGTGTTTTATCATAATTATGTCATGAGTGAGCAAGAACGAGATTTTAATGCAAGCCGCTTGAGAAAACAAGAATTTGATACACAAGCCGCTCGCGAAAATGAAAATTTGATATGTAAGCCACTCACGAAAATAAACATTTGTCTCGTTCACGAATGACATAATTTTCAGTATCCACTCAAAAACACTAGAAATTCTATTTATTATATGCATTTCCAAAGAAATTTGCAACGGTAAATTGTTCTCATAATTGCCTTTAAACAATGTACAAAAGCCAACAACTGATTGCTGTCTGTTCACGTCACCATCTACAGAAAAACAGCACGCATATTCTTCCAGTTATTTCCATCATTAGTATGTAGAATTTCAAAACAAAATCGATTTTTATTGTAACGGTAATAACAGTAAAGGATAACTACTGATTCGCGAGGATTTTGCAACATAGTACAAACAGGTGAATCAGTCGCTCGTGCAAGCTAGTGTGAAACTGAAAACTTCTACAGGTCTATCCCCTTCTGGGAGATATGAGAAAAACAATTGTCGTTAAAGAAATTTTTATATCCCCTAGAAGCTGCTAGAAGAGGATATAGAAATTTATTTAACTACGATTTTTTGGATACATCATCATTGAGCGTATAATAAAATGTATTATTATAAATGCGGATATAATGATAACATATCAACATTAATATGGTGACAAGTGTTACTGACAATATATGCATGATATATATGGGGGGGGGGTTGAAATTATAAATGGATATCCCCCTTGGGCAATTTTTTGGCATTTTCTGAAATATTTGGCCAATTTCCAGAAATTTTGTCCAAATAGAAAAACCAAATGTAGGATTGTTGAGAAAACAGAAACTAAACATGAGCATCACTGGGGGTTGAATACTCCTGTGATAATTCCAACAAAGGGCCATAACTCTGATGAAAATTGACAGGCAGAACGCAAATTCGAAATTGACCTGTGTTTTCGGCTAGTTAACCCACACACATTTCTTTCCTTCTACAGGCCTTCTCCATTCATACTGTACTCCAAGTTTATACCCAAAAAGGGCTGAAAATGTATTTTTCGATGGCATTTTTTAGTCAGGATGGTGGACAATTTGTATGTCAGCGCCGGTGCAGGCAGTTAGATGTTTTATGGAAGGCAGAAACACCATGTTTATATATAGTAAACTTATCAACAGTAATTTTGTTATCAGAATGACATTGCAGCTAAGATTTTTTTATTCAAATTTCAAATAAAGTGACCCATACAATACAATTTTTGTGGGATTAAGCCCTTCCATGACTGGAGCTTCCTGAAATTTTGTGAAAACACTGTGCCAGTGCATTCTCTTATATATACGAGTCTCCCATATGGAGCCTCGTATATATAAGAAAATGCATTGGCCTAACAATATTTACCTTGACCTATTAAGCCAGTGCATTCTCTAAAATATGCGAGGTTCCTTATGGGAGAATCGCATATATAGGAGAATGCACTGGAACAGGATCTTTAATGCTGCACCAAAGGCAGCTTCCATCATGAACCTCATGAAAGGGTTAAGGACTTATCAAGGACCGACATCATTTTAAAGGGACTCAAGGTCTTTTAAGTGGGTTCATATGAAATAACATAAAAGTCTGTAAAACAACTATCATCAACCAAGCCTTGAAATAGTGTGCCTGTCATTTGCAGAATGAGGTCCCCAGAGGGTGAATTTAGTGATGCTACCCCGCATAGTGTGCTAGCATCACCAAATTCACTCTCTGGGGACCTCATTCTGCTTACACATCAGCAGAATGAGGTTCCCAGAGGGTGAATTTGGTGATGCTAGCCCGCTATGCGGGGTAGCATCACTAAATTCACCCTCTGGGAACCTCATTCTGCAAATGACAGGCACACTATTTCAAGGCTTGTCATCAACAAGTTCATGAAAAAATATATTGACATTGTTCTTATTGTCATTCTTATTAACTCTCCAAATATGAGATTTTGCATGTCAAAACCATTGTTATGTATGTAATCATTACTATTTCAGTGGAAATACTGATAAAAGTCCAATTAGAGCAATAAGATACCCAAAGTTTAATGAAAACTAGACGGAAAACATTGGAAAAGGTCAAATCATTGAAAAATATTCTGAAAATCACATTCAAGACTTAAATTATTACCACTGACTAAATGATAAGAGATGTTCGTTGTATAATTTGTTTACATACAGTAATGCCCTATAAAGTCATCGACTTCTTAACCACAGCATAATTATGGTTAAGGAGTCGATTACTTAGGGCATTACTGTAACAAAAGTTTCAAAATTACGAAAAAATTTAATTTGGGAACTATCAATAATGAATATACATGTAAGAACAGTACAGTATCTATTTCTCCGTGTCTTCTTAGTGGTCATGTTTTTACAGACATTATACTTTTTGGCCATTTACCACCTGTGAGTGCCTTTGGTCCATTTAAGCACCTTTCTTTTAGCGTACAAAACCCTGCTCTATCTTTGGACAGTCCAATCTGTTATTTTAGGATACCCGTCATTTACGATTTTGAGATGGGGTTTCTCAATATCCTGTATGTACACTTCTCAAGGCATCCCTCATAACAGGTGGACTGCATATACAAAATTTCAATCACATTCCATCTTAAGAAAATTTCCTAACAAGAGACAAGGACCAGCCTACAGAATTCAAATTGGGAGAAATCACTTCTCCCTATCGGATTATTAGGGAGAAGTTGACTGTCATCAGGGAGAAGACATGATGGCTGAAGTTCCATTTACTCACTAACATCACCTTTCTGCGATCCAATAAGTATTATGCAATACAAGAGCCCATTTATAAAGCAATTTTAATGAGTAAATATACCATTGTAATAAGTAAAACACTTTAACCCTTTACCCAACAAAGCGGCCAAAAACGCCCAAATAAAGCTTCAACAGCCTAAAATATCTTCGGTCTGTCTCAATAAAACCATACAAATATGGATATCATTGGAACCGGTTCATTTACCACATTGTGATGGTTACAGTTATGCCCTGTGCCAATGCATTCTCTTATATATGCGAGTCGACCATAGGTCGCCTCGCATATATAAGAGAATGCATTGGCCTAAAAAAAATCTTTTTTAACACTTTTTACCATTTTTTCTTACATTCTTTAACAATTTTATAATTTTTTCTTACATTTTTTATAATATTTTTCTACATTCTTTGACAATTTTATCATTTTTAATATGTGTTAAGCCAATGCATTCTCTTATATATGCGAGGCGACCTATGGTCGACTCGCATATATAACTGAATGCATTGGCACAGGGCCGTTCTGTTGGGTAAAGGGTTAAATATACTGTTTTGAAATATCGATACTGGTATTTGAGCAATAAGTTATTTCTCCCCAGAAGAAAAATATGGAGAAGTGACACATTTTAGGGAGAAGATATCTCCCAAGTGGCCCTCGATAGGCTGGTCCTCTCCCCAAGTGGCCCTCGATAGGCTGGTCCCTGATAAGATAATACCTTAATTTTAACATTCTAAGTCGCAGATTGCTCATGTTTTTTGTTTAAAGTTGTGTCAAATCTTGAAGATAAAAATCAGACTATTATTGATAGTCAAGCCTGCAAATAGTGTGTCTGTCATTTGCAGAATGAGGTTTCCAGAGGATGAATTTAGTGAGTCTATCCCGCAGTGGGCTAGCTTCACCAAATTCACCCTCTGGGAACCTCATTCTGCTTCGGCCTCAACTGCTATGGGAGACCTAGAGTCAGATTGAAGTTTCTCAGTTGAAGTTGGTGATTTTCACCCATTAGTCACCTCGGTTATGCAATGTTATATTCTGCAAATTAGGGGATATAGAAACTTACCAGAAGGGAAAAAGTAACTACGGTAAACAATTTGAGAAAATACTGAATAGATACTTGCCAGAAGATGAGGCCTAAGCAGAATGAGATCACCAGAGGGTGAGTTTGGAAATGCTAGCCCACCATGCGGCTAGCATAACTAAATTCACCCACTAGGGACCTCATTCTGCAAATGATAGACACACTATTTGCAGACATAATTGATAGTCATTGTGTACCACACATGTACAAGTAATTAACCTTTTGAAATGGGAAGCCAATTATCTTCTGCATATAAATTGTATACCCTAAACCGATTGTTTGTTCATAGTAGGTTATGTCTACTTGTAGTCAAGGTAGGAGAAATGCTGTCATAATTCTGTGTGGTTTCCGTGGTAGAAATAAGACTCTTGTCCAATCAATATTTGTTTATGTCAAAGATTCTGACTCCATGGAAGTACGGCAGCTTTGGCAGAACGCCGAATCCAAGAATAATTGCATTCACCAGGAAATGCAGTGTCTCGTATCGAGTGTAAAAACTACCCAAGAGGAACCTGAAGGGACAGAATACATAAATTAGTTGTATGTACATGTTTAAAGACATATTATGGACTTGTTCGGGTGCGTGAAACTGATAAATTAGTACTCAGGCGCTATCTCAACTGTGGGAATGTAGCATTCTACTAACATCGCCGAAAATCTCAAAGAAATTGACCCCATAGAATACACCATCTGAACCATGCTCAATTGTAAATATTTACATCTCGATTCGGGACGCAACAATCGGCGATAAACTAACGCAAATCATTTCGTCATCGATACTCATTGCATTTAATAAATATATAGGACTGACGGTGTGTGTTGTCAATTTGGGTTAATATTACTAAAAGTAACTACTTTGAGAAAGATTATTCTCGATTTCTATTTGGTCACCCAACCGGAGTGTTTCACATCACTTTAACCCTTTACCCAACAAACCGGCCAAAACCGGCCAAATAAAGCTTCAACAGCCTAAAATATCTTCGGTCTGTCTCAATAGAACCATACAAATATGGATATCATTGGAACCGGCTCCTTGACCACATTGTGATAGTTACAGTTATGCCCTGTGCCAATGCATTCTCTTATATATGCGAGTCGACCATAGGTCGCCTCGCATATATAAGAGAATGCATTGGCCTAACAAAATTATTTTTTTAACACTTTTTACCATTTTTTCTTACATTCTTTAACAATTTTATCATTTTTAATGTGTTAAGCCAATGCATTCTCTTATATATGCGAGGCGACCTATGGTCGACTCGAATATATAAGAGAATGCATTGGCACAGAGCCCTTCTGTTGGGTAAAGGGTTAAGGATTTTTTGAAGATGATGTCTCTTCCCTAAATTTATGGGTTTTTTTTCTATATGAAATTATACATTTCTGTATGCACTTGTTATGATATATATTGTGACATGATTAAAAAAAATGTATGTACTGATTACTGTATGCACCGGTCAGTAACCCCATCCTCGAAGATAAGCCCAGTCTGGGTTTTTTACCCTAAATGAAACATGGGGTGGTCCTCGTAGATAAGCCCACCCCCATTTTTGAGAATTTGGAAGGTACCCTAAATGAAACAAGGGGTGGTCCTCGTAGATAAGCCCACCCCCATTTTTGAGAATTTGGAAGGTGATTACAGAGAAGGTACTCAAGCACATCTGTGCTTTTATTATTTTTTCCAGTTGTTTTTCTTAAAAAATATAGATTTATAATATAATACACTTGTGTTAATAGTGTTGTAAATTATACACAATCTTATTCTTAGTTGTTGGATCAATCAAAGAGGTATCAAATCAATAAAATCAAAGGATGTGTCGCTTATTGTTCACTCCTCTATGACAGTAAATCCAATGGGATGTGGAGTAATGACTTGGTGTTTTTGTAGGATTCTTTGATCACGCAGAAGAGTGATGTATGTCACTTGCATCGCACTGTCGTGTTTTATAAGAACTAGCTTGATTAACCCTTTGAGTGCCAGGGGCCGATCTCATCGGCGCCTAAACCTACAAAATAAGTCTGTTAAAGAATATAAGAATAAATTATTAAAATTGTAAAAAATTGTAAAAAAAAAAATAAATAATAATAATTGTTAGGCCAATGCATTCTCTTATATATGCGAGGCGACCTATGGTCGACTCGCATATATAAGAGAATGCATTGGCACAGGGTATATGGGTTGATACAAAAATCGACCTGGCACTCAAAGGGTTAATAAGCATTAGTATAACTAACTTAACTTGTGAACTCATCATACAACCTTATTGTGTTTACAAATTAATCCGAAAATTTACAAACTTATTCAAGTTGATCTCAAATCTATCTGTCGATCACTGTTTCTGGTTATTATTTTATCTTCTTAATAATGGTATTGGTATAAAATATGATGGTAGGTCAGCACCTGAAAGCTGAATTTTTGCACAGGGTCACAGACCTTGTGAGTAAGCCCAGACCCACTTTTTTAGTAAACAATTGCACTAGCCCCCCCCCCCCCCCCCCCCCCCCCCGGGGTTACTGACGGGTGTATACAGAAAGTGGAATAAAGTGATCATTTTGAGTCAGTGAGGCTTCAACTCTAGCAACTGCTTATATTATGCAAACACCCTGATAATTAAACCATAGACTGAAATCACTGAATGAATCTATAATTGACCCAGCGAATTCCAAGATTTTGATGCAATGAAAACATCTTGAAATGAAATTATAAGACACGATATGATTTATATGTATAAACACAAATAAAGACATTATGCTAACAAAACAAAAGAAACTGTCAATGACACTGTAGCTTAACTCGGAGAGGGGATAATTTAAAATATTACAGTCAATAGAGCAATGAGGAAATCAGAAAGTTTAAATGTCTAATTAATACCAGGGATAAAAAATATTTGATGATGCATAGTAAAATCCATTGATGGCTGCCATCAGCCGTGTTTTCAATAAAAAATAGTTCAAATTCAATAGCTCCCATCTAGAAGTGATCATGAACATGCCTGCAAAATTTCAAAACAATTCTCCAATAAATGTCGAATGCATGGTGTGCTGATAGATTCAAATTTGCAATTCAAGATAGCCACCAGTGGCCATGTATTGTAAACAAATTTGAAAACTTTTACGGCTCTCATCTAATATTCATTATAATATAAGAGTAAAATCCAAGATCGCTTCTGATGGCCATGTTTTTCATCGAAAAACCTTCAAATTTGATAATTCCCATCAAGAGGCGATCCTAAACAAGATTGTAAATTTTCAAAACAATTATCCAATAAATGTGGGCTGCAAGGTGTGCCTATGGATTCAAATGTAGTGATGATCCAATAATGAAAATACCCTTTTGATTGTTGTTTTGACAAAGAGATCACAGGTGCCAACTCTGAGAGGTGACTACCGAGTAACGTTATGCGTGAAGCACATGCTCAAGGTGTAAAAGCCTTCAACTTGTGATTGAATACTTGTAAGTACTTAAAATTTGTATTGACAGTGTCAGACACTATTCTCTCTTTTGTCTAATGTTTATAATTATAAACATTTTAATGTTTATAATTATAAACATATTTCCCAAATCATCCTCATTTTGGACATTATGCAATACCCACCTGACATTGGTTTAATGAAAGATACTCATTTTCTATATTCTTAGAACCGGTCCGGCTTTTAAGGCACAATCTCTACCATTCCTTAATTATAGGTTGGTGATGTCTACTTTACTCTAGAATGAGTTTGTAATCACTAATACAGAGTTTTGTAAATTAATCCTATCTTTTAAAGGTACTCAATCTGATTCGATGGTCCCCATATCATCAGATTCCAACAACATTTTTTGGAAATGCCACTTCAGTTATCAGAATTGATTAATTGCCCAAGAATAATGCTAACCAGTCAACTAAATAGTATAAAATTGCCCAAAAACCTGCTATTTATCAACATTTTGTACAACCCAAAGCCACTTGATTTTAGTGTTATCCATCTTCTTCCGCAATTTGATCCGAGACCGTCTGCTCGTCGACTATCTACCAGGCCACTAATAAGTCTCAATGGCGAAAAATAATAGATTACAAAATTCTATATCTAATAACTCTGAGCTTTGATGGGTGGGTTCCTTGACTCGAATCAAATATTTTTTATCCCGAAGACAAATAAATAGTAATTGGGGGGTGGGGGGGGGGGGGGGGGGGGGGGGGCGTTTAATCGGATTATGCATCTTTAATGAAACAATAATCCTCTTTAATAGAGAATTTCTTAGGTATATCTCTAAAACATCATAATTTTTAAACAATTGATATAGCAACTTACAAAACGACAGGAACTATTGTAAGAAATTTTTTGGTAGCTGTGAAGTGCTGACCATAGTCCATCTGTTCCCACTGAGTCATCATCCGTGCCTTTCCCTGGTCAAGTGATGCCCCCCAAGGAGTGCCTTTTGTTACGTGCAGCATAAAGAACATGACCTAGAAGATAATCAGAGATGAATGAATACAAGAAATGGAATGAATTAATGTCTCAGAGAAGGCCTGAGTATAAGTGCCATTCATTTTAGAATGAGGTCCCCAGAGGGTAAATTTAGCAGGCTAGCATAACTAAATTCACTCTCCGGGGACCCCATTCTGCTTAGGCCTCATCTTCTCTGGAAAGTTTCTTTATTATCAAATTTCTATAGAAACTTCTTCACATAAGATTCTATTTCTTTTTAGTTTAGTTTCTCTATATCCCCAATTTGCATAATAATGAGGTCCCCAGAGGGTAAATTTAGTGACGCTATCCCGCATAGCAGGCTAGCAACACTAAATTCACCCTCTGGGGACCTCATTCTGCTTAGGCCTCATCTTCTCTGGAAAGTTTCTTTAGTATCAAATTTCTATAGAAACTTCTTCACATAGATTCTATTTCTATTTTAGTTTAGTTTTTCTATATCCCCAAATTGGAAGACGACACATTGCATAATCGAGGTTCCCAATGGGTGTACATCACAATATTCACCATTTGGGAACTTCTATCTGAGTCTATGTCTCCCATAGCAGATTAGGCCATGCAGAATGAGGTCTCAAGAGGGTGAATTTGGTGATGCTAGCCCACTGTGTGGGATATCATCACTAAATTCACCCTCTGGGGACCTCATTCTGCAATTGACAGGCACTCTAAACTCAGGCTTTTTGGAGGAAAAGATTTTTATAAAACCCATAGGCTCATGGCTTGTTATCTAATCCTCATTTGAACTATGTTTTTTTTCTCAATATGTATAATTGTCAATGTGATGTTCTGTTCTTTTGTTCAAATAAATATTGTTTACACTAAACTCAGGCTTGCTCAGAGGGGGCTCTATGAAAGTTTCTGGAACTTCCTTCTAACAGCCCTACCGGTACATGTAGGCCTGGAATGATATTCCGGTAAAGTTGTGTCAGGGTACGATTTGGTGATGCTTAATTCACCCTCTGGGGACCTCATTCAGAGAATGACAGACACTAATTCAAGGCTTGTTCCCATCATGTTCACGGATGCCAATCAAACACCAGATCATAAGGAATCTTGTTGAAATCAGATAGTGGGTTAGCATCAAGGCTCAAAATAAGTGGCCCGTCACAGTCATTGTCCGACAAAAAATAGCTTATGTCCAGTGCACTTCTGTATCTGTTCAACATTTTGTCCAATGCAAATTTTTAAACAATCTGTATCTGTTTGGGTATGTCCAAGGAGCCACTACTGGCCAAATAGGACATTGAAGGGAAAAAAGTGTTCAGTACTGCAATTTACAGTACATGTATATATAGATCCACTCTAAACCTACTCTTTGCTCAAATTTATGTGTGTTTACCACGTTGGACATGAAATTGTTGAATTGATCACTAATCTTAATTAAATTATACTTTTATTGGTGCGATAATTTCATTCTAGTTCCGATTGTAAAAAATTTAAACCGGAACCAGAACAAAATTATCGCACCAATAAAAGTATAATTTAATTAAGATTAGTTATCAATTTGAGCAAAGAGTGTGTCCTATCATTCTGAAAATTTGACAGGCATCATTTTGAAATGACCAGCACCATCCATTTGGTACCTGTCATTTTGACTGACAGGCAGTAAAAAAATAAAATATTTTGAGCCTTGGTTAGCATCACTAAATTCACCCTCTGGGGATTCTGCAAGTGACAGACACACTATTTCAAGACTTGTTCCTTCTTGTGCAAATTTTCTTAGCGGTACTCTCAATTAAGAAAAGTTTTATTTTTTAAATTGAGCATTCATTATCCCCCAAACATCAGTTCGATCATGCAGCCAACAAGAACACAAATTCCAACATACAGTAATGCCCTAAGTAATCGACTCCTTAACCACAGCATAATTATGAGTAACTTTTCAGGATTTAGTCGGAAATATGGCTTGTTGCCATTCATCGGAAAGCTCTCCCCGATGAATGGCAACAAGCCATATTTCGGACTAAATCCTGAAAAGTTACCCATAATTCTGCTGTGGTTAAGGAGTCGATTACATGTACTTAGAGCATTACTGTATTGTACATGTATGTCATAAAATACCCAGCATACTTACAACCCCGTGGATAAGATTGGTAAACGTCCATGACAGGGCAACACTGAGAAATGGAACACTGAGTAGCAAGAAGTGAGCGAGAGTGATGATGAGAACATATGTCAGCCAGATGCCCTTGCTGTTGAAATAAGAATGTGTGGGGTTGTCTTCACTGTGTGCCACTCCCACATTCATTGTGTGAGACGAAACATAACAATCTGAAAAAGATAGAAATGAAAGTGTCAATAACTGTTGGATGAAAAAAATTGACTGTAGGGCATGCCCGAGTATTTAGTCATGCAAATAGTAAAATCAAAGATGTCTGCTGCTTTCAAATTTGATAGCTCTCATTTAAAAGTGATCCTAAACATGCCTGTAATTGGCTGCTCATGGCAATGTATTCTAACAAATTTCAGAATTTTTTTTAAAACATTTCTCCAATAAAGTTGGGCTAGAGGAGATAAATTGATGGCTCCCATCTAGATATCACCCAAATTTCCCCTCAGACATATTATCATACCCGATGTCTACATCATGTGTGTAACTGCCACCAAATAATACCCAACAGAGACTAATAAACAGAGATAATTGGAAATATCATACAACTTCCCCATCATCCAAAGTTTAGAGTTTCTCGCAAGAAATATAACTCCATTTTGCCCATTATTTAGTAAAATATCACTTATACTAAATAACCGACACACCAAAAGATTCACACCGAGAGACACATTTCTAGAACATTAGAGGAAACAAGTGCAACACCAATCCCAATCCCCCCAACTGTACACTCAATATTGACTACATGTATATACATGTATAGAGAGAAAATGAAGTAATAGTGGGGCATTTCTCTCAGTTTAACACCTGGTATTAACTGTGGCAAAGGGCCATAACTCTGGGAAAAAAAGTGTGTACAAACCCTGCACTGTGAAGGACGGACAAAGATCTCCACTATATATCCGTGAATCCTCAATTAACAAATTTCCAAGTTGCCATAACTCTGGTAAAAATTAATGGACGAAAACCATAGTATGTGGGTATCCTTTCCACCCACCTATAGTAATGCCCTAATTAATCGACTCCATAACCACAGCAGAATTATGAGTAAATTTCAGGATTTAGTTGGAAATATGGCTTGTTGCCATTCATCGGAAAGCTGTCAGGGAGAGCTTTCCGATGAATGGCAACAAGCCATATTTCTGACTAAATCCTGAAAAATTACCCATAATTCTGCTGTGGCTATGGAGTCGATTAATTAGGGCATTACTGTATGCTATCACAATGCCAAAAGGACAACGAAATCTGTTAATTAACAACCGAGCTACAAGCTGAAATGTTCTTTTGGACACAAAATTCACAAATTTTCAAGTCAAACTAGGGCTGTTACTCTGGTAAAATTTAATGGATGAAACCTGTAGTATGTGAATATCTTTTCTCCCAACCTGTGCTATCACCATGCCAAAGGACAATGAAATCCAATGATAAAGACTTCCACAGCATAATGTTTGTTATGGACGTGTTGACACATTTTACACTAAGTCCAGCAAAGGTCCATAACTCTGGAAAAAAAGTGTGGATAAAACCTACACTATGTGGAAACCCATTCCACAATGCTGGTCTACCAGCATATCAAAGGACATCAAAATTGTACCATCGATACTTGAGCAGTGTTGTGAAATGTTTATTATGGACAGACAGACGGAAGTACAGACAGAGGTCTCCACTATATACCCCCGATCCTCCTTCGGAGGGTCAGGGCATAATAAATCTGGAAGGGTGGGTTGGTAAGGGGGGGGAAGACACCTCATTCTGAGAAACTTCAGCCCAAAATTTCCTTGATGGGGGAAGTCGTGTGAGATTTGCAGATAATTTTATTTGGCCGCTAACGCTGATCACTGGTGATGTTAGTGAACCATTTGGCGGGAAAAGATATCTTTTCAGGGCTACACACCTCAAGAATTATTTGTGACCCGCCATATCAAATCCAGTCGTAAGTCGGGATTTTTTTTACCTTGTGCCAATGCATTCTCTTATAAATGCGAGTCGACCATAGGTCGCCTCGCATATATAAGAGAATGCATTGGCCTAACAATTTTTTACAATTTTAATAATTTGTTCTTGTATTCTTTAACAATTTTATAATTTCACCAATACAGAGCCCCAGACAAACATGAGCAGACGACACTCTTCTATATGCTTCTATATATGTGTGGGGCTCCCTGCAGGGTAATGGATGTTTTTTATTTTATGTCCTAAAAATTGTAAGAAACATTTATTTAAAAAACATGATAAAAAATTGTTAGGCCAATGCATTCTCTTATATATGCGAGGCGACCTATGGTCGACTCGCATATATAAGAGAATGCATTGGCACAGGGTAAAAAAAATCCCGACTTACGACTGGATTTGATATGGCGGGTCACATTTGTATATTTTGAAAGACATCGAAGCAGACATCGCTAAAATAAACGTGGTTGATTGTGTATGGTTACCTCACGATTATGTTCTCAACTAATGTAACACTGTTCTAACTGGTTCTGGTTAATGGTTTTATGTAGACGAGGTCCAGCTTTTAGCCACTGATGGATGATCATGAATATTTCATGGATATGAATGTAGTTGGATGTAGAACTAAATTGTGAATTTTAACAATTTCCTTTGCAGTTGTTAGTGACGGTACGAAAAATTGTCAGTTCACTTATTTTACCTGCAAATTTAACTTCACATTTTGCCACAGACCATGCACAGCGTTATAAGCTCTATCCCTCCAAAGTGTACATTGTAGAATGGAAACAAAAGCCTTAGTTACAACGGTAGCAAAATTTAAACCTTGGAAAAGATTCAAAAGAATAGTCTCATGAAACAAATAATCCAAAAAGAGTAACTGAATAAATTCCTGTATCATGAATTTCTATCATCACAGCTGATTCCAAACAAAACATGTGCCCAAGTCGGTTGGTGCAATATACTAACTACGAGCCTTTCAAACCAACAATGGCAAGTCATATATGAGAGATCCTCTAAATCTCTAAAAACCCAAAGCTACTGGCCTTTCAATATAATATTAATCACAATTCGTTAGTTACTAATCATTATTTAGAAAAATCTAAAATCCAATCTCTGTACCTTCTGTAAACAGAATGTTTATGTAGTATATATATATATATAGTACAAGTCACCTCTTAGCTACCTGTCCGTTGGTGGAAAACTTATGGACAAATATGAAATCCATCTTATCACAGGAATGCCAGTTACTTATCCCAATGAAGCAAGATAAGATAATGTTTGGCACAGACAAAACAAACCACCCCCTCGCTATCAACAACTTGATACTATTGATTCAGCGGTACATGTATATTTATTTACATTACCAGATGTGATAAAGGCAAACTAAACACAAAAGCAGATATCCAGTTTATACAAAAAGAGTACAAAATGGAGAAACTATCTTTGCACATCATGTGACATGGAAATCCTCTATAAAAGCAACTTTAATTACAAGTGGGACAGTGTCCAAGACTTATTTGGATTGACTACCTAAACCCATAATCAACATAAAAATATTTCTATGAAAATAATAACCAAAAAATCTACTTGATATACAACCTACATGTACATGTATGAAGTTTCACCCAAAACTTCTTGCTTAATAAAAAAGACCAGCTTTCATTGTACAATGAACAATAGATATCATTAAATAACATGTCCATTCATTCTTTCAGCCTCTGTCCCGATATTCCCCTGTGGACTAATTCACACTGCAGAGGGTGTGTGACAGATGGTGGACTATATGAAGAGAGAGCTGGCTCACAAAAAGATCTGACTCCAGAGTTAAATGTCAAAATAAATGTTTTACTAAAATGATTTTTATTTCATGGCATTCATATGTAACCATACAAACTGTAAAAAATACTTTTAGTAAATTATAAATTTTTTTTTAATTTTGAGGCAAAGTTTATGGTACCTACAGGTAAACATTATCAATGTTTATCTGCAGTGCCAAATGAAAACATCATTACATTAACCCTTCAAATTATCATAAATAAAACACAATTACGATTCCTTGAATTCATCTACTTATACATTGTATTATCGCAGATACTAGTATTCAGAACTGGGCTTAAATTTTTTACTGATTTTCTAGAAACTATTACCGTAGATATTCAGTTTGTTGATGGATTCAGATTCCCCCCAGCAGCTATAGGGGTACCATTCCCCCCAACCTCTAAGGGAATCCCTGGTATACTGGAAGTCAACTAATTTAACCTTATACTAAATGCTCATTGGTGAGTACATGTAGTTAGCCCTTAGGAAATGTTCAGATAACAAGTTAAAAAAAAAAACTTCAGTTGAACTTATTATGTGAACATTTCCCACCAATGAATAGGACTCCATCTGTACTTGTATTATCTGTTCTCAGCATATTTTTCCTGAAAACCCCTCCAGATGAACAATAGACCATTCCAATATATTCTTTATAACTGAGTGGGAGAATCCATTTAGTATGGAAAGGGTTAAACCAGACCCCAAAAAGTATCTGTGAAGATAATGAACCAAGCTCCAAAATTATAGACTGAAGTCTATACATGAAATTTATATAGAATTTCTGGGGTAGCCATAGAGGTAGGGACCTGCTAATATTCGATTCGATGTCGATATCAGGCACCCGATTCGAGATCGACACCAAATCGGTCCGCTGATTCGGATATTTTCGAATCGGTGTTACTTTGGTGTAATCTCGTTTTGTGCGTCTAAATAACACATGCCAAATGACTTGAACTCACAGAAATTGAAGCACAAGGTTGCCAAGTTAGCCAAGGTAGGTAATTTTTAATGTATGCATTTCAGAATAGACATGCATCATGCAAATTATTTGCTTCGATCGCAACCCGTGACGGTGATCAATCGCCACATATATTTGTAATCTGTATCGACACTATGTAAATTGGCAAACAATATCAATCACTAGAAATCTGATTCGATTCGATGTTGATATCAGGAAGGAAATTCGATATCGACATTCGATTCGATGCAAAATCCCCGATTCGCAGATCCCTACATAGATGGCAGGAGAATGTAGATGGTTATTTGTATAGATAACACCTAATATTTATATATGAAGGAGGACATGCCATGATACTGTCATATCCTAACCTTTTTAGCAGAAATAAATTCCTGGCCTAGCTTACCACTGTTCACATTCGGTGATCTTCGTACATACTCTCGGGGTCCAAATTGTTGTTATTTCCATGTGAGAATTTGTACATAGCGAAAACTTTTTGTTCAAAAAGCTAAATCCTCGACCCCTGCACTATAATTTGGGTCTGCACATTTATGAATACAGCTTAATATAAATAAGGATAAGCACACAAAAACTCTGTTTTATAACAGTGTCTGCATGCATGAACTCAAGACAAGGTACGCTGATCTCAAATACAGGTAATTATTGCGACTTATGCTAGCATCATTAAGTCTGATACATCCAAGAGCTTTGAAATAACCCCCGCTGACTCGCACGCGCTGTGGTGTTGGATATTGGATTGTTCAACTGGGTGTGAAATAGTATAATGCTTTTTATTAAATGCTGGGAAATAAGGTGTATTACTTTCCAAGTATTTAACTTATACATGTGGAACTATTATTCACTTCCAGTTTGAATTATTATAAATCATACATTTAAATCCATGTTCATGAACGTGAACAATCATTCCTACTTGATAACACCCTGGGCAATAATGAGCTGTTCCATGGTTTCAGTCAATATAATATTATAATAATTGCAATATTATATTGGGTTAATTTTTCAATGAATGATAACATGGGATGAATCCACACAAAGGTTGCACATGCCAATCATTGTAACAGACTAGTCATTTTTAAGTTGTTGATCGGCGTTTGCCAGAAGTAACTATGCAGTGTTACATGTACATCACGAGGACATGTCACGCTCTGCTCTGCTTGATTTCCGTAATATTGTATCTACAGTACCGATCAACACAATGTGGCGTTATTTCAAAAGTTGCGCAGTTGGTATGAACTTTTTATCACACCTTTGCCATGAGTTGCCCAATTGATTAATGCAAAGATAGCATTTAATCCAAGTTGTTTACTTACAAGCACCAGCAGATATTCCCATTGCTTGTCAATGGATATCACTTAGATAATTTTCCCGCCTCCAGTTTTCAATGTACACGATTAAGGGCTCATTTAGGGAAGAGTTGATTAATTAGTAAACACATGCAGGTATAATTTAGGTGCATTTTATTATAACCATGTGTTATCTATTATTATTTATATTTGATTTGGTACTTTATTGAATAAAGTTAAATTAATCAACAATTGATTGGTTGTCACTTGTGCAACGTCAAAACATTCCAATAATAGTGCGATTTTCAATAAACCTTCCCTTCCTCCCGGCTCCACAAATAAGAGAAACGTTCCAGGAGTACTATGACAGAACGTCTGAAGGTTCAAAGATCAGGGAGGTCCTAGACTACATGCAGCGCCAGTGGATCACGAGCTCATCATTCCCCCCATAGAGTTGGAGCATATACTCATATGACGTCCGCACCAACAACGACATCGAAGCATGGCATAGACGAATGAATACAATGGGGACCGGCTTAGATTTCTATACCATGGTCCCACTTCTGCAGAAGGAGGCACCAGCCCCAAATTAATCATTGTTCGTTTGTTAAACTTATTAAATTTTGTTTTTAATCTTCGCTCATTCCGTTTTTAAATTTCGTTCATTAATTTCGTTCGTAATAAATAAACATATTATCGTTGATGCATTTTTGTGTTCACAAGTTATATTATATTACATGTGTATGTATTGTTGTCCATGTTGTTAAATCAAATAAAAATCTATAAAAAAAACAACCCAGTTTCGTTAAACAAACATCTCATAATCCCATCACACCTCCTAATTAGCCACTGATTACCGCTAATTGATTTTTGGGGGCGGGTTGTCTCAGAGTGAAAGGGGGCGGGTTGTCTCAGAGTGAAAGGGGGCGGGTTGTCTCGGGGGCGGGTAGTCACGGACCCAACAAAAGTTCAAAACAGTGACTGAGTGAATGGGTGATCAAATTCAAAGTCAAAGAATGCAACAACAATGCAAGAAAAGAAATTTGTTTTCAATTTCTTAATTTTATTTCAATAATACATATATAGACATATAAGAAGAATTAAATCTAGTAGATTATTTCATAGTTTGTATAACCGTTGCTTTCGTATTGACTACGTGTCAGAACTGTGAAAACAAATCTACGAAAATAGGAGAGAGGGAAATAAAATTAGCATATATACTCTCTGTTTATGTTGTCTGTGTTTTTATCTATGACACAAACAATAGCTCTGCTCTGCTTGATTTCCGTAATATTGTATCTACAGTACCGATCAACACAATGTGGCGTTATTTCAAAAGTTGCGCAGTTGGTATGAACTTTTTATCACACCTTTGCCATGAGTTGCCCAATTGATTAATGCAAAGATAGCATTTAATCCAAGTTGTTTACTTACAAGCACCAGCAGATATTCCCATTGCTTGTCAATGGATATCACTTAGATAATTTTCCCGCCTCCAGTTTTCAATGTACACGATTAAGGGCTCATTTAGGGAAGAGTTGATTAATTAGTAAACACATGCAGGTATAATTTAGGTGCATTTTATTATAACCATGTGTTATCTATTATTATTTATATTTGATTTGGTACTTTATTGAATAAAGTTAAATTAATCAACAATTGATTGGTTGTCACTTGTGCAACGTCAAAACATTCCAATAATAGTGCGATTTTCAATAAACCGAACACCTCTCTAAACCGAACAGAAGGGCCAGTCTGAAGGGTGTTCGGTTTATAGAGGTTTTACTGTAATAGGTATCGGCCTCTCTCTTCTCTTGACTCTTGTCGCCTATAATACATAGCCGAAGTATATATTTTTTAACAAGCTGGGGCATCATTTGGGAGGCAGAAACTCATAGTTTTGAGTTGGCCTATCCTATTTTGATAAAGAGTTCAATTTTTTTTTAGAAGCTTGGCAGGTTTGCCACTTAAACGTTATAGCTTCTGTGACTGGCTTTTCTCTCTTAAAGTTACACACCAAACTAATGGTGACTTTTCATAAGCTTGGCATATATTGCCACTTAAAGTGAACTTCTCTGATTTTATTATTTCTTTTCGTCTCTCTTAAAGTGACACATCAAACTAATGGTTACATTTCAGAACCTTGGCATATTTTGCCAATTAAAGTGAGCTTTTCTAATTGTATTAGCTTTCGTCTTTCTTAAAATAATATACCCTGCAATAGACAAGATATTTTGGACATATTCAGCAGAAATCAGGCCCCTCCCTGAGACTTGGCACAAATAAATTATACAGGTTTTCGGGTCGAAATAAGGGCCCTAAACTGTATTGATTATCATGTCTCATTATTATCTCCTGTGATTGGTGGTTATGAGTGAGGATTTGGAATCTGTTATGGCAGAATTTACAATTCACTGTCCAGATGTGATAGGGCTCAACCATTATTACGGCCAGGATCACATCTAGTGGTATTGTAAATCCATTTCGGCAATATCTGGAATTAAATATCACAGGTGATATTTTGGGCTGACTTTTTATACAGGGTCAGTGCCATCCACCCTCTCAAAAGCCCACCCACCCTGAGTTTAGCATTTCTGATAAGTTTTGCAAAGTTTGTCTCCTTGTGGTGTGAATCTTTAGACATGCCAGTTATTTTGTAAAGTAATATTTAACGAAATAACGGGCATCTTATAGTTATCTCTCATTTGGAAAACAAAAACATTTGGCGCTGTCGTATACTATGTCCCATACTAATTACTATGCCTCCACTTCCTGCTTCATAGAATCATACTCATACAGTACACTCAGAGTGTGGTATAAGGAAAACACTCAACACGGTGGGGATATTTTTGGGAGAGTGATTCACGGTGGCCCACTCAACAGCGTGGGCCTTAGTGGAGAGGATTAGCAAGGCGCTATTGTCTAATCAACAAGGTGACGACAGTTTATTCCCACCTCACTACATATCACCGCGAATCACCGTGAAACACGGTGGATTGCCGACAATCACTGCGAAACGCTTATACATGTATTCGCAACCGAATAGCATTGCATTTTCCACCATCTACTTCTTATTTGTTTTCATTTAAAAACAATTGAAAAAGACAACATAGTAATGTACAATTAAAATTAGCTGTATACGGAAGACTTTATTATACTGTGGTCCGTTTGTGTGCTTCGCGCACATTTTTATCTTTTAAACTTTTTGACATGTTGACTTGAGAAAAAAAAAAAATCATGTTTTCAGTTTCAACTTCTTGCTCATTTTAAAGGCACTTGTTGGTTAGAAAGTCAAAATTATGATCGATTTTGATACACCGCGGATCATGGATCAGCATATGCCGATAAGTACGCTAGACATTTTTATACATGAACGGCATCTTTCTGGTTGTATTATTGTGATCGAAGAACGTTTGGGTCCCGAACATTCTTCGGCATACAGATAATTCCCAGTTAGTCTAGTCATTACATGGTAGAGATAAAGAGCGTTTATTTCACTTATATGCGAAAACTGAGTACAGCTCGTAAATATCTCTGACATTATCAAATACATGTTTTGTTCAGAGCAGGTGCAACTAAATATATCGCGTATTTATCAATATATCATTGTAATAATAATATCATTTTCAAACTTTAGTAAAACTAACACCGTTATATCACCCACCAGGTTACTCGTGTTACCTTTCCAATTTTGGTTTAATGATCTTTATTTGCATCCAATTTTCCCGGGATACATGTGCATGTACATAGATTATCGGTATCAATTAAAGTCAACCTATATTTTATACCTCTTCCAAATTACGTACAGGTATAATTCGGAAGCTCGAGACCCGCTTAATTGTGAAACAATATAATCTGCATTCTGAATGGCAAAGTGAACACTACATGTAAATGTAGCTCATATGGTTATGATTGAAACTCGCACCCTATGCGGCACTGCAATGGGGACAATTAATTTTGACACCTCTTACAGACATGGCGGAACTTTCAAAGGTTATGTAAGAGCTAACTGACACCCATTATACTACCATTGTCTGAAATAACACAGACACAGTCATATTTCTTTTTTTTCTCATGTGATTCCTAGTGGTCACCGACATTTTGTTTTATCATTTTTAGCTGGTATATATATTTACACTATTCACCCATTTCATCCACTTCATGTTATTATACACCCATAGCATGATAATCATTAAAATTCAAAAGTGCATTGGTTTTAGGGAAGTAGTTCCGCCCCTTCCAAATCCTCCAGGGTTAAATCCAAAACCCCAATAAATAAATAAAAAAAATATATACGCTAGCTGAATCAGACTTCCCTCGGGAGACTTTATGCATGCATTGATATAGGGGCCTGAACAAATGAGAGAGCTAGGGAATGTTATCCATATTTGCGTTTCGCGCATATTTCGATCTTTTAAACATTTTGCTAAACAAGATAGCATTATTAAAAATAAATTAAAACAGATTTAATTGTTTTAATGGACTTGAATCATTATATTATACATATATGTGTGTGTGCATGTGAGTAAATAATACGAGATTTGCGCTTAAAATTTGAAATAAGTGATCGAGGGACGGAAGAAATCCGTACAATAACAAATTGTTTATTTATTTTACCTATACATGTAGCTAGTTAATCATTCAGGATTTTCTGAAAATATCAACCATAATATAAATATAATGTACAGCAGCATACAATGCATGGCCCACTGAGTGTATGTTTTAGAATAAACTACAGTAAAGGGTTTCGGCTATGCATGACGTGATACAATATAGATGTCGGCGTTTTGAAGCGATTCTCTGTGATCCGCGGTGATTCCCAGTGGTCACCGACAAGTCACCCGGACGTTTGTTTATTCAACTTAATCCGATCCACTTGGGTTCACCGTGGGCGTGGAACACCATGGAAAAATCACTGTGAATGCCGGTGATTCACAGTGGGCTTAGTGGGGTTCCCACTGTGTTGAGTGTTTTCCTTATACCACACTCTGAGTGTACTGTATGCATATTATTGTAGGGTATTACAACCTTCCATGCAATTGCTGAGTTTAAAGGTACTCAACCCGTAAAGAGGGTCCCCATCTCAACAGATTCCAACAACAACAATCCGATCAAAGGGTCCTATATTACTATTTCTTTGGCTTTGGGGGTAAAAAATATTTGATTCGAGTCGAGGAACCCATCAAACAAAGCTCAGAGTTATTAGATATTGATTTTTCAAATTTGTTATGTTCTCGAGATCAGTACTAATAACTGCCGTAATCTGCTCTGGATGTGTACCTCAAATATATTCAAACAGACAAGGATGAATAACTCTAAAATCAAGTGGTAATTTTAACGCAATTTAGACTGAGTTCTGGGCCAGATAGTATTCCCGATAATGAAAAATAATAGATTTCTAAAATCGATATCTAACAAATCTGAGCTTTGATGGGTGACTTCCTCGACTCGAATCAAATATTTTTGACCCCCGACGCCATTGAAATAGTAATTGAGAGGAGTTTTATCGGGTTGAGTACCTTTAACTTTATATGAAGCACAGAGGACAGCATATCGTGTTTAACGTACCAAAGGTCAAGCAAATTATTACAGCACCAGGGCAAGGACCTTGATTTGGCTTGAATTAACAAAACGGGAACGGGACTACCCGCCCCCGAGACAACCCGCCCCTATGCTATTTTGGGGGCGGGTTGTCCCGATAAATGAGGGCGGGTTGTCCAGAAATAGTTAATAGTGATTATGTTCTTTTATGTTCTTTGATGATATATTATTAAAGATTTTGATCAACAAAACATGTGTTTATTCATTAATTATGTCAATGCGTGGACTGGGATAAAGAATGACACAATGTTTTGACAACTGAACGGCACTTAAGGTAGGCCTAATTAAGTGAAGACTAATTCAAATGGGTGCTTTCAAAACAAACATTTGATGCAAATGGTTCATTATCACGGTGTGTTATCACAACACTTAGTGGTCGGGATTCATCTCACTGATGTTAACTGGAGGTGGGTATACACAAACAGCCTTTGAACGATGCCGACGGAACTGGACGCAGGCCGTGAATAGACACACATCAACCGCCGGCCTTAAGACGGCATATGGCCAGAAGGGTCCATTGCACAACTTCATCCGTCAGTTGCTGGCTCTTCCCTTCCTCCCGGCTCCACAAATAAGAGAAACGTTCCAGGAGTACTATGACAGAACGTCTGAAGGTTCAAAGATCAGGGAGGTCCTAGACTACATGCAGCGCCAGTGGATCACGAGCTCATCATTCCCCCCATAGAGTTGGAGCATATACTCATATGACGTCCGCACCAACAACGACATCGAAGCATGGCATAGACGAATGAATACAATGGGGACCGGCTTAGATTTCTATACCATGGTCCCACTTCTGCAGAAGGAGGCACCAGCCCCAAATTAATCATTGTTCGTTTGTTAAACTTATTAAATTTTGTTTTTAATCTTCGCTCATTCCGTTTTTAAATTTCGTTCATTAATTTCGTTCGTAATAAATAAACATATTATCGTTGATGCATTTTTGTGTTCACAAGTTATATTATATTACATGTGTATGTATTGTTGTCCATGTTGTTAAATCAAATAAAAATCTATAAAAAAAACAACCCAGTTTCGTTAAACAAACATCTCATAATCCCATCACACCTCCTAATTAGCCACTGATTACCGCTAATTGATTTTTGGGGGCGGGTTGTCTCAGAGTGAAAGGGGGCGGGTTGTCTCAGAGTGAAAGGGGGCGGGTTGTCTCGGGGGCGGGTAGTCACGGACCCAACAAAAGTTCAAAACAGTGACTGAGTGAATGGGTGATCAAATTCAAAGTCAAAGAATGCAACAACAATGCAAGAAAAGAAATTTGTTTTCAATTTCTTAATTTTATTTCAATAATACATATATAGACATATAAGAAGAATTAAATCTAGTAGATTATTTCATAGTTTGTATAACCGTTGCTTTCGTATTGACTACGTGTCAGAACTGTGAAAACAAATCTACGAAAATAGGAGAGAGGGAAATAAAATTAGCATATATACTCTCTGTTTATGTTGTCTGTGTTTTTATCTATGACACAAACAATAGTTCGGGAAATCATTTATTGAATGCACTCAGAAACTTACTATATTAAAAGTCTTATGATGAGAACATTTGATGTTTTCTGAAACAAGAACACAATAATTTTTAAGGGTTTCTCTGCGCATGCGTCGTGTCGAAAATCGTACGGCGCAATTACGTACCGCTACTTGATCCGCTTGCCGACGAAAACTATTATTTATGACATTGTGTTGTTATTGTTGTAATGTGAACTCTCGTAGATGTGTTCCCTCACCCTCTGTTAAGTTGTCACGTTCCTGGCACCAGTCTGTCTTAGATAATGGTATTCTGTGATTCGCTTTTATATGATTACAATTTACGCCGATTACAACATGACGGCTTGAAGATTGCTGCAGAAGGGTCCAGAAGGGTAGGGGAGACCCGGGCAAAGCGGATCACGTAAGGTTTTCTTGTACAAAATGCAACCGGCAATCAGAAATATTAGCACTGTCAGTTTCTAATCATGATGGCATAACATTTGATGTAGGATGCATTCAGCTGCATCTATTAGTTTGGTTGCTATGGTGATTTTTAATTTTGATCCGCTTTGCCCGGCCGTTGGGCAAATCGGATCACCACATCGGGCAAAGCGGATCAGCAAACGAATCCTTCTGAAAATGCAATACTACTCAACTAATCATACACTTTTCAGTAATATTTATGACAATTACACATATTTATTGGAAATAATTAAAATCGCGTTTTTTTAAACGTTCAATTTTTTCAATTATGGACATGCTCCGACAATGCACGAGTTTTATTGACCCATCTTATTAAAATTGTCCAAATTCACTTAATCTACGCATGTGTACCGGAAGTTAGTCATGTTATGAATGATCCGCTTTGCCCGATCCGCTTTGCCCACAGCACATCTTTTTACAGTCTTGGGCATTACGCGGGTGTCCTATCGAATTTAGCAAATTGACATATTGTCTTATTCCACACATGTATTGCCTAAGACACCGACAGCATTTATTCGGGTAGATTGGTATGTGATCATCGACCTGCGCAATATATTTGCATGCGCAAACGCACTAAAATTATAAATTTGGTAAAATCGTAAAATGTCGACGAAAATGTTCCACGGAGCTACAAAATTTTAGTATACCTTGTTTTCTGTGGAAATGTGTATAAACTAACCAACACGAAACTACCTTATTCTAAAATACGGATAGATAAGGAATAATTTGATAGTATTGAAATAATAAAGGTGATCGGCTTTGCCCGGGCGATACGCTTTGCCCGGGTCTCCACTACGCACTACGTTCGTGACTGAAATAGCCAACGTGGAGAAATATCAACATTTAAGGGGAGACGTACGTTTTGCACAAATCCAGTCACAAAATGGCAAGATTTTCAACAAAGATTATCTCTTGATTGATCTATCTGGCGAAAATCTTGAATTTCACATATATCATCATCTTCATTGTATACATATGTAGAATTCTGAGCGATTATTAATTAAGAGTGACAGAAACAATTATTTTGAGAAGTTGAAAATATTATTTTCTTTTTTGTCCCTTTTAATAACAAGAACTGCTAAAATAATTTCATACAACACTCTAATTACAAAATAGCTTATTTTATTGGCTCTATGAGAGCGCAGGCTTAATTTGTATCATATATGATTAGATAGATTTTAAATTGCGTATAATATAGCATCATACCCCATATCCATATATATAATGAAGAATAAAGCAGTCATATACGTTCCAGCCAAATGACAACAAATGCTAATATGCAGTGTGGTCCACTCAGTCGCGATAATCGCTTAAATTGTACCAAGTTTCATAAAGAACTTCCTGACAGATTCAGGGGGGAGGGGTCGGAAACAATTTCCAGACACGTATGCTACTTTTTTGCCGATGACCACTTTTTGGACCCACCCACACCGACCCCAATTTTTTTTCCATTTCATAGAGTTTTTTCCAGCCATGTTTTGACACCCACCCCCTTGCGCAGGCTTAATTTGTATCATATATGATTAGATAGATTTTAAATTGCGTATAATATAGCATCATACCCCATATCCATATATATAATGAAGAATAAAGCAGTCATATATACGTTCCAGCCCAATGACAACAAATGTTAATATGCAGTGTGGTCCACTCAGTCGCGATAATCGCTTGTACCAAGTTTCACAAAGAACTTCCTGACAGATTCAGGGGGGGGGGTCTGAAAAAATTTCCAGACACGTATGCTACTTTTTTGCCGATGACCACTTTTTGGACCCACCCACCCCCGACCCCAATTTTTTTTCCATTTCATAGAGTTTTTTCCAGCCATGTTTTGACACCCACCCCCTAGCGGAACGCAAAACACAAACATACAGAGAAAACCAGGACCAAACCTCCTACATTGAGATTCAGTGAATCTAGTAATGAACAGCAGGACTGGTCTCTAGCAGCATACTGTAGTATATGAGTCAAACACTTACAGATGTAAGTGTATGTTGCAGATAACATTGCAGTTCAGTCAGACAGACTCTGACCCAGTATATAGACTACACTGCAGTTTTTGACGGCCTCCCAAGATATGGCATCAATAATCGTTTTTGTTAAATATCATATTTCCACAGCTCTGCAGTCAATTTATTAAAGCTTAGTATATGGATAGAGCATTGCTTGGAGTTGACTACGCGAATGTAGTGGCCAGTTGGAAGGGTGTAGTTCATGAGCCGAAGGCGAGTGAACT
This sequence comes from Siphonodentalium dalli, assembly GCA_032622095.1. Lineage (NCBI taxonomy): Eukaryota > Metazoa > Mollusca > Scaphopoda > Gadilida > Siphonodentaliidae > Siphonodentalium > Siphonodentalium dalli. Next base: position 117,911,671 of record CP136068.1, on the reverse strand, counting down.
ACATCATTCCCACTGGCCACTACATTCGCGTAGTCAACGACAAGATATTCTCTAATAATTATATTATATCGAACATGTATAGACAAACTGACGTTCTAATATTTATATACCATCGAACATTTTATTGCTAAACTGAAGTCATTGTATTGTGTCCAGGTTGCATTCAATTTCCTTCTCGTCACAAAACCTATTAAGCAGCTTTATAGCTATTGTGAATAGCAGCTATGCCTGAGTGGGTAACCGGTCACTGACACAGCGCGCACGGTTAATCATAATTAATAGTCACTGTTTTAGTGCCAAAATGTGTGTGGTAGTCCTTTTTAGAGAACTTTTTAGTTTTTGTGTTTTGTTACTTTGTTATGGAAATTTATAAAGATATTATGTCTATACACCAGGTAGGTGATATATTGCTCTACACCAGATAGGTGATTTTGTTTTACACCAGATAGGTGATATTGTTTTACACCAGATAGGTGATTGTATTATATCAGATAGGTTAAATTATTATATGCTACGTGCCACCCAGACTCATTAGACATTACTAAAACATGTTTATCGCACATATAGCAATAAACTAGAGCACCCATGGGCACCAATGGGAAATCAAAGAAAGTTAATGTTACGATTGATTCCAATTGATTCAGATTGGTCAGGATTGGTTAGGAATTTTATAACGTTCACAGTTTATCTTGTATGAATTCAGGAATCTTGTATGAGTTCAGAAAAGGCATTGTTTCTATTGGACTGCTCAAGTGTAGCATGTGAGAGTAAAGCATATAATAAAAAACAAGCCTAAACTTTTAGTAGAAACCTGTATTAACTCATTCATGACTACATGAGATTGTGAATTATTACCAGTTTCTATCTCTTTTGTCAAATATGAAATAATTGTGTTATCCACTCACAAGTCTAGGTATGTTACATGTTTATTTCTTTATACATCAGTGTATACATCAGTGTTTAATGTCAATATTAATGTTTGACCAGATTTGGCATTAAATTTATTTCTTTAAAGTTATCCTTATTTGATGTTAATTACATAAAATACTGCATGGGCGATTCAGCTGCATTAAGAATACTTCCCCTTGTCCTAAAGAGGCACAAACCAACATCCTATGGCCCTAGCGTGTTTAGTGTTGCTGCAGTTCCTTATTATTGATTTCTTAGTGTTACAAACCAGTACAAACTAGTAAAAATTCAATAAAAGGTGTGAAGGAAAAAAAATATTTTTGTCACGAAAAACATTGCTTTGGGCTTATTTTGACACCCACCACCCCCGTGTCGGGAAAAAAAATTCTGCCCCCCCCCCCCTGACAGATTTGGAGAAAATCCATTATGAAATACCAGGACATTTTGACGAAACGTTGTCCAGGTTATAAATGTATACGTTGGACATGACTAGCAGATATATATGATTATAATGTATTGTATATAGGAGCTGGCGGTGCCACATAACATTATACTACATTTGGTCTGTACGTAGATGTGCCGTCATTATCATTTCTGTCGGATCATGATTTTGTGCAATTAAAGATACATAATCCGAATTAACGCTCCAAAATTACTATTTCTTTGACTTTGGTGGTAAGAAATATTTGATTCGAGTCGAGGAACCCATCCATCAAAGCTCAGAGTGATCAGATATCGATTTTTGAAATTTATTATTTCTTGTTATACATGTATATGTAATTATTGTTGGCCTGGTAAACATTCGTCAATACCGGTAATATACACTCCTCATAAATTCATGCAGTGACGTAAACAAATTGCGTTTATGGTGCCCCCGCTCCAATACATATTTTCCGTACACACCCCACGCACTCCGATCCAAAATGGCCGCCGTCCAGAGGGGTGCAAGTAGGACACCCATGTTATTTCTCGGCCATATGGCTTGCCCGATTTAGGTCAAATAAACACCCACAATAAAGTTTAATCAAAATTGTTGGGTTATCCAAAGTTGGGTTAATGGTTGGATCAATTCCAGAAGTTTGGTTCAATTGTTGGGTTTGATTGTTGGGTTAGATTAGTTTAGTTAAAGACCCACTTAATTTTCGACCCCCCCCACCCCCAGATCACATTAAATAAAATATATACCAGTATATACCAATTGAAAGAGGAAGATCCAAATTGTATTCTCAACTTATTCGATGTAATGAACTGTGAACATGTCGTTTCTGTTGAGATAAAGATTTCTGTTCTGCGCTAAAGTTTCTGCACAAAAGTATATTATTTTCAAAGGAAGGGGAATAACTCTATATATTTAGATATAGAGTTATTCCTCTTCCATTGAAAAATAAACTAGTTTGAATTATGTTGCATTCTGGGAGTCATAACGGGGGAAATGATTTTATGATTTCAGCTATATTTGATCTAACTCTATATGGGCGCCTTCTGACACACGGTGATATATTATAGTATTTTAATCATATTGTGTGGCATAGCCTGTTATTAGAACCGTATATCAAGGCACTATAAAACAATAATCGGTGAATCGAAAGTTAAGTGGGCCTTTAATAATCACTGGTTTTCAGTTGCGCCACTTGATAACGATTTGTTGGATATGAGCTCTATAGCTCGTTGTCATATTTTTTTCTCTTTATTGATACGGTATCAAACTCAAATTAATACACAGTGAATGTATCTGTTATGTCAGACTTATATAGTTGCAGTATTGTTTGTGTCTTTCGTACAAGTATTCTTTTCTAGGTTGTTAATTTATTTCCGAAAAGGAAGTGATTATATATGTTACACCTCGTTTCGGACTTTCATATACATACAGTAATGCCCTAATTAATCGACTTCTTAACCACATCAGAATTATGGGTAACTTTTCAGGATTTAGTCGGAAATATGGCTTGTTGCCATTCATCGGAAAGCTCTCGTCGAATAGAGGATATCCTTGTTTCTCTATATCAGCTACATGTGCCCGACACAGAGCGAGATTTTGAGTTGTTTATGTTTGGCGATGAGTCTGTTCTAAAACATGAAAGCTATCCTCTGTATATTGGGCAGATATAACCTTGTCAGATGTCAGTATTGGAGGATCCTGAAAAGTCATGTGCCACTGACTCCGTTTTCTTTTATCTCAGAAGAAATTATATTTGACAGCACACTGTGACCACTATTGTTGAACAGGCCTTCTATACATTTCCATATCTCTTGTAACTTTTTTGTGGAAACTATAATATATTGAATGGGGCAGACTCAATTGTGTTATAATATTAACATGAGCTATTCTAATATTTTAACATGCACCATTATCTTCTTCGTAAAAAGTTACCACTGTTGGAACGCCTTGGTGCCATCTCGATTGTACCCCGTGAAATTACATATAGAACACATACAGACAGACATATATTTGCAAATATATCTAGGCACCAAATGTGACGTTTTTAACACGCACAATTTGATTCCTCGTGTCATTTGAGAAGAACATGTATGAATTTGATGTTAATTGCCATTAAACATATTTCTATCAGTTTTGGTGACCCGCCCGTCCTTATTCCGGACTCAAGCGGCGCCACATTTAACATCATTAAACCACAAACTTAGACTGATTATGGAAATGATTATATATAAAATTGTTGAAAATTGGCGAGTATACAAATTCGTATAAAATTTAAGGCCCCCATATCTCTCACCCAAACGGCACCAATTTGGCGTATTTAAACCACACGGTGAGATTCCTCGTATATATCACGGAGAAGAATATGTATCAGTCTGGTGGAAATCAGCGTTAAACATGTTGTTAATCCCTTTTTGTGTCTCTCTCACCCCCTGTGGACCCCTGTCTCGAATGGCACCACTTTTGACATCTTTAAACCACACAATAGACTCCTGATATAAAATTTAGTGCCCACCCCACAACATCTCTCACAAAACAGCAGTAATATAGCGTCTTTAAATCACATGATTTGATTCCTCGTATCATGGATACGAATGTATATCAAATTGGTGGAAATTTGCGCTAAAATTATTGTGCATCAATGTTGGTGCCCCTCTCCTTTTCAGTGCACCCCTCACTCGAATGAAGCCATGCGCCTTTCACAGCTTTAAGCCACCCCATTAGACTCATCATACCGTGTCGATGATTTTGTATAACTTTTCGTATAAAATTGGCGAGTATACAAATTCGTATCAAATTTAGGGCCCACCCCCATATCTCTGATCCAAGCGGCACCAATTTGGCATATCTAAACCACACGATTAGATTTCTCGTATCACGGAGAATATGTATCAGTCTGGTGGAACTCAGACCTAAACACATTGTTCATCTTTGTTATGTTCCCCTATGCATCCTGACTCGAATGGTCCCACTTGTGACAGATTGTGACATCCTTAAACCACACAATTAGACTCCTGATATCACGGAGATGATTATTGATAAGTTTGGTAAACCAATTTTGATCAAATTTAGTGCCCACTAACCCCCATCTCTCACCCAAACAGCACCAACATGGCGTTTTTAAATCACACGATCAGACTCCTCGTATTATGGATAAGAATGCGTATCACTTTGGTGGAAATTGGCGGTAAAATTATTGCATATCAATTTGTGTGCCTCTCTGCCTTTCAGTTCAACCCCGACTCGAATGACGCCACTTTTGACAGATTTAAGCCACACCATTAGACTCCTCATACCTTGGGGATGATATTGTATAAGTGTGGTGCAATCGGCGAATAAACACATTCTTATCAAATTGAGTGCCCTTCCCACAATATAGCGTCTTTAAATCACATGATTTGATTCCTCGTATCATGGATAAGAATGTGTATCAATTTGGCGGAAATTTGCGCTAAAATTATTGTGCATCAATTCTGGTGCCCCTCTCCTTTTCACCAATTTGGCGTCTTTAAATCACACAATTAGATTCCTTGTATCATGAAGAAGAATGTGTATTAATTTGGTGGAAATCGGCGCTAACATTATTTTTATCAATGTTGGTGCCCCTCTCCATTTCAGTGCACCCCTCACTCGAATGACGCCACTTTTGACAGCTTTAAGCCACCCCATTAGACTCATCATACCGTGTCAATGAATTTGTATAAGTTTTTGTATAAAATTGGCGAGTATACAAATTCGTATCAAATTTAGGGCCACCCCCCCATAATCTCTCATCCAAACGGCACCAATTTGGCATATCTAAACCACACGAAGAATATGTATCAGTCTGGTGGAACTCAGCACTAAAGACATTGTTCAACTTTTTTATGTTCCTCTATGCATCCTGACTCGAATGGTCCCACTTGTGACAGCTTGTGACATCCTTAAACACACAATTAGACTCCTGATATCACGGAGATGATTATTGATAAGTTTGGTAAACCAATTTTCATCAAATTTAGTGCCCACTAACCCCCATCTCTCACCCAAACATCACCAACATTTTTGATGCCCCTCTCCCCTTCCGTGCATCCCTGACTCGAACGGCGTCACTCTTGACATATTTAAACCACACCATCAGATTCCTTATATCATGGGGATGATTATATATAAGTTTCGTGGCAATCGACGACAAATTTGATTTCTGCCCCTCCCCCTTTTCTGTCCCTGACAACAACGGCGTAACTTTATAAAATTCTAACCCTCACCATTATCTTTCTCGTAAAAAGTTACCCCTAGTAGACGCCTTTAGTGCCATCTAGATGGTCCCCTGTGAATTTCTATAGAACACAGACAGACATACATTCGCAAATATAGATATAGATATAGACTAGCTGAAATATGGCCTCCACTCGGAAGCCTTTATTCAGCGTCTCTGAGTGCCATGCATATATAGATATATTTACACTCGATATGGCAGGTCTATACCGAAATTTCATATATTTTAATTAATAATTAATAATTACTATCGGTCAATGTGTAATTAAACAGTATATTAATAATGTTCGTTGCAAGTCACAAAATATAAGATTTTTTTTACAACCTGAACAAAACAGGTTATATGGTATAGTATTTAGTATACCACTGAATGTTCTGCTGAATACCATACCTAAAACCACATGCAATCAAAAGGCTATAGGCGGAATGAATCACTCCGGCCTTTACCTGTTTTCAACATTTTAAAACCTGAAGCGAGAATCAAGTAACAGTATATTATATACCTATTTTAAATATCAGTCTTTCTTCCGAAGATACATTTCGTCGGTGGGATTCCAAAACCTCGTATCGCTCAGCCAATGAGAAATCAGGTTTTTGTGTCCCGCACCTGAGCCAGAGACGTGGCGACGGGGGGGGGGGGGGTTGGGGGGGGGTGGGGGTTGGGGGGATGGGGGGGGGGGGTCTCATGCACCCCCAACTTTGGTCAAAATTGTCAACAGTTGGAAATTGCATACCTGACACAACATTAGTTGGAAATTTCACACCAACAACAGGTTGAAAATGTTCTTGTAGTTTGATTTTCAAACAATTTATTGGGGGGGAATTTATTGCTTTTGGACCAATATTTGCATATTTTCCTTCTTTTGGTAAAAAATTTGGACTGAAATGGCCATCAGTTAGAAAATTTCCAACCTTAGGGGGTGTCAGGTTTGAAATTTCCAACACTTGGAACGCTTGTGTCCTGGTCCCTCCACCCTGGCCAGTCAAAAACTTCTAGTTAATTTAAGAAAACAACATTGTCCTACATTTGGTCAAAATTGTCACTGGTATTGTCATCAGTTGGAAATTTTCCAACCTAAGACGGGATGTCAGGTTTGAAATTTCCAACTCTATGAATGCTTGAGGTTAGTCTAGATGCTGGGATTTTGCGATTTTCTTGTTCAGATTAAAAATATTTCGCACACCGGCCCGAACCATAGTCGGCCCGGTGTGTCCCGGTCCCTCCCCGTGGCCAATATAAAAATACTAATGAGTTTAAGTAAACAATATTTTACTACAATTGGTTCAAATTGTTGACTGAAATGGACATCAGTTGGAAAATGTCCAAACAAAGGGGGAGTATGAGGTTTGAAATTTCCAACACCACGATACGATAGCTTGAGGTCAGTCTAGATGCTATAGGATTTTGCGATTTTCTTGTTCAGTTTTCGAAATGTTCTCACACCGGGCCGAACAACCATGGTCGGTCCGGTGTGTCCTGGTCTATTGCCCGTAGTCGTGTGCATTTGTCTGGAGTTAGACCACTAGATGTTAGGGTTTGTGCAATTTTCAGGTTCAAAATATATGAATATTATCACACCGGGTAGATAGAACCATGGGTTTATAAATATGCTATTATGCCTGTGAACACTTATGTGCAAGGAGGGAATGAAATTATGCAAAACCTTTGTTCTGATTCAAGGGGTGTTTTGGTTTGATTCAAGGGGGGGGCGTGCAAATGGAATTATGCAAACCCTTGTCTCTGGTCTGATTTAAGGGGGCTGCAGTTGGAATTATCAAGGTGGACACCCTCAACGGAGACCCTAAAGCCACGTCCCTGCGCACCTATCCGAATCGAGGTTTTGTCCATTTAGAAGTTTTTTCCAAATATCGCATCGAAATTAAAAGATAGATTTTGTTTAAAGATGCATAATCCGAATTAACGCTCCCAAATGACTATTTCTTTGGCTTCGGGGGTAACAAATATTTGATTCGAGTCGAGGAACCCACCCATCAAAGCTCAGATATATCAGATATCCATTTTTTTAATGCATTATTGTTCACCAACGGTACATTTTTGGGGCAATGGTCGACGAGCCGATGCGGTCTCGGACCAAAATACTGACGATGATGGCTAACTTAAAATCAAGTGGCTTTGGGTCTTAGATATTTGACAATCCGGCCAAATTTCGTTGAACAAAATGTTGACAAATAACAGGTTTTGGGTAATCGAATCGGATTGAGTACCTTCAAATCCCTTGTCAATTATAATCAAAGAAACGTTCAATACATCGGTAGACAAGTTATTCATAAGTTGGATGTAAGTCATCCAATGGTGGGATGACTTTTTCAGCGTTATTAAGTTTTTTTGTCTCTCCTGTAAAATTGTCGAAAACGTCGATGCGGGGTTTTGGAAGCTCACCGACGATTTGTCTTCTGAAAAAAACGTTTTTTCTCACTACTCAAACTTACTGTCTAAAGTCACGAAGTTTAACCCTTTACCCAACAACGGCCCTGTGCCAATGCATTCTATTATATATGCGAGTCGACCATAGGTCGCCTCGCATATATAAGAGAATGCATTGGCTTAACATATTAAAAATGATAAAAATGTAAGAAAAAATGATAAAATTGTTGTAAGAAAAAATGTTAAAAAGTGTTAAAAGTGTTTAGGCCAATGCATTCTCTTATATATGCGAGGCGACCTATGGTCGACTCGCATATATAAGAGAATGCATTGGCACAGGGCATAACTGTAACCATCACAATGTGGTCAATGAACCGGTTCCAATGATATCCATATTTGTATGGTGTTATTGAGACAGACCGAAGATATTTTAGGCTGTTGAATCTTTATTTGGGCGTTTTTGGCCGGTTTGTTGGGTAAAGGGTTAAACAAAACAACAACCAAATAAACAGAATGATACGTAATTAGTCCAATATACTTCTGATACATATTTATTCATGTATATATAGTCCGATTCCTTATATAATTTTACCATTTGAAGTCCAAGGTCAGCCAAAATTGTTAGTAATTCCTTTACTTGTCTGGATATTGTGATGGGTATATAGAATAGATATTTTAAGCTCTCTTAAATATAACTGGATCTGATAATTATTAACACACTCTATATTTGCTTTTGCTGTTTTTCTGTGTAAATAGCAGGAGATTTGGGAAATATCAGCCAGCTTAAAACACTTTGACTCTGAAGGGAAACCTCACGCGAGTTTAAAAAGGATCCAGAAGATTTAATATACAATGGTTCTATCGGTTAGCAGATATACATTCTAATTTGGCTGAATAGCTGTTCCTTCTTTATCATTGCCAATTATTAGGTCGTATATCCATAACGTATGTAGCCCCCCCCCCCGAAGTTCCTCAGGATTATTTACGATATACCATTATATAAATACGTTGGATCATGAAGATGACTATAGCTAATTCTGTAGAAATTGTTCAGTAATATTGGAACCCCTTACCCGATCTCCATTCCTGACTTGGTAAGCACCAGTTTATATTAACTGTAAACCACGCCATTTAAATTGATACATCGTATTTGTAGAGAAATCGGCGAAAACATGGTTATCAATTGTTGTTCTCCTCTCCTGGTCCCATGCACTCCTGACCCGAATTGCGTCACTTCGGAAAAATAAACTACACATTGCACAATTAGATTTATTTTATGACAGAGATACATGTATATAAATAAGTTTGGGGGAAATATCGACGATAAAAGGTTTTTATCAATCTTGGTACTTCTCCCTCAATCCTATACCTGACTCAGACGGTGCTACTTTCGCCTCTTTTAACCAAGCCGTAGATGCCATGTACAATGGAGATGACTATATATAAGTTGTGTGGAAATCGACGATAACACAGTTTTTATCTATCGCTGACAAGGACGACGCAATTATATACGTATAGTAGGCCTATATATATTATAAGAAAACATATTTTGTTCATCTGCTTTTGTTCTATCTGGAACCAAATTCTAAGTTTGCATGGTTCTTCAAAGAACCCACCGAATGCAAGGATTGTGTTGGAACAGGCCTTGCTTAAATGTCATATAGTCTAAAATTTAACACTATATGTCCACGCGTTTGGGGTAAAGGTGCTATGTGGAATACTAAATCAAGCGGGACGCACATACTCTGATAATTTGATTGCTGGCGGGGGTAACTCTGTTGCTCATATCACAAACAAGGAAAAAGCATGGAATAATAACTGTATTAATATAATTCGATATTCCCTTCACTGGCCTTCAGACATCAGAACATTTTCGGGGGTCTATTCTGTGAACCAACATCGTGTGATATTAATTTTAAACGGTATAATGTATTTACGAAGTAATAGAACGTTCAGAAACAAAAGACACACAAAATGTATTTATAACGTACACATAGTGTCACGGGGCATTGTATCCAGAAGCACTCATATTTGTTTGCCATATATTAGGCATTTAATGAACCAAATGTGGAACCCAAAGGAACTATTTGGTTCAATGTTCTGGTTCTATCAAAGCATGTTTGGTTCTTCAATTTGGTTCTTCTCGAAGAACCAAAATATGTGTGTTTGGTTCTTCATTTGGTTCCGGTTCTTCGCGAAGAACCAAAACATGTATGTTTGGTTCTTCGTTTGGTTCACCTATAATACTGGGGCAAACTATGGAATCACTTTTGGTTCCCCGGGGAACCAAATTTTCTCTGTGTGTACATGTATATACATGTACTTTCTATACTAAGCTTGAGGTTATACATGTGGATTTTATTCATTGATGAGCTCGGAGAGACATCCATGGCTGGTTCCAATATCGTTGACACCAAGTCAAGTAACTGCATGGTAATATAGAGACAGGCATGCAGAAAACGCATAAAAGAGAGACGCATTAACGTCCGGCGTCGATTCGAAAACTAAGTTCCGTCATCGCGCGTGACATCCGGTTTGATATCACCTTCACTTAACTTTTCACTCTCCATTTATATTGGAGACTTCGTAATTCCCATTAGCCAAATGACATCTCATTAAGAACATTAGTCGCGTTTCACCATGCACACGGGAACATGTGCACGTTAGTAGTTTTGTGTTCATGTCGATGGTTGTAATAACTCGTTGACCACCCTGTACCGCTATAGTATTCTGTATAACATATTCGCGAGCTACATGTGTATACCTATATATAACCAAGATAAGGTAAGTTTTATACCCCACACCAATCTGGACAATATCATTTTCAAATTTAGCCGTTCACTTACTTATGACTATGTATATATATGACTATGATTATTTATTCATAACTCAATATAATCATTTTTGGATAATAGCCTTTTCTGGCTATTGGGGACGGCATAACCATGCAGAAAAGGCTATCTTCCTGCTGCCCCCAAATCAGACGGATATAAATCAAGCATATATAGACTTTTTTTTTAATTAGTTTAATAGATATAGAATTTATATATATTTTTTTTCGAAAAGAAGAAATATAATATTCGTCCATCGCCCAGTTAATAACATAGCATGTATATAATGTGGTAGATATGGACTTCACGTTGTGGATAACCATGCATCGAAGGACGACGACCGGCGAGTAGTTTCTAGATTGTTAATTGTCACAACTTCATGTAATAATGATCAGCGTCATGGCTCACAACGGCATCTGTCATTGATCTTCGGTGTGTTCCTCTAGCGATTCTATATAGAGCGGTATCATATATATATAGGGGCTTATAGGCGGAGAAAGGGACTCGATTTGGCTAGAAAATGTCTGGGCTTATATATTATAAAGTGCTGGTTTAGTTATGAAAAGTAGTGACGTTTGTTATATTGTCTATAGTAGTCAGAAAGTCGTCACTAAGTATAAATGTAGTAATATCGTGACCAGTGCAATTCTAGTATGTTGCACGCTGGGTATTATACAACTGCACCGGGATTAATAATATATTTCGTATATGGGAACCGATGTCGTGATGATCACACCACTCTGTTAGTTATTCTGTCCTAGCCAACACTGGAATATATCCATGTAATTTCGTGCGTCGTCTTATAATCTGGTGCAATAATGTACCAGTGATTTCGTCATGGATGGGGCTCAGCATCTGTTACAAATGTCTCCCATACCGAGATGATTACACACGGGCAAGAGATCGAGAACAGAAGGGTGTAGCCTGGTTAGCTCGTTAATTAGAAACAATCAAGTGTGTTTTTGAAATTAATTAAACCAATCATTCTGATTGGATTGAAAGTGTGCACGTATTGTATAACAAAGCTAGTGGCGGCCAAGGTCTAGGACTATAGCTCTAGTCTATAAAAGAATGATTCGACCTTTCTCGTCTTTAAATTGTTTCCATTTACAAAATTACTTTACATTGATTAGGCAATACTATTTTGAAAAGCCACACATGACACCAAAACCAGACAATGGAAAATGATTGATTTTTGTTCATTAAAGTTAAAATAGTGTCCAACTTCGTTGCATTAACGAAAATAGATACAAAACAAAGAGGCAAATTCGGGGACTATATTTTTCGTCGCAATCCTGAGCGCGCAATACTGTCGTATACTGGTGAAGCGTATCAGCCAACGATCTAAATGTATGCATTTTAAAGCTTCTTTTAAGGAGTTTGTTTTGTTTAAAAGGCACAAAGCTCTAGTTTTTTTCCATGTGATATACAAGATCTTCAACTCGTTATGTTGGGATATAAGATTTTATGAAACTAGTTTGATAAATTTGATTCACAACTCGTCTACGACTCGTTGTGAATCATATTTATCAACTCGTTTCATAAAATCTTATATCCCAACATAACTCGTTCGAGATCTTCTATATCATATAACTATACATTACCGACCCATAACATTAATCCGGTTCAATAGGTAAATACAATGTCTTTAGACAAAGAGTTCACTTCTTCATATAGTCATCCGCTTCGCATCACAGAAGAGTTTGTTTTGGAAATCATCAGTGAAAACATCGTCTTTTTCTGGGTTGTCTTTTGCATGTTGATTTAAACAATATTTATTTTACCCCAATTGTTATTACATTTATTATGAACAACATTTTGATGATGAAAACATGAGTAGAATAGAAAAGGGGAAGAGGATCTAGCAGCAATCAGATAACTGTTTTTGTTGAGCTATCTCCTCAGACAAGTAGAAAGATTGATTGTAGAAATAAAGAAAGCGCGAATGGCAAGTGGCCGAGTTCGAGAAACAAATAGGTTTAAGAAATGATGGTATATTAAATTTATGATATACAAACGAGTTTTCAATATGTGTTGAAAGAATAAGTAAGCTTAGGAAGGTGCTATAAGGAGAGGGGGTATATTCACGAGGAATATACGAGACAGAGAAATGTAGAGCGATAGAGATAAAGAGTGTGTATGTGAAAGAAAAGTCGGTTCCACTGTTGTGAATTTTTTTAAACTAACTGACGAAACGAACTATTTTTAAATGAGTTGTTTTGAAACTAATATGGGAACTCCGTGGGATATCGGTGCTATGCCGTTGAATTGTTAGCGTGTTGTTTGAAACGACAGCTTTTTTAAATAAAGTATTCCGTGGCTCTGAATATTTTATTATTTATTTCAGCTGATAGCAATGGTATACACTCTTAGAACAAATGTGTATAAATACTACACACAATGTGTTACATTTGATCTTAAACAAAATTGTGTAGAAATGACACATGACATATAATTATTAAATATGTCGGTGGAATATCATCAACGTTGAATATGATTGAATATGTGAGTGTATCATAGTTATTAGATGAAATGTGTTCTATTGGAGACACAGAACTCGTAAAGGCTACCATATAACAGACAATTGGCAGCAGCTTTAAACTTTGTTATACACTATTTTTGTGTAAAAACTGAACAACACATAATTGTGTAGCACAAAGTTTTAAAGCAGCTGCCAATTTTTTATTATGGCAGCTTTTACGAGGTTTATGTCTCAAATAGAAAATATCTCATATATTAAATATAATATACTCACATATTCACTCATATTCAACGTTGAGAAAATTCCACCGACACTTTATGTCATGTTGCATTTCTACACAATTTTGTTTAAGATCAAATGTAACACATATTGTGTAGTATTTATACACATTTGTTCTAAGAGTGTACCTTTAAGTAAGATCTTGGTATTGAAGAAAGTCGGGTCAATATTTGAGAATGAGTCAGACCTGAGTTGAATATATCTTGGACAGAATAATAGAAAGTGTTCTGCGCTTTCTACTTCCCCGCATACATATTTGTCACAATCGCATAAGTGGTTTTCATGAAGGTCACGATTTAGATTACTACATTTGAGTCTTAAACGGGCATGCAATATTTGAGTTTCGGGATTAAATAAATAATAAAAATGTTGGACTTTCAATGAATTTCTACATTTTTCTATGTCCAGTCGTGACTTGAATATCTCTAAAGACTTTGCGCTCTGGGGTGGTAAATCAATCCATATAGGCGAGTAGCAGCTGGGACGAATGTGTTCATATATGCGGAGTAGTCAGCTTGCGCAGGTGCGGGGATCTTAAATTGTTTCTCATAAAATTATATCTCTGGGAACCGGGGTATCGGTGTTAATCGTGTTTTATAAATAGGATGGTGATGATCTAACAAACATTTTGTAAAACTGATGTAGTTTAAATTTTGTTCTCCTTTCTGCTAATGTTTCTCACCCAAGTTCAGATGAAAGGTCACTATTGTTGGTGCTACTCGTGGCTACTGACACAATCCTTGCTGCTTCAAATTGAATTTTTTTCAAGTCGTGTGCTCAATTCACCTGTACAATTGTCCCACACGGGTGCAGCATATTCTATGATTGGACGAATATAAGGAAAATCTATTTTTTGAAGGGTCTTTCTTTTCAGCGAAAATCTATGCATTCGCATGATATTAATTTTCTTCCAAGCTCTATCTGTGATATCATCTACGTGTATGGGAGGCCAAATTCACATTTATTAATAATTGAGCTGAAGCGCAATTCAATTGCGCTGAAGCGCAATTCAATTGCGCTGAAGCGCAATCAATTGCGCTGAAGCGCAATCAATTGCGCTGAAGCGCAATTCAATTGCGCTTAAGCGCAATTCAATTGCGCTTAAGCGCAACTCAATTGCGCTGAAGCGCAACTCAATTGCGCTGAAGCGCAATTCATAATTAATTGCGCTGAAGCGCAATTCAATTGCGCTGAAGCGCAATTAATTTTTCATATATGGCTAAACCCCCAGTTAATTAATGAATAAATCCAATAGAAAAATAATTGCGCTTCAGCGCAATTCAATTGCGCTTCAGCGCAATTATTTTCCCAACTAAAACAGAAGGTACCGGTATGAATAAATCCAATAAAAAAATAATTGCGCTTCAGCGCAATTCAAGCGCAATTATTTTCCCAACTAAAACAGAAGGTAACGGTATGAATAAATCCAATAGAAAAATAATTGCGCTTCAGCGCAATTATTTTCCCAACTAAAACAGAAGGTACTGGTATTGCGAGTCGCCCCAACTAATACAGAAGCTAATGCTATTGCAAGTCACCCTGACTGAAACAGAAGATAATTATATTGTGAGTCTATCTGACTAAAACAGAAGTCGCTAGTCACCCTGGAGTATACAGAATATAATGCTATCCAATTTTTATTTGAGTGCAGGACAAAATGTCAGGTACCAGTTGAGTGGGGCCTGACATTTAATTGAAAATGGCACCTGACATATTATTTCTCTGTAAGCTATTGCTCAAACTTACTAGTAATAGTCTATCATCCGATTTACATGGAAAAAATCTTGTTTGCTGGTACGTCTGTATTATCAGTGCTACCTTCTGTAATTTTTGTGTGAACAGAACTGAAGAAATCTGTCAATTATTTCGAACATTACCGGAATTTCCAAAACCTACATCGTACAACAGAAACCGAAATGCAGAAGTATGACGCTGCCTGTTATTAGTCTCACGATCCACTGTGAGGAATGGAGAAAAATACTACACCTATGGCTGATAAACACAAGTTTTACGCAACAAAATTCATTTGATAAGATTTTCAGACAATGCCACGACATTAACCCCGATCGAAAAATATCTATTACCTTCCGCCATATTCCGGTGCTAGTTTTTAGAACAACTGTTTTTTCCAGATATTATTTTTATCGCCGGGGAAACCCAGCGCCCACACAGAAAAATAATTTCGATTTGTGCCGGTATTCTTGCAAAAAGAAGTCGCCCAACGCGACAATAAAGGCTACCCAAACAACCACATATAGAAACTTCAAATATAACAGACGAGCATCACGACCAGCGTATTCAGATTTGCGTCGGGAAATAATAATGCCAATATTATGTACAGTGCTTAGCCAATGCAATTTTCGTACCGGACAAAACAGAAGGTACAGGTATTGCAAGTCACCCAGACTAATACAGAAGGTAATGCTATTGCGAGTCGTGGAGATTTATAGAGAACATAAAGAATAAAACAGAAGGAAATGCTATCGTGAATTGCCCTGATCACTAATACATAAGGCAATGGCAATGCCATCACTGGCATCAGGAGCCGCCCCGATTCATACAGATGTTAATGGTATCATGAGTCACCCTGACTAAAACAGAAAGTATATACCGGTATCGCAAGTTACCCCGACTAATACAGAAGGTAATGCTATCACGAGTCGCCCTGATTAAAACAACATAATGCTATTGCAAGTCGCCATGACACTGACTAATCAATCCTATCGAGAGTAGCCCAAACAAATAAAGAAGATAATCCAAAACACCAAAAGTGAATCACCCCGACTAATACAGAAGATAATGCTATCACGAGTCGGCCCAACTAAAACAGAAGATAATGCTATTACGAGTAGCCCCGACTAAAACAGAAGCTAATTCTTTTTCGAGTATTCACGATTAATGGAGAATGTAATGCTATCACGAGTAGCACCGACTAAAACAGAAGGAAATATGATATTGTGAGTACCCCTGATTAATACAGAAGGCATGCTATCACGAGTCGGCCCGATTCATACAGATTATAATGCTATCATGAGTTGCCCCGACTAAAACAGAAGGTACCGGCGTCGCAAGTTACCCCGACTAATACATAAGGTCATGCTATCGAGAGTCACACCGACTAAAACAGAAGGAAATGTTTTGTGAGTCGCCCTGAAGGGAATGCTATTATGTGGTGCGGCAGTGGAAACTTAGTCTCCTTGCCTCTATTCCTTCTGTATGTGACTGAAGACTTGATGTGGTTTTAAACGAATATAAAATGACTCAGCCCATAAATCATTTGATATTATCCTCTCAGCCCTTAATGTAAAAGGTAGGGGTGCTCTCATGATTGTTTACTGTCTTTAGTTAACTCATAATACTCATGATAAGAGGCAAGGAAGCAGTCTGAAGCGCAATTGGTTGGTATCGCATATGAATTTATGATAATGGAATAACCCACCTATTCAGGGAGCAAATTACTTTTGAAATTTTGATTAGCAAATAACCTCATAATGACATAATTAGATAGCATTGTTCTGAAATCATATAAAATTCATACCAAATTGCATAGCTATTATCCAAATTTGGGTAGCAAATTGCGATGCGATACCAGTTAATTTTCTCCCTGCACCTATTCAACCCAACAGTTACTACCCACACCAGTGGAAGCGTTCACATGTTACACCTATATTTAAGAGTGGTGATTCCGGTCTTATATCAAATTACCGACCAATTTCTCTACTAAGCTGCGTCTCAAAGGTCTATGAAAAATGTATTTATAAATATCTATGGGAATTTCTTGATGAAAACAAACTCCTATCATTTTACCAAGCTGGTTTCATGCGCAACGATTCAACGGTTTTTCAACTTACCGAAATATATGACAATATATGTCGATCATTAGACGACGGAAAAGAGGTCCGGTGTATATTCTGTGACATAAGTAAAGCATTCGATAAAGTCTGGCACCGTGGCCTCTTGAACAAACTGACAAAAATTGGTATAAGAGGAAACTTGTATAACTTGATGAAATCGTATCTAGAATGTAGACAACAACAGGTTGTCATAGACGGCACACGTTCGGAACTACAAAATGTAACAGCAGGTGTGCCGCAAGGCTCAGTATTAGGCCCACTTCTGTTTTTAATTTATATTAATGATATAACCGAAAATATACGATGTAACATTCGTCTATTTGCTGATGACACTTCTCTATTTCTTACTATCGAAGACCCCACCATGGCCGCAAAACTAATCAACGATGACCTCGAAACTCTCATGTGTTGGGCATCAGAATGGCTTGTAAAATTCAATCCCCTGAAAACGGAATCTCTCTTAATCTCCAGGAAAGAAACACCAGTATATCATCCACATTTGACCATGGGAACCGCGACAATTGTTGAGGTTGACAGCCATAAACATCTGGGACTTACTTTCGACAACATGGGCTCTTGGGGTATCCACATCAGATCTATGCTTGACAAAGCATGGAGTCGAGTAAATCTAGTACGTAAACACAGATACAGGCTAAGCAGAGTAACGCTTGAAAAAATCCATTATACATTTATCCGACCAATACTGGAATATGCCTCCCCTGTTTGGGATAACTGCCCTGATTATCTTAGTGATGACATTGAAAAGGTTCAGTATGAAATGGCCCGAATAGTAACAGGTGCAACCATCAGTACGAGTAACGCGTGCCTTTTGTCAGAGACTGGCTGGGAACTCCTCTCTTCACGCCGTAGAAAACACAAGCTGTGCCAATTTTTTAAAATGATACGAGGAACTGCTCCATCAATTTTAAGAAATTATGTACGACCAATTCAGGCAAATAATTCCAGATATAACTTCAGATTTGAACATATAAGACTACCCTCGAATATTAATTATGACTATTATATGGATTCTTTCTTACCATCTGCAATTACCGAATGGAACAAACTGTCAGAAACTACAAAGAGCAGCAGTACAATCGAAGACTTCAAAAAGGAACTGAACAGTGACAATATACGTCCACCTGCCTATTTTTATCATAGTAAATGTCGTAAATCTCATATCCTCCATACCCGGTTAAGATTGAACTGCAGCCACCTAAGTGGTGACCTGACAGATAACCATGTAACAATTTCCCCCTTCTGTCTATGTGGGGAATTTGAGACAACTTACCACTATCTCTTTGAATGTACATTTTATCAAGAGCCCAGAAGAGAACTATATGACTCCCTACCAAATGTTGCCTTATCTGAGAATACACTAATGCGGGGGTCAAGAGAGCTTAGTCTTCGCGAAAACAAACAAATATTTAATGCAGTACAGACATATATTATGAGAACAAAAAGATTTCCATGATCTGCATTGGTAACAAATTGCTTTGGATTCCGGCCGCGCTATGCGGCAGCACGATGTTCCCCATTATATATGTAGTACTAAATGTCTTCCGATAACGATTATTTTGTAAGTTACTTACTTGTCACAATCCTGTATATACGTGAACTGATTCTACATGAAGAATACAGCAATATTCGCAGTGAACCCCATTGAAATAGGAATTGGCCATTGCGATTGACCCCCTCCCATGAAGCCTGACGCATGCATATTACTACGAGCATAATTTTCATCACGCAGCAAATAAATTATTGAAAACTCTGTCCCCTCTACTTTCTCACTCTCTCTCTCTTCTCTCTCTCTCTCTCTGCCTCCTGCTATCCCTAACACTATCTTCCGCTGTGTCCATCCCAACTTAGTTACTTCTCCTTTAAAAAATATTATTTCTATTATTTCCCGTCTGATCGATACCCCTCCCTCACTTATTGGGGAAGGGGCATGTCGCAAAAGAGGAGAAGACTTCATATAAGCCCTCGGGCTTGTTGTCTGATCCTCATTTCCATACATTATCTCTTATATGTTGTATATTTATGTCATTTGTGTATTATGTGTATTATGTTTGGATTTGGGAATAAAAATATGTTTACACTAACCCAACTTTAATAATAATAATTGCGCTGAAGCGCAATTGAATTGCGCTGAAGCGCAATTGAATTGCTTGGGTAGTATGTGAAAAATTAATTGCGCTTCAGCGCAATTAATTTTTAATTGCGCTGAAGCGCAATTGGTGGATATCCCATATGAATTGATGATAATGGAATAACCTATCTATCCAGGGGTGTAAGCTTGTAACAATAATTGCGCTTCAGCGCAATTGAATTGCGCTTCAGCGCAATTGAATTGCGCTTCAGCGCAATTGATATGAATCAAGCTGGATTGCGCTTCAGCGCAATTGAATTGCGCTTCAGCGCAATTATTAATAAGTGTGAATTTGGCCTCCCATACTACGTGGGCAGTCCATTTCGCTTGATTGTCAAATGTTAATCCTAATTAAGTGCTTATGCGAGCTAACTTCTGTGATAATAGAATTGGACATCTGAAGTGGTGGGTGGTCTGTGGGCGTTCGCTTTCTGGAGATGAGAAGAGATTCAGTTTTTTGAGGATTAAAAGTAACAAGCCACTGATTTGACCAATTAGCTAATCTTGCGATATCCATATTCATCAGATCTGCTGCTCTGTCTGGATCTTCTATAGTAAGAAACGTGGATGTATCGTCAGCAAAAAGTCGAATATGACAAGTAACATTTTCAGAGATATCATTTATATAAACTATAAATAGTATGTTCTTTTTGTATATTTGCGTCACATCATCGTTTTCTGTGGCATCTTCTTTTGTCACGTATTAGTGTAGTGACAATGTCTTTTTATCGTTTTCATCGTCGTCTTCTTTTGTCTATAGTATGAGTGTAGAGACAATGACTTTTTCATCAGTTTCTGCGGCGTCTTCTTTTATCATAGTGACAATGTCTTTTTATCGTTTTCATCGTCGTCTTCTTTTGTCTATAGTATGAGTGTAGAGACAATGTCTTTTTCATCAGTTTCTGCGGCGTCTTCTTTTATCATAGTGACAATGTCTTTTTATCGTTTTCATCGTCGTCTTCTTTTGTCTATAGTATGAGTGTAGAGACAATGTCTTTTTCATCAGTTTCTGCGGCGTCTTCTTTTATCATGTATAGTGACAATGTCTTTTTCATCGCCATCTTCTTCGTCATGATGAGAGTGACTGATACCGACCACAACACGAGTTCAAGCAGCTGAGGATTCTGGAAAGGTGCGCTGCGACGAAGTAATGAGTCCAGGCTGCAGACGATTAATCTTGGTCCAGCCCAGGGGAGAGTCCGAAAAAATTTGCAGGCACGTATGCTGTTATTTGACTCTCGACCCTTGCTGGGACCCACCCACCCCCCGCGTCCAATTTTGTTTCCGTTTTCGGCAGTTTTTTCCGACCATTTTTGGACACCCACCCTTTTAACACTAAAACAGAGATTTGCGGGGGTAATTCACTGTAGACAGCTGTATATGAATATTCTGTGCATACTATTTGTCATGGATGTTAACATTGACATGTAAATAGGAACAAGTCATTTTGGGGTCATTCGGTCAAAAAAAACATGGCTGCCAGCAGCCATCTTGGATTTCAAAATTCAATCCATTAGCATGGGCTACAGGCTATACTGTTTGTCTGATCATCATGAAATTTGTCATTTATGTTAATATTGACA
The DNA here is from genome assembly GCA_032622095.1 of Siphonodentalium dalli. Lineage (NCBI taxonomy): Eukaryota > Metazoa > Mollusca > Scaphopoda > Gadilida > Siphonodentaliidae > Siphonodentalium > Siphonodentalium dalli. The sequence continues at coordinate 117,890,505 of CP136068.1, read as the reverse complement.
TATAGATGTGTTTTAAGCCAAACTCATTGCAAAAACAGCCAAAAAGATTTGCAGGAAAAATATTTTTGAGTTGCGGAAAAAATTGTGTGTTGGACCTATCGAGCAACCACCCACCCCCTGTCCAGCCCAGCAGTTTAATGTTGACGAGACATATCTTCTTATCAGGTCATCTTCATGGAGGCATATTGTTGAGTTCAGGTTCATGTATTTATTCAGCAGCAGCTGGATATGTTGTCTCTTTATTTTCTTCTAAATATATATAGGAGACGGGACATTCTGCGTTGAGGTCCGCCATACCGCATTTGAACTTAATCTGACATTTAAGCACCTATTGTGGCGTTTCTGATAACAGAATATAGGGCCAGTTTTCAGTTCGCATTTGCAAGCTAAGTACCGAGTACGTCAATTCAGGGACAATTTGACATGGGTCCTGATAATGTATGTTCAAGCCTGCAAATATAGCGTGTCTGTCATTTGCAGAATGAGGTCCCCAGAGGGTGAATTTAGTGACGCTACCCCGCATAGCGGGCTAGCATCACTAAATTCACCCTCTGGGGACCTCATTCTGCTTAGGCCCTAAACTGCTATGGCAGACCTAGGATCAAATTGAAGTTCCCTAGTTGAAGTTTGTGATGTTCACTATTTTATCTTCTGCAAATTAGGGGATATAGAAACTTCCCAGATGGGAACACGTAACTAAAAACAATGTTAATTTGATACCATAGATACTTCCCAGAAGATGAGGCCTAAGCAGAATGAGGTCCCCAGAGGGTGAATTTAGTGATGCTAGCCCGCTATGCGGGATAGCGTCACTAAATTCACCCTCTGGGGACCTCATTCTGCAAATGACAGACACGCTATTTGCAGGCTTGTGTATGTTGCATATTGGAAGAAACGTTATTGTGTCCGTCATATTGAACAACTCGTTGCTATTTGTGTCACGAGTCTTATAATCCATGGGCTGGAAGGACCCCCCCCCCCCATGCACCCCCACTACTCAACTTCTTTGGTATTTGCATGTACCCTAATGAGTATGAGGGTATCACCCCCCCCCTTTTCGGTACTCGGGATTCAGGGTGTTTTGAAGCCGTACGCGGCATTCATACCCCGGAATTAACTGGTATTCGGGTTCAAGCAAAACATCTTGGACGCAGGTTTTGATGGCGCAAAATAATATTTTGTGCGTATCTGTATGAATGAGTGGTAGAATAGCTTCTTGGGCATATTCGACCACCATGCCATCATAAAGTACCATTAATCGTATCATAACGGCATCATAACGCCCATAATACTCTACTCCAATATCATGTCAGGTATAATGGATCATAATGTGTCTATGTAACTTCTGCTTGTATCTGTCTGATATTAAAACAGTCAAATTGTATGTCATTTATCGCATATTATTTCTTAACATGTATGCAGGATTCACCCCCAAAATTAACTGCATGGTATTCAGGATTCAGGGGAAGGGGGGGGGGGGGGGTGATACCATCGAGTATTGTTCAGGAACTGTTGGGTCAAAGTTTAGCCTTACTCAACTGTTGCCATTTTTTTTCGATCATGATGGTGTGGGGGAAACGGTAATACCATATAATTATATGGGTCGCCTTGGTGGGTGAGAATGGCGATTCGGTTCGCCGTCTCGGCCTCTCGCGACGGCCTTATAAGTGATTGGATTTTAACAGGTGATTTGTCATTTTGAAAGTATTTGATTACTCTGTCCATTGATATAAAAATAAATATCATCTTGGCATTGATGACGTCACCTATATGTCACGAAACAGCGGTGAAGTTAAGACATAATGCCACCTTGGAACTTGGAACTTCCCATCAAAGTTGGCCACCAAAATGGCCGCCAGAAGTGGGAAACTATGACTATTTTATTTTACTAATATCTTCTAGATCAGTTTCTGCTGCTTGGAACTGGTTCATAATTGCGACTATATCTTTTATTTTCATGTTAACTGGTCATTGGGGCAATGGAATATGTCATTATGTGAGTCCCAGCCCAGTCAGATCCCTCAAAAACCGATTTTACAGAACGCGGTATACAATTTTACCAAAAATTTACCAAAAATCACCGTTGGTATTCTAGTGTAAGTTACAATTACTTATGACTACTCCAACTCAATGGAACCAAAAATTGTCACTTTGGCGTGCCCCGCTATCGCTTACAAGTTACGGTTGACTAATATGCCTTCTATATATATTGAATACTAACACAATCTGACAAAAAATAACTTTTCAGGTTTGGACCATTTTTTCAAGTAAATGGAACTATATTTGGTATCAAAGGTGTTCATTGTAATGATATGTCTTACATGTGTCACATTGATGTGTTTTTTTAAAACAAAATTATTTGGTAAAAAGTTGATTATTCCATGCTATGATTTGTTGGTTGTATATCAATATTCTCTACTTCGTAGAAACAAGGTCTCTTGGTACTGTAGGAACACTGGTGCCAATTCCTCTTAGGTGCTGTCCTCTTATGCGTGTCTGATATCAGTTAAATCTATATATGTAAAATAAAACAGTCAAATAACACATTTACATCAACTGTGCAATATAGCTGGGATACATGTCTTGATAGAGTGGCCTGAGGCTGGAACAATTTTTCCTATCAGATCATTTAAGTTCAATATAGCTGAATTAATGGAGTTTTCCTCATTGAGTAGATAAAGAATATCTGAGAACATAATAGTTCTTTGTGGAGTGAGAGTTTCACATTCAGCCATGGAATACTATATTAGTTCCACATCATATAATGACGCTTCTGGCGCCCGCCGAAAGCGACAAAATGTGCGCCATTAGTCGAGGACCATGCAAAAGCGACAGAAGAGCCAGAAGCGACAAAATGAGCACCATACTGTCGCACATTTTGACACTTCTGTCGCTTTCCGAGCGCACCGAAAGCAACATACGCGCCAAAATGAATGCACGTACGAACAGTGCACAAAGAGCTGCGCGATAAGTTAAACACTCAACACCGGGAGACCCCAGTAAGTGAACTTTGGGTAAAACTGCCACCATGTTGTTTACAACTTACCGGTATATAGTGTAACACTTTCGTATGTTACACGGCGTAAGTAAGGTTAATTTACAAGTCAATGCCCTAGCTCAAATGTCCATATTTTATGCGTGGGAAACTGACCTGGGATGAAATGGCCGGTGCTATTTCCTCACGGGCTGGTGATCCCATAAAGAATATATTATATCAACCTGTTTGGAGGGCCACTCCACGTTGGGCCTATCGGCTTCTGACAACTGACTGGGGCGTTGGCATTTATCATCATATATAGACTGTCAGAGTCCACTCTAACTCTTGTTTCTAAACGCTCTCTTGATCCGAACGTATAGTGGGAGAAGGTGTTATTGTATGATTCTCCGTGACTACCTGCGATGATGTTAAAGGTACTCAATCCGATAAAACTCCTCTCAATTACTATTTCAATGGCTTCGGGGGTCAAAAATATTTGATTCGAGTCAAGGAAGTCACCAATCAAAGCTCAGATTTGTTAGATATCGATTTTAGAAATCTATTATTTTTCATTATCGGGAATACTTTCTGGCCCAGCCCTCAGGCAAAATTACGTTATTATACCACTTGATTTTAGAGTTATCCATCCTTGTCTGTTTGAATAGAGTTAAATCTCGAGCAGGATACGAAATTGACGGCAATTATTAGTACTCATCTCGAGAACATAACAAATTTCAAAAATCAATATCTAATAACTCTGAGCTATGTTTGATGTGTTCCTCGACTAGAATCAAATATTTGTTACCCCCAAAGCCAAAGAAATAGTAATATAGGACCCTCTGATCGGATTGTTGTTGTTGGAATCTGTTGAGATGGGGACCCTCTTTACGGATTGAGTACCTTTAACTTGTAAATATTTGTATGAATAAATATCATCAACATGTTCTGAGAGTTGCCAATTTAGTGTAAAAGAACCTGGGGAGTATTATAATAGACTTCGCTAATCATCGTCACTCAAGATGTCGGTGTAGAATGGGTCACCTTGAACCAATCTCTCAAAAATATCGCCACGGTGTTGATTATTTTGCTTATCGCACACGTGGTACATGCATGGTGTATATAAACAAATGATCGTCTCACACAAGGTATTTTTCTGTGGATAATATCTGATATATACTATCATTATACGATACTTTAGTGTATTCTTTACTAAATTGTCACAACTTTGTAACTTTTATTTCTAAGTTGTAACCTACAATGACGGCCATCCGTGCCTTTAAACACCCAGACCCTTTGCTTAGTATTTGAAATAATCACAGTGCACACCCCATGCAGAATAATAGGACTTAAATATAATGAATGATTTTATATTTACTATTCAAGAGCAACACAAATCTCCAGCATGGTGTCCCGAATTTCCGATGGAAAAGATGCTGGTTTCACATTGTTGTCATCGGAAGACGGACTCCAGTCAACTACGCCTCTGATCTCCAGAATAGCACGACATAAGGTGAGAGCAGCTGCTGTAGAAGTTACAATCAACTAATTATTTCCCACAGGCGACAATGTTAGGGTTAAGGTCAATCCACACCGGACGCGAGCGCGAGATTATAACGCCGTTTTCTTACCGCCGTATAGCAGTTCAAAGCGCGCGATCTTTATATTCACACTGCAAGGGACTGACAACGGCGCGATCACAGCAGTGATTTCATGCTTCGTCGATTTCTCGCTTTTTGGCAAACCAGCGGGATAATTGGGTCGCTGTCAAAATAGGATATTTTACGTGCGAACTTCCTCCTATTTGAAGGCGACACATGCATTCGTCGTCGCGATAACAAAGGTGGTGGAGGAATTCAGCAACATGCTGATAACTGAAGTGCAAGGAGAAATGAAAAGAGAAAATGCCTGACAAGAGCTCGACGTGATAACAGGATCGTCTGGTTAATGTTTGGTCCCAATATATTCCAAGCTTGTGAAGTCACTTTGCGCACAATTTGCCCCCCCCCCCCCGATAAAAACAAACTCATAAACCGTTATAGAATTAAATTAAATTAAACGCAATTGCTATGAGAATTTAGGCACCGGTGCACCAATCCACTTGGCATATGCTTAGAAAATTCTGATTAAAATGTCCATATACATGTACATAGTATTTGTGAACTTCCTGTAATTGATGCACTCAAAAGATTATCTACCAAAACCATCGCGCGCGACGAAGCGATCCAGTCGCGTTCGGTGTGAATATAAAAATTGCGCGGTTTGAACCGCTACGGACGACAGAAAACGGCCGTAAAAATTTTACGGCCGTTTTCTGTCGTCCGTCGCGCGCGATGGTTTGGGAAAAGATAATCGTTTGAGTGCATCATTTGCAGGCAGGTCACAAATACAATGTATATGGAAATTTTAATCAGAATTTGCAAAACATATACATGTATTGTAGTATGTAATTGTCAAATATAATATGTGAAGTGGAATGGGGCCGGGCTTCCTAAATTCTCATAGCAATTGCGTTTAATTGAATTTCATTCTATAATTCCAGTTTGTGAGGTTTTTTTTTATCGGGGGGGGGGGGGGAATTGTTGGCAAAGTGGCCTCACAAGCTTGGGACCAACAAATAACCAGACGATCCTGTTATTACTTCGAGCTATTATCAGGCATTTTCTCTTCCCATTTTATCCTTGTATACTCTTTCGAATTCGTATATCATACAGGCACGTATGCCGTTGCATTTCAGTTATCAGCATGTCGCTAAAGTTCTCCACCACCTTTGTTATCGCGCCGACGAATGAATGTGTCGCCTTCAGATAGGAGGCATACGACGTATAAACATTCTATTTGACAGCGACCCAATTATCCCACTGGTTTGCCACAAAGCCATAAATCGACGAAGCTTAACATCACTGTTTTGACCGCATCGTGAGATATTGTGGCGTTTAGAACTCCACGTCGGACATATAAGTTGTGAAAAACGAAATGGTGCCAAACCATATATACAACAAAAAATGCATTTCCACAACTACCAGCTGCAACTACCGTTTTTTCGCACAAAATTTCAGTATAGAAAAATACCCCCACCACAGTTTAGTTCAAACTAGACCAAGGTTTCATTAAAATCAACATCCAGGCAAGTCTTGAGTTTAGTGTGCCTGTCATTTGCAGAATGAGGTCCCCAGAGGGTGAATTTAGTGACGCTATCCCGATTAGCGGGCTAGCAGCACTAAATTCACCCCCTGCGGACCTCATTATTCTTAGGCCTCATCTTCTATAAAAACTTCATCACATAGATTCAATTTCAGTTCAGTTTCTCTATATCCCCAAATTGGCAGACGACACATTGCATAATCGAGGTTCCAATGGGTGTACATCACATTAATCACCATTTGGGAACTTTAATATGAGTCTTATCTTCCATAGAGGATGAGGCCACGCAGAATGAGGCATCAAGAGGGTGAAGTTGGTAATGCTATCCCGCTATGCGGGATAGCATCACTAAATTTAGTGTGCCTGTCATTTGCAGAATTAGGTCCCCAGAGGGTGAATTTAGTGATGCTAGCTATCCCGCACTTTCGGAAAAAATGGCCACTGGCCACTTTGGCCACCGACAGCACGAACACTGATCCCTACACAAATACCAAGGGGCCTAATTTCAATAATTTAGTTGCCTCTAACCTAGATATACAGGAACCTGATACAGCAGCTAATATACAACACAAGCGACACTGATCATTAGTAAAATAACAACCCAATATACACAATCATGTATAGCAACTAAAGTTTCCTTTAGAGCATAGAACACCATCATAATTCTGCAATCATATAAAATTAATATCTAATATAATTAATTGCAAATTACAAAGTAATGTACATCTTTCCAAATATCTTCAGCATGACATGGACATCCAGCGATATCTCAGAAAAAAAAGTTAAAACAATCATTTTGACCCAAAATTCGAGATGGCGAGCGCGAATTGGCACACAACAAAGAACAAAACAAAATAAGTGTTTGAATTTCAGTTCGAATTTCGAATTTCGAACTTCAATCTAATTTCACGCCCCGAATTTCGAACTTCGTTCCAACTTCACGAACCTAGGTAAGGCCACGTAGATTCGTCTATACTTAAAGGTACTAATACCATCAAGATACAACAACAACATTTCTTCGAAATACGCTTTAGTTACCAAAACATTTTACTTATCAACATTTTGTTCAACAAATATGGCCATATTATCACTAAAGAATCACGAAATTTGACCGTATTACCACTTGATTTTAGAGTTATTCATCTTCATCCGCAATTTCGTCCGAGACCCTCCGTTTGACCACGTGCTTCTGGGCCACATATTATTACGTATCTCGAGAAATAACAAACTTAAAAAATCGATATCTGATCACTCTGAGCTTTGATGGGTGGGTTCCTCGACTCGAATCAAATATTTGTTTTCCCCGAAGCCAAAGAAATAGGAATTTAGGAGCGTCGGATCGGATTGAGTACCTTTAAAACAACGTGTGTCTTTGAGGTACTGAGGAGTTAAAAACCTTCAAAAATATCTAGCCAATCGTTTAGCGTTGGTTTCTGTAACCAACGACCGTAGTATCTGACAATCAGAACGTCGACACGTGAATTGGCAGAATTAACGAGAGTCTATTTTTAGGGAGTAAATTCATTAGAATTTCGCCGGGTAAATAAGACTACAAGAAACACGTGTTAGCATCTTACAAGAGATATTATAGTATAGCTCTGGTCTTACCGTACATCTCGTGCATTGTTATTAAATTCGTTTGTGATTAGTGAAGTGCGCCGAAGTCGATACTATGGGTCTATGGTATATCTATTCATTTGAATAAATTGAAATTATATTTTGACTGGCCCGCTTCTTGGCCGTGACGTAATACCCGACACCATCCGGGTAGCTAAACCGCTGTGAACAATAGGATATTGACATCAATGTAAACGTTTGAATGAATAGCAGCTTTTTAAGGAGTAACGCCACGAGGTATGTGCATTTAAATTCACCACTGTCAAATTTATCGTCATGAGGATTGATTGCAAAGCACAATTTATATCTTAAAATGTCACAAGGGCTCCCGAGCACGGGGGCTTGCAGGGACAGTGGGCCCTGTATGTCATGGACCAGGAGGGGCAACGGGGCAAAAGTGGCTTTTGATAGATTATGAGCCTGCAGAATGTTACTATAGTCTGCACGGTCATACGTCATGCTCTACAAACGTCATACCACTTAATTTAAAAACATCCGTGTCAGCGTGAGACTCTCGCTGTGTGCAGCACCATCTGGGGCAAGCTCCATGCAGAGTTCAGTCCCCTGTTACGCAAGCTCCATGCATAGTTACGTCCCCTGCTACGCAGGAATTACTGCTACCAACACACAATGAGAGGAAAGGAAATCAGTCATTGTTTTATTTGAGACTTTTTAGGTTACAATTCATTCTGCATTATTCTGAGAAACTGAATTGTTCATATTCATTTGGAAATTGTCTAAATCAAGCCAGAATGAATTGTAACTGACAAAACACTTCAAGATTTATTTAAGGGTCAGACGCACGTTTTGCCAAAATTTCCTGGTATTTCAAAATGGATTTTGTCAAAATCTGTTAGGAATATCTGTGTGAAATTTGGTACAAGCGACAATTGCGACACAATATTTAAGAACCATCGACCAATTGGATATTATAACCTCATTTATTTTACTTTTATGGCATGAAAAATATTTAAAATTTCACTGGTTTCAGGTACTAAGAACTTCTGTAAAATATTTTTGTTTTCCAAAAGGGCAGTTCATATATCCATGATATGATATCTCAAGATCATGAGAGGAGACTTATTTATTCATTATTTGTGATATTTAATGATTATCTTCATTAAGAAAGGCAACTACCCATAAATACTTTTCTTGTTGGAGGATTTTCATGCCATGCCTGTTGATCAATGGACAATTGGGCTGAAATGAGTTGTGGGTCATGGGTTCATAACCAAGTTAATTCTCATCACCATACCTAATTCCTGGTGATTGCCCCCCCCCCCTGTTGAGTGGACCACACTGCATATCAACATTTGTTTGCATTGGGCTGGAATATTTGTGACTGCTTTATTCTTCATTATAATATATGGGGGTATGGTGCTATATTATGGAATTAAAAATCTAACTCAACATTATGATACAAATGAAGCTTCCTCTCATGGAGCCAAGACAATAAGCTATATGGTGATTGGAGTTTTGTGTGTGAAATTATTAATTATTCTAACAGTTCTTGGTACCGAAAGGGGCAAAAAATAAATAAATTTATATTTTCAACCTCTCAAATGTATTAAAATCCATTTTTTTGTCTCTTAATAATTGCTCAGATTCTACATACGATGATATGTGAAATTCAAGATCTTTTTCCAGATAGATCCAGAGAAATTCTATGTTGAAAATCTCTTTCCATTTTTGGCTGGATTTATGCCAAGTGTGTGCCCCCATAAGAAAATACACATGCCGACAAAGGTCAAATATAGCGTAGCGAGGGGACTGAACTCTGTATTGCAGCTTGCATCTGGGGTAGATATACTAGCATCCACAACATCACACATGTTGCTAATTATCAGTCCTGCGTGGAGCTGCCATATGAGAGGGAGCAAGCTGTCATTGTAAGTTCAAAAGAACTCTTGGCGTCAAAAAGCAGGGGTAATAAATGATCATATATCACTGTCTCTTCTCTGTTCCCGTTTTTCTGCCACAGAATGCTGCCCAGTGGGGGCCAATGGATGCATTACCTAATCAATTTATCGGACCAGAGTAAATCAAAGGAGCCAATTCTCCTCCTTTTCCGGTTACTTTGAGATGCCTATACATGGGACAAGAACACTGTTATGTGGGTTCTGCATGGCACCATTGTGTTTATTGTCTGGTCACTTGTAATATGAAGAAGTGGTGACCACTTCAGTATTCATTTTCCTTATTCTGTTCTGAGACAGAGGACTTTCTTCTAGTACTGCAATAATAACGGTAAGTGTTGGTATATATTGTTATGTTTTTCGCTCATGCTGCCCTTTCTTGTTAAATTCCGATGTCCCTGATAATACCGTTCTGGAAAAAAAAATCCGTACGCATGGGTGAAAAAAAAACACAGCTAACCAGGGAACCACCACCCCCATATACGTGCAAAAAGAAAATGAGCTTCTCCGAAAATTGGGGACCACCCCTTTTTTCCCATGATTTTTACACTTATAGCAGCTTTTAAAATTAAATAACGGCTATCGTTTGTTTGCTGACCATTAGAACATTTAGCCTTAAAGGGGGACTGTACACTAAATCCGGCCATCTATAATGGGACCATCTCCTTAATTTACACTGAACAGCATGTATGTAACAAATGAATGAATTTGAGCCACGTATGCGTACAGAATACACTCATTTACTCTATGAACGATGTAAAACAACTTGGTAATTATAATAGAAATGAGTGTATGGCTCGAGTCATTAAAATTTGACTTTGCTAATTTGCAACTAAATTTTAATTGAAAAGTCTGACTCACTTGAGACTTGAGTGGTTCTCATTTGATGATTTCGAACGATAGTAACAATTATATGCTTAAAACCCATGGTGCCCGCGAATGTGATTGTTCTACTAGTATCTTGTATTTTTTAAATATTTTGTACATCTGCTTTCTGTCGCTAAATATTTCTCCAGCTCTTTATAAATTATTCCACCAAAGCTGATGATATTGTCCATGTTATTACTGTACACACCATTGTGTAATAACTTATATACTTTGTATATATGGCCTGTCTGACAAAGCTGTATCAAACAAATTTACCTTTTATCTAGTCGTGAAAGATAACTTTGTCCGCGAACAATATTTGTCATCCAGCGATACCTCAATGATACACGCTCTCATGAGATTCCGGACAAGAAACCATAAATTACCATGCAATCGAAGAAGGATCATGGACAAATCGAGACTACTCGGAAAGAAAGTGCTCATTATGTAACGCAGAGTTAGGAGATGAATTCCACGCTATCTTGAAGTGTGAACAATTAAAGGGTTTGAGAGTAAGATACATCAAACCATACTATTTCAATAGACCAAACACTTTGAAGTTGAACCAATTATTCAATCAAAATAGCGAGCGCAAAACAAAAAACCTTTCGATATTTATTAAAAAGATTTTGGAAATTTTCAGAAACTCCTGAGGCTTACGCGCATGTGTGCGCGTTCACATTTGTAGGTACTCGTGTACCTTTAGTAAATATAAATTCGTTGATACACGCCATATACCATACGGTATATTAGTAAATATATTATCTGACTATATGATGAGTAAACAAGTACACATCCATTAAACGCGACATCGATGTATTATTTATCCTAATTATTTTCTGTGTATGTATACATGTACATGATGTATTGATGATACGTAATTGTGTCATATGTATTGTCTCTGTAATGTCTACTATGATGACCAGAGTTACTATTAAAATTGAAAAAATTTATGATGTCCGTCAGCGGGAACACTTTTTCCAAAACATCTCATTAATTGTGAATGAGAATGACCGTATAACAGGTGGACCGTATAGTATTTTAAAGCACTTAGTAACTTCAAAATATACTATACATCATATACGGTTCGCTGCACAACCTTTAATAACTGATGTTACAAAGATACAGCCGCACATGCATGTAAGCAGTAAGTAAATTAATATCTATTATAGACTTTTATCACATTTTTTATGTGTTATTCACCTTGATTTCTCGAGTGAATTGTGTCACTTTAGCTAGCACGTTATATGTTCATACGCGCACGAAATGTATTCGTCATGTGTATATATAGTGGCGGTATTATTCGGATTCTGGTAAATCAGATGTTTATAGTGGAATATTATAAACAGTATTCTACTTGATTTAACTGGTAAAGTGAAATGATTAATTTCGAGGAAGGGACTATTTTGTAAAACACTCGAATGACACTCTAGTGTTTGTACAACGTCCCTTCCTCTCATGAACTATTCAACGTCACCGGTTCAATCAAGTGATTACTCTCTATATATCGTTATACTTTAACCCCCTTCTATACTAAATACGCACGGACAAGTAGTTCCCTTAGAAAATGTTCTGACCATAATATAAAATATTATGTCGTTTGTTGAACATAATATCCGAACCAAAGAATATGAGTCCTACTGCACTTGTATTATCTTTTTGTCCATGCCGTCAGCTCGTTTTTTCCGCACATCCATCCAAATGAATAATAGACCGTTCCAATGTATACTTTTATAACCGAATGGGAGAATCCATTCAGTTTGGAAAGGGTTAACGAACTATTATGAAACAAAGTTCATGTCGAATATATTTCATCAACTTTTCACGATCGACTGATTGATGATGTCGATAAGGGAGATCATTACACAGCATATGCGATTGAAATTTGTTTTCTAGGGGTGTATTAGAATCCGATTACTTGGATTGTCAGGAACTGTAGACCACCAAGACGTGATATAGATGCAATAGACGATTCGTACATGCATGTGTACAAACTGCAATGCTGAGTTCGGCTCCTTGCTACGCGTGTCTGACCACTGCCACCACGTATATATACCGAATTCTTTAAATCTAAAAACAATTATTTTGAGACTTTTGTCTTTTACAAATCATTTCTGATTTGATCTATAGATCAAATTTCCAAATGAATGAATTGTAACCAACAAAAGTTTTAATAAAAACGTAAGGTTTGATAACATTCTGTATATATGTGATGGCAGTGTTCACACAAGTGTAGCGAGGGGACTGACTCTGCATGTCTGCTGTTCGGCATGCATATGGTTTTTTCGAATCCGAATTTATTTTTTATTGTTCGTGAACAGAATGGTTACCAAGACTATAAAGAACGGGTTCTTGACGATCACCGATCACCGATCACTGGACCGCAGAATCTCGATTCCATGTTGCATGTTGTGTCATCGAGGGGATCTTTATTTCCAAAACGTCAGAAATTACATATTAGTGCATGGGTCCAATCCGGGCAATTAACATAGGAAATGCAGATACATCAACTACATGTATATAGGCCTACTTGCGAGTATACGGCGTCCAGAGATTTATCCACCAGAGTAGACTCAATTTACAATTTCATGTATAATGCGTCTAAATCACACCCGAGACTAAGAGGTGGTTTAGTTTGTAAGTCCACATGCACTGGCCACATATATGTTTCATGTAAAAGAAGTAAAGGGGTGGCAGGGTGACATCCAGGTACAAGAGCGGCCGACAGATACACACTGAAATGCGAAAAGCCAGAATGTATTTATAAGAGGCAGTAACTGAATAAACCAAAGTAGACGCCTACATAATTCTTTCACATATATACATTGGTGACAATATAATTTATTTTCTAAATATAGTTCTCGATTGCGTAATTCTACCATAAACATTGGTGACAATATATTTATTTTCTTTATACAGCTCAGTCCAAGATCGACACGAGTCAACGTTAATTTTGAGAACGAGGGAATAGGCCACGACATGGCGGTGAGTGTTTTAACTATGATATATACACACACCTATACTATATATTTAAATTATACTTTTGGCTTTAACCCCAAGTCCGAGAGAAATCGTCGGCATCTAGCTGTCACGGCTGATGCCAAATCTTTAACGTTTGGCGGATGCGGCAGAAACTTGGACTGAATTCACACTGCATGGGCGAGCCGCGAACGGCACCCAAAGAACACAGATCGTGTCCACAAGAAACCCGCATCGTGTCTACAAGAAACCCGGATCAAATACTAATATAAATCAGGTTTCTTGTTGACAATGTGTTTCCGGATTTCTTGTATAGACACGATCCGGGATTCTATGGGTGCCTTTCGCAATACATGCAGTGTGGAATTTGTCAAGTTCGCATGTTTCTGTTGGCGGGACTCAGGATATATAGACCATTGCACGGATAACCATTTAGTAAATTACATTATGGGATGACAATCATTTATTTAGGGCATTATAATGTATATTCAAATAGTTTAAAACGGGCATACTGTGCAAGATAACACTTACATTCCGTGTTTTTGTAACTATATGCACGCAGATAGTATTTACCATTTTCTGAAAACTGGTATTTAGTATTTAGGGATAGGGATGAAACTTTTGTTTAGACATCCATAATTACATGTAAATAACGATTGAGTAATCATAGCAACCCAAATAAACATTTCGGTATTTTGCGAGGTGTGTTAATGTTTGTTCTTACAGTACTCTCCGTGAACTATCAGTATATGTTTGAGTCAGTATGGAGGTTTAGATGGAACACCAATCTAACTTCAACGGTCAAACAGTATCAGGATATATACTTTTTGTCGTGGGCCATGCAGCGGCGGGGCATCGTAGCCAATCGTAGAAATATAGTCTGTTGATAAACTCCGCATGACACAACGTTATAATTGTTACGCACGACCTTATTTAATGCTGACTATAGTACCGCACGTTTCGTGTCTCATTGACAACAGTTACTAACGAAATCACTGTGTTAAATGTTGTGTGGAATTCGTTTGGCAATTAAACATGTTCCCGCCGCAATTCTGTTATGATTGGCGGGCGAAGTTAGAAGTTTTTTTTAATGTAAACATCCCCAGTATCTTTCATTTAGAACGATGCTGAGACCGCATCTGTAACAACCGACGAGAGACCGTCATCGAAAGGTCTAAAGGGCATTGTATATGGCGTCGAGGACCGGCCACCATGGTACCTCTGTATACTTCTGGGTTTCCAGGTGAGTTGTGTATATTATAACCATTTCACGTGACATACTGAACACACATTCGAATGTCAGGGATGTGCGACAGGTAGTGGGGGTGGGTGTGAGACCATACCCCCAAACTTTGTACCCCCAACGTCAACAGCGCCGTATCTCCCAATAACAACCACCCACTATACATTCAGTTCTTATATTTATATAGCTTTTTGATGATGTATTCGCAAAATCAGCTGACAGTATTCTTATTTATTCTTATTTTCACAAATCTGCCGAGAATTTTATACCAGCATTCGCAGCACATTAGGTCAGCCCAATATAATATTTCCAAGCGCTTAGCAACGATAATGTGATTGATATAAATAACTGGCTTCAGATGTAATTCGTCTGAACGCCCAATTATTCTGCTGACCGTTTTTAGTGATTAGGTCAGATTATGTCAACACTCTGTTACGCCGTGTTACGGTCTGGGTTGTTGGGGTATTAAAACCCTTTACCCAACAAACCGGCCAAAACTGGCCAAATAAAGCTTCAACAGCCTAAAATATCTTGGGTCTGTCTCAATAAAACCATACAAATATGGATATCATTGGAACCGGCTCATTGACCACATTGTGATGGTTATAGTTATGCCCTGTGCCAATGCATTCTCTTATATATGCGAGTCGACCATAGGTCGCCTCGCATATATAAGAGAATGCATTGGCCTAAATTATTTTTTTTTAACACTTTTTACCATTTTTTCTTACATTCTTTAACAATTTTATAATTTTTAATGTGTTAAGCCAATGCATTCTCTTATATATGCGAGGCGACCTATGGTCGAATCGCATATATAAGAGAATGCATTGGCACAGGGCCGTTCTGTTGGGTAAAGGGTTAAACGAGTGACCCAATTGGCAGTTGACCAATCACGGAACTTGATTTAGTGAAACAGACGAGCTATGCAAATATATACGAATACAAAGATACAATTATACCAGGCTAGTAGCTATATATATAGAGGATCTCACATGAGTTTCTATTTTATACGGAATTTATCAACCGAGTTCACTAAATTCGATTTGAGCCGAGGTTTACCGAGGCTCAAATAGAATTTAGAGGACGAGGTTGATAAATTACGTATAAAATAGGACGAGTGTGAGATACCTTTTATCACATGATCAAATAAACCCGAAATATTCATCGAAAACAACAATCATAAACTACAGCGATCGCAAGTTATTTGAAGAACGCCGTGACGTCATCGCACGCGCTGATATTAAACGTGTCTATTACCGATAATTATGAAACTGCTTTTATGGCCAAATTATGTGATAATTATATATATATACCATTTCAACATTCAGACGCATGTATTGTCACCAGGTGGATGACCGATTGCTTCTACATGTACATGTACTTTTGTAAATTGTTCCCATTGTTTGGTTGACATGAAGGTCCTAGTTATTTGTTTTTCTAGTGCGATATCTGGTATGCCCCCGCGACACATATATAGGATTGTTGAAAATATCCAGACCGGAACTGGTTAGAATGAATAAGCTATTAAGCGATGCCTTTAGAATTACACTTGCTTCTTTATCTGTGTACATCATGCACCTATTCCCTGTACCTAGCTGATGCATGCACGCAGTTGCCCATGACTGCACATGTTTTATATTGGACGATTGAATGAGAGCAACCGACAAAGAGATAGATCATAGATATATTAGGCTACAGTGAAAAAGTTGGATAATTTCGCGCTCCGCGTGTATACTAATTGAGACATTGATTGTTTGCCTGGGCGCTGGGGGTTTTATTTATAGAAATGGGAATTTTTGGGACGGATATAATAGTCGAACTGCGACCCGGAGGCCGAGTCCGGTAAAAGGTGTAGTTGGGAATTTCAATTTCGTTTATTGTCCTTTACATTATTATGTCAATAATGTTGATTTTTGGTTTGTGACAAGCTATGTCAATTACAAATAAAAGAAAGGAAAAAGATAATTTGTAAGTCTTATATATCAACTTTTATAGATATTTTTCGTTCTGCAGCCCACTGGGGTTGTGGTCGGAGACGACCGAGTCGGCCGCCGGTTCGTGAATTAGGTGCTGGTTGTTATTGTTATTTTAACGGAATTCTGAGTTGGTCATTCGCGAAACCAATATATTTTATATTCTATAATTACAATCATGGGTATATAATACATGATCTGGGGCGCGTTACCATTTCTGGCATTGGTTTTCTTGTATTTTACTGATTGGTGTGCGCTGATCCGATACCATATCGTCCATATAATACGAGTGACAAGATAACTAAATCACCCATGGAAGTGGCCATTACTATAAAACTTCTTCTATATACGTGTAATTTACAAGACAGTAAAACATAGAGTACTAATATTTGCAATACTAGCTGCACGTCGCATGTGTTTCTTATTATGGCGCTAATCACCGAAGACCAAATCCTTGATGTACATGTGGAACAGAAGAAACGACGTCTCATTTTATATTGGCCGATATTCCGGAAACAACGAAACGAATGCTTCTCTGAAATTTTACTCTCGGGTCTGCACCGAAAGGAGCAACTACAAAAGCTTAAAGGTACTCAACCCGTAAAGAGGGTCCCCATCTCAACAGATTCCAACAACAACAATCCGATCAGAGGGTCCTATATTACTATTTCTTTGGCTTTGGGGGTAAAAAATATTTGATTCGAGTCGAGGAACCCATCAAACAAAGCTCAGAGTTATTAGATATTGATTTTTCAAATTTGTTATGTTCTCGAGATCAGTACTAATAACTGCCGTAATCTGCTCTGGATGTGTACCTCAAATATATTCAAACAGACAAGGATGAATAACTCTAAAATCAAGTGGTAATTTTAACGCAATTTAGACTGAGTTCTGGGCCAGATAGTATTCCCGATAATGAAAAATAATAGATTTCTAAAATCGATATCTAACAAATCTGAGCTTTGATGGGTGACTTCCTCGACTCGAATCAAATATTTTTGACCCCCGACGCCATTGAAATAGTAATTGAGAGGAGTTTTATCGGGTTGAGTACCTTTAAGTAAAACATATCTACCTGTAATATAGTTCAGAAATTTATAGCTATGATATGATTGAACGTTTTTCCAACTAAAATTGTGAAGCATGCCTTGAATGATATGACACGCGACGTCGAAGAATATTAAGTGTATTAATAGGCACAGGGACAATTCTCATAATTCAATTTAAAGATATATAATGGACTTGTTGTGGTGCGTGAAAGTTAGTATTCCAGCGCTATGCCTACTGGACGAATGCAGTATTCTACTAACATCACCGAAAATCTCAAAGAAATAGACCATGCCACTCCACAGAAAACATCGTCTGAACCAATTTAAATATACTTCTCAATTTTGGACGTAACTATCGGCGATAAACTATAACGAAAACAAGTTCACCATCGATAGATACTGAATTGAATTAATATATAAGAATGTCGGTGTATGTTGTTAATTTGGTTATAATATTTGTAAAAATAACTATACTTTGAGCAAGATTGTTGTCCATTTCTATTTGATCACCATACCGGAGTGTTTCACGTCACTGTGTACACCCATTGACCTATATTAAACACATCCCTTGCTTCATTATCACGATAAAACGAGATGAATAAGTACATGCTATATATACACCTATATACGGATTATATATATATACTCTTATAAAGAGAAAGTTACTAGGAATATTTCATTTTCGGTAA
This sequence comes from Siphonodentalium dalli, assembly GCA_032622095.1. Lineage (NCBI taxonomy): Eukaryota > Metazoa > Mollusca > Scaphopoda > Gadilida > Siphonodentaliidae > Siphonodentalium > Siphonodentalium dalli. Next base: position 117,872,051 of record CP136068.1, on the reverse strand, counting down.
ACATGCTTATTGTATATATACCATTATTACCATGTCGTGATAACTCCACAAACGAATATTGTTGTTCTATAGAAAAAGGATTGATTTCCTTTCCGAGACGGTGATCACTGTATCAGTTAAAGGGACATTGTACTCAAACGTTGTTGTTGGTTTCTATATTCTCTGCTTCGTAGATTTCCATCATTTGACTGTCTGCTGAGTACGAAGTAATGTTACAGATGGCAGATAAGCCGGAATGCAAACATATAATGCTCGCCGTCGAGATATTTCTGTACATTTTTCAGGAAAATGTATCAAATTAATGTTATATTATATGCATAATAGTCCCAGGTGTTCGTTAAATTTATTGTATAGTCATGCAGTGATCGAGTGGCTTCAACAACATTTGTACATGGTGTGTGCCACGCGTTATCGAATCCACTATCCGTCAAATAATTTGATTACGTACATGGAAATGTGTAACTTAGTTCATGGCTGAAGTCATAAAGTAAATTTATATTCAATTATTAACTTTGATTTTAAGATAACCTGTTCACGTGAACGTTTGCAGAAGACATTTTCGGAATAGCGAACATTCGGAATAGAGAACCTTCGGAATATAGGGAACATTCGAAATAGCATACCATCGGAACAGAGACATGATCCCGTTACAAACAGAGGAGAGTCCGGTATGTACTGGGCGTATTGATTCTCGCTCGCGTAAATCGCCGACAAGTTGCAGTGAAATAACGAAAGCTACCGTGAAATAACGAAATCGTATTTCACTGTGACTTCTAAGAGGTACATACGACGATAAACTTTTCGGTAATTTTCCGCTATTTTATAGGCATGCTAGCAAGCATATATACTAATATATACTAATGTACATTTGCTACATTATCATAAGTGTAGCCTACGGCAGAGACGTCATGCAATGCTCTGTGTTGATTTGTTAACCGAGCACATCGTGTGATAAGAACTTAACGCACGTGTCGACAATGTGTGTGATGCCCGCAAAGTTGAAGATGAAGAAAACTTTTTGTTACCTGTGTCTATATATAGGCATCAGATATCCAAACTTTTAAACGGACACGACGTTCAAAATTGTGTCTTCGTAATTTGGAAGGATGTTTACGATAGGTTGACATATACACGAGATATTGATATACCGACTTCATATGCTCTGAAAAAATACTTGCAATGGTCACAACCATTTTCCAGATGTTTTAAATTGTTCATACATAAGTGAAACAAACGCTCTTTATTTCTCCCATATACAGGAATAGACTAACACGGAACGCTCGTTTCTGTTCCATGCCATGCACATGGTTGTTGTTTGTTTGGAACCTAAACACCGTATTCACAGTTGTATTTGTTATTAATTCGATGCATATTTCTGGAACATATAATGCCCGTAGAAAGATAGTTGAAGTATATATCGACCTAGTTCGATACCGGGAAACATTCAAAAGCTAATATTAGTTGGTGTATTTTGGAGCACAAACCGCCACGTGGCTTTAACCTCTTGAAAATTACAAAACAGTGTGAACAGTGATAAATGACAATGGTGGTGTTGTAATTGTTGTAATTGTGTGTGGTGTTGTAATTGAGATGTTTATGAATCAGTATCCGATCCAGGTAGCAAAGTATTTGTATAGCAACATAGACAAGCTATCCTTAGTAGAACTGTAGATCAGTATTAACCCGCACTTATAGATGCATTATCCGAATTAACGCTCCTAAATTAGTATTTCTTTGGCTGGGGGGGGGGGGGGGTAACAAATATTGTTTTGAGTCGAGGAACCCACCCATCAAAGATCAGAGTGATCAGATATCGAAGATGTGATATAAGGAAATATGTAATGGCTTTTTAATGAAATAACAGGGGTTTCGTGTGATATATAGAAATATCATATATTCAAATATGGTAAAAAAAACATTTATTTCATTGATATGCTGTGGCCGTTTTTCCGCGAAAAAACGTATTTCGAGAAAAACTCTGCTTTCTGGGTTTTTACTTGCCGAGGTATCCCGATTCGCCTCGTTAATCTTCGGGTGATATTCGCCAGGGAAGAACTAAACCTTGCGATGAAGCAATAAATATTCATACAAGTTCTATACTAAATCCTTTCGTGGCGGGAGCTGCGCTGGTGCAGCATTAAATATCATGTGCCAGTGCATTCTCTTATATATGCGAGTCTCCCATAGAGAGCCTCGCATATATAAGATAATGCACTGAGGTCAAAGGCACCTACCCCATGATATGCCCCTGGTCAGGTGACCCATGTGTACCAGTTTTCCTATATGTCGTCTACGCTAATCAGGAACGCTCTTTGTTTTTAGTGCCCCTTTATCACACATATCACATGACACTCCTCGGATCAATTTAGCAACGTGAATCAATTTTCAACGACCTGATTCCAACCATTTTGGGTATATATATATACTTAATTATTTAGCTAATGTTATTATTGATGACCCTTTTAAGACACATGAGGTCAACGGGACCTATCTCATAAGATTCCCCGGGTCCAATTACCCATATGTACACATTTTCAGTTCCGATATGGTTCAGCCGATTGGTCGTCTATAGCCGGACGGACAAACAAACAAACAATCAAACAAACAAACAAACGAACAAACACAATTGAGTTATATTAGTATAGATTAGACACAGCAACTTCCAGCATTGATTAAATCGTTGTCGTTTAGTTATTCGCGATAAATTCGTCCCCAATTAAGGAGACAATAATGGCAAATGTGCGTACATTTCAGACGTTAATTTTCTGAAATGTTTATACTAGCGGATGATTAACCCTTCCTGAAATTTTGCAAAAACCCGGCGCCGATGTATTCTCTTATATATGCGAGTCTCCCATATATAGGGAACCTCGCATATATAAGAAAATACATTGGCCTGACAATATTTACATTGGCCTTGTAAGCCGGTGCATTATCTTATGCGTGCGAGGCTCCAAAATGGGAGACTCGCATTTATAAGAGAATGCTGCACCAGCGCAGCTCCCACCATGAAAGGGTTAAAGAACCAGCAATCGGCAAAAATACTAATATTCCCTCTATATTAAACAGCATTATTTGACGATGTAAAGAACCAGCAATCGGCAAAAATACTAATATTCCCTCTATATTAAACAGCATTATTTGACGATGTAAAGAACCAGCAATCGGCAAAAATACTAATATTCTCTTTATATTAAACAGCATTACTTGACCATGTTTGGTTCGACGTACACCATCCCAATTATCCTGTACAGACATTTCTGCATCTCCGACGACACTGTTGGACTCAGCGAGCTCATGAGTACTGTTTTCTTTGTGTCTGGGATATGCACGCTAATACAGACGATGTTCGGTGTCAGGTGAGTTTGTCTCCGGTTCAGATACATAATGGGTGTATTCGAATCCGTGTTCTGCTATGTTCGCGAACATATATAGACCACCAAGACGTGACCCGCGAACAGGTTCAGAACATGTTCCTGGTGATTCGACCACACGATAACAGACCAATAACATGTTCGCGAACATATAGACCACCAAGACGTGACCCGCGAACAGGTTCAGAACATGTTCCTGGTGATTCGAACACACGATAACAGACCAATAACATGTTCCTGGTGATTCGAACACACGATAACAGACCAATAACATGTTCCTGGTGATTCGACCACACGAGAACAGACCAATAACATGTTCCTGGTGATTCGACCACACGAGAACAGACCAATAACATGTTCCTGGTGATTCGACCACACGATAACAGACCAATAACATGTTCCTGGTGATTCGACCACACGAGAACAGACCAATAACATGTTCCTGGTGATTCGACCACACGAGAACAGACCAATAACATGTTCCTGGTGATTCGACCACACGAGAACAGACCAATAACATGTTCCTGGTGATTCGACCACACGAGAACAGACCAATAACATGTTCCTGGTGATTCGACCACACGATAACAGACCAATAACATGTGTTCGCGGGTCTGGGTTCTCACACCCTCCCAAAATTCTGGGAGTAAGAATCAAAATTTAAAAACTTGTTATAACCCCCCCCCCCCCATTGAAAGTAGACATCTGACCATCAGAACCTCATATTAATGTCTAAATATTTTCTGTTATATAATTGGTGTCTTATAAACGCACCGGCGTATCGATTAATATGTACCAAATCAATTCATCTCGGTTTTCCGAGCTATCAACGATATCATATATTTACAAGTTTCGAATTGGAGGTTTGTGTTTGAATTTACATAACTCGTGTATCACAATTCGAATGTACATGTCAGTGCATTTCAGTGGTATAGAGTTATTACACCCTCTATGGTGTATATACGGTGAAGATGTTCTGGCCGTGTCCGTGGACCTATATGGAGGACATATGATTTAAAATGTATTAGTTATATTGTGTACCGATGGTTCTTCGCGAATGTCTTATTGTTGCAGTATGTAACCTTTATGACCGCGTGATATTTAGGCAATGGCTGGATTACTCTTGAAGATTTTATTGCGGGAATACAATGCATAATATAACAGCTAATATTGCTGATGAAGTATGTCTCAGTTGGAATGTAGACTAAAGGTCGTATTGCGAAGTATCGGCGTCTATTTAATCCAATTAATATATTTATGGTCCGCATTTAGAGGCTTTCTGGTGTGGTGAATGAGAAACCTTCAGTGATAATCCGTAGTTGTTTGAAGGATTTGTTGTTTTAACGGAATTCTGAGGTAGTGCAATCATGAAACCAATATATTTTATATTATATATATGCCTAATAATATGATCTTGAGTGCGTTACCATTTATGACTATGGTTTTCTTGTTTAAATTGTTAGCTATTTTTTCTTTCTGTCAGGTTGCCGATTGTGCAAGGAGGAACATTCGCCTTTTTAACTCCAACCATCGCTATCATGAGTTTGAACGAATGGAGTTGCCCCTTCGAGAATATACCCAAAGGTTAGCACTGAATAACTAGATTATGACGGCGCCGAGATGACTAATGTTTACACCCTTGCAGAAAATTCCTCTCAGATGTGAATTAAAAAAATATTTATGCCACTGATTTTGGGTACATCGAAAAGCTGAACACGACCGAACACACTTTCAAATAGGAGGAAACACAACAGATATGTGCTTTATAGTAAAGCTGACATCTTTTCTGAACTACAAGGGAGATAATCTATAACTCTGAATTATATTATATAACATCAGTTCGCACACAGCAGTGGTATTATTATCGCAACAAAACCAGGACCAGGAACCTACGTTATGATTGGCTCGAAAATGCAACAATATATCACACCTGGCAATTTCAACATTAGTCTTTTTTCTGTATTTTGCTATTTTCCAAACATATCATCAATCTATTAGACTAAAGAGTTATCACAATTCATCAATGTTGCCGCAAAACCTGATACCCAACATATAAAGAACATCTTTGACGTTCAAATTTCAGAACCTTGAAATATGGTGACTCAAGTCACACTTAAATCTTATCAATAGTCCTATTTCTATGGGGACGGCCGATTCATATTGAGCTCGCAAAATTGATACATAGTTCATTCGCTATCTTTTTAGCTCACCTGAGACGAAGTCTCCGGTGGAGCTATAGTCATAACTCCTCGTCCGTTCGTCCGTCCGTCTGTCTGTCCGTCCATCCGTCCGTCAAGAATCATCTTCTCCTCCTGAACAGTAAGACGTAACGGGTTCATATTTGGTGTGGATGTTCCCTAGATGAATCACATTCAGATTTGTTCAAATGAGGTCACTGGGTGAAATAGTTGCGAAAACAGGGCCATAACTCTATTCCTCCATAGTAATTCTTACAACGACTTCTATTCATGAACTATTAGGCCGAATGGGTTCACATTTAGTAGGGATGTCCCCTATGTGACTCACATTCAGATTTGTTCAAATGAGGTCACCATGTTGATTAGATGAGAAACCAGGGCCATAACTCCATTCCCCCATAGTAATTCTTAGAATGGCTTCTTATTTTGAACCATTGAACCGATTTAGCTTATATTTGGTATGGAGGCTCATTGGGTGATTGGGGTTCAGATTTGTTCAAATTTGGTCACTGGGTCAAATAGGGGCAGAGCCAGGTACATAACTCTAAAAACAAAAATCCACACATAGGCATGAGCTATCCAATGCTGTAACCTAAGTATGTTTTGTCCGATTGTGTTCATATTTGATATGTTTATAATGACACACCCCTCACCTGTAGAGTTTTTGGTATCGATTGGTTAATCAGTTTAGAAAATAATTAACCCTGCACACAAATGCTATCTGATGCATCTAAGTCAAAAAAAATTCTTCTGATCTGCCTCATATTTCTTACCTAGGTCTTTCTTAGCACGTTCTTCATCTGTATGGATTTTGGTATTGTTTATTCAACCCTTTCCACTCTTGTTTTTAAATATAATTCATCCAAGCCAGGATGACTCAAACATTTTTCATCTGATCGACAACAAATTTGGTATATGAATTTCTGACCCCTAAATACAGATCAAGTCCGAATATGGGTTTGATCCGATACATTTTAACAGAGTGATGACCCTTTATAACTCATCTGTTTGTCATGCAGTATGAAAGTTTTTAAGAGATGACTCCACTGAGCACCCACTGTGTTATTGAATGAGATGATATAGCTACCTGACACCTGATTCAATTGGTGCCTTGAAGATGTGTTTATGTATATGTCAAACTGTAATTACTCTGTATTCCAGTTGAGAAATTATTAACTCTTTGCATCTGCACATGAGCTATCCCATGCTAGCTGTAACCCCTGCACCCACTGTCACTAAATTCACCCTCTGGGAACCTCATTCTGCAAATGACAGACACGCTATTTGCAGACTTGTTCAACAGGACATTTGCACCCCCACATCCACCACTTCACTAGAACATATTTGGCGAACTTGAAAAGTGTTCTTTGAAAGAACCACCAGCTCTATTTAGCTCATGGTATTTAATATTGAGGCTCCTGTGGTGATTGTGTTCAATCAAGGTCACCAGGTCAAGTAGGTGCAAGGCCAGCTACATCACTCTTTCTCTCCATGGTAATTCATGATATGTCTTCTATGCAGACTATGCAAGAATCAAATGGCCTATTTTGCTTATATTTGGAATGAAATCACATTGATTTGTGAAAATGGGATCACAAAGTCAAATAAGGGCAGAGCCAGAGACATAACTATTTCAGCACATAGTAATTCTTAAAATATGTTTGCAAGAAATAGTTGGCTCATTTAGCATGGAATGTTCTTGTTTGACTGCAATTCAGATTTTAACAAATAGGGTCACCTGGTTAAATAAGGGCCAAGCTAAGGACAGTTTCCCTCTTAATATGCTTCCTTCACAAGGACTATCAGGTCTATTTTACTGATATTTAGTATGAAGGGTTCTTTGGTGTCTGGGATTCAAATTTATTCAGATGGGGTCACCAGGTTAAATAGGATGGTACCAGGGACATAACTATATGTCTCTATAGTAATTCTTAAAATGTCTTCTCAAGAGAGGTTGGACTATTTAGCTTATATATAGTATGGAGGATCCTTTAGTGACTGGGATTCAGATTTGTTAAAATGAGGTCAACCTGTCAAGAAATGGCGGGGCTATGGGGAGTTAACACTTTTGTGTCTAATAAAATCATTGAAATACAAAATTCATTAAAACATCTACCTTGGAACCACCTGACTGATTAATCTGACGTACATGTATGGAATTTTGGGTCTATGGATAATTGGGCTTCAAACATGTCTAAATGGTTATATAAAAAGGCACTTGTGAGATTGGAAATTTGAGAAAGTTTGTGTCGGTTGTGAAATTCCAACCTAAGACTTGGGAGTCTGGAACCCGGTCGGGAGGGGACTTGTTGAGCTGGAGGATTGGGTGATCAGTAGTGTACAGTTGGTAATTTCAAGTTGGATGTTCACCAATCTACATACGTGAAGTCTCTCTAGCCACATATCCTTTTTAGATCTACTTATTTTAAAGTGATTATGAAAATTTCTGACTGTTGTGGTCTCCAGAGTCCCAGTCTTATCAGTCTTTGCAGTCTGGTGAGCGACCCCACAGTCATTGACTGTCTTGTTGGTTGAGTTATTTATATCGATGATGAAAACGGTGAATACTTACTTCAATGTGAGACATTTTGCCGCCATTTTTGGAGAACATTATGACGTAGTTTCCCGGCCGTGACGACGTATCTTTTGGGGATCTGCTGATTTTTTGTTATGAATTTCAGACCAGTGGAGTAATCACAGTCTGCCGGAGATAGGTGGCGATGAACACAGGGAGATGTGGCAATCAAGGCTGAGGGAGGTAACTCCATTATTATCAAGTCTGGACACGCTCTGTGTAAAGCATCTATTCGTCTGTCGCGTTTGTCAAGAATATTTCTAGACACGTGATGAAACCACTTTGCTGAAAACACTACTCTGCCACTATTTACGGATGTTTATCAATCAAACATGCCGGAATGGTCACAATGAAGTGCTACATTTACCCACTCCAAAGTGTTAGGTTGCACTCTCGGGGAGGTGAGTTCTTCGCACTCTTGTGGGTGGTAGATTTTCTCCACTCACTGGAGAGGTAAACTAGCACTGGGATGTAATTAAATAAGTATTAACTTATCATCACCGGAGCCAATTGTGTTCCCGTGCATCGAACGTGTACACCCTAAGAGTGGTACAGTGTAATTTGATACTCAGGGAAGTCACCGTAACTGCCGTTGAGCGCTAAATTTCCTCTCGGTTACTATATATAGCCTTCCGATGGATATGCAACTTAGCACTTTTGGGAGTTGGTGCAATAGTGTCTTTCTTGATGTGCAGATATTGTCTCTCTGGGAAATAGTTTATATCACTCGAGTTTTTAGCTTGCGCGTGCTGTGATGCACTGATGGTCTCACCTCAAATCGTGGTCAAATTTGATATTTATGATAGCAAAATAAACATTAAACATTCTGATTATTTCCAAACAATATTTAAAGGTACTCAACCCGTAAAGAGGGTCCCCATCTCAACAGATTCCAACAACAACAATCCGATCAGAGGGTCCTATATTACTATTTCTTTGGCTTTGGGGGTAACAAATATTTGATTCGAGTCGAGGAACCCATCAAACAAAGCTCAGAGTTATTAGATATTGATTTTTCAAATTTGTTATGTTCTCGAGATGAGTACTAATAACTGCCGTAATCTGCTCTGGATGTGTACTCCAAATCTATTCAAACAGACAAGGATGAATAACTCTAAAATCAAGTGGTAATTTTAACGCAATTTTGACTGAGTTCTGGGCCAGATAGTATTCCCGATAATGAAAAATAATAGATTTCTAAAATCGATATCTAACAAATCTGAGCTTTGATGGGTGACTTCCTCGACTCGAATCAAATATTTTTGACCCCCGAAGTCATTGAAATAGTAATTGAGAGGAGTTTTATCGGGTTGAGTACCTTTAATATATGCGATTTTTAGACCGAGCATTCAAGTCAAATTTTAGACTCAAATGGCCCCTATACTTCAACTTCATGCACGAGTCATCTGAAATTCTATACGATCTTTTACAGATTCAAGGGTGTGTCATGATTGCATCGTGTTTCCAAGTCTTCATCGGATTCTCTGGATTGATTGGGTACCTTCTTAACTATATCGGCCCGCTCGTCGTGGCTCCCACTATAACCATGATCGGCATCGGATTGTTCCAAGCCGCAGCACAGAAAGCATCAACCCATTGGTGGATTGCTATCAGGTGAGATACTAGAGTTTACACTGAACACTTTTAATTTCAAGAAATATCAGACTATACGAATATGGCATAAGAGGACAATTGCATGCATGGCTCACGTCTTTTCTCATCAGAAGGAAAATGTTCTGGATCGAAGGTCACAAGTGGACGTTGACTCCGGAGTACCACAATAATATGTGCTTAGGTAACTCTTGTTACTATGCCATATAAACGACTTACCGAACACAGTATCATCAAAAGTACGACTTTTTGCAGACTACAGTCTGTTGTACCGACAAATCAACACCGCTGGAGACCAGGTAACCCTACAACAAGATCTCAAGAACATCGAAACATGGGCTAAACACTGGGGCATGGCCTTCAACCCAAACAAATGCTATGTAATGAGCCTCAAGAGTAAACTATCCAAATTCTACAAACTGGGTGGCGAAATACTTCGCCAAGTCGACACAAACCCATACCTTGGCGTCCAGATATCTAAAGACTTGAAATGGACAGCCCATGTAAACCAAACTTGCCACAATTGGCTTCCTCAGAAGAAGTTTGAGGTTCATGTCCATAAAGTCCAAGAAAACTGTCCACATATCACTAGTCAGATCTACCATGGACTATTGAGCAATAGTTTGGGATCCATACCAACAAAAAGACATAGATCTCCTCCACAAAATCCAACGCATACTGGATACATCTATCCAATTATGGGCGACCGTTTAGACAAAAATTACGTGGACCCAAAATCAATATATCTATATCTATATTTGCGAATGTCTGTCTGTCTGTCTGTCTGTGTTCTATAGAAATTCACAGGGGACCCCCTTGATATCACAAAAGGGGTCCAATAGGGGTAACATTTTACGAGAAAGATAATGGAGAGGGTTAGAATTTTCTAAAGTGACACCGTTGTTGTCAGGGGCAGAAAAGGGGGAGGGGCAGACACAAAATATCGCCGATTGCCACCAAACTTATATACAATCATCCTCATAATATTAGGAATCTAATGGTGTGGTTTAAATATGTCAAAAGTCGCGCCGTTCGCGTCAGGGATGACAGGAAGGGGAGAGGGGCACCAAAATTTATCAAAATAATTTTAGCGCCGAATTCCACCAAATTGATGCACATTCTTCTGAGATCTTCTCCATGATACAAGGAATCTTATTGTGTGATTTAAAGACGCCAAATTGGTGTCGTTGGGGTGAGAGATTTGGGGCGGGGCGGCGGGTGGGTACTTAATCTGACAAGAATTGGTTTAGTCACCGATTGCCACGAAACTTATACAAATTCATCCCCATGGTATGAGGTGTCTAATGGCGTGGCTTGAAGCTGTCAAAAGTGGCGTTATTCGAGTCAGGGGTGCACTGAAAGGGAGAGGGGCACAAAATTGATACACAATATTTGTAGCGCCAATTCCACCAAATCCACATTCTTATCCATGATATGAGGAATCTAATCGTGTGATTTTAAAGACGTCATATTGGTGCTGCTTTGGTGAGAGATGGGGTGGGGTGGGGTGGGCAGTAAATTTGATAAAAAATTGTTTAGTCGTGGATTAGCACCAAACTTACAAATAATTATCTCCATGATATCAGGAGTCTAATTGTGTGGTTTAAAGATGTCAAAAGTGGGGCCATTCGAGTCAGGGGTGCCTAGAGGGTGAGAGGGACACAAACATTGATAAACAATATGTTTAGCGCCGATTTCCACCTGATTGATACATATTCTTCTCAGTGATACGAATAATCTAATCGTGTGGTTTAAATTCGCCAAATTTGTGCCTTTGTGTGACAGATATGCAATGGTGGCCCTAAATTTGATACGAATTTGTATACTCGCCAATTTTCATAAATTTTATATATATTCATCTCTATAATGAGTCTGTGTGTGGTTTAATGATGTCAAAAGTGGCGCCGCTTGAGTCCGAAATAGGGACGGGAGGGTCACCAAAAACTTATAAAAATATGTTTAGTGCCAATTACCATCAAACTCATACACGTTCTTCTCAAATGATACAATGAATCAAATATTTGCGAATATCTGTCTATGTTCTCTATATAACTTTAAGAGAGATGGGGGGGGGGGGGGTAATAACTATGATAAGAATTTGTTTAGTTGTCGATTAAACTCATACACGTTCTTCTCAAATGATACAATGAATCAAATATTTTCGAATATCTGTCTGCACATGTGTTCTCTATATAACTTTAAGGGTACAATCTAGATGGCACCAAGGCGGTCTAACAGGGGTAACTTTTTTACGAGTAAGATAATGGTGCGGGTTAAAATTTTCTAAAGTGACGTTGTTGGTGTCAGGAGAGGGGATATTTTTAGCACAGATTTCGACCAAATTGATATATTATTCATCTCCGTGATACGAGGAATATAAACGTGTGATTTAAAGACGCGAAATTGGTACCGTTTGGGTGAGAGATGGGGGGGGGGGGGGGGTAATAACTATGATAAGAATTTGTTTAGTTGCCGATTACCACCAAATGTATATATAATCATCTCCATTATATAATGCATGCATGAGTCTAATAGACGTGGTTTAAATATGACAAAAGTGGCGCGGTTCAAGTCAAGCATGAGGGGAGTTGCACCAGTTGATACAAATATATTTAGCACTGATTCTACCAAATTCATGCACGTTCTTATCTAATGATATGATAATTAAATCACATTTGGGGTCGTTTGAGTCATGGATGGCGAGAGGAGATCCACTAGCATTTATAAGATTTTTCAATTAGCCGATATCCAACAAAGTTATATATAGTCATCTTCCAGGCCATCTCCATGTCGTTCTAAGGAGTTTTTGGCATTCCAATTTCACAATCTCGACAAAAGGTGACCGAATTAAGTCACTTGAACAATTATATCTTCTCAACTGTCATATTTATATGGGGATGGAAATCAGGGCATTCATATACTGATCTAGCAACACAGATACATAGAAGAAAGCATTAAAACTATATTTATATCAATCTATTTAAGAGATACATATATTCATTCAAACTGAGGGACCTTGAATCGTCAGAGGATTTCATATTAGAATGGTTCATGTATATATTATAACACGATTGAGTCTGTTCCATTCAATATAGTTTCCACAAAAAAAGTTACAATTGCCAAGAGATATGGAGATGTAGAGCAGGCCTGTTCAAAAATAGTGGTCACAGTGTGCAGTAAAATAGGGTTACTTCTGAGATAAAGGAAAACGCGGTCCGTATAGCACATGACTTTTCAGGATCCTCCAATATTGACATCTGACAATACAAGGGTATATCTGCCCGATAAAGAGGATTTCTTATATTTTTTAGAACAGACTCATCGCCTAACATAAACAACTCAAAATCTCGCTGTGTCGGGCACATGTAGCTGCTATACTTGCATAACATCAATTCTTTTAAACTGAAAATGACTAGCCAGTATATAGCACCAAAACAGAGGAGCACCTGGACATATCTTTAAAACATCTGTATCTTCATGAAGATATAATAAACTAGATTGATTGATTTCATGCTATATAACGTCTGAAGTATACGCAGTTGTAAATAAATAAATACTTCTATATTGGTGGGACGGATTAAACGCGATAAACAAAATGATAATCGCTCCGACCTGACAAGGTGAGCCACTACTTATATTAAATGTGTAAGAATCATGTTTTGTGATGCCATTTGGATATACAATTTATGAGAATACGTGTAACACTTTGAGAGCAAGAGTATTCTCTATATTCCCACCAAATATCAACAGAGGGTTTCACATCACTTTAACCTGGGCAACGCCGGGTAACCCTGCTAGTACCAAATACAAATCTATATGTTAGCCCTGAGTCAATAGAGATTGCATCAAAACCATCGGTTGAGTTTTCAAATTTAATGAAGATAGCAATATTTTTACAAAATTGAGAACTAATAATCAGAAACAAGATTTAAAATCTTATTTTAATAAGTAGTTTGGAATTAATTGATATTGGAACGTGAACGTTTAACGTGACAATTTCTTTGAGTTTCGTAAAATAATGAAAGTAAAATAACCGTTATTATATTTGAAAACACAACCATTGGTTTTGAAATAATGTCTATTGAATCAGACTAACATAACGATTTTTATTAGGCATATATTTATTTTGTTTCGACGCATTTTTTTGGCTAAAGGACGCCCATACTTTCTCGCCTCAACACAGAGAATTATATATAGTCTCTTATGGCTGACGAGCGAAGTTAGAAGCTTAATCAGTCTAAACCTCTATAGGAATCAGGGAGCTAAATGTGTTCCAGAGTCGGGGAGCGAGTACACCGTGGAATGCTAAAGGTGAAGGTAACTGAAGAATGACCTTCACCTGATACACGCGACACGTTATTAAAGGATGACATCGCGTTTAGTTGATTTGTACATCATATCTAAATAATTTAAACTGGTGAATTAATGGGGGAATGGATTTTTGTGAACGGGAAATTTATTTAACTAGCTGCTGTAGTTCTGTTTTTTTCAGATCACATTTGAATGTGGGATAGCACTGTCGTACACTTGGTGATTTATTTTAAAACATAAACGCATGACCTATGATTTTTCTTGCATTTTCGTGATCAACTGGTGTCAATCTAGCTGGGTAAACATCACTGGTATGGCCTGCAGGCTTCAATTCAGTGAATTTGGCCGAAACGTTAACAATGTCGCCTTTGGGAAACCATTTAGTTCAGTGATTCCTATAATATACAGCAGGTGGTTACAGCAGCTGTGATGATGCATACACTCTGGTATATTAAAATAAATATTTTGCCCAAACACTGACTTACGAAACGTAACATGTACAACAGTATGGCTGTCAGCGTTTAGTATCTTAATCTTATCGACATTAATGCCATAAATAATCGACTCCTTAACCACAGCAGAATTATGGGTAATTTTTCAGGATTTAGTCGGATATATGACTTGTTGCCATTCATCGGAAGCTCTCAGCGAGAGCTTTCCGGTGAATGACAACAAGCCAGATTTCCGACTAAATCCTGAAAAATTACCCATAATTCTGCTGTGGTTAAGGAGTCGATTATTTAGGGTATTACTGTATTTGGTGAATGGATTCTCACATCAGTTATAACAGTATACATTCGAACGGTATGCCATTCATTTTGAGGGGTGTTTGTGAAATAAACATAGAAGAAGGACAGACAGAAGAAAAAAGATAACAAAAGAGCATCATCATTCATAATCATACATCTTGTATCTTGTATTTGCAGCGTTGTCGTTCTCATGACAATTTTCTCACAGTACATGTCGAACATAAACATTCCGCTACCTTCATACCAGAGAGGGAAGGGATGCAAAGCAGCATGGCTTCCAATCTTCAAACTATTCCCGGTATGTACGTGTACTCGAGGCATACGCCCCGACTCCTCATGATATCCTATAGTTGGAGGTGTAATTAGACTGTTTCTGAGTAAAAAGTGTTAGACTGGCTCTAGTTGTCAATACTTTCATGAAATTTCACAATAGTATAGTGCTCATGATCACAAACATAAGCTGAAATTTGTAAATTTCGGGTAGATTTACCACATAGGCCGTTCTAGTGACAACTGCATGAATTGTGACTTAAGGCTAATTTGCATATTCGAAACCGACTTTTTGATTTCCAGGTGTTACCCTGAAATTAACATATTCGGCCAATATACCAGTATTAGAAATTATTATTTAGACTTACTTTTGCCTACAAGCATTCTCTCAAAATACTCACCCCAGATATTTGTGGATTTTAAAATATATTTTAGAAATATGTAATTCATTTAACACAATACAAATTTCCATCGGTACTCACATTGGAAGTTCGAACAAAGCATTTTTTTCGGGGGGTTTCCGGATTAATCAGAACCTTTAAAGATGAAATAACAAGTTAATATAATTCCCGGGGTATAAAATAAATAAATATGAATCGAAGATATTTTTTTCTGGTATAATACATAAAACCTTTCTGCGTGTGTTTATTTAATTACTTTTTGATTGATGTATATAACCAGTTGTGACTAACCCCCTCCCATGGTGCCTGAATCATGGAGATTACTATAGACGAGCTTCATTCCTATTACGCAAAAACACAATTATTGAAAAGGAACAAAACCCCACATTATTATGTCGTTATAGAAAAATAATATACCCAATCTTCAGATTTTCATAGAAAATGATATTTGCAGTCTTGAAATATTGTTTAATATAAATATGTTGTTGTATTTGTGACCCGCAAAAGACAGACCATCTTTATATACTGGATAATAACCACAGTCCATTTAAAGGGGTACTGTACGCCATTTTCATTAAATTTCCGATGACAACAACGATCTAATATCGATAATATATAGAAACATAAGTAATTTGAGTCGAAGATGTATTCTGTAAACGCTCAGGTTAATAGGCTATCTTAAAATTTAATAATTTAAAAGTTAATAATTTGATATAAATTGAATTTATGACTGGAGCCATAAAATGGCGTCAATTAAATTAAGAATTTCCGTAATCAAACAAAGTAATTGAGGGATACTGGATTGTTAAACCGATCGCACACACGGTCGCTTAAAATATTATGATGATACGGGGGAGAACACTCAAGCCACTCACTGACTAGCGACGATACAATAACTTAAATGATTATATGGGACTAGTATGCCTATAATATAACTTTTATTTGATTCATTTGGTTGAAAACTGTACAAAAATTACTCGACAACGACAATTTGTATTTTTGCATTCCGGTAAATTTGTCATCCGTAACACTACTTCGTACTCAACAGACTTTCAAATAATGAAAATATTGTTACCTTATTCTCCGACTCGGAGACTATAGAAACCAACAACAACATTTGGCGTACAGTACCCCTTTAAATATGAGTTATCCTCACTATATTGTTCACTGGAACTGTCTGCAGGTGTTGCTGGCCATGGTGGTAGCGTGGATCATTTGTCTAATTCTTACAGAAGCAGGAGCGCTGACCGACGATCCGAAGGGGTGGGGCTACGCTGCACGAACAGACATTAATACAGATGTCCTGTCGAAGGCCAAGTGGTTCCGCTTCCCCTATCCAGGTAATATCGGATTCGAGGTTTAATAAAGTGTACTTTAATTTACTAGGCTTAATCCCTAAATTAGGGACAATCAAATACGACTTCAATTGGTTTCAAACAGATAACTTTATAACAATCGTTAGCTACGTGGATGAAACGTTGGGCTAACTTTTTGTTCACATCAGTGGGTGATTTGGAATACATTATTACCATGTTGCATCGAAAATGGTGTCTTTTATTGATGCCCGTTATTCCGTTCAGAGGGAGACGCACGTTTTGCCAAAACAAAATGGCAAAAGATTTTCAACAAAGAATTTCTCTGGATCTATCTGGCAAAAAAAATCTTGAGTTTCTCATATAATTATCTTCATTTTATATAGAATCTGAGCAATTATTGAGAAACAACAAAAACAATGGATTTTAGTACATTTGAGAGGTTGAAATTAGTATTTTAATTTTTTGTCCCTTTCGTTACCAAGAACTGCTAGAATAATTAATAATTTCACACAAAACTCCAATCACCAAACGGGAGGAGACTTCATTTGTATCATAATGTTGAGTTAGATTTTTAATTGCATAATACAGCATC
Organism: Siphonodentalium dalli; assembly: GCA_032622095.1. NCBI lineage: Eukaryota > Metazoa > Mollusca > Scaphopoda > Gadilida > Siphonodentaliidae > Siphonodentalium > Siphonodentalium dalli. The sequence goes on along the minus strand of CP136068.1, from coordinate 117,854,654 downwards.
ACACCCCAATATATTATAATGAGGAATAAAGCAGTCACAAATAATCCCGCCCAATCATGCCCAATAAAAAAAAACATATTAATATACAATGTGGTCCACTCATGCAGGGAGCAATCAACTGAAATTAGGCCACAGTGTTAACCCTTTACCCAACAAACCGGCCAAAACCGGCCAAATAAAGCTTCAACAGCCTAAAATATCTTCGGTCTGTCTCAATAGAACCATACAAATATGGATATCATTGGAACCGGCTCCTTGACCACATTGTGATAGTTACAGTTATGCCCTGTGCCAATGCATTCTCTTATATATGCGAGTCGACCATAGGTCGCCTCGCATATATAAGAGAATGCATTGGCCTAAAACAAATCTTTTTTTAACACTTTTTACCATTTTTTCTTACATTCTTTAACAATTTTATAATTTGTAATGTGTTAAGCCAATGCATTCTCTTATATATGCGAGGCGACCTATGGTCGACTCGCATATATAAGAGAATGCATTGGCACAGGGCCCTTCTGTTGGGTAAAGGGTTAAGGGATATGGATCTCAGCTTCATCTTGGTTATGAACCCATGCCTCACAAAATGGGACAACAACGTGGACGCCGGTTAAATGATGTACTATCTGTGTATATAAGGTGAATACATGTGTAATTATTTCCGATTTAATTTTGATAGGTCAGTGGGGCATGCCGACTGCTAGTATTGCCGGTGTGTTTGGGATTCTAGCCGGAGTACTGGCATCCATGATAGAATCAGTTGGAGACTATTACGCATGCGCGAGACTCTCCGGTGCCCCACCACCACCTGTCCATGCTGTCAACCGAGGTGAGTGATAAATCTCTACCAGAGTGTACTAGTCATACTTCATTTCTGGGTCACCGGCTGGTTACTAATCTGTGTTTTTCTATATTTAGCTCGGGTTTTGTTTCCAGACAAAATGGCGAAACAGCTTGGGATCTGCTTGGAGAACAATTTCCGCACTAAAACATTATTGACAGAATGGAGAATTAGAGCGGTAGTTTTGTTGACGATTTTCCTAAACTCCTTAGAAAAAATGGCAGCAGATTAGAACTCTTGTATTTTACTTGCCATGAATGTTGTCGTCCATGTGCGTTCGGAATTTTGTGACGATAAACTAATCGGAGAACCAAATCACACCGTTTCGCAATATAGTTCTTTGGTTTTAGATGGACTTAATGTGTGCTTAATAGGGTCAAGATGTTGTTCTGTTCGCTTGGTACATGTATATATATTTATATCGCGGAAGTCCACAAATGTGGGTAAAATATGGCCGGTATATAGCAGCGGTCTTACTGAGTCACCAAGGGAGGTTAATCCTGCATGGAGTTTGGTGAGTGATAACTGGGCTGAGACATATATGAATAACTCAAACAAAAACGGTAGCGAAACAGCTATGAATCACGCTTAATCGCGTCCTTAATAAACATGACTGTTGAGAAGAGGTAAGTATTCAAGTGACTTCTGTCACATTTTTTCAGGTTGAAATTGCCAGACGCCAGTATGATAACACGGATAATGTTTTTAGATCAATGTAATGACAGTTATTATCTTAGAAATCGACAAACGTTAAAATAAAACTTTTCGTATAACAAGTTTTTACACAAGAGAAAAGTTGTTTTCTCCCATCGGGAACTTTCTTGAACGATGTGGTTCCTTTCAGTCTACACTGTTCGTAACCAACATACATAGTGGCGAGACTTGATATCTTGCCGCCATTTTCGAGTAAATTGTGACATAGGTCCCCGGTCCTGAATAAATGGTGGGTATCACAGTACTACTTTAATTCTTTCATGACGAGAGCTGCGCTGGTGCAACATTAAAGATCTTATGCCAGTGTATTCTCTTATATATGTAAGTCTCCCATAGGGAGCCTCACATAATTATATAAGAGAATGCACAGGCTTACAAGGTCAATGTTAATATTGTTAGGCCATTCTCTTATATATGCAAGACCCCATATGGGATCGAGACTCGCATATATAAGAAAATGCATTGGCACAGGGTTTTCACAAAAATTCAGGATGATCCAGTCTTGGAAGGGTTAAAACACATCCGATTGTCCAGAGTGGAACAATAACTAGCATTATCAGGACAATAACTGTGCAATGATTGAACAATAACTGTTGGAAAAAGAATAGCTCATCGTTCGCACAATAAGAGCTCGATGTTGCTCTACAAGTTTTCGAACGCTTGCGAAAATTCCAACATATTACCCCCATGGTTGGAACATTTTCCTACATGGCGATTTCTGTCAGGAATTTCACTGAAAATAGTAAAATGTCTAATCTTGTGTACATCAGCATACCCTTTGCTAACTGCTTGTTTGAAATACAAACTATCAGAAATTTCTCAACATGTTTTGCATCATGATATTTCTAACTGATGTTTCAGGAATGAAATGATCAAATACTCACAAAACCCAAATCCCTGTTGTCACGTCGCGGGTGGTCTATGTCCTGAACTCACTGCTTTAATTAGATACAGACACGCATGTATTCATATCATAGTACACGGATTATATATGTCGTTGTAGGTATAGGTGTGGAGGGGATCGGTTGTATATTAGCGGGTGCTTGGGGCACGGGAAACGCCACAACCTCATACAGCGAAAACATCGGGGCCATAGGAATCACCAAGGTGAGTTCTCTACACTCCTTAAATCAGTCCAACTGGATAGTCTCATTTCTAGGATTACCATACATTTTACCCACCCAGTTATTAAACAAATTCTAACGTATTTTATGACTTATATTCAGACATCTATACTTATTCTAAAATTGCGCAAAAATCGACACAACATGTGTTGGCTATACCTGGAGTTTGGTCATGTATAAATGTCCATGTCAAAGATTTGATACAATTTTGCATGGTGTGCGTCGCTTTTATGGAATCCTATTTGCGCCACTTCATTTTGTCGAAAAATCCAACAGGCGACAGAACCGAGACATGCGACGGAACCGAAATCTCGCCCTCGACTGAACAGACACATGCGAGATCAGTCGACCGCGACAAAAGCCACGCATGCGAGATCGTCGCCAAAATCAAAAGACAGTAGTAGCTTCCGTCGCTTTATAGCCACCACCAAGGGTGCTTATACATAAGGCAGGTGAATGACGTCATATAATTTGTTCTATATCCATCAGTGATTTTTCAAGATCGCGGGTATATAGATTTTGGAGAAATTGTCACGTGACTTCCGGTTAGCAATCGTGTGCGGAATTGGAAACGAAGCATCGCGATAAAAATGAAAGTAACTACTTCACAACTTACGAAGAAAATACATTTGATTTAAGTCTATTAATTTCATTTAGACCAATTTCGTTGGTCAGCTTAAAGGCACGATTGGCCTTAGTTGTCGAAAATATTCATATTTGTTCCAAACACCGTAAACAGACAAACATTAAAACGCATACAGTTACGTTCATATATACCATGACCATCGCGTAAACAGCATGCTATCATAAAGACTTACTATATTTTACATAAGCAAGAGCCTGATTGTGTTACAGAAGACAGCACAGTGTCACTGGCTAATCACTCACAAATGATATAAACGCTCTTTATTAGTTCCATATCAGGAATTCAGCAACACAGAACGCTCTTTATGTTTACCATCATAATATAAACAAACACCAGAAAAGTTACTTTTTATGTTTTTGTTTACATAACAATGGTCAAACAAATGACAATAACATACTGTTTATGCGATATTTCTTATTTGTATACGGACAAAGTCTGTCTACATTTTGATGTTCTTTCTGTTTGTGGCGGTTTTTGATGGGTGGAAATATTTTCACAGGATACCCACCGCCAAGGCCAACCGTACCTTTAATGAAAACTAAAAATGAAGAAGTCATGACGATAATCCAGACAAGATTTTACAATCCACGACACGTCTTGTCAATTTGGCATGTCGTGACCACTGCATGATGTTACATAAATTATTCTTAGCGTTATGTAGCCGAAAAAAGGCAAATTTGAGGCACATCATGTGTGGTTGCTCCACTACGTGTCACGTACGATTCATATTATTGTCGCTCTATACTCGCTTTGGTCGCGCCGACAAATGTCGTAGTCTCGGTTCCGTCTATTATATTTCATCGCATGTTTTGTCGCTTTCGGCGGGCGACCAAAGCGAGAAGAGGGACAAAATGAAGCGATGGAGGCAACTATACTGTCGTTTGATTTTGGCGACTATCTCGCATGCGTCGCTTTTGTCGCGGTCGACTAATGTCGAATTTGTCAGTTTCGTCGGTTCGGTCGCGGGCGATATTTCGGTTCCGTCGCTGTGACCTGCTGGATTTTTCGACAAAAGTGACATAAATAGGATTCCATTCGCTTTCGATAGTCGCGATCAGAATTGACCACCAAGACGTGATCTGCGAGCGACGATTCAAACACCGAGACCACGCAGACACAGCACATGCTAATGATTCTATATACATGTATAGGAACATAATCGCGAACCCGAACCGGCGATCATGACGTCACGGTGTTCTCATGCCACTACGAGCAGGGACGTGCTATAGAGCGCACCCGTTGGGTCCACTTTGTGATTTCCAACTGCACACCCATTACAATTTCCAACTTGTAGCTCAAGCTTTCCAACTGTCGGAAAATTCCAACTCGATAGCCCCTATATATAAGGTTGGAAAATTTCCAACTGACAGCCATTTCACACCCAAATTTTTACCAAAAGTAGATAAATATGCTACTGTTGATATAAACACACTAAAGGTACTCAACCCGTAAAGAGGGTCCCCATCTCAACAGATTCCAACAACAACAATCCGATCAGAGGGTCCTATATTACTATTTCTTTGGCTTTGGGGGTAAAAAATATTTGATTCGAGTCGAGGAACCCATCAAACAAAGCTCATGGTTATTAGATATTGATTTTTCAAATTTGTTATGTTCTCGAGATCAGTACTAATAACTGCCGTAATCTGCTCTGGATGTGTACCTCAAATATATTCAAACAGACAAGGATGAATAACTCTAAAATCAAGTGGTAATTTTAACGCAATTTAGACTGAGTTCTGGGCCAGATAGTATTCCCGATAATGAAAAATAATAGATTTCTAAAATCGATATCTAACAAATCTGAGCTTTGATGGGTGACTTCCTCGACTCGAATCAAATATTTTTGACCCCCGACGCCATTGAAATAGTAATTGAGAGGAGTTTTATCGGGTTGAGTACCTTTAAATATTGGTTGGAAAAATCAAACAATGAGAAGAATTTCAACCTATATTTGCGTGGTGTAAAATGTCTAACTAATGTTGTGTCAGGCATGAACTTTCCAACTGTTGAAACTTTTGACCAATGTTGGGGAGGGGGTCTACATCTACATGGTTATTATTTCTCTATGAATCACATTCCAGGTTGCCAGTCGCTTGGTTGTCCAAGCGGGTGCCGTTGTGATGATCGTTCTGGGATGTCTGGGTAAATTTGGTGCTCTGTTCGTCACCCTACCAGAACCGGTTGTCGGGGGAGTATTCATTACAATGTTCGGTAAGTTCAACATCAACTAGTTTATTTGAATGTTATGATAACCATTCCGTCACTATATGGGTCCTCAACCAGTTATATATACATATTATCACAACAGTGTCGTAGAATCACGCCGAGTTGACTGGGCAGATTGGTGGATCCGACGAATCACCATCATTCCTATCACATGCTCAGATACCACACGCAAATCCAAGTTTCCTTCGACGTAGACCAGCTTGTGATATCGGTAGGACTACATGTATATATGCTGGTTTACACACCTTGTGATATCGGTAGGACTATATATGCTGGTTTACACACCTTGTGATATCGGTAGGACTATATATGCTGGTTTACACACCTTGTGATATCGGTAGGACTATATATGCTGGTTTACACACCTTGTGATATCGGTACAGGACTATAGATGCTGGTTTACGCTGAAGCAATCCCCCTGTACCTTTATATAGCGGATTTTACGCCCAGATACAGTGAAATTTTCAAGGTAAATCTCTTGTTTTTGTTACACAATTGCCATCTACAATGTTGTTTTCTGCATCATTTACAGATGGGTCAACTTGTGTGCAATTAAGTGTATTAATCGTATTAATTTATGCTATAAAAACATGCACATTGTGGTTTTATGCTGTCACATAGGACAGGGCCTAATTAAAATAAACTGTTTTTATTCAGGAATGATAATGGCTGTGGGCTTGTCCAATCTACAATTCGTCGACCTGAATTCACCACGAAATCTCTTTGTGATAGGAGTGTCTACGTTCTTCGGGTTGACCTTTCCGTACTGGCTCACGTCACCTGGAAACCAAAATGCGGTAAACGTAGGTGAGTAATATCAGGGTCAGGAAGTCACGCCACCAATCAAGTCTCTAACCCAAAACGGTTTCGATTTAAATTTTATTAACCCTTTACCCAACAAAACGGCCAAAAACGCCCAAATAAAGCTTCAACAGCCTAAAATATCTTCGGTCTGTCTCAATAACACCATACAAATATGGATATCATTGGAACCGGTTCATTGACCACATTGTGATGGTTACAGTTATGCCCTGTGCCAATGCATTCTCTTATATATGCGAGTCGACCATAGGTCGCCTCGCATATATAAGAGAATGCATTGGCCTAAAAAAATACTTTTTTAAACACTTTTTACCAGTTTTTCTTACATTCAATTTTTTCTTACATTTTGTAACAATTTTTCTAATATTTTTCTACATTCTTTGACAATATTATCATTTTTAATAAGCCAATGCATTCTCTTATATATGCGAGGCGACCTATGTACTCTAGTAGCTCATGGTGGTTTTGTATGCACTTGTATGTCCAGAGCAAAACTCTTCATGAATCCACTAATTGAAGGTACACGAACAATATTTGGTTGGTAACACATTTCCCATTGACGAAATGGGTCAAATGGCCACGCCCCTTTTTGTGCGAAGTACTACCATCCGTCGTGACTATATCTCCAGAACCGTTGGACATAGGGGGTCGTGTGACCACTCAAAATGTGCGGAATGGCCACATTATGGGGGGTCAATAATACATTTTCATATCCAAAAGTCAATGGTTTTTAAGATAATTGCCAAAAACCAAAAATAAAAAAAAAATTTGAGGGCCTGAACCCCAATTTTGGGTTCAGCACTTTTATCTCAAAGCTGAGCCCCCAATTAGAATTTTATTTATCTATATCCATCGGTGCCACATATAGGTATAATGTCTGTACCATTATCGGATGGGATTGACCTTCAGGGAGCTTTTGACCATGAAAATCCACATTATGGGGGGTCAGTAATACATTTCCATATCCAAAAGTCAATGTTTTTTAAGATAATTGCCAAAAACCGATTTCAGCATGTAATGCACCACAAGTATACAATACCACAAGGACACTTTTTAAAAGAACTATCCACATTCTCTGATCAACTTAAGAGCACAATTGACAACACACAATGGGATTAGCTGGAAATTGCTGCTGAGGATGTGTTGACCCCGACACACAACATGAGCTCTTCCCGACTGAACATGCCTTGGAAACTGGTGTGCTTTACCAAAAATCAGGTAACAATTGTGCTCTAATCAACAGAAATGTACAGATTGAACAAAACAGGTTTTCAAAATTTGTTATCAACATTTAACAGCCGATCTGATTTAAGTGACCAAGCTATGAAAAATGCTAAACACTTTTACTAAATGGAATGACCAGCTGTTTGCTTCATGCAGCAGCCACATGTTGCGATCTTAAAATGGGTATTGCATCTGGGCATAGTAAAAACATGTTGTAATCAGATGAGAGATGACCATATATACCAGTATATATTTCAGAAGTAATCAATTCTTCCAAAAGGACACCTCATCTCACAAAAAGTTTTAGGAAATGATGGAATCATCACTATTCAATCAATAGTAGAATGAGCCTTTGTTGGTCCCACATTAGTTTTCATTGGCCATGATAGTTTCAGGTTGGAGCAGATGAGGGTCTATAATTTCACTAACATAATTCTTCATAATAGCTAATAGCCCTCATAACTTACCATGTTAAAGATATTTTCATTTTCAATACCACCCCAGGTTAAGTGGTCCTGCTAATTTTATATTTTGCTGATGGGTACTGCTGGATTGCTATGATCGATGTTTTTAGGTCACGGCGATTCTGTTAAGAAATAGTACCATCATTTTACCTAAAGTTGGTTCTTTTTGCATTGTTTGGCTAATCCGAGCAATTTGTGCAAAAGTCAGTGTCTGTGTGAAACATTCAAGAACATATATACTTCAAAATATTTAATGTGTACGCTGATGTTTGGTAAACAACAGGAATAGTCATCTCAATTATGGCCAGTTTGTAAAAACCAGCACCCATTATTAAAATATTTCACAATATACATGTTTTTTAATGTACACTACACATAGTGGCTTATCCTTGATTTGTTCAGATCGCTTTGCTCTACCTGACTATCATACCAAATTTATTAGCATCACCACTAAACTTGGGATGAATACTGCCAAATGAATATATTGTGATAAATAGGGTAATGGAAAAATAATGGTTGAGTCTTTTCTAAATATAATTCTAGTAAAACCTACACAATACCGTCTTGGTCTGATAAGACTCAGAGTCATGTTTATTTAGGAGTATAGACATGAAGTCCACCAGTCTCATGAAAATTAAATGGGCTCTACACTAGTAACATCTGGGCTCCTGGAACCCATTAATATTGACAAATGCAACACATGTAGTTACTGCATGTACATCACACACATAAGGCGACTGACACACATACACGTACCTGCAGGGTTCACAATATTTGACATGTAAAGTATATATATATATCTCCTGTGCCTATAACATCAAACCGAACGGTTAACAGTACTTTTACTGACATTTTTGGAGTGGCACATATACATACATAAAAAAATAAAAGTCAATTTAAAGGGACGAAATGAAAAATAAATTTGTGCAACTATAATTGAGATCTATATTGCATTACAACATCCACAAATCTACAAAATCTACAACATCCACAAATCTACAAAATCTACAAAAACATCTGACTATCATAGTCATTGGTAATGTGATAATTTTTCCTTGATAAGTTGAAACATGAGTGAGGATTGCATAGCATGCATGGCTACCTGCAGAATGTAGATTTGTATATATTTATATCTGCATATCAACTGATGCTTGTATTTTTCTTCTAACTCACTCTGAGCTCACAACGCAACAGGATTGCATTCGGAATTTCAAGCCCATAAAGCTAGACACTTTAGAATCAAGCTTGCCAAATAAATTTCCATGAACCTCACATGAACTCACTCAGTTGAACACAAGGAACGATTGTCAAGTTGGAAAATATTCTGTATGTATGGAAGCCCTATATTTTTAATGTGTGGATTTATCATAACTGGACTAAAGCCCTTATAAAATAATCTGAAGGATACTGGATATCACACCAATAATCAATAGACATGTATTTGTTAGTTTTGAACAGGACAATATATTTTAATATTACTGCAACTGCATCTTTCTTATGACTTATTTTCTTACAAACTCCCAAATTTGAACCAGAAACAATTTAGGGCAAATATACATCTACGTGTACATATACATATATCAGGATATAAATATAGGCGATCATGCCAGACTAGCCATTATTTGTTCTAAAATAATGTACGTGTTAGGGAAATTGTAGAACCTTTATACAAAATGGTGATGCAGCCAATCAAAATTGATGTGGGACTGATAAAGACGCAACCTGCTCGACTACCGAATCATACTGATTGATCAAATTGTAGTAACTCAACATCACTAAACCTGCTTGTGAGCTGAGTATAATTCAATTCAACATTAGAATACCATAAAAACACCCTGTTCTCCCATAAGTTTAAAGAAAATAACACATTGAACTCATTTACATGTATATTGCTGATGTGATACATGTATATGTCATTCCATTTATAACCATTTTGGCAACCATCTCACATCAAAGGCCATGAAATCTAGATAACAAAAGATGAACTACATTCAAATTATATCACCAGGTAACCTTTTTGTAGGAGTTTTAGGTTACTGATCAAATACCCTGTAATTGATGATTTCCTCAACATCTTTGTTATTGGGAAAATGTCTGTTTTTCATTCTACGACCAATATATTCCATCCAAAAACCTTATTTTCAGGATCAAGAGCTCCCTGAAGGTCAATCCCATCCGATAATGGTACAGAAAATATCAGAAATGATACCTATATGTGGCACCGATGGATATAGGTCAATAAATTCTAATTGGTGGCTCAACTTTGAGATAAAAGTGCTGAATCCCAAAATTGGGGTTCAGGCCCTCAAAAATGGATTTTTTTTGGGTTTTTGGCAATTATCTTAAAAACCATTGACTTTTGGATATGAAAATGTATTACTGGCCCCCCCATTATGTGGCCATTCCGCACATTTTGAGTGGTCACACGATCCCCTATGTCCAACAGTTCTGGAGATATAGTCACGACGGGTGGTAGTACTTCGCGCAAAAAGGGGCGTGGCCATTTGACCCATTTCGCCGTCAATGGGAAATGTGTTACCAACCAAATATTGTTTGTGTACCTTCAATTAGTGGATTCATGAAGAGTTTTGCTCTGGACATACAAGTGCATACAAAACCACCATGAGCTACTCTAGTAATGGTCGACTCGCATATATAAGAGAATGAATTGGCACATGGCCGTTCTGTTGGGTAAAGGGTTAAAACACGAATAAACGGTTTTCAGATAGGATAAACTAGTATATGAGTTATAGAAATTCACAATGCACATTCCAGAATCAGAAATCGTTGAAAACTCAATTTATAACTGAATATTTACAAGGAAAATAGCTATAGATTATGCCCCGATTTGAACATCAACCATTTAATAGATGTTCGCCAAATTCACATAATCTATTTTAGTCCAAGTACAATAACCCCCGCAATAAATATCTAGCACATCCACTTCACGAGTTCCAGATAGCAGATATCCGAACGGTCGTGAAGACGTACGATGTTGATGAGATAGAGGCCAGCATACGAACAGATCGAACACAACGCACATTATAATCTAGAATACTTTACTGAAGTATTTGCTAACAGCGCAGGGATATATGTCACGGAAGCGTAGCAATGAGTTCGATAAAATATTTTAGATTATGATTGAAGTTGAGTTCTGTTTTTATTCCACACTCTTGTGTCGGATAAGTTCAATCTACGGCTGGGACTACCATTGATACTCTAACTACAGTATACTAGTCACAAGAAGTGCTATATTAAACGCGCTATTTACGCGCCCAATATCGCAATAATATTGCAAGTGGAAACGCTTATAAGCGCGCCGCTAGCGATATTATTATATAGATGCATTTTATAAGCATTTTTGCATCCGGTTCCTGTCACATTGCAGCCTTCTGTACCGAATTGTCTGTAAAATAATGCCAGGCAAATTTGCGAGTATGTAAATGTACCTAATGTGATGTACTGAAGTCTTCTACGATCTTTTTCTTCAGGAAATGATATAGCAGACCAGATTATATATGTTCTTCTTAGCACAAGTATGTTTGTTGCTGGTTTCGTAGCGTTCGTTCTAGATAACACAATACCAGGTAAATTATTAGCTAAGTTCAGATTGACTCCCATATAAGTCCTGACTTCTTCAACTAGGATAGGATAGGATAGGATATTTTTATTTACAATACACATATGAATAGTACAATAAATTAACATAAAACTAGAATAATTCAGTATATTGCTGGGGGGAACATAGCCCTGCCGGGCTGTCTTCCTGTTTCCCCCATAACAAATATCATTATGCAAATAATTTATCAGATAGCGTGAATATTATTCATATTCATATCCACGTAGACGTACAGACTAATCGTATATATATAACAAATAATATAAGACAAAATGTTCAGGGCGTTATTTTTACAAAAGTGTTTATATGTTTGTAAGCCAGTCCAGACGAGTGATCACTATATCTAGAGAATATTAACATGCATTATTGTATGGCATTGATCAATTAACAATAAATCTTTCCACCGCTGTGAATTAAATACTTATTAGCAGATATTTTCTACCAATCAGCGACTGAGTCGGTCGTTTGTTGCATTGGCCATTCTTTGTTCATCCCCATTGTGATATCCGCACGTACCTTCGGTGTTAAATTACCTATTTCCAAACAACTTTATTTTTGTCAAATCGTTATGTACTGATATTTAGATTTGAGCAATGATTATAACACCGTTTTTAATTTTGAGTTATGTTCGTCATATTCGTCTCAATTATATGCGAAAATGTATGTTCTCTGGTGTACCGGTGAAGGGAAGTCGGCAGCCGAGAGGTAGCATACTGGTCTCGCGTGCTAGCAGACCGGGGATCGCAACCTGCATACATGGTCAGGGTATTCTGACATAAATCAGAACTCTGTCAGATACCAAGCTTGTCCGGCTGAAAAGTCTCATTCGAGATCACTGAATAAAGATCCGAATGCAAAAATTCCGACTTCCCCATTACAACATTTGTCCAGGTATGTTTTCGTGGTGCAGTACGCTGTCCGATCGGTTGTCCGATCGGGCGCAGACATTAATGGCTGACCCGTGTACACCACTCGGTGTGCGCACGTTAAAGAACGCTACTGGAATCACCACAGGGCTATACAGTTACTCGGCCGTGGTAGCACCTGGACCGGCTCATAATTGTCAGTAAATGACAGCGAGCTGTCATGTGAAGAAGAAGTATTATAACACATATGCAGGCGCTGTACACTAATTAAACTAGTTATATGTCTTCTCTCCTATAGCAGCCGTAATCTCCTCCCACTTACTAATGCGTTTGTTTGTGGAAACCTTCATTAATGTTATGTCTAAATACTGTTCCATACGTTCAAGCATATACGTTCTGATTATATAATCCATGACATCGTGTTGAGGATCCCGAGAGGTAAACTTCTGTTGTATATAATCCATGACCTCGTGTTGAGGATCACGAGAGGTAACCTTCTGTTTATATAATCCATGACCTCATGTTGAGGATCACGAGAGGTAAACTTCTGTTTATATAATCCATGACCTCGTGTTGAGGACCACGAGATGTAACCTTCTGTTTAATAATAAAAAACTTTATATAATCCATGACCTCATGTTGAGGATCACGAGAGGTAACCTTCTGTTTATATAATCCATGACCTCGTGTTGAGGACCACGAGATGTAACCTTCTGTTTATATAATCCATGACCTCATGTTGAGGATCACGAGTGGTAACCTTCTGTTTAATAATAAAAAACTTTATATAATCCATGACCTCATGTTGAGGATCACGAGAGGTAACCTTCTGTTTAAATAATCCATAACCTCATGTTGAGGATTACGAGAGGTAACCTTCTGTTTATATAATCCATAACCTCATCTGTATCAGGACCATGAACCTACGCCACCAATCAAGTGGTTTGATTAACGTTTGTCCGACGGGATAAACTAGCACCCGAACTGTGGAAATGCACATTAAAAAACCAGTAATAGTTAAATTCAAATAGTTAACCCTTTGAGTGCCAGGGGCCGATATTATCGGCCCTAAACCTACATAATAAGTCTGTTAAAGAATATAATAAAATATATTAAAATTGTAAAAAATTGTTAAAAAAAAAAAAAAAAAAAAAATTGTTAAGCCAATGCATTCTCTTATATATATATATGCGAGGCGACCTATGGTCGACTCGCATATATAAGAGAATGCATTGGCACAGGGTATATGGGTTGATACAAAAATCGGACCTGGCACTCAAAGGGTTAATAACTCGTATGTAAAACTGAAATTAACAAGGAAAATAGGTATCGATTGTGTCCCGATTTTGAAGATCAAACAAACCTCAACCATTTAATTTGTTATTAAACGTCTGAGGCGACGGTTTATCGATTACATTAATGACTTAGGTTCCTGATCCTGAACATCTGAGGCGACGGTTTAGAGATTACAGTAGTGATGTAGGTTCCTGTCCCTGAACGTCTGAAGCGACGGTTTAGAGATTACATTAGTGACGTAGGTTCTGAACTGAAGGGACGGTTTATATATTGCATTAGTGACATAGTTTCCTGACCATGAACATCTGAAGCGACGGTTTATATATTACATTAGTGAGGTAGGTTCCTGTCCCCCAACGTCTGAAGCGATGGTTTAGAGATTACATTAGTTACGTAGGTTCCTGACCCTGGACGTCTGAAGCGACGGTTTAGATATTACATTAGTGACGTAGGTTCCTGACCTTGAACGTCTGAAGTGACGGTTTTGAGATTATATTAGTGAGGAAGGTTCCTGTCCCGAACGTCTGAAGCGACGGTTTATTTATTACATTAGTGAGGTAGGTTCCTGACATTGAACATCTGAAGCGATGGTTTATAGATTACATTAGTGACGTATGTTCCTGACCTTGAACATCTGAAGCGATGGTTTAGAGATTACATTAGAGACATAGGTTCCTGACCCTGAACATATGAAGCGACGGTTTAGAGATTACATTAGTGACGAAGGTTCCCGACATTGAACGTCTGAAGTGACGGTTTATAGCTTATATTAGTGACATAGGTTCCCGACCTTGAACATCTGAAGCGACGGTTTAGAGATTACATTTGTGACGTAGGTTCCTGACCTTGTACTTCTGAAGCGATGGTTTAGAGATTACATTAGTGGCGTAGGTTCCTGACCTTGAACATCTGAAGCAATGGTTAGAGATTACACTATATTGACTTAGCCTGACATTGAACGTCTGAAGCGACGGTTTGGAGATCACATTAGCGGCATAGGTTCCTGTATATTGTTACAGTATACTTCAAAGTTAGTTTGATGATATAGTTTCATTTGCTGAAGATTTAGTTTATCACAATTGTTTCCATGATCATCAGTATTGATAAAGTCATCTCTCTTAGCCACTTTAACAATTTGTTTACCAAATGGATTCGCCCATTCTGTTATAAAATTGTACATATATTGGTCTATTATTCGTTTGGATGGGGTGCTCAGGATGCGAACGTATGAAGAAAAGATAATACAAGTGCAGAAGTATTCATATTCTTTGGTTGGAAATGTTCAAAGAATAAGTTCAACTAACGACTGTCGTTTTGTTAAACTTATTATATGAACAATAATTGAATACTCGTCAATTTAGTATGTACAGGGTGAAATTATGTTTCCTATACAATGGAACCGTCAGATCGCTCGTGTGTCAGGAATAACTGTTCTGCTGCAGTTCAAACTTAAAAAAAGGAAGTGTCCATATTCATTTGGAAATTGACCAGTTCAAATCGGAATGAATTGTAATTGACAAAATTCTTAAATAAAACGTGTTAGATTTCTGTATATGTCATGGCAGTGGTCAGATCAGCCTTGAAATTTGTAATCCTATACATGTGTTCTTTTTCAGGAACCAAAGAGGAACGCGGTATTCTAAAATGGAGGCAAACTATCGGCGACGATGCCGATAAAATTGAGCAAGATTTAAAAATATATGACATCCCATTGATACAACCATTTCTAAACAAACTTTTGTGCACTAAGTACCTACCGTTCTGTGCTGGATTTCAAGGATGTCGGATAAAAAAGTCAAAAAAGCAAGACGAGCCACACAAGCTGGAACAAACGAACCAATCATTCACATCAGAAGACGATACTACTAAATTATAGGGCTGATGTGTGTCTATTCTTGGGAGAGTACTATAAAACTTCTACAAGTGTAATTTACAAAACAGTAAAATTTCGAGTACTGTAATTGGTATTACTCTCATGCGCTTTCTTATGAAGCTATTAGTAATACTTTTATCACAAATAATTAGCCACTAAAACCGACCTCATATTTTTTTAGTAAGGTAATTAGAACATAATTTTGATATTCAATTTGTATTGAGTTATTAGGTGTTGGCTATGAGATAACATGGGTGGTAGAACGATTTTGTCAACATTAAAAAAAAACACATTTAAAATGGAACTATATCTTTTCTTGAAGGTGACTTTACTTCCTTTTTGGTTATGCTAAGGAAATCAATATATTTTTTTTTTAACCCAGTCGTTCCGAGATCGTTTTTCCTTGCTAAAATGTGATTATGTGATAAAATGGATCTCAAATTCGTCGCAATCCTATACGAAATTTATTAACCTCGTCCACTAAATTCATTTCGAGCCTCGCTAAAGCTATACTCAAATCGAATTTAGTGCACTCGGTTAATAAATTTAGTATATAATTGCGACTCATTAGCGATCCTCTATTTCTCCGCACAATATCATGCATTAGAAGTTGTCCGGGGTAAAAAAAAAAAACACTGACATTAATTGTTACCGTCTAGTAATGTACACGCATAGAATGTTTTTCATGCGTAATTTGTAAGACGTTGACATTTCGAGTACTATATAATAGGCAATATATGCTATATGCCGCATATGCTTTCTTATATATGATTGAATTCTTATTATTAAAACTGTATTTTCTCACAATATATATCAATATAAGTCGCCTAGGGTTAAACAACAGTAACGCTTCCATGTTTACCGTCTTGTAATTTACATGTATGTAAGTTTTATAGTATTAACCACTGTTTCGACATGAATAGAGTCAACAAGTGGAACAGAGGACCACAGACCGGACTGAAGAGAAGTGACTTCTCTGTGTTCATGTATTGACAAGTGGACTAATATCAATCATAAGTAAAACTTGCTTTACTCAATTATTTTGTAATGCGTAGAGCTAATTTGATGATAATGCCGATGCTGGGATGTTTAACCCTTTACCCAACAAACCGGCCAAAACCGGCCAAATAAAGCTTCAACAGCCTAAAATATCTTCGGTCTGTCTCAATAAAACCATACACATATGGATATCATTGGAACCGGCTCATTGACCACATAGGTCGCCTCGCATATATAAGAGAATGCATTGGCCTAAAAAAAATCTTTTTTTAACACTTTTTACCATTTTTTCTTACATTCTTTAACAATTTTATAATTTTTAATGTGTTAAGCCAATGCATTCTCTTATATATGCGAGGCGACCTATGGTCGACTCGCATATATAAGAGAATGCATTGGCACAGGGCCCTTCTGTTGGGTAAAGGGTTAACGTTAACTTCAGCATGATGATACAATAAGTGCAATGCAATGCAAGAACCCATATACAATAGTATCGAAGAGTCACTTCTCTACCTGGTCAAATAAGAAGGCGAAATTGTACATTTTAGTGTGTCCTCATATATCAATTGTATAGGCTGCTTCCAGCAGAGGATCGTTTTCTTCCGTTTCATCAAGAGTTGGACGACTGATTCCCGAAAACGGAACGATACACATAACCAATTGCATATGTCTTACTATGGCGTTATGTTGTTTGTGCAATATTTTCTTTTACAACGGACAGACCGGTTATTTTAAACTTTAGGCACATTTTATTATTTGGTTAAAGGATATTGTTGTCAAAACAGGTATCAGGGTATGGAGGCTGGCAAAATAACAAAACGGTAACTATATGTGTTCTCTGTAGAACACAATGATATGAAAAGGGACTGTTTGTTGCCATTGTATTGCATGTATTTGTTAATAATTGGACTGTACTAAAACCATTTTAATTTCCCCATATATTCCGCCAGATTTGCATGGTGGAATAAAAACACTAACAGGAAATCAACTTTTTTTCCATGTGATGTTTGAAGTTGGTCAAATTCGTAAGCAATTTACCATGCCGATGTCCTATAACACAAGGCAGCTCTTGATTTCTTCCATCTCAATGTTGATTTTGATGTATTTTTATAATAAAAATATACTGTCTGAACATAATATATATCTTTAAGATCCACGGTCCCATTTGACACCAAATGATTAAATTTTCCTAATGAAATTTTCCGCTTACCGGGCAAAATTTGATATGGAGGTGCGCCATCGTGTCTGATTTCAGGAGAGGGTAAATTATATTGTTCGCACTTTTCATTTTAGAGTTATCCTTCTTTATTTATCTAGAATTCTCGGTTTTATCTCCGTCCACGCATACTTCTTTGTTTATTTAAAATTCCAGCACCCGATGTGCAACTTCTTGTCTTGAACAAACTTTCGACTTCCTCTAGTTGGTTCACAAAGGAAGGCGATTGCCGAAAGCTTATTCAAAATTAAATGCAATAGGTCTTTATAAGGTGTTATCGAAATGAACCACAATCTACAATCTCTAGACATATACTGCTACTCAAGGAATTGTACCAGATGTAGTTTGGGTGTGTTTTATCGAGTGGTATGTCGCAGTGACCGTTGAAGCATATTTAGTAAGAACCGCTTCGCGATTCACACAATGTGTCGACTGGTCACAGCAATGACTGCGGACACACGTACCACAGTAGCGATGGCATAGTAGGTGTGACAATTTATTATGGTGGAGTTTGGTGACAATTGGTCGTCATAATTCTGTGCCATAGAAAGCCATGTTGCCCGCTGAGTTTCCGCACAATGAGTCGACTGGACCAAATTTACCAATTGCGTTTCACCAAGGTTGGTCTCTACTCATTACGTTTTGCTACATTGTATTCTCTACGTATATATAATTGCACGATCGATCGTCCAGAATTGTGTTTGACCATGGTTATCCCTCATTTACTCACATGTCATGCACGTAGTATCATGCACGTTTCATTGATATGACCTGGAATAAACAACGCGAACAAAACAAGAACCAAAACCAGAAAAAGGCTGATTATAACGAACTTTGGAAGACTCGTTGCGCGAATATGCAGCGGGCGACATGGTTAGCTGTGGCATATTAATTTTGACGACCAATTGTCACCAAACTCCAGCATAATAATTGTCACACCTACTATGCCATCGCTACTGTGGTACGTGTGTCCGGGGCCAATCTCTACCAGAGCGCACTATATATGCAGTCATATACTTCCTTTCCGACTCTGTCACCGACTGGGTACAAGTCTGTGGTTTCTATATTTAGCGCGGGGTTTTCCAGCCAAAATATCGAAACCCGATCGCACCAAAGTCAAATTTCTATGTGATTTGACAACAATTCCTGTACTAAAAACTTAATGACAGAATGGAGAATCAGAGCGGTAGACTTTTTGACGATTTTCTCAAGCTGCTCGTCAAAAATGCAGCAAATTAGAATTCTTGTGTTTGACTTGACTTGACTTGACTTGACTTGACATGCGTGTTGTCGTGATAATGTTGTCCAGCATGTGCGTTTAAACTTTTGTGTTGGTAAAATAATCGGAGAACCATATCACACGTTTCGGAATATATTAAATAATATTAACTTCCTCGGGTTGATAAATCCTCATGTCAACCTCGAAACAATGCAATAAATGTATAATATTATTAGGTGTATTTTGGAGCGCAAACAGTCATTTGGCTTTAAGCGAAGCTTGTGCCATACAAATTGTAATTACAAGTACATGTATTTGTCTTTTTCTTTTGCTTGATAAGCTGCAAACTGCCTTAGGAAAGTATTACTAATTTGGTTTAAAATCGACCAGGCGAGCGTAACATGCGAGCGTAACATGCGAGCGTAACGGTCTTCGTGGGCAGTATTATGCATGGTGGGTGTCGTGACGAATGCTAATATAGAATATAGATATGATTTGTCATGATAACGTCGGAATATTTGTTCGTGATAACATAGGTACTTATTTTAGAGCGATCCCATTGTATTCACGTATACAGTTTCAACCGTATCGTCTTGAATGTATCTAATTTCCCAGCGCTTATCTAAGTATACAGTTTTGAATCGGGTTGGTTTAGTTATTCACACTGTGGCGAAAAAAAATGTCTCTCTATTGTATTTTACACTCGTGTTTTCTTGATTATAAAGTTAAGATAATTTCGCATTTAAATGAATAGAGATAAGGATATGCAACGAACTTTGTTTGAAAGCATTGTCGAGTTGAATATCATAGCTGTTTACTATATGTATTTTCAAGGTTATGTATTGCCTGCAATGATACTGCAAGGTGCCCATTAGTCGGAAATTGTCGCAGTTCTTCATTGCATGCTGTTGGGGCTGAATTGGCAATATTCGCGTTTTTCGTTTATAAAAGCATATACAGGTCATCAAAATCATTGATTTTGGGTAAACGGGACAACCAAAACGTTGATAGGTACCAAGTATCAGTGCAACGTCGATTTAAGTTCTCATGATCTCAAAATCTTGCTCATTAAACAAGATGGCGCCGATATCGGAATAAATATAACATCAATTACTAATGCGGATTATAACTGGATACACTTCATACACTAGGTTTGTATTTTTATGAGCACAAAGGAATTAGACCTTTCGATGTTTTTGCATCGAAGAAGACGACCTTTCTAGAACCATCACGTATATTGTCTATTGGGCGAGATTTCGATATCATGGGTAGCCAGTTTAATGTTTCGACAATCTATATGTACCCTAGCCAACGAAAACAAATTATGTGGTATAATACATAGATGTGTTGGTTATCGGTCTTGTGTCGTGATTCCAGGGTGCACGTTTTATTCATCCGCGCGTTGTATCTTTTGTTAACCATGCATACTGTCTATCGTGAGTATTTTGCATATTATTTTACCACGGATCCAATTGTTGACCGTTTCTAACATTGCACTTGCAGCACTTGACACCTTTCTAATAATAAACTACTACTAGTTAACCCTTTCACGGGAGCTTCGCTGGTGCGGCATTAAACATTATGTGCCAATGCATTCTCTTATATATGCGAGCTGAAAAATTCCAACGGCGTTGGCTGAGACGCTTCACAACCGCACACGGCAATATTGCGCGCTCTGCCTTGCGACTATATAGTGCCCCAATTTGCCTCTTTATTTCCGTGCCTATTCGTTAGTGCAACGACAGTAATTGAACTTTAATTACCAAAGCAATCATTTGGCAATGTCTGGTATTGGTATCAAGCGCGGCTTTTCTAAATAGTATTAATCCGCGCGGTAATTTGCTTGGCGAGATGCCAAGTATCCCGGGAAGCACGCGGCGATTACTCACTAGTGAGAGATAAGAAAATATATATTAGATTTTTCAATGATATTATAGGGGTTTCATGTTATAGATATAGATTATACCAAAATCGCCCATACAATCTCACGTACGTCATATCAACAACATTAATGCAGATCTCTAGCTCCGGACACGCGTCAACTCGTATATACATATAACATTCTCCACCTCATCCGCACAGCCCCTCCCACCCGTGCATAAAGGAGCATACACAGCCAGATACATGCACAAACCCCAACAACCCAGTGCATGAGTCTCGTATCATTGAAGTTTTTATCGGCGATTAATTCGTCACGAATTAAGGAGTATATACATGTATACATATTACAATTGACCGCACATATGAATCAAATCAAATCAAATCAAATTAGTTTATTCTCATTCATCATCATGATATGATATATAGAGATCACAAGTATACATGTAATACAATATACATAAAAGAGGTATGGCGTTGATACTAACAAATAAGTACATATATTCTAACGTTTACATATCAGGAATATGGTCATATAGGGAAGGTTCGTGCTGTTTAAGTTACTCAAAAGAGGGGTTGGAATGGGTTGTGTTGTGTTGGGAGCGGTGAACTCATCAAGTAGAAGTTCGTCTTATGAACACGGTCGATGAGTTGTTTTTCTGAAATGTTTCGATCGATGTGGATGGGATTATCCGACATGTGAACGGCATAGTACCGTAGTGTACTTAATACGTACTCACATGAGCGCATACTGTCTTTAACGTGACGTGGAACCAGGCAATTCTTTAACGATTGGCCATTTATAAATGAACAATCGGAACCCAAAAAAAGCCATTAATATATGGTCAATCGCAACCATGCGTGGCACGCGTGGTCGATTGTCCATTTAGAAAGAACCATTAACGCTAATCATTTAATTTAATTTGTATTAACTAAATAACGGAGATATTTGAAGAAGTGTTTTCGACGAAATAACGGAGATATTTGAAGAAGTGTTTTTGACGAAATAACGCAAATATTTGAAGAAGTGTTTTAAAGAGCGTTCAGTTGGTTCCGGTGAGAGCTTTATATTTTGTTATCTGATTGTTTTCAATCTGGTATACGAATTATTCACATGAAAATACAGGTCAAGTTCCAATTTGGGTTTATTCCGCCCAATTTTACAGGAGATATGACCCTTGTCGACCTAGAATTTGCCGATTATGTTGATTCCCGGGAGATAACTTCATACACTTAAAATTTACTGATTATTCTGGTATCTAGTCAATTAAAACTATATGTGTTAACCCTTTCAGTGCCAGGGGCCGATCTCATCGGCCCTAATTTACGGTATGTAAAATTGGCCCTAAAAAAAAAAAAAAAAAAATTGTTTTTTTTTATAGATTTTTTTGGGAATGCTTAAGCATGCTATAGCAAATTAAAAAACAAACTGGATAAAACCTTAGGGGCATGTTATAACTCAAAACCATCACCAAGTATTCATAGTAATAATTTTGATGCCCAAGAAAAACGTAAGATTCCCTGGCACTAAACCTACAAAATCAGTCTGTTAAAGAATATACGAAAAAATTATTAAAATTGTAAAAAATAATAACAAATTATGAAAAATTGTTAGGCCAATGCATTATCTTATATATGCGAGGCGACCTATGGTCGACTCGCATATATAAGAGAATGCATTGGCACAGGGTATATGGGTTGATACAAAAATCGGACCTGGCACTGAAAGGTATTTGGAAGCAAAGTTTGATTCAATGGTTGTGCACGCAATAAAATTTTCATTTTTAGAAAAGTCATCTGTGAAATAAAGCCACCTTATTGGGGGGACACGTAGCCTATAGTGGCGTTGTATTTTCGTTTGTATCCAGTGTGATGCTCTTGTCTGTAATCCACATATCACATATGGGAAAATAAATGCGCTATACTTACACACCAATTAACCTTTTCCAATGAATATGCCACGGCATATACAAGTATACGTATACTGCATATATATCAGCTTACATCGTGTTCAGATGCACGGAATACGACAATTATTGCTAACACAACTGGTAGGCTTTAAGATGCATTATCCGATTAAACACCCCTAAATTACTATTCCTTTGGCTTCGGGGATAACAAATATTTTATTCGAGTCGAGAAACCTACTCATCAAGCTCAGAGTGATCAGATATTGATTTTTGAAATATCATTTCTCGAGATATGTACTTTTTTCCGCCTGGAATATATTCGTCAAACCGACCAAATTGCGGACGAAGATGGGTAACTCTAAAATCAAGTGGCTTGGTTTTTCAGAATTTTGCTAAAACTACCAACATGCTGATAAGTAACACGTTTTTTGAAATTGCATACCATAGTTGACAGTGGTTAGCATTATTTTGTTGTAATTAATCGATTCTGATAACTAAAGCGTATTTTGAGGAAATGTTGTTGATGTAACTTGATGATATGGGGACCATTTGATCGGATTGAGTACCCTTAAAGTATACATTGTGACTTATAAAAGTGTCACAGCTGGTACGAGCAAGGAAAGTCTCAGCCGCAAAGTACCAGGATACGTACGGTAGTTCTTCTGTCAATCACCCCGTTCCAAGCTGGCAGATGAATGAACGAATTCTCTTAACGACTGGTAATTATATCCAAATCATTTCCATTGACATTTAGTCTCCAGTCGGCAAATATAAATTACCACGATACCACAGCCATGCCGCAATGTGGTGATATGAATGTCATAAGTCATGTATCCATGGACATGTACTATCATAAATTATGAGCTATGTTCGTGCTATTTCGCTAAATTAGTTGTGACTTCTAAACCTGCCTTTCAGTCCGTGCATTCATTTACGAATTCGTCTACGTCGTTTAATGTGACAAATTGTGATTTACACACGCGTCTAAGTTGACAGACAGATTGGTTCAATGTATTGACTTCAAGACGTTCGCCTGGATGTAAACACGGTCATGTGTCCAGCGTTGTTACCTTCATTTACATAACCCGCAAAACGAACACACCAACATGGTTTAGAACTGCGTAAACCAAAGAACAAATTGCAATGAGTATGCTCTTACTAAATCCACACACGTATGTGTATATCTATTATATCGGTTTAGCATTCAATAATTGAACTTTCGCTAAAAAAAGAAGAAAAAAAGTGCATCGAAGAAATTTCCAATAATTTGTATATGGACACACTTCTTGGTCTTTCTTCGTCAGCAGTATTTTGCCGCATGGAGATAATTTGCATACTTCTATGTCAGGGTTATTTATATCAGCGATTCAAATTCGGACTTCCAGTGCTGTAACCAAAAACACAAGGCACACGGACGGAATACAACCAGCGACAGTTCATAGGAGTTTTAATACTGATGGCTTCAGATGAAATCTCATCGCTGTGACCTCTGTTGACCTTTGGAGAGCTCTTGGTCGATTTGCAGAAGAAGCATGGGAGATCCTGAGTCAATTCGTTTGAATCACGTGACTGATCCAGTGGAAACCATTGAAGAGGTAGGTTGTGCTTGGGTAGGGGTGGGGTAACCCAATGTGAAGTTGTGAACCGGTCCTGTACAGCGAGGTAGCAGTGGTTGTGGTACCATGTACACGCGTTGATAGGGGACCCCAATCACACCGCTAGCTTTTAGAAGATATCACGAATGTTCATCAGCGAACATATATGACATATATAAGGATATAAGGCACAATGGGTGAGCTATTCTTCGTTTCATATAATTACCACAGATGACTAACTATATTTTTTACAAACAGATAAGTCGTATTGGCTGATAAAATGAGACTTTTATCAACATTTTCACCTTCGGACGAATAAACCGAGAAAAAAATTGCATGTTTCACATTCATCGTCCATTGATTGTACACTAATTTGTACTCATCAATAGATACTGAATCGAATTTATTAATCTTTTGATGGCCAATGACCCCCTGGATCATAGAATCGAGGCCGATAGATTGGCAATGATAACGTTCGCAATGGACCCGCGCTTCCAAATGACAGTCTGCAGGTGGTAAGGATTCGGCCTGACGGTGGTCTGCTGTCAATGGAATGAGCTTTACTCGAGTAATAGCGATCACTTTTACTAATCCTGTCACGTGAGGTTAATTGTTTTAGCTTATTAAACATTCGCATTGCTTCACAACCGACAGACGAACGGTATAATATTTGAAAAAAAAGATATGAAACACACAAATAGGCGACAAAATGTAACAAATAAAAGACGTATTTGCATTGCAAAATATCATATTAGTGTATTGTGGATATTTCATGGAAATAATTTGATAGTTTCGTAAGATATTTCCCCAATTTCTAGCTCATTATTGTCAAAGTACTTGTTTGTAGATTCGTTTATACGGCATCTCAAGAGTACCTGCCATTGGAACGACCGATAGTTCTAAGAAATCACACAAGAGAACTTAACGACATCAACTCCCACCAAACTTCCGTGCTTCCAAATTTTTAATCATACTGTCTGCAGGACCTGGTGGTGAGGATACTATCTGGCGGTGGTAGGCTATAAATTTAATGGGCTTTACTCGAGTAAACATTTGTGTAAATATTGTTGGGAAAGGGGCTGCATTAAGTTTTTATAATCCCTTGTAACGTTTGTTGCAATACATATGTTTAAACCAACTCTATAGTCATAACACATTGTACAAATAGAATTTCCACTAGACGTAAGACCACCTGCAGCCGTTACATTTCATAGATTGCAACCACTGCGGACAGGATCCACAAACTGCGGACAGGATCCACAAACTGCTATCAGGACCATTCATTATAAAAAAAAGAGCAGTTAACTAATAACACTTTACTCGCCCTTCAGAATACAAGTATATGGGAACAATTACTATTCGACGTCTATTTGAATCTATAATTTTTTCAAAGATAATCAGTATTTTCTTGTTAAAAATGGGATATGAATACATAAATTGTGGATATCTGAATGGATGTTAACCATTTACCCAACAAACCGGCCAAAAACGGCCAAAATAAAGCTGCAACAGCCTAAATTATCTTGGGTCTGTCTCAATAAAACCATACAAATATGGATATCATTGGAACCGGCTCATTGACCACATTCTGATGGTTACAGTTATGCCCTGTGCCAATGCATTCTCTTATATATGCGAGTCGACCATAGGTCGCCTCGCATATATAAGAGAATGCATTGGACTTTTTACCATTTTTTCTTACATTCTTTAACAATTTTATAATTTTTAATGTGTTAAGCCAATGCATTCTCTTTTATATGCGAGGCGACCTATGGTCGACTCGCATATATAAGAGAATGCATTGGCACAGGGCCGTTCTGTTGGGTAAAGGGTTAACAGAAGAGCAGTATATCATGCATAGGTTCTTTTGTAATTCACTCGGCCGCTAACAAGTGCTATGGTCTTGATAGTTTGTCCTCACCGTGTGTTTTTTCCATCTGTGTGTGACATTTGCTTACAGTTTGCTACCCAAACTATTCCCTGTGACCAGTGCTTAACCACTGCTATCTCCCGTGCAGGACCGGTTCACATGGGGTGGGGCTGCAAAGAAAAAAATATGTCCGCCTAAGTCGGAATAGGATGAGTGGTTACTGTACCATTAGAGTTGAAGGTGTCGGTATATATATCATTATTTCCTCCAGCTAGGAGAGTATGGTTTAGAAAATACATGTTACAATCAAATTATAACATAATAATACAGAAAGGAAAGTAAATAATAATTCTCGCCATCACGAAGCACAAGCACTCGTCCAAATAATATCGCACGGATACACAATGTCTACATTAAACACACACACAAATGCCCCCGCCTAAAACATCATTTGTGACCCGCCATATCAAATCCAGTCGTAAGTCGGGATTTTTTTTACCCTGTGCCAATGCATTCTCTTATATATGCGAGTCGACCATAGGTCGCCTCGCATATATAAGAGAATGTATTGGCCTAACAATTTTTTAGAATTTTTTTTAAATAAATGTTTCTTACAATTTTTAGGACATAAAATAAAAAAAAACATCAATTACCCTGCAGGGAGCCCCACACATATATAGAAGAGTGTCGTCTGTTCATGTTTGTCTGGGGCTCTGTATGGGTAAAATTATAATATTGTTAAAGAATACAAGAAAAAATTATTAAAATTGTAAAAAATTGTTAGGCCAATGCATTCTCTTATATATGCGAGGCGACCTATGGTCGACTCGCATATATAAGAGAATGCATTGTCACAGGGTAAAAAAAAATCCCGACTTACGACTGGATTTGATATGGCGGGTCACATTTGTTGGATGTCAAACTAGGTTGAGATTATTTGAATGTTCCATCCGACAGTTCTTGCAAAATGTGTGTTTCAGACCAATAGTCCAGAAGAAGTCGATTATGTTCTATCGTGGATCAAATGTTACGTTAAAGGTATCCATGCAAATCGTGGCACAAAAGGTAGCAATTGAAATATCCAACATTTAGGAATTTCGCCCAAGAGATGAAAATCACATGCGGAAATTTGAAAATCGCTGTTGATGTATCTATTTGGACTAACAGAATAAGAAAGAGGGCAAGTATTAACCCTTTCATGACTTTTATGCTTCCTGATTTTTTGCGAAAACCCTGTGCCACTGCATTCTCTTCTATATGCGAGTCTCCCATAGGGCGCCTCGCATATATAAGAGAAAGCTTTTGTCTAACAATATTTACATTGATCTTGTAAGGCAGTTCATACTCGTATATAAATTGTCTTTTCTGTGTTAGATACAGTTGTTTTAACTGAGTCTGATTCGAGGATCGACGCTGAAGTCGAAAAGGGCATGTTAACTCTTCCATGACTGGAGCTTCGTGAGTTTTTGCGAACACCCTGTGCCAATGCATTCTATTATATATACGATCCTCCCATATATATAGCGAGATAATACATGGCCTAACAATATGTACATTGAACTTGTAAGCCAGAGCATTCTCTTATAGATGCGGGGCTCCCTATGGGATACTCGCATATATAAGAACTCGCATCCATAAGAGAATGCACTGGCACAATATATTTAATGTTGCACCAGCGCAGCTCCCGTCATAAAAGGGTTAACCTAATGAAATGGAAAAAAAACTGTCCTCAAAATTAATATAAACAAGTTATTTCTTATAATGAAATCCCAGTATTGGTCAAAACAACTAGTTTTTACCAAAATATATTTCATAAATGTCAATGTATTCTATTATATATGCGAGCCTCCCATAGGGAGATCATACATGTCCTAACAATATATACATTGAACTTGTAAGCCAGGGCATTCTCTTATCGATGTGAGGATCCCTATATGGGACACTCGCACATGTAAGGACTCGCATCTATAAGAGAATGCACTGGCACACTATATTTAATGCTGCACCAGCGCAGCTTCCGTCATGAAAGGGTTAACTCCCTAGTTAAATGGAAAAAATGTGCAACGCTTGTCTTGTGATTCTATTTCCAGGACACAGAGGCGTCGATCAAAGGGAGTGACCGATCTGCCAAACCCAGCCATCTTGCAAGACTCGTTCTCATTCCAAGGACAATCTTAATATCACACATCAAGAAGAGCTCTCGTGTGTACAAAACAGTAACATTTATAACATGCGTCCTGTTGTATCTCGTATACTTCGGAATAGCACTTCACAGACATTTTGGAGATAGAGACTCTGTTATTCTTATAATTATCACATGCATAGGTATCGGCGTAGGAATATTCAATTCAAAATTTGTGAAGCATATCCAGTCTCCAAAAGCTATCTGGTCGTTTCTCGGCCGCGCAAAAAGATACAGACGTTACGTCCGATGGTGAGTATTTCAGGGTATAGATTTACTATTCCATACATTATATGCAATTGTAAAAATATAGCGGATCTCCAACTAGTTATGCTGGGAGCCTGGGATATAAGATTTTATCTAAAGAGTTTGATTAATTTGATTCACAACGAGTCGTAGACGAGTTGTGAATCAAATTTATCAAACGAGTTTATAAAATATTAAATCCCAAAATAACGAGTTGAAGATCTTGTATATCACATGAAAAATAATAGAGGTTTATACCTTTTTGTCAAATCAAAATCCTTGAAAGAAGCTGCAAAATGCATACATTTACAGCGTTGTATGAGACGCTTCACAACCATATACGACATTATTGCGCGCTCTATGCTGGCGACGGAAAATATAGTCCCCCACTTTGCCTCTTTGTTTTTGTGTCTATTTTCGTTAGTGCAACGAAGTTGGACAATAATTTAACTTTAATGAACACAGCAATTAGTTTGCATTGTCTGGTGTTTATGTCAAGCGCAGCTTTTCTAAATAGTATTAATGCGCCCCACTCAATGTAAATGCGCGCGGTCATTTTGTTGGCGCGATGCCAAGTGATCTGTAATAAGTGAGAGCATGGGCGTAGCCAGAATTTTTAAAAGGCGGGTTCGAATATTAACTTGTGGGGCACAGGATCGAGTTGAAAAGCTCCGACCGCGGCGCGTGTGAAGGTGCAGGAAGGTCCCTTTACCGCAGGTTGGGGTCCGAGGGGCCTACCCCGGATTTTTTGTTTTAATTGAACCCATCGAGTGCGAATCTGGAGCATATTTGACGATTATTTGTGTAATATCTGCACGTATATTAGAGAGGTAATAATGTTTTGGATTTGCTCTACCGATTATGTGAGAATATATGACATAGCAGTGTTTGTCTTCATACATGATCAAGTTTTATGTACTGATGTTTTCTCCATGTATGGGACCGTGACCGCGTGTAGTATCGACTCGGGTAATAAAGAACGATGACAAAACCCAACCATCCCCAGATATAATCTGCGTATTATATCCCTTTGCGATATTATGAAGTTATTTTATGAAGGCCTACACTCAAAATTGTTATGTTATTGGCTGAAGTGGGCCATATAATATATGGAATTGAACGACAGTCAATCAATCACTAATTGCCACCATTATCGTTAGATCTATATGCACGTAGAACATGATATGTAAAGCTTGGAATGTCCTGCGTATTTATTTTCCTATACTATATACATTAACAAACTGTATTTGACTTATTCTATATGTAATCTATAACCCCCGACCTTCTACTTATACTTTCTGTGAAATTACGCATTTATGATCCAGAGTAACGAGTAGCTGCAAAAATAGTGGGCACATGCTTAATCGCTATACGCTTTCTAAATTCGAATAATTATTTTCAAACTAATGTTTAGTTATCTTCATACTCTCTGCTTAATACCATACAAGATCTATTCGAGAATTTTACCATACGAAAACTGAAAACTGAAAAAAAAACCTGCAATCAGCCAATCACCACCATTCGCACGGCACAGCATCTCGAAAATAAACAAATACATCTACCTTACTCCTATTTAAATTCGCGGTACTATATTTCACTTGGTTTTGAATTCGCGCACCTAGCTGTGGGAATTCAAAACTGACAACAATATTTTTCTAAAAGATTTGGATTTATTCTCAGAGATACTCAATTGAAATAGTTAAAGACATAATTGGAATAAACTCGAAAGAAGTAAAACCAAAGCCATATACCAGTCAGCTGATTTAAGAAAAAAGCAACACTTGGCTGAGGGTTATGTTGGCATAAATAATTCAGTCTGTTTTGTCATGGTGTCACTGCATGCAACGTTGATAACAAGGGGCGTACATTTGTGCGCCTTCGGCCTGACACATGTATATTTCAACACCGTCTGTGTTACCATAATTTGTTGCTTTGCATAATTATGAGTAATGATTTTTATGTTGATCACCCGCATGTAATATATATCCGTATACAACAGGTCTAGTTGCCTATATTCAGTCCAGCCTTCCATAATGTATATAACTTATCAACATATACATCTGCTTTCCCCTGTGGTTCGCTATAAACTCAGGAGTTGTACTATTTTTCGCTCGGTTTTAAATTCGCACACCGATGAGTGCGTGAAAAATAGCACTGCGCGAATTTAAATACGATTAAGGTATAAGTTTTACACTGCAAATAAGTACAAAAGATTCCAACTGAGAACGCTCTTTATAACCTAACACATTTGGTTGGCGAAAATTGGACGCTCTTTATAAGAGGCGATCATTGATTTTTTTGCCAGGCTGACAAATAAATCCAAACGAGTTAAAACTTCATCTTTCGAAAGTCGGCATATAGCTATCAAAACATCACATCCATGGGATCTTGTGTCCGGTTTAATTTTTGTTGTGGTATGGAAAGCACACAGAGGATGGTTTTATGGTGTAAAATTTGGCATTGCATCTTTAAGTTTGGCTTATTTGCCAAGAAATGCCTGCATTTATTTGCGATGTAGACTGCTATCGGTATATAATTCCCTGTAAGTTTAAAGTGATGTGAAACACTCCGGCAGGGTGACCAAATAGAAATGGAGAACAATCTTGCTCAAAGTGTAAGTTTATCGCACACGAAAAAGTCCATAATATGTCTTTAACCTCCAGCTAAACATCCCGGTGTCATATTTTGATGAAATATAGGTTAAATTGGGACAATATATTATACACCGAATTTGATAATCTCGGCGATAAAATGTACGAAATTGGACAAATTGCACTTACTCGTTTGACTACGACTAATGAATTATATAATAACTTTTTTTATGGAATTACTGAATGCAGCCCAGTGTCTGTAAAAAGAAATAGTTTTACCTTGTGCATTAATTTTGCGTTTGAGTGTGTATATTTCTAAAGAAGATGCTTCGTCTTCTTTTAATTAGTCTGAGTGCTCCATGCTTGTGAAATCTATTAATACCAATTTTCTAAATTTCAGAGTAATTATACTGCCATTATAATTTTTATAGTGAACAAAGCACAACGAAGATGAAAGTGAAGTTTTAAAGACATATTATGGACTTGTTCGTGTGCGATAAACTTACACGTTAGTTTTCAGGCTCTATGCCACCCTGGGAAATGTAGCATTCTACTAACATCATCGAAAATTTCAAAGAAATCGACCATACCACTCCACAGAAAACATCGTCTGAACTAAGCTCAATTGTAAATATTTACATCTCAATTCGGGACGCAACAATCGGCGATAAACGAACGCAAACGATTTCGCTATCTGACGTCATTGCATTTAATTAATAAATAAGAATGACGATGTGTGTTGTCAATTTGGATTAATATTCGTAAAAATAACTACTTTGAGCAAGATTGTTCTCCATTTCTATTTGTTCACCCTGCTGGAGTGTTTCACATCACTTTAACATGTTCTTGATGTTTGTCAGGCAAGTCAAAATTACAATGATCGTACCTGATAAAAATCGTCCATGATTTCGTTTCCCAAAAGCAGTGAACGATAAAGAGCTTCTCAGTTAGGTTTCGTTCATTACACTGGCAAGTTTGCATGGAATTGTTTTCATGCATTTTCCCAGAATATGGCATAATATGAACGGTAACATACGTATAAATTGCATGTTTACCAAAGCTAACGACATGTGGAGTAAAATGTTGGTAGTTCCACATGTAACAGTGCTGTTAACATATTGCTTCAAAATACATGTATGGTTTATTCTTTCGAGATAAGTGCATCATATTTGCTGGCAAATTTCGATACTAGTGGAACTATATAGTTTTTACTTCTCTTACAAGCTGTGGTATAGATGCATTTTATAAGCATTTATACATTCTGTTTCTGGTACATTGTATAGCTTTCTGTACCGAAATTCCTGCAAATGAATACCTGGCAAATGAATGCCTGGCAAATTTGCGAGTGTATGAACGTACCCTTATGCTCGTTTGTTCTCGGGAAGCGTGACCACGCGACCCAGGTTGTCCCATATTTTGAGTAAATATGTTTATATTATATATGGAATTGAACGACAGTCAATCACTCATAGCATATAGCCCATTATCGTTAGATATATGTGCATGCAGAACATGATATGTAAAGCTTGGAATGTCCTGCGTATTTATTTTTCTATAATATATACATGAACAAACTGTATTTGACTTATTCTATATACATGTAATCTATAACCCCCGACCTATAACAAGGTGTTATAGTGTTGCATACACTGTGTCTATTCGTTCATAATTGGCAATGATAGTGAAAACAAGTTTGATATGCACACATTCATACAGCGTCACTTTAATTGAAACTGAACACAATGCTGTCCACTTTAGACAAAGCAACGTCATATGGCGACATGCCATGGGACTATTGATTTGATTCACATTAAAATCAAATTTTCACCCCGGCGTAAAAGTGGATTTCACTGAAACATTATACGGACCTCAATTTAATGTGAAATAATATAGTTTCGGCCGATCATGCTTTTGCTGACTGCTTAAGTGCCCGCGTCGCCTGACTTCCAGGGTGTGACGGTTTCGTTGGCTCGGGCAACTTCGGGGGTTCATGCATTAACTTAACGAACCCCCGAAGTTGCCCGAGCCAACGACCTGTCGAATCCGGGAAGGCAGACAACGAGGGCACCTCTGTTTTCAAGGGCGGGTTCGTCCGGACCCATCGAACCCTAGCTGACTACGCCCATGAGTGAGAGATATAGAGGATATGAAATGAGTGTTTCTCTCATATGATATTTATGAAACGAGTCTAAGAATTTTCAGTTTTCTCGAGCCTCCGGCGAGAGAAAACTGAAAATTCGTGACGAGTTTCATAAATATCATATGAGAGAAACACGAATTACATATTCTATTTATCATATGACACCTATAAATTGATTATGATGTCCAAAACGCACACAAATCACTAAATAGCTATATGACATCGGCAGCAAAAGGTTAATGTGACGTCACTTCATTGCACCGGAAGCCCAATTACACCTGGTGAACTAGCAGAAATAATATGCACGCGAAGATATAGTGCGCTATTCTGTTCTCAGTTTGTGACATTATATCGTATGTTTATTAGATAAATACGAATTACATATTCTATTTATCGTATAACAATGTCCAAAACTATATATTTCAAGATTATAATTGCGAGAATTTCGGCATCGCGTTGATTGACGCGCACGAATTTGACCTGCATTTAGTTAGAGATACGGCTTGGCTCAGGCTGCCATTCAGCCAATCAGAACACACTTTTTGTCAGCAAACCAATCAAATTATCGGAAGGTGATATGAACTAGTAGTTCATATGAAATTGATTTATGACACACTTTCCAACGTAAATAATGATTGAGTCATATGATAAAATGAAATATGTAATGGCTTTTTAAATGATATAATAGGAGTTTCATGTGGTGTAGCATAATCGAATGAACACAATTGTGTATTGTCTCACACTCTCTCATGATTAAGAACAACTGCCACAATCTGTATAATGCTATTTCAACACTTAAGAAATAACTGGATTAAGGTTATTCAGTTACATGTTGGAAGACAAATTCTGTAACGCGCATAGTAAATTTGTCAAAATTAATACAAACAATTTATTTGTTATAATGAAATCCCAGAATTGGTCAAAACATCTAGTTTTCACCAAAATATATTTCCATAAATTTATACACCCATGCGATCAACAATTATGTATTGGGAAGTTGGAACACACGCCTGTCAATCACGCTTCCAGTTTGAGAGTAACTTGATTTTAATGATTTTCATTTGTCGGACAATTGCAATCAAGAATGCTGCACAGGGACGTTGCTAGCTGGTTCAAACCGGGGGGGGGGTGAGACCATGCAGGATTAGGTCTAATAAAATTTCCAGAATTTGGTTTTGAGTAATGCAAAATTCCAATATTGGCTTAATGGCTGAATAATTTGGGTTTATATATGTTCTTTTTAAGAGTATGGACTGCATGTGTAAATAAAGACACTGACACTAGTAAAAAGAATGACATACATGTAGCATTGATCCATGTTTTATGTATTGAGTACACTGTGGGTGCAGTACATTATATAACGTTATTATACAATGTTGTGTACAGTATGTGTTTTTCTTGTACGATTACAAGAAAAACTCATACTGTACACAACATTGTATAATGACATTTTTATTATCCATCTGTAAGTTTATCCAAATTTTGGGAATAAATCTTTTGTGGTTATTTTTGGTATTTGTCGGCACTTAATTCTCGGTAAAAGCCTGTATTTTGATCATCAGAAAGCATGATTTGGAAAGTAAACACGGAAGTGAGAAAAAAAACCTCAATGCGGAAGTGAAACGTCTGCTAAAATCCATCAGTGTTGCGCGCGCAACACAATTTCACCGATTCATTTCGAAATAGAGTTAATTCGTGACGTCACGGAGTCACAATAAAAAGTGATATTGTAGGCGGACTGAGTGTACAGTCGTGAGACCAATATGACTTTCAGGAGTCCAATATGACTTTTTCCAGGACTATCACGTGGCGGCTTTTGCCAAATCGGAAATGGTGTTAGTTAAGGGATGGACACTAATACTTGATATTAATCAGAATATGGTTGAGGAATGAATGCGAGTTTAAATACATGTATTCAAATTCGAAGGAGTCATAAGTTATAACTAACACAGTTGTAACAAGTATGTATGCTGATTGATTGTTATATTATTTTTTAAGCTGTCCTCAGAAAGATATGGATATTTAACATTACTTATAGACTATAGTGACTTTGAATATATGACATATATGGTTGGTAACACATACCAGTCTGAACTTGAAGGAAAAGTTTTGCTTTCAATTTCATATATACATGTATGTTCAGGTAATGAGCATTACTGGAATTTATTTACTCTAATGACTGTGTATTAACTTGTAGTATTGATATTACATTGCTACCGTGCAGGACAAATTTAATTAAACTGATTATTATACTGCTATGAGAGGAACTAAATGTATACGTGTAAGTACAACTATTGGAATTTGAGTCATGAAGTTTCGAACTATTGGAAATTGTGGTCCTCATTGGGGTTGAGACACCCCCGCACCCCATTTAGTTACGTCCCTGTGCTAGCATCGGACTAGATATGCGTACGGCTATACTTTCTGGAAGAGTGACCGACACCGGTGACCGATTTATGTTATCGAGAAATATAACATTTTACAATATTTCGTGAATTGGCAGATTATGATTAAATTATTAAAGGTACTCAATCCGATTAAGCACCCCTCAATTACTATTTATTTGGCTTCGGGGGTAAAAATTCGAGGCGAGGAATCCATCCATCAAAACTCAGAGTGATCAAATATCGATTTAAAAAATCTATTATTTTTCACCACCTGGAATATTTAGTGGGTCAGTAAAAGTCGATGAGAAGTCTAAATAGCGGATGAAGATGGATAACTCTAAATCAAGTGGCTCTTTTGTGTCAGATAATTGACAAACCGGCAAAATTTCATTGAACAAAATGTTGATAAATAACAGTTTTTTGGGCAATTTTATACTATAGTGGACTGTGGTTAGCATTATTTTTGGGCAATTAATCGATTCTGATAACTGAAGCGGTATTTCAAAAAAAAATTGTTGTTGTTGGAATCTGATGATATGGGGACCATCGAATCGGATTGAGTACCTTTAAGATATATATGACATCAAAGCATGAGTCGTCTGACAATGGCGCACAAATAGACTTGATCCACCATTCGAGATATAATAAATACTCACAGCACTGTGGGGGAACTACTCCTGGTGATTTGGTTCTCTGCTGAGTTTTATTTACATTATTTACCGAGTGAAGTTTCCGATTCTTTGCATTTTTGCTCATTTTCGTGACATCATCACACTCAAATCAATCTTTCTGCCGCATCATTCCAAAATATCCACTGGGGGATGCAATCAAACATTTTTGAGAAAACAAGCTTTAAAGGCACGGGCGGCGTTCGTTGGAGAAATATTTATATTTGTTCAAATAGTACATTGTCGTCAAGATGTACGATGGTGTACGTAAACAAGAGCCTGTTCGTGTTATAGAAGTTTTGCTTCTGTTTATATAACACAGCTAAATTCTATTGGTTAATCACACACAAATTATATAAACGCTCTTTATTATTTCCATATTAGGAAAACAGTAACACATAACGCTCTTTATGTTTACCATATCCGGATCTAAACAAAAGCCAGGAAACGTAACGTTTTTTGCTTTTGTTTACATAATAAAGGGGGGGGGGGGGTTGACAATAACATACTGTTTATGTCATATTTCTGATTGGCATAAGAACAAGGTCTGTCTATATCTTACTATCCTTCTGATTATGGCGTTTTTTGACGGAGGTGAATATTTTAACAGCATAACAACCGCCAAGGCCGCCCGTATCTTTAAAGCAAAACTTGGGAAGGTTCAGGTTCTCTATTGGTGCTTCTTGTTGATGTTATTTCGCTTCATTTGCGCGTAAATTTGACATATCTCTTCTCTAAACTTATTGATTGAGAGCTATACAATAAGACGTTTTAGCCAGAGGGATAATAATGTAGCTCATATCACTGGGAAATATCTGTTTTCTCTTGTTAGCTCAATTTGACGAAGTAAAGTTTGAGCTATTGCCATGGGTTGGCGTCCGTCGTCCGTGTGGGCGTCCGTTCGGAAAGTTACCGGATGATAACTTTATTTTGGGATATTGGATGAAAATCAAATTTGGTATGTGAGTTTATAAGCTCAAAATACATATCACGTTTGAATATGGGTTCGGTCTGCCCATTTTTGCCGCAGTTATGGCCCCTTTTCGATCTAGAATCCGTCCGTCCGTCAACCAATTTCCGTTAGCACACCCTACAAGTCACATCTCTCATCCGATCGTCAACAAACTGCATACTGATATTCGGGGTGACCTGTAGATAGGGGCCTCCTTTTTGTTTTTACCGAAATTCGTTAAATAAAAAAACATGGCCGCCAGCTGCATTCTATCGGACTTGCTAATGGACCTTAATACCTATATAAGTCAGTGTCGCCTATCACCAACTATCATGTTTATAACTAACTATGTAGTCATATTGGTAGAAATTAAGCTGATGACATGCGCTAAGGCGGAGAATCGAGATATTCGCAGAGAACCGAGCACTCGGTAGATAATCGGAGCCCTCTTTTGTTTTAGGGGTGTTTTTCTGCTGGCGGTATCGTTGCTCTATTTTTATCGACACTTCACTTTCATTTCACTTCAGATAGTTTTCTTCCTGGTGTATATACATACTTTTACTATAATTATTTATGTCTGTAGTGTAAAGTATCATAATCATATCCAGGCTTCACTGTTGGATTGATTATGTTGTATATTTTATGCATACTTAAACTTTTGATATAATTTATATATGTTTTTGTATGTGTGGATTATTATTCCGATTGGCAGGAATAAAACAAATTTAAAAAAAAAAAATTTGGGTAGGGAAATACGTAAAACAGGTAAAAAAAATATATAATGCCATATTTTAAAATTGGTATTTTATTTTCCAGGATGTTATATGTTGGAGCCGCAGCGTCCATACTAGCGTACCTTATACTAGAGAAATCCTTGGAAAACCCGGACAACATCCAGTCATTATGTGGACTTTTTCTTCTCATAGCTCTCATGTATATATCATCCAAGAATCCATCAAGGGTGAGCTTTCTTTGTTCAGTTGTTATGGAACATTGCTTGATGTAAACAGTATCTATTACACGATCCTACCCTTATTCCATTCAATAAACCCATTCTCAAAATTGTGATATGCAACGTTCCTTGCATAACAGGAAATAGTGCCAGGTGTAGCAATATGTATTGTTGTTGCGCAAACGTGAGCTTTGACAGCAAATGTAGATCTATAGTACTGGATTTTGTCTGCTCTTGTAATTTTGGGGAAATCGCATACACTATTAAATTGCCGGTATCCATAGTTCTCGAAACGTTCTCCGCATCTCAAAACACGGCTTTGAGGAATCTATAGTACAGGGCCCTGGTGTACCCGCACATCATCTCCCCGTGAATAAACGTTAAAGTGAATGACACAACACTCTTAATTTGCAATGGAAAAATTTACCTCAATCGTCAGTAATTACATGTATATGCTTCAACATAATCCAAATGATTCCATATAAGACTACTTTATTTTGAAACACCTATCAAACCGGCCCACCGTGTGATAAAATGTTAACAGTTTTAAGCCTGAAGCCCTCATTTATAGGAAACAAATTGAAGTGTCTTAAATCATGATGGGCCTTGTCACAAGTCAACTGGAAACGACACCCAAAAGCTTAAAGCTTGTTGTCCAATCACTTTCATATCATCAATATTAATACTTGTTTTGTAATATACATGAATAATGACTAATGTGGAATACATACTCTTTACACCAAAATCATCTATCGTTTCAGGTTAAATTTCATACAGTGTATTGCGGATTTGTTCTGCAGTTCGCATTCGGGGTTCTAATCCTTCGTTCGCGGTGGGGTTTTACTGCTTTTCGCTGGCTGAGTGATCAGCTAGTTGTCTTTTTTGACTTCTACAAAGTTGGAGCGGAGTTCGTGTTTGGAGAGACGTACGGTGAACATTTTCTCTTCTTCGGCGTAAGTGGAAATTTTACAAGCAATGTTATTTGTTCTTAGCCGACTTTAACCCTTCCATGACTAAAGCATCCTGGAAATTTGGGAAAACCCTTTGCCAATGCATTCTCTTATATATGGGAGTCTTCCAAAGGGAGCCTCGCATATATGATATATCATCGGACTAACGATATTTACCTTGACCTTGTAAGCCAGTGCATTCTCGCATATATGTGAGGCTCTCTATGGGAGACTCGCATATACAAAGGATAATGTACTGGCATGTGATATTTAATGCTGCACCAGCGCAGCTCCTGCCACGATAGGGTTAAATTGAACATATAAGGCCAAATTTCCCCGTTTCTGAGGACAATTTGAGATCCATGTGCGCATCATGAACCTCGTAGAAGGGATAACACCTCTCGTTAAGTGGTCTAATATAAATGCTATGATATTGTTGTACAAGCCTTGTAATAGTGTGTCTGTCATTTGTATAATGATGTTTCCCAGAGGTTGAATTTAGTGACGCTATACCGCACAGTGGGCTATATAGCATCACCATATTCACCCTCAGGGAACCTAATTCTGCTTAGGCCTCAACTGCTATGGGAGACCTAGGATCAGATTGAAGTTCGCCAGTTGAATTTGATGATGTTCAACCATTTGTCAACTCGATTTTGCATTTTATCTTCTGCAAATATTAGTGGATGCAGAAACTGAAAAGAAGGGGAAAAGTACATAAAAAACAATGTTAATTTGAGACTATAATTACTTCCCAGAAGATGAGGGTTAAGCAGAATGAGGTCTACAGATGGCGAATTTAGTGATGCTAGCCCGATGTGTGGTGTAGCGTCACTAAACTGACCATCTGGGGACCTCATTCTGAAAATGACATGCAGACACACTATTTCAAGGCTTGTTATTGTATCCTACTACTTGAGCCATTGTGTCGGCGAAGCAAAGTCCGCAAAAATGACAATATTGACAACAATATGTTTCTTTGGACAATAATAAATGAAACATTGACAAAAGGACAAACATAATTATCTTATTATACAGCAGCATGACCTAGGTGGTTGTCTTCCCGCTGCCGCTATATAAACAGTGCAATATGAAATGTGATCGCATAATTATGTACAATTATACAATTGGACCGTATCAGTGGTACTTTTTCGTAACAGCGTTGCTTTGACCAGCTGACATCTTAGCTTAATAAGCAGAACCTATCAACAGCATACCTAAAACAGCAGGGTGCAACAGCATCGTAGAGGAGAGTGGGTATTATAATTTGTTTTGTTACCCAATAGTAGAGTTTTACTTCGTAAATCATTGGGATTTAGAATTAACTGGTTGACCCCAAATTCGCGTTCGTAACGCCTCAACGAACTGTTGCCCGCCCTGAATTAACTGTTGCCCGGTTTGCAATCACGGTCAGCTTTCGTGAAGTTACGAGTGAACTGTTTACCGACCCGAGCGAACTGTTGACTGGCTCCGAGCGAACTGTTGACTGGTCCGAACGAACTGTTACATGGTTTGCAATTTCCGTGACGTTTCGGCTATTTCCGGAAATTTCCGGTTTCGTTTTTTAATAATACCGGATTTCCGCATTGTCACTGTCACGCTCGAAAAACAACACAATTATTTTGAATTAATCGCTGAATATGTCTCGATTTTCTGATATTTCCGAGGATGATTAATTAATTAATTAAAGAGTGTGATTAATTAGCAATGACCTGATTATATACAAGTAAATGTATTGGGTAACAAAGTAATTATTTCATGTCTTTTGGGAACTGGCAAAATTGTTGTCCCTCGAAGGCCCGAAGGCCTTGGGCAACAGTTCGATAGTCATTCCTGATACCTCGGGACAACAATTTTGACTGTTCCCAAAAGACACATGAAATAATTGTTTACTGCACTTACTGCAATCCCATTGCCTGGTACATGTAGTTGTAAGTTATTACATATATTGAGACAAATAAATATGTTTAAACCAACATCGTAGCTAAATCAACAGGACCAACAAGCATCATAGCTAAATCAGCAGAACATATACCAGCACCACAGTATTGTCATTGCCGGGCCAGTTTACCGACAACGGTCTAGTCGATCTTTGACCATGCATTCGCAATATGTTGAGATCTATTAAACACACACCAATGCGACCGTTTTGCAGCTAGGCCAACCCTGCATGAAGGATTTACTGTTCACAAAATCATCATGTTCATGCATAATTGAACTCTGAGCTACATGCGCGTATATATATGGACCGACAACAGGTCAGAATCTCGCTTGGATCAGGAAAGTCAACTATAAATTAGGATGCCGTAAATATTTTGGAGTAAACAATGCGAACTGTTTCCCAAATTCATTCAAAAAGCGAAACATTCGTTAGATAGTTTGATGCTTTTCTGTGTATACAATCCCAACTACATGTATATATTAGTGCATCATGGATTCATAGCAATCTAAGCCTTTCCATTAACTGAACCAGAAGGACAATAAATTGGATACCACCAGTGCGATATGCTAACACTATGTTCACAATCATTGATCCACAAAATTAAATTTTG
The DNA here is from genome assembly GCA_032622095.1 of Siphonodentalium dalli. Taxonomy (NCBI): domain Eukaryota; kingdom Metazoa; phylum Mollusca; class Scaphopoda; order Gadilida; family Siphonodentaliidae; genus Siphonodentalium; species Siphonodentalium dalli. The sequence continues at coordinate 117,812,629 of CP136068.1, read as the reverse complement.
GACCAGCACCATAATTATACAATACAGTCTACACTTCCAGATGCCTTGCAGAATGCCACTATCGCTTGACGCCAATGCATTGACGCCAGTTGGCTAATCCTAGCGATTTGAGAGAGAGAAAAAAAAACAGTTTGTGTGTGAAACACTCAAGAACAAATATATTTTGAAAAACAATAATGCCTGAGCTGGTGTTTCTAAATCGATGAACATATTGATTATAGTCGATTTTCAACAACTAATACAACCAGTATTAAAATATTTCGCAATAAATATTTTTCTTAATGTTTGATACGCATATATAATGGCTTTTCCTGGATGTGTTCAGATTATCAGTGAACAAGACAAATTAAAAAAATATTTAACGGTACTTTTTGGCAACAGCATCAGTTTTCCCAAACAGCATCATAGCAATTCAGCAGGGCCCAACGGCATCATAGCACATTAGCAGGACCACTTGACCAGGGGTGTTACTATGCCGGTAATGTTATCTTGCAAACGATACTGCACTGACCTATAATACTGTGTGTGAACGGAAGTAACATTGCGTACGAGTTTTCGCAGTACTGTTATAAGAAGCGGGAAACATATTAAATTCGCCCAACGAAGAACATCCTAATTTCGCGTAAACGAGTATCGTGATTTGTTTGTAAACAGCTATTCGTCGTTGTCTCGACATAAAATCAGACCGAAATCGATTTGTAATACATTCCAGTTACTTGTGACGCATACAAATATATGTTGAAATCTGCATGGCTTTGTTATTATAACTTGACGAACTCGTTTTCTGTTGACTGGATATTTTCGCCCACTGTACGGACAATATAATAACACCATACCTCGAATCACAGTACTAAGAACACGCGTACAAATAATTAATCCCGTTCATCTACAGTATAGTGGGGTTACTCATAAAACACACGCCATTTGATCCGCCACATTCACGACCATTACTTGACCAATGGTATTTATTTTTCAGTTGTCGGGTATCATCATCTTTGTTGGATCGGTCATCGAGGTGCTGTATTTTTACGGTGTGATGCAAGCCGTTATATTGCACTTCGGTAACTTCCTTTCATTCTGCATGGGCACTTCTCCGTTGGAATCCATCGAAGCAGTTGCAAATATCTTTCTCGGCATGGTGAGTGATGGGGGTATTAAAATGACAAGGCAACATTAAAGGGGTGCTGTGTGCTGTACACTAAATCCGACCATTTATGGGACCATCTCCTTTTATACTCAACAGATATATGCAACAAATGAATGAAATTGAGCCATGGATGAGTGTAAAATACACTCATTTACTGTATGAACGATATAATCACGAAAATGATTTTATGATTCCAGCCATTTATTCATTTTCATTTTAATTACCATGTTATATGTATCATTCATAGAGCACATGTGTGTATTTGTCACTAAGATGTGGCTCAAATTCATTTATTTGTTGCATATATTCTGTTGAGTATAAAAGGAGATGGTCCCATAAATAAGCCGGTTTAGTGTACAGTATCCCTTTAAGTATTGTAATTATTATGAATTGCATGTAACATTACGCATTATATATACAAGGCTGTTCACGAATGGTCGGGTTTCAATATCTAGCAGCACGATCGGGATTGGACACGGAGAATATGCCCATCGCGACGTCATATAATCTGTAAGTTATAATTTTAACCGCGACCACGACGTACATGTACATGTATCCGATGGTGGCACGTTCTCTACATGTTTCTACTGTTCGAATCGTCGATAAGAGATCGTATCGTCTTGGTCCACCGATCACGAATGCCCGATAGCTCCGATATGAATGCAGCACAGGAGCAAAGAGCGACGACATATCTTTTCCATCAAACATTTTTCAGACTTTAGAATGTGGAATGACATAATACAATGCATATTTTAAAGTAGATATTCCGGTTTCATATGGAAATCATTTTCGTATCTAAATGATCTGGTAGCTTACTTATAGGATGAACTATCCATGCATCATCTATAAAACGACAAATAGGTTCTCGAAAGAAGTTTATAAGCAAGTGTAATTTTAAGACATTGTTGTGATTGGGTGGGATTAGAACCCCGGCCCATGACGGCGAGCGTGCCTTGCTACTCATAATCCGACGTCAATACCACACGGCTAACGATGAGACCCCCCCAAAAGAAGCTCAAATGGTCGCTGTAATCGGAGACGTATATATAACATGCTATAATGTGCCATATATATATATTTGCGAATGTCTGTCTGTGTTCTATAGAAATTCACAGGATATCATCTTGATAACAACAGAGTGGTCTATGTGGGATACCTTTTTACGAGAAAGATAATGGTGCGGGTTATAATTTTCTAAAGTGACGCTGTTATTGTCAGGGGCATAAAAAAGGGGAGGGGCAGAACAAAAGAAGAAAAAAAGTCGCCGATTTCCACCAAACTTATACATAATCCTCTCCATGATACGAGGAATCTAATGCTGTGGTTTATATATGTCAAAGGGGGCGCCAGTTGAGTCAGGAGTGCATGGAAGGGAGAGGGGCACAAGAATTGATAAACCTGTTTAGTGCCTATTTCCACCAAATGATACACATTCTTCTCCATGCTACGAGGAATCTAATCGTATGATTTAAATATGGCAAAATTGGTGCCGTTTGAGTCAGAGGTGCAAGAAAGGGGAGAGGGGCACCACAATTGATAAAATTGTTTAGCGCCGATTTCCACTAAATTAATACACATTCTTCTCCATGATACGAGAAATCTAACCATGTGATGTAAACACACCAAATTGGTGCCGTTTGGTTGAAAGATGGAGGGGGGCACTTAATTTTGATAAGAATCTATTTAGTCGCTGATTATCACAAAACTTATACATTATCATCTTCATGACACCAGGAGAGTAACGGTGTGTCTCAAAGCTGTCATACGTGGCGTGTGATTTAAATATGTCAAAAGTGGCATTTAAAGTGTAATTTAAAGGTGGCAAAATAGTATGGGGTGCAATGAATGGGAGAGGGACACCAACATTGATCAAAACTATTTTCAGCGTCGATTTCCACCAGATGGATATAAGTTCTTCTCCACCAAACTTAAACGTAATCATCTCCATGGTATCAGGAGTCTAATCGTGTGGTTAAAATACGCAACATTGGCGACGTTTGTTTAAGAGATGGGGGCACATTATTTTATACGAATTTGTTTGTCGCCGATTTCCACCAATGTTATATATATTCATCTTCATAATGAGTAGAGTTGTCATAGTGGCGCCACTTGAGTCGAGGATATGGCGGCGAAGGACACCATTTATAGAAATGTGTTTAGCGCAAATTTCCATAATCCTCTCCATGATATGAGGAATCTAATGGTGTGGTTTATATATGTCAAAGGTGGCGCCAGTTGAGTCAGGAGTGCATGGAAGGGAGAGGGGCACCAGAATTGATAAACCTGTTTAACGCCGATTTCCACCAAATTCATACACATTATTCTCCAATGATACGAGGAATCAAATTGTGTGGACCCGTTAAAGACGGCAATCAGGACATTCATACAGTGTGTTCGCAAAACAGAAAACATTCATTATATTTAAAGGCACGGGCGGCGTTCGTTGCAGAAATATTCATATTTGTTCAAATCGCCATCAACAGAAGGAACATTAAAATTATAGTTTTGTTCATATGCCAAACATAATCAGCGCGTAAATAGTATATTGTCGTCAATACGTACGGTGGTGTACATCCCGCTCGTGTTACAGAAGTGTTGCTTCTGTTTACATAACACAGCGCAATTCTATTGGTTAATCACACACAAATGCATGATATAAACGCTCTTTATTATTTCCATAACAGGAAAACAGTAACAAATAACGCTCTTTATGTTTATTATATCCGGATCTAAACAAAAGCCAGGTTTTGAAACGTTTTTTTGCTTTTGTTTATATAACAAAGGAAAAACATTTGACAATAACATACTGTTTATGCCATATTTCTGATTGGTATAAGAAAAAAGTATGTCTATATTTTACTATTATTTCTCTTTATGGCGGTTTTTGACGGAGGTGAATATTTTAACAGCATACCCACCGCCAACGCCGCCCGTATCTTTAAGAGATGCATATATTCTTACAAAATGAGGGACCTTGAATCGGTAGAGGATTGCATGTTAGACTGGGGACCTTGAATCGGTAGAGGATTGCATGTTATACTGGGGACCTTGAATCGGTAGAGGATTGCATGTTAGACTGGGAACCTTGAATCGGTAGAGGATTGCATGTTAGACTGGGGACCTTGAATCGGTAGAGGATTGCATGTTAGACTGGGGACCTTGAATCGGTAGAGGATTGCATGTTAGATGAGGGACCTTGAATCGGTAGAGGATTGCATGTTAGACTGGGGACCTTGAATCGGTAGAGGATTGAATGTTAGACTGGGGACCTTGAATCGGTAGAGGATTGCATGTTAGACTGGGGACCTTGAATCGTTAGAGGATGGCATGTTAGACTGGGGACCTTGAATCGGTAGAGGATTGCATGTTAGACTGGGGACCTTGAATCGTTAGAGGATGGCATGTTAGACTGGGGACCTTGAATCGTTAGAGGATGGCATGTTAGACTGGGGACCTTGAATCGGTAGAGGATTGCATGTTAGACTGGGGACCTTGAATCGGTAGAGGATTGCATGTTAGACTGGGGACATTGAATCGGTAGAGGATGGCATGTTAGACTGGGGACCTTGAATCGGTAGAGGATGGCATGTTAGATGAGGGACCTTGAATCGGTAGAGGATGGCATGTTAGACTGGGGACCTTGAATCGGTAGAGGATGGCATGTTAGACTGCGAAATGTATTATAACACAAATGAGTCTGTCCCATTCAAGATATTTTTCCACATGAACGATACAATTTGACAAGAGAGATGGAAATGCGTTGAAGACCTGTTTGAAATAGTGGTGACAGTGTGCAGTCAAATGTAGTTTCTTTTGAGATAAAAGAAAACAGTCAGTAGACTTGTCAGGATCCTCCAATACTTGAAGCTGACAAGGGTATATCACCAGGTACAGATAATTTCTTTCATTTTTAGAACAGACTCATAGCCTAACATAAACAACTTAAAGCCCCGTTCTAGCAACTTTTATTTTAAACTGCAACACCATGGGCAGATGAGCAACAGGGAATTTCTTTAACCCTTTACCCAACAAACCGGCCAAAACCGGCCAAATAAAGCTTCAACAGCCTAAAATATCTTCGGTCTGTCTCAATAAAACCATACAAATATGGATATCATTGGAACCGGCTCCTTGACCACATTGTGATAGTTACAGTTATACCGTGTGCCAATGCATTCTCTTATATATGCGAGTCGACCATAGGTCGCCTCGCATATATAAGAGAATGCATTGGCCTAAAAAAAATCTTTTTTTAACACTTTTTACCATTTTTTCTTACATTCTTTAACAATTTTATAATTTTTAATGTGTTAAGCCAATGCATTCTCTTATATATGCGAGGCGACCTATGGTCGACTCGCATATATAAGAGAATGCATTGGCACAGGGCCCTTCTGTTGGGTAAAGGGTTAAAATAAATAATCAAGACTATTCCCACCACATGCATGCCCGCACTACACAGCAGAGGGTACGTATCACCTGACTTTAACCTGACCAACGCCGGGTAACCCTGCTAGTATCTACTAGTGTTCGGTCCGAATATTCGAATGTTCGAATATTCGCTCGTAAAAATAAATATTCGAATAATTATTTGACTATTCGAATATTCGAGAATAAATCACCGGGCAATTGTGTCCTGGTTTGTTATTAGTCTGAGCGTCTGTTAAAAGTATAGTCTAGTTTCCACTGACCATAAACGAATTAATATGACGTAACTGTAACGTTCTGATTTGATTGGCGTCATGACGTCGAAATAATTTTATTGGCTAGGTGTAAACCAGACCGTGCTTGCATGTGGTCATATGAAGCGGACCTATAAGACATCGTTTTGTTTTGTTTGCGCGTTGTCACTTGTGTGTATAATATGGCGTCAAATTCGAACAAATCAGATATATGGACTCACTTCACGTTGGATGCCAAAACTAAAAAGACAACCTGCAAGCAATCCAGATCATGTTCTTAGTTATTGTGGCACTGTGACCAACTTGTGGAACCATGCATGGGACATTGACTTCTTGAACTTCATAAACAGATAAACTCTTGCTATTAAGCCAAATGACTTTTTTCTCTTTTTTTTTTACGTATAGCATGTGCATGGATAAATATGCTATTTCATTTAAATAATAAATTGGTTCCAAATATGTTATCTATATAATTTTATAATTTATCTAAATATTCGAATACTATTCGAATATTCGCTCGTTATTCGAACCGAATATTCGAATACCGAAATCCGTCGAATACCGAACACTAGTATCTACTATAGACAGACGTTTACGTTGCAAAGACACCAAAACCTCTTCAGAAACGTGATTTTACGTGTATAGACCGTTTGCACCGTTAGCAATTCATCTTTTGTCCGTTAATAAATGCTACTTTGGTCTGTGAAGTCTAAAACTTGAATTGACCGGACTTGATTGATGATTTTAACATCTATCACGAGATATTCTTTATGTGACCCGCCATATCAAATCCAGTCGTAAGTAGGGATTTGTTTTTACCATGTGCCAATGCATTCTCTTATATATGCGAGTATATATAGGTCGCCTCGCATATATAAGAGAATGCATTGGCCTAAATTATTTTTACAATTTTAATAATATTTTCTTGTATTCTTTAACAATTTTATAATTTCACCCATACAGAGCCCCAGACAAACATGAGCAGACGACACTCGTCTATATGCTTCTATATATGTGTGGGGTCCCTGTGGAGTAATGGATGTTTTTATTTTATGTCCTAAATATTGTAAGAAACATTTATTTTAAAAAAATGATAAAAAAATTGTTAGGCCAATGCATTCTCTTGTATATGCGAGGCGACCTATGGTCGACTCGCATATATAAGAGAATGCATTGGCACATGGTAAAAAATTCCCGACTTACGACTGGATTTGATATGGCGGGTCACTTATAGATACATACAACTTTTCTTTGAGCTGCTATAGGTCATGCGGATATCTAGATCCGAATTTGGGGGTTGTTCAGTATCTCAGTTCTCGTGTGGATGTCCTGCGTGGGTTACTCAATTCAAAGAACCAAAATCAGCGACAACACGCCTGGCTAAATGTTCATTCTAATTTACTATGATGCTGGTAGGTCTTGCTAAAATGCTGGTGGGGTAAAAGGCTTTCTGAAGTTTTCATGTTCGTGGCCTTTCGGTTATCTGAACCATTGGAGGAAAACATTATGTCTATAAACATTAAAACTTATTAATTGTAAACTATTTCAATAATATTTAATAATATTGTATAATGCATGTTGTTGCAGCGAATCGACCATACTCGAGATTGGTATTAATGTGGTTTTGCAAGCACCAAATCAGCTACCGTGAAGCTATTTTAAAATAAATATCTTCGAGAGTGTTTTTCTCAAATCGCCCGGATAATACAAACACATCGAAAAGACAATTTTAGGAAACAAATATTCGGCACTTTAAAAAAAAAACATAAGTTTTGCCCAACCGGCATCATAGTAATTCAGCAGGCCCATCGGCATCAAAGCGAATTAGCAGGACCACACAGCCAGAGGCGGACAAGTAGAGCTAATCGTAATATCTTTTCAGGCTAATGCACCCCTTGTGATCAGACCATACCTGGCACACATGACGAAATCAGAGATATTTGCGCTGTTGGTCAGTGGTCTAGCAACGGTTGCCGGAGCAACGCTGGGCATCCTCGTCAACTATGGCGTGAGTAGCAGCTGTACATATAGATAATGTTCATACAGTATGTGACATTCAACTAGAATTTAGTTGCGTTGTGCTACAATATTAAAGATGCATAATCCTATTAAGCGCCCCTCAATTACTATTTATTTGGATTCGGGGGTAAAAGATATTTGATTCGAGTCGAGAACCCACATATCAAAGCTCAGAATTATTAGATATCGATTTTTAAAATCTATTATTTTTCACCATCGAGAATTATTAGTGGTCATATAAACAGTCGACGAGCCGACGGTCTCGGGCTAAATTGCGGATGCAGATGGATAACTAAAATCAAGAGGCTTTCTGTCGATAATAAGGCCAAATGTCGTCGAACAACATGTTGATAAATAACACGTTTCGGGCAATTGGCAGTTGACAGTAGTCGGCATAATTTTTGGGCAATTAATCGATTCTGATAACTGAAGTGGCATTTCTAAACAATATTGTTATGGTTGGAATCTGATTATATGGGGGCCGTCGAATCAAATTGAGTTCGTACCTTTAATACAATGCATATAATATTACAACTCGCTCCTACTAAGTGTTGATGATCGAGTCAGCACCGTTGGCACTACATATTTATCGCCACACATACACTTCATGGATAACTTCGAAAAAAGACTAACACTGTAGGTCTAATGGACAAGTTGTCCATCATGTTTATATACATAATGCTGGATTTCCGACATATTCCTAAATGGTATGCACTGTTATTTGGCCTGACCTGGTCAACGATGATAGCTTGTATCCACAAGTGACCACATTGGACCACATATCGTTTTTCTGTCATGCACCCCCAAATATGTCCTTTCCGATTTGACACACACACACCCCTCACACATGAAAAAAAAAAAAAAAAAAAAACAACAACTACCACTAATACATATCTCGTATACCAGAAAACAATTAGAAATTACGCTTGAGCCCACTACCAGGAGATTTTGTTGGTAAAATAACGGTTTTTAACCTTTTCATGACTGGATCTTCCTGAATTTTCACGAAAACCCTGTGTCATGCATGTATTGGCCTAACAAATTTTATATTATTTTTTATAATTGTTAAAAAATGTAAGAAAAAATGATAAATAATTGGTAAAGAATGTAAAAAATAATGATAAAAAATAAAACAAATTGATAAATTTTTTTTATCAATTTGTTAAAGAATGTAAGACAAAATGATAAAATTGTGAAAGAATATAAGACAAAATGAAAAAAAATGTTATAGAATGTAATATAAAATTATAAAAAATAATAAAAATTGTTAAAGAAAGTGAGAACAATTTATAAAAAATGATAATTTTTTTAAAGAATGTTAGAAAAATTGGTACAAAATTATTAGGCCAATGCATTCTCTTATACACACGAGACGACCTGTGGTCGACTCGCATATATAAGAGAATGCATTGGCACAGGGTCTTTAATGTTACGCCAGCGCAGATCCCGTCATGAAAGGGTTAAAAGATTTGGCATGTTCTAAATGTTATCATGCGGAAATTCCAATGATCGCCTCTGATAAAGACAATCCTTTCATTCGTTTTTCAAACGCGGTAGCTAAGAAATATCGTATTAATTATGAACTCTGTATTACTAGTTTTCATCGTAACTCTGATGGATATTTTTGTGAATATTTGCCTAAGATGTGACATGGATCGATCACATTCAGAATGTCGTTGTCCCAGAATTCTGGTGACACCGGAAATGTCCCTGATGAAATAGCCACATCAGACCAAATAAATATTATATCGCCTAATCAAATTAACTCATGGGAACCTGGAATGTCTGGTGATTTTGTAAACTCTCTTGATTACGAAGCCATAGATAGACTGGTAATTCATCTAGATGACCTTGAGGATAGACATTGTGTTGTACCATCGGACATTTCTGAAGTAAATGATAGACTTAAATGTTTATACATCGATGCCGCATCTTCCACTCTTGGCACACGAACTGCATCAAGCAAAAAATCTAAAACTAAAGCTCGAAATAATTTACCATGGTTCTCAAAAGATTGTAACAATTCAAGGCGACAGTATCGAAAAACGCGGAAACAGTTTAGAACTAACCCAACAGCCAACAATAACCATAGAATGATTGAAGCCAGAAACAATTACAAACGAATTTTGCGTCTAAATAAACGTAATTTTGATACAAGTATGACAAATAAGATCAAACAGTCAAAATCTGAAAATGTCCGCGACTACTGGAAACTGATCAATTCCGTTAATGGCAAAAATACATCAGAAAAAATGCCACCATTAACAGAGTTCTATGATTATTTTAAACATAAGAATGAGGCTGTCCCAGTCGTGAATGTAGTACAAAATCAGAACTCACAATCACTAGATATATCCCTAGACCAATCACCACTCAACAGTGACTTCACGTTACAAGAAATAGAAAATGTGGTTAAAAGCCTAAAAAGCGGTAAGTCACCAGGTGTGGATGGTATCAGAAACGAGTATATCAAGACAACGTTCGATCAATTGGCCCCAGTTTATTTTCGACTCTTTAACTTGATACTCAGGACCGGGGTGATTCCAGAAGAATGGGGTACCGGTATTAATCACCCAATTTTAAAATCAAAGGACCCAAAACAACCCGATAATTACAGACCCACAACGCTAGTTAGTTGTATTTCAAAGCTATTCTCGGCTATCTTGAGCAAACGAATCTACTCATTCCTCCAAATAAATGACCTTTTATCGGAAAATCAAGCCGGCTTTCGAGAAAACTACTCCACTACAGATCACATTTTTACACTTCACTGCTTAATAGATATGGTTAAGAAGAAATCAAAACAAAGCCTATACTGCGCATTTATAGACCTTTCGAAGGCCTTCGATAGTGTTTGGAGGATAGGTCTTTGGACAAAGCTTTTTGATATCGGAATAAACGGCCGTATCCTCAGAGTGATGCATGAATATGTACAATGGAATAAAGTCATGTGTCTCCGTTGGAAACCAGTTTTCACCCCCCTTCCCATGTGATACTGGAGTAAGACAAGGAGGGAACCTCTCTCCTATCCTGTTCTCGATCTACCTCAATGATCTTGAAATATTTCTGTCCCGTGCGAAACAGAAAGGAATTTCCCTATCCCGCCTAAATGAAACTACTTTTTTTAATTTGAAATTATTTTGCCTGTTATATGCAGATGATACTGTTCTTTTTGCAGAAAGTCCAACTGAAATACAAAATATATTAGATGCATATTCATCTTATTGCCATGAATGGAAACTGACTGTTAACAACAGCAAGAGTAATGTAGTCATCTTTGGGAAAGATAAAAAATTTAAACCGTTTTTTCGATTAGATGGACAACAGATAATTGTGGCGGACGAATATAAGTATTTGGGCGTAACATTTACGAATAATGGTTTGTTCAACATAGAAAAGAAGCGACGATGTGAAATAGCAAAAAAGGCTATGTTCTCAATCATATGTAAGGCTAGGAAACTAAAACTGCCACTAACATGCATCATTGATCTTTATGAGAAAACTATTATACCTATATTGACTTATGGTTGTGAGATTTGGGGTGTAAGCAATAATATAATTATTCAGCGCACAGAGCTCTGGTTCCTTAAATTCGTTTTTAAGTTAAAAAAATCAACTCCCACATCAATGATATATGGTGAACTAGCTAGGTTTGCTCCCAATAACTGAAAAAATAAAACACAGAGTGTTGAACTACTGGTCACGAATAATAAATGGCAATAAGTCGAAATTATCATATGTACTATATGCTACTATTCATAATATGCTCGATAGGCATAAATCAGGTTTTACTTGGATCCGGTATGTAAGAAACTTATTAAATGGACTAGGTATGTCAGACGTATGGCTATCCCACAACACAATTAGCGAGAAATGGTTCAACAATGCAACACGACTTAAAATTCGAGATCAATATTTATATAATTGGCGGTCCTCGTTGCAATCATCTGATAAATATAATTTTTATAAAACTATTAAAGATGAGTTCCTGACAGAAGAATACCTATCGATATTATCAACTAAAGAAGCACTGACACTTATGAAGTTCAGAACGCGAAACCATCACCTACCCATAGAAACTACGAGCTGGGCAAATATGTCTAACAACAAATCCTTCACCTTTTGTAGCAACGGAATCGGTGACGAGTATCATGTGATGTTGATCTGCGAGAAATTCGATGAAAATCGTGCTAAACTAATCCCCAAATACTACTATAAATACCCAAACAATTTAAAATTACGCCAATTGATGGAAACTACTAAAATACAGGTAATGCGCAATGTCTATCATCTGATCAAAGCAATAATGTCTTCTATCTGAACGCTCTTTATCATCATTTCACCCCCCCCCACATTTTCACAAGGAAGTACGCCCCACTAATCTCAGTGGGAGGACCATCATATACCTCCTACTGCGCCATGATGGTCTTTTTATTGTCTACTTAGACACCCGTAATGCACACGACAGTGTGCAAATTGGCGAGTCGGACTATTTTCCATCGATGACCCCCCCCCCCGCCACACAGGGCGTTCGCGTCCCTGTGTGGACTCACCAAATGTCGTGGATATTATGCTCCATCACGCTGACGATATTTATCACGAATATTTTGAAGGATTAAAGCCTGGTGTATATAATAGTTACTGTAAAATGTACCGTTGATTTATTATAATGAACACCATACTCACGGTGGTACAACTTGAAGCATTCCAGCGTTTTCACCCTAACCTCCCGACTTTCGTGAACACAGCCACAACATACCACTGACCCATATTTCAGACGGTGATTCCCCGAACAACTCGAATGCAATCACGTGACATTGATATTTTATTGTGGGATCATCGAATGCGTGAAATAGTACCTGACGCGTGCCACTCAGTTGACCTGAGCACGATTTTGACAGGATTCGCTTGATCCTCACTGAGCACGCAGGATTTACTTGATGTGGACATGCACTTGATGCGATGGGGTCTATTAGCAACGGTGTCTCTGTCTGTTTATTTGAAGCCCGGCTTTATTCTAAACATTATTATTCGAATACATCCACAACTTCGACCTCAAGTTATATGCTGATTAAAACATACAATGCAGATTTTGTCCATACGTTTTTTTCTTTCTTTTTTCCAAATTCAAAGTTATATCTGTGGCTCATGTGCCCCATCGTCTCAAGTCAACATTTATGTATATGCATGTCGCTATGACAGTATTCCTGTGTAAATGACGCGAGTATCAAAGTATCAAATAAATAGATAGTCTTATATATAGTATCGGGCACATCCACCCTGTTTTTGGGTGGATGTGCCTTCAATGTATGCATTAACATTAATATTACATATACTATAAAATATATTTATATACCTGTTAAATGTGCTTTTGTCATATATTTGTATTTGAATCTTGTATATATATCATATATCATGATTATTGATTTATTGAGATTAAAGAATTGAACATACGAATGATGGCGGCTGCAAGTGATTTTCAATTTTCTTTTGTCTGGTATGCTGAAATTTGTGTCAACTCGTATTGTGCTTCTTTATAATGAGGTTACATTGAAATATATTCTGAAAATAATATCTAGACTAAAATATGTTAACTTACCTCACGATTAGTGATAGTTGTTGACAAATCACTGTAACAGTTTTGTTTATATAACAATGGATTGGACACGCGAAATTTCGTTATTGGAGAACTATCAATAAATAATGCAAGAACAAAGTGTGTTTAATATTTCTCCATGTTCTTCTTATTTGTGATGTTTTTACAGACATTTATCTACTGCGGGTGCCCACTGCGGGTGCCTTGGTGCATGAAGTATCAGTAGTATATTGCTATTGTACTTGTTTCATTTTGGAAAGAAGAAATTATAGGTTTAGGATAGAGATGTGGAGAGAGAGAGAAGAGAGAGATAGAGAGAGAGAGAGGGAGAGAGGTGAATGAAAGACAACGGAAAGGAAATAGTTAGATGAAAGTGGATCAGTGGTATTTTGTAAATTTAACAGTTGTAGGCCTATTTATTATTTCGCAGTGCATTCAAATTATATTTTAACAGTGATGATAATGGTCGTCGACATCGACGCTGTTGAATTTTATTTCTCTTATCCGACAGATTTCTGCTCATCACGTTCTAGCAGCCAGCATCATGTCGGCCCCGGCAGCGTTAGCCGTGTCTAAGCTCGTTTATCCAGAGGAGGACGAATGGAAATTTGACAAAGTCCGCAAGCTCCCGGCATCGTGAGTGAGAACCTAACTTGATCGGATGTACATTTGTCACATAATTACCTATATATACATCTACTAGAACCTCCACTACATTCACACAGGTTGATTCAAGGACAGTATAACAATAATCATATCAACTAAAACATGGAACATAGACACGAACAACAGACGCACGCCCCCCCCCCAAGGACCTCACGTCCAACCGCAAGCAGCGATTATCAGATGATTAAACTCATGTACCTCTCTATGTGTTTGCTTTACATAACACATTTTACATGTAGGCTTGTTAAAGGCTTGTTAAAGGCCCATTTTATGCCTTGATATACGATTTTAATAACAATATATGATATACAATATGATTTAAATACTATAATTCATCACGATTTGGAACGGCTGTGTCTCAGAAGGTGTCCATAGAGTATTAGAAATATCTGAAATTATAGAAACATTTCTCCCGTTTCGCTCCCAGAATGCAACAAAATTCAATCTAAGATATAGAGTTATTCCCCTTCCATTGAAAATACATGTAATATACTTTGTAGTACAGTCCAGATGAAACTTAAACACATAAAACACGTCGGTACCTCAACACACACAGCATGTTCGCAGTTTATTACACCGGATAAGTTGATAATACAATGTTTTGGAGCTTCCTCTTTCAAACGGTATATAATATGACATATATTTTATAAAGTGTGATCTGGGGGTTCGAAAATTAAGTGGGCCTTTAAGCGTCCAAATGTTGGGCGAGTGCAATACAAATCAACGAACTTGCTCACCATGCCACTGGTATACTTCAACTTCATGTTGTATCTTATGATTGCGTAATAATTCAGAATAGAATCAAGTATACGATTTTAACCCTTTACCCAACAAAACGGCCAAAACCGGCCAAATAAAGCTTCAACAGCCTAAAATATATTCGGTCTGTCTCAATAGAACCATACAAATATGGATATCATTGGAACCGGATCCTTGACCACATTGTGATAGTTACAGTTATGCCCTGTGCCAATGCATTCTCTTATATATGCGAGTCGACCATAGGTCGCCTCGCATATATAAGAGAATGCATTGGCCTAAACAAAATCTTTATTTAACACTTTTTACCATTTTTTCTTACATTCTTTAACAATTTTATAATTTTTAATGTGTTAAGCCAATGCATTCTCTTATATATGCGAGGCGACCTATGGTCGACTCGCATATATAAGATAATGCATTGGCACAGGGCCATTCTGTTGGGTAAAGGGTTAACAACATCCAATACATTTCAAACGCAGATAACTGCCCTTATCTATTATATATTTTGAAAGATCTGTGTGTGTATGTATGTGTTTGTTTGTTTGTGTGTGTGTGTGTGTGTGTGTTTGAAATCGATGGACTCGAAAACGACTAAGCCAATTTCGATGAAATTTGGTATTTGGATGTGTTTTCGGCCGGAGACGAACATAGGCATATTTATTTGTCCGTGCGAGGTCAACTTTTCACGTGCGGAGGTCAAATCTATTTTTACGCCGTTTTTGCGCTAATATATTTCAGTTCGGTGCTCACAAATCGATTCGATATAGCGCGAATAATAAATTGCCAGTCATATAATTTGCACGGTTAGAATCTGTGTGGCTTCATCTTTCGAACGATATATAATATGTATGTATCCGTTTTAGTTATCTGCCTCAATTATTAGGTACAAGTGGTACGATGCTTTTATCAGGATAAAATCAATGCGTAATTTCTATGACGTCGTCAGAGGTCATAAAGTTAGATTACGTTAACTCTCACCCTGCCGATGCATTTGACTGTGTCGCGTTAACTCATCACCGGCCGAGGTATCCGCAAATGACATTGGGCTATATATCTCGGAAACGGGTGTAGCTATCGACTTGAAATTTGGTATGTGAATGTATCTTGCCCCGGATACGAATTTTATCGGGTCGCCGAGCACGCGCGACACCAGCTTCGCGCATGCGCAGACCAGATCTAGGAAACGGGTGGAGCAATCGACTTGAAATTTGGTTTTTGAATAGCCCGGACGAAGTCGGGTCACCTTCTAGTCTATTATATATTTTGAAAGATCTGTGTATGTGTTTGTTTGTGTGTGTGTGTGTGTGTGTGTGTGTGTGTGTTTGAAATCGATGGACTCGAAAACGACTAAGCCAATTTCGATGAAATTTGGTATTTTAGGGTATTTTCGGCCGGAGACGAACATAGGCATATTTATTTGTCCGTGCGAGGTCAACTTTTCACGTGCGGAGGTCAAATCTGTTTTTACGCCGTTTTGCGCTAATATATTTCAGTTCGGTGCTCACAAATCGATACGATATAGCGCGAATAATAAATTGCCAGTCATATAATTTGCACGGTTAGAATCTGTGTGGCTTCATCTTTCCAACGATATATAATATGTATGTATCCGTTTTAGTTATCTGCCTCAATTATTAGGTTCAAGTGGTACGATGCTTTTATCAGGATAAAATCAATGCGTAAATTATATGACGTCGTCAGAGGTCATAAAGTTAGATTACGTTAACTCTCACCCTGCCGATGCATTTGACTGTGTCGCGTTAACTCATCTCGGAAACGGGTTGAGATATTGACTTTAAATTTGGTATGTGAATGTATCTTGCCCCGGATACGAATTTTATCGGGTCGCCGAGCACGTGCGACACCAGCTTCGCGCATGCGCAGACCAGATCTAGGAAACGGGTGGAGCAATCGACTTGAAATTTTGTTTTTTAATAGCCCGGACGAAGTCGGGTCACCTTCTAGTCTATTATATATTTTGAAAGATCTGTGTATGTGTTTGTTTGTGTGTGTGTGTGTGTGTGTGTGTGTTTGAAATCGATGGACTCGAAAACGACTAAGCCAATTTCGATGAAATTTGGTATTTTAGGGTATTTTCGGCCGGAGACGAACATAGGCATATTTATTTGTCCGTGCGAGGTCAACTTTTCACGTGCGGAGGTCAAATCTGTTTTTACGCCGTTTTGCGCTAATATATTTCAGTTCGGTGCTCACAAATCGATACGATATAGCGCGAATAATAAATTGCCAGTCATATAATTTGCACGGTTAGAATCTGTGTGGCTTCATCTTTCCAACGATATATCTATTATATATTTTGAAAGATCTGTGTGTTTGTTTGTGTGTGTGTGTGTGTGTGTGTGTGTTTGAAATCGATGGACTCGAAAACGACTAAGCCAATTTCGATGAAATTTGGTATTTGGATGTGTTTTCGGCCGGAGACGAACATAGGCATATTTATTTGTCCGTGCGAGGTCAACTTTTCACGTGCGGAGGTCAAATCTGTTTTTACGCCGTTTTTGCGCTAATATATTTCAGTTCGGTGCTCACAAATCGATTCGATATAGCGCGAATAATAAATTGCCAGTCATATAATTTGCACGGTTAGAATCTGTGGCGTGTCCTCTTTCCAACGATATATAATATGTATGTATCCGTTTTAGTTATCTGCCTCAATTATTAGGTACAAGTGGTCCGATGCTTTTATCGGGATAAAATCAATGCGTAATTTCTATGACGTCGTCAGAGGTCATAAAGTTAGATTACGTTAACTCTCACCCTGCCGATGCATTTGACTGTGTCGCGTTAACTCATCACCGGCCGAGGTATCCGCAAATGACATTGGGCTATATATCTCGAAAACGGGTGTAGCTATCGACTTGAAATTTGGTATGTGAATGTATCTTGCCCCGGATACGAATTTTATCGGGTCGCCGAGCACGCGCGACGCCAGCTTCGCGCATGCGCAGACGAGATCTCGAAAACGGGTTGAGATATTGACTTTAAATTTGGTATGTGAATGTATCTTGCCCCGGATACGAATTTTATCGGGTCGCCGAGCACGTGCGACACCAGCTTCGCGCATGCGCAGACCAGATCTAGGAAACGGGTGGAGCAATCGACTTGAAATTTGGTTTTTTAATAGCCCGGACGAAGTCGGGTCACCTTCTAGTAATATGTATGTATCCGTTTTAGTTATCTGCCTCAATTATTAGGTTCAAGTGGTACGATGCTTTTATCAGGATAAAATCAATGCGTAAATTATATGACGTCGTCAGAGGTCATAAAGTTAGATTACGTTAACTCTCACCCTGCCGATGCATTTGACTGTGTCGCGTTAACTCATCTCGGAAACGGGTTGAGATATTGACTTTAAATTTGGTATGTGAATGTATCTTGCCCCGGATACGAATTTTATCGGGTCGCCGAGCACGTGCGACACCAGCTTCGCGCATGCGCAGACCAGATCTAGGAAACGGGTGGAGCAATCGACTTGAAATTTTGTTTTTTAATAGCCCGGACGAAGTCGGGTCACCTTCTAGTATTATATATGTGGAGGTAAATCGACCTTGATATCTGTTTTTTTCTGGAGTTTGATGTGATCGATATAAATACAAAAGATGCAGTCAGTCACATAGTTGGATGGATTTTAATGACAAGTGAACGTAATTGTCCCGTATCATGTACATTATAGAAACACTCACCATTTTTTCTGGAGTTTGATGTGATCGATATAAATACAAAAGATGCAGTCAGTCACATAGATTTTTAATGACAAGTGAACGTAATTGTCCCGTATCATGTATATTATAGAAATACTCACCATTCCCGCAATACTGTTCTCATTGTTATCAGCACTTTTCTCCAAAAAACCACCAAGACACTACCACCAGAATTATCGACGAACCAGCGTCGGAGCAAACTAGCGAACAAAATCCCTGGATCCCTGAACCCCAGTCTCATTTTGTAATTTGTTTGTCTCTGTGTCCATTTCAGAGAGCACCGTAACCCTATGGATGCCGCGGCACACGGAGCTCTGAATTCCATTAAACTGTGTGGTGGCATTATAGTTAACTTGGTTGCGTTCCTTTCCATACTTGCTCTTATAAATGCTGTACTTCGTTGGTTTGGTGATAGAGTTGATGCTGACAACTTCTCGTATACCGTAAGTATTATATCTTTGACAACCATTTACTCTATATACTAATCGGTGTGTCCGTATATATTCTATTTCAATAGCTGTTTTGTTAAATTGACTTAAAGGCACGGTAAGCGTTGGCGGTGGGTATTTCGGTTAAAATAGTCACATTCGTTAAAACCACCATAACAGAAATAACATTATATTATAGACACATTCTGTTCTTATACAAATCATAAATCGCGTGAATTGCATGTTATTGTCATGCATGTTAGTATGTTGTGTTAAGTAGACAAACAGTACGTACAGACTATGTGATAAGCAAATCACTCAACGCCGGAAAGACCCCATTATTTGAAATTTGGTTAGAAATGCCACCAAGTTGTTTACAACATCCCAGTATAGCGCTCGTTAATCCTCGTCTCTCAACATTTCGGTGTTGAATGGGCCACCGTGAATCACAGTCCTGCAAAAAATCGCCAGGGTGTTGAGTGTTTTGCTTATCGCTCACTATTTACGTGCTGTGTTTACGCGTTTACAAACGCTCGGCTGGCGCAATCTAATTATTTTAGGTATTGAAAACGAATCAATGGTCCGCTCTGATAAAGAACGTCCATGCTTCCGTCGCACAAAACGTGGTTGATAATACAGATTGTTCTCAATAAGCGAGATCACTGGGTCGTGGATGTATTGGATTCATCCAGATCCGTTCCGCGGTTTCAGAGATTCTTCCAGCCCCGGTTCCGTGGTTTTAGTGCTACTAGTCAAAGTTTTGGAGTAGCAATTCGATATATGGAGCTTTTGAATTATTCATGACTTCCATATATATGGAATGCTACTCCAAAACTTTGATCTGTGGCACTAAAACAACGGAACCGGACCTGGTGGATCCAATATGGCCGCGAGTTAGTGACAAGGTCTATTATGTTACTTATGGGTGATTTATTAGATTTTTGCAATTCTCGTAAGATACATGTACGAATGGTGGTGATTTAGTGGATTATCTTGATTCTCGTAAGATACCGGTACATGTACGAATGGTGGTGATTGCATGTATTTTCATTTCTTTCGTCTGGGAAGTGGAACATTGTCTTTCAAGTTGGAAATTGATTTTTTAGATGATATGATTTGAATAATTCTTTTTCCGGTACATGTACCGGAATGAATCGGATCGTAATGTGACAAAACTGAGCATCACTTAAAACTTCAGACCGCAAAGAGAGGGGGTAAAGTACCTCAAGTTTAAAGGAACATTGTCCCCGATTTGACTTAACACCAAATAGTTCAGAATTTCATAACCTATAAAACATATTAGCATAAGGCCAATATATATTTTTTTATAGATTTACATCCCCTCCCGACCCTATTTTTTAGTCCCCTCCTCAATTTTATTTTATTTGCATATCTTTTATGCAAATGTTTTTCTCATGCCTCAACTCTTTCACGAGCAGCATTCTCGTATATGCGTGTCTCCCATAGTGTGCCTCGCACATGTAAGAGAATGCAATGGCTTACAAGATCAAGGTAAATATGTTATATGCCAGGCGCCCTATGGGATACTCGCATATATAAGAGAATGCATTGGCACAGGGTTTTCGCAAAAAATCAGGAAGCTCCAATCATGAAAGGGTTAATTATCAAATTACATTTCAATGACCAATTAATCAGTCTATTTTGATCAAATTGGACAATCTAAATCACCTTGTAATATATACGATAGGAAATTGCTTCAATATCTGACCATGGCCATTTATGTTAAGAAGAATAAAATACAAAAAAATTAAATTCGCCCTCCCGCCCCATTTGTATAAAAAGTAAATGTAAATCTAGCAATTTATTTATATTGGCCTTAACAACATTGGCTTATGTCAAACAACTGCATTTATTTATATTGGCCTTAACCCTTTACCCAACAAACCGGCCAAAACCGGCCAAATAAAGCTTCAACAGCCTAAAATATCTTCGGTCTGTCTCAATAGAACCATACAAATATGGATATCATTGGAACCGGCTCCTTGACCACATTGTGATAGTTACAGTTATGCCCTGTGCCAATGCATTCTCTTATATATGCGAGTCGACCATAGGTCGCCTTGCATATATAAGAGAATGCATTGGCCTAAAAAAAATCTTTTTTTTAACACTTTTTACCATTTTTTCTTACATTCTTTAACAATTTTATAATTTTTAATGTGTTAAGCCAATGCATTCTCTTATATATGCGAGGCGACCTATGGTCGACTCGCATATATAAGAGAATGCATTTGCACAGGGCCGTTCTGTTGGGTAAAGGGTTAACAACATTGGCTTATGTCAAACAACTGCATTTATTTCTGATTTTAGTTCATATCATCATATGCCTTGAGTCCATTTGCTTTTCTCATTGGTGTCGCCCCGTCGGAATGTCGTAAAGTAGGAGGACTGCTGGGATACAAGATATTCGCCAATGAGATGTACGCTTACATACACATGTCGACATACGTTAACAATGGGCAGATTCTGCTAAATTATACATCACAGACAAACGGGAGCTGGAATTATGTAAACGATGATATCTATCTCACGGAATGGAACACGACTCTCATCGGCGGAACGATGCAGGTGAAAACACGTTATCTATTATATATTTTGAAAGATCTGTGTGTGTATGTATGTGTTTGTTTGTTTGTGTGTGTGTGTGTGTGTGTGTTTGAAATCGATGGACTCGAAAACGACTAAGCCAATTTCGATGAAATTTGGTATTTGGATGTGTTTTCGGCCGGAGACGAACATAGGCATATTTATTTGTCCGTGCGAGGTCAACTTTTCACGTGCGGAGGTCAAATCTATTTTTACGCCGTTTTTGCGCTAATATATTTCAGTTCGGTGCTCACAAATCGATTCGATATAGCGCGAATAATAAATTGCCAGTCATATAATTTGCACGGTTAGAATCTGTGTGGCTTCATCTTTCGAACGATATATAATATGTATGTATCCGTTTTAGTTATCTGCCTCAATTATTAGGTACAAGTGGTACGATGCTTTTATCAGGATAAAATCAATGCGTAATTTCTATGACGTCGTCAGAGGTCATAAAGTTAGATTACGTTAACTCTCACCCTGCCGATGCATTTGACTGTGTCGCGTTAACTCATCACCGGCCGAGGTATCCGCAAATGACATTGGGCTATATATCTCGGAAACGGGTGTAGCTATCGACTTGAAATTTGGTATGTGAATGTATCTTGCCCCGGATACGAATTTTATCGGGTCGCCGAGCACGCGCGACACCAGCTTCGCGCATGCGCAGACCAGATCTAGGAAACGGGTGGAGCAATCGACTTGAAATTTGGTTTTTGAATAGCCCGGACGAAGTCGGGTCACCTTCTAGTTAATATATATTTACACACTAAGTGTTGTCATCACTAAATCCAGAATTCTGATTGGTCGGCGCCCACGTGGCTAGTTGCAGTTATTTCTCGGTGAATGCGCAACGCCTCATAACACCAAGCTAATAACACCATCAATACGTCATTAGGTTTGACATGACAGTTAATCCTTATATATTTACATATCCAGTGTGTGTTACACTAAATCAGGTTCGGTGATTGGTCAACTGCCAACGTGATAATTATGCCTCTTGATTTCAAATCGGACCATGGATCTTTAAAAAGGCAATGACGTTTTCAATGTGAGTTTTGACCAAGAGAACAAGTAAGCCATTACAAATGTATACTTTAAAGAATCATAATCCGAATTAACGCTCGCAAATTACTATTTCCTTGGCTTCGGGGGTAAAACACTCGATTCGAGTCGAGGAACTCACCCATCAGAGTGATCAGATATCGATTTTTAAAATCTATTATTTTTCACCACCGATAATGTTTAGTGGCCCAGTAAAATGTCGACGAGAAGACGGTATCGCACCAAATTGCGGATGTAGATGGATAACTTTAAAATGAAGTGGCTTTTTTGTGTCAGATATTTGACAAACCGGCAATATTTCGTTGAACAAAATGTTGATAAACAACAGGTTTTGGGCAATTTTAAACTATAGTTGATTATGGTTAGCATTATTTTTGGGCAATTAATCGATTCTGATAACTGGAGCGGCATTTAAAAAAAAACGTTGTTGTTGTTGAAATCTGGTGATATGGCGACCATCGAATCGGATTGAGTACCTGTAACTAAATAGAACTATAAATGCTGAATCCCGGTTGCGACAGACCTGTCACACATGACGATGGTATATATAATTACACATATTAATTACGTACTTGTTGTTTTCTCCCCACAGAAGCGGACGGAGATTATCTCGACCTACGCATTATGTGGCTTCTCTAACATAGGATCAATGGGAATATTTATTGCAATAGTCAACGCCCTATTCCCGTCGAGGTTGAAGGAAGCTTCCAGGATGATGGTACCGGCTATGATTCTCGGAAACATCGCCTGTTGGTCAACGGCGTGCATTGCAGGTATGCTTATAGGCTTATTATCCACCAATTTCACAGGTAACTGTGGGCAACGTCAATTGAGCTAATTTAGCTTTCGAACGTTTTTTTTTTCGTTCTGAAATATCTATAAATTATTAGAACAAAACAAGCTTTAAACAAGCATCAAATAACGGTGGAACTATTTTTCTTCTGAGCTCAGGTTTGCCGATGTCATAATTACTAATTAGCTCCCCTGGACTGACAAATTGATAAATGCATGGACACCGTTGGACAAACTAATGCTTTCAGCATGTTGTTTGTTTGTTGGCTATAATTTAGGCTTTTGGTGGGAGTGTACAGGTGCGTCTGGCGAATTGTTACCCAACGCTGTTATTTGGTGGGACTGTGCAGGTTCGTCTGACGAATTGTGCCCACAATTGTTATTTGATTTATTCGTTAAAACAAATTAAAGCTGACCATAATTGGAACTAGGATCTTTAGCACAAGCACATGTATGGTGATCGATTGGTTTGCGGGATAAAAATAACTGATGTCTGTTCGAGTTAAACTAGTTAAAACATAACTAATCTTTCTCCTTTCGTCTACAGGGTTATTGTACAACGAAGAACTGTCAGGAATGGGCGCGATCGCCAGATGATGTATCCGTGCCGCGTGTATGAAATGGTCGCGACCGCCAGATGATGTATCCGTGCCGCATGTATAGAATGGTCACGACCACCAGAGGATGCATCCGTTCGCATGTGTTAAATGGTTGCGATCGCCAGATGATGTATTCGTGCCGCCTGCATAGAACGGACAAAGCTGGGACTCATCGTATTTCTTACGTGTGAGCGAGATATCCTCGTGCGTAAATGGATATGTTGGTGATATATAAATATAGAGTGGACGTAAGTTGAAAAACTTAGGACCATTATTGCGCCAAAGTTTCTTTCATGCATAGTTTTTGAGCCGAGTCTTATTATACAGTGATATCTTTTCCCGCAGAATGCCCACCCGACGATATAGGAAACTTCACAGATTATCTAAGACAGCGAAGAGAGAAAAGAAAGAAATTTAGTGTTCCATGTAGACATTACTATATTTCGTATACATGTGCACACCACACTCCCATTTTGCACACGTGCATTTGCTACCCATGTGACCTGCGTCCATTCAAACATGCCATGTTATCACTGTGCCAATTGTTACTTTACTTTAAACATATGTGACCCGCCATATCAAATCCAGTCGTAAGTCGGGATTATTTTGCCCTGTGCAATAAATGCATTCTCTTATATATGCGAGTCGACCATAGGTCGCCTCGCATATATAAGAGAATGCATTGGCCTAACAATTTATTACAATTTTAATAATTTGTTCTTGTATTCTTTAACAATTTTATAATTTCACCCATACAGAGCCCCAGACAAACATGAGCAGACGACACTCTTCTATATGCTTCTATATATGTGTGGGGCTCCCTGCAGGGTAATGGGTGTTTTTTATTTTATGTCCTAAAAATTGTAAGAAACATTTATTTAAAAAACATGATAAAAAATTGTTAGGCCAATGCATTCTCTTATATATGCTAGGCGACCTATGGTCGACTCGCATATATAAGAGAATGCATTGGCACAGGGTAAAAAAATCCCGACTTACGACTGGATTTGATATGGCGGGTCACATATTTTATTCGTATATAAATATACAAAAGGGATCGGGGCACAAGCTATTTCAACTTAGGTAGCCCCTCTCCCGTACAAAATTGACAATACATTGTTATAAAATGACAAAAAGGAGATAACAGAGAGAGATTGTTTGTTTATCTATTGTGATATTTAAGGAAGATGTGAAATATAGATTTCAAGGCTATGTATCAAACATTTGACTGCAATTTTAAGCTGAATTGGTATAGTAGTGAATTTGGCGATTGGCCCGATGACGCCCTTGACAGTTACGCTGTAAGAAATTATCGATGTGTATACAAATGGTGGATGTGGCGATCCGAAAGAGGGAGGGGTGTCTAGCAATGTTTGTGTTTGGTGTATGCTACATTGTTGACACTGATATGGCTAATGTGGATTGATTTTGGATTACGTTCTGAACATTTAACTCATACGTCATTGTACCCCAATCTTTAATTGACGAAGGTTCATGGCATGATATACACTGTACAAAAGTCAGAAAATAAATTGTGTGCGGTTGATATATCTAATGAATAAAT
Source organism: Siphonodentalium dalli (assembly GCA_032622095.1). Classification (NCBI taxonomy): domain Eukaryota; kingdom Metazoa; phylum Mollusca; class Scaphopoda; order Gadilida; family Siphonodentaliidae; genus Siphonodentalium; species Siphonodentalium dalli. Next base: position 117,786,977 of record CP136068.1, on the reverse strand, counting down.
GATATTCCTCGAATATAAAGAGGAAAAGTTCATGAACTCGCATAATCGTCAGTCATACCCAGTGGATATGTACATCTATCTATTGACTAGTGTACATTATTGTATTTGTTTGATGAACAGCTACACGACATTGGGGCCATCATTACCACAGAACCACTTTAAAACAATGTTCTGTATCACGTGTTAGCCTCGTTCCGGGCATTAAACCCCCTGAAATGTTCCGTATCATATATGAGCCTGCTCTGGATATTACAACCCTCCCCTTATCGTGAAGAAGCCTCGTTCCGGAAAATCAATTTACTTTTATTGGTAAGTGTGGTGTCAAAACTTGGCATATAATTCTTTTGAAGTGATATTGGGAACGGAAAGTCAATAGATAAACTCGTTACCCCTTGTCTGTTCGCGCAGTACCAGTTTTACCTACCCCCGTCGTATCACATGAAGCAGAACGGATGGTTTTAGTGTACAAACCCCGTGCTATACGTGAACAGAAATGGGTGCACAAATGTAAAATCTTAATTTTCGATGCGTTTTATGCAACCCAACTGCATATATATATATATATATATATATATATATATATATATATATATATATATATATATATGCAGTTGGGTTGCATAAAACGCATCGAAAATTAAGATTTTACATTTGTGCACCCATTTCTGTTCACGTATAGCACGGGGTTTGTACACTAAAACCATCCGTAACTTTGTCTGGACTTCTATTCCTTAATTTAATGGTCAATGATTTATTTTTAAACTTGGCACAATTATTGACCATCATCTGAACCTGTGAACCTGTAATTATGAGATCCATCCGACATGTTTTACCATATAGTTATCCCGATTTTTGACTTAGAATGCAACATACGCAATTTTGCGAATTTTGAACAGAGATAATGTTCCTTTACAACTATTTTAATACGGCTGCCTTTAATGTAGCCCAATTGCACTGCGGGGGTATATATAATTTCGTAGCCACAGCAACGAATACGACATTTGTTAACTCAAAGTCTCCGCAGTTTATCTCTACAAAAATGTGAAAATTTCCTTAATGACCCAGATCATTGACCAGATGAAAACCAAAATGGAATTGAATTCCAGTGATCTTGCAATCGGCCGGCGTATTGTACCGATGTTAACAAGTTCTGACATACAAACCGACCCCCGCCTTTAAACAATATATACACTTGGACACCAAACGTAAACATGACCGTAACAACCTGTGCATACCCTCACTGGCATTGCCAGGTCAAACATGTCAAGACCAAATGCATTACATGTTTTACCTCGTAGTGGCGTCTTAAACTCTTATATTCCTAACAAAGCTAATTTCTAATACGGTGCCAACGTGTCAAATAACACACGCACATCGTCATTGATGTACGCTATGTTAATTATCAGGCGTCGTCACAAAATGCTAATTACTCATTTCATAAGCCAATTAAACGAAGACGAATGTTGCTTATCTATATAATTCGAAGTACATGTGCGACTAAACGGTGAGGTAGCATGTGAGTATATACGAAGAAGTAATGTGTGCGGCAATGCTTTCTACACACGTAAGTACAAACAGTGGTCCATTATATGCTAAACGAACACACTGTACGTTCATCAATATGTGGAGTGAAACTGGAATCACAAGCTAAAAAAAAAAAAAATAATAATTTGTCGTGGCCGACCCAGCACTATTAACCATTTATTTTGGGAAAATTCAAGGTGATTCTGAGGCTACTATTACACAGCTGGTAAATTTACCAAATTCGTCACTGACGATCAACTAATTAAAGTGATGTGAAATAAATACTCCGGTATGGTGATCAAATAGAAATGGAGAATAATCCTGTTCAAAGTAGTTATTTTTACAAATATTGTATCCAAATTCACCGTCATTCTGATGTATTAATTAACAGTTTGTTTTTATTTTGGATTTTGGACTTACAAGATATGGGTCTTCGACTGTTCGATCGCTACTTATATAGAGTTATGGAATGTCACGAGTTGTTGTGCCATTGGTTATTAGTAGATTATTATACCGGGGTGGGTATTTTGGGCAAATGCCAGTGGTCGAATAACTTAAATGACATAGATATCACTACTCTCCTACATGTAATAAATGGTGTGTCAAAATTATGCATGCATTTAATGAGCAGTTAGTTGTTAGCCGTTCCTATCCTACCACATTATAGTCCGCTACGACGAATTGCATGATACATTTGCTGACAAATCTGACAGTGTGTGAACGTACCCTTAGTTGTGTAGTGCAGATATAAAGACCAACGAGTCCAATAAAATCTCGGAACATTCGCAACGAAAGTTTACATAGTGGAAACTCGAACGAACGTTTGAGGCATTGAGTGTCAATCGAGACACGATGCACACCTTATATCCAGTACATTATAATGTGTTGTTGATTTATTTAGAATTTTTATTTTTTTGGACAACTCAGGTACGTATAATATATCTGTATATATACACCTTAACCCGTTCATGACGGGAGCTGCGCTGGTGCAACATTAAAGATTCTGTGCCAGTGCATTCTCGTATATATGCGAGTCTCCAATAAGGAGCCTAGCATATATAAGAGAATGCACTTGCTTACAATGTCAAGGTAAATACTGTTGGCTAATGCATTCTTTTATGTATGCGAGGCTCGCTATGGGAGACTCTTCGCATATATAAGATAATACAAAACAGGGTTTTCGCAAAATTTCAGGATGCTCCAGTCATGAAAAGATTAATGAACTATTATGACCAAACGCTAGCGTATTCAACGAACATTAGCTAAACCACTCACACATGGGTATCTGTGGATTAAAAAAAAATTCTTATTAAAATCAGTTAATAAGTTAATAATCAGTTGTTACTTTTTCGAGACATAAGCATTTTTACATGTTCAAAATATGGTTGTTTTGGACTACATGTAACTCACAAAGTTTGTGATATCTCTCAGCTAGAACACTTCGTTGCGGTCAGATCTGATAATCAAACATGAATAATCACGTACTGGATTACACTAAAAGGAATCTGCCAATACAATGAACGGTTGTTAAAGACATATTACATCTTAAACGTGCAATCAAGCGACATTATCAACGATTAGCTCCGTCCACGTGATACACGAGAATACCTACGTATTATGCAGTTACCAAGGATACCGTCATCCGTAGAACCCTATACTCCGTACAACGCAATAAGCGAAATTTCGCTAGATATTTTCACATTATTATTCTATATACGTGTATCTCAATTCAGTCTAGACCGAGTCTTCGCTGTCCACAACAGCTTGGGTATCAGTTGGGATGATGCTGTTTTTGGACCGAGTCCCGCCCGTTACTCTTCTATAGCGGACTTTCTTTCAATGTAGCCAGGGTGTTCACGTGAACACCTGAATGTGATTAAATCATCTGACATGTCCGCGATTATTCTGTGTTAAAACCGATACATCATTTACCGTGCTAGAGATAGGTATGTTGATGATACGATCGTTTTATGTATTGTTTACATGCATTATCTGATTGCGCGACAAATCGAAATTCTCTGGAAAATGGATTTGTTTACTTATAAATCTCGTTGGTTTGACATTTAACGGACTTCTGATATATGCATGCTTAATTTCACCATGCATGGGAAGGCCTCCCTCTATGATAATTTTCGCACAGCTTCCCTTTGACCTCATCCGAAGACATATAGTGGCAAGATAATTCCCACCCACGAATTTGGGCGTAATAGACCGATGCACACCAGATGGAAACTTATATTTTTTCTCAGTTTTTCTTGATAGTATGGGTTATTATTAAGAAAATAAAAAAGGGGCCACCTTAAAAAAGGCCTAAAACTAAAATTAGGGCCGAAATTTAAAGGCACATTAATTGCTGTATGACGGATTTGCCATATTTAAGTAGGTCACACAATAAATATTGGAGGTTCTAACAATACATTTGTTGATTTTATTTTGAAGACCTCATATAGAAGACAGCGTTCGCGCTGCTACTTGCCAAATTTGGCAATGGCAAAACTAATTCACATTTGGAAAAAAAAAATTCATTTGGCAAACAGTTTGGCAGTCACTTTTGATTCCTCAAGAAAGTTTAATATTTGTCAACCACGCCCACTCATTTCATGAAACACGTTCATTAATGGTATTATTGGTGGTGATTTATAAGGTGATGCAAAGTTAACACCTCTATCAAGATGCAGTTAACCTGATATCATTTAAACTTTGAAACAGAGAATTATCTAACCCTAGATGATAACAGATCAGTTAACTATATTATGGCCTTCCGGACAAGAAACCACAAACTCCCTATAGAACATGGTACTTGGACAAATACGGATTACTCAGACCGAATTTGCACACTATGTAATCTTGAAATCGGCGACGAATATCACATGGTAATGAAATGTAGGGAACTTAATGAACTTAGACTAAAATACCTGAAACCCTACTACTACCAGAGACCTAACACTCACAAACTAGCCGCTCTTTTCAACTCCCGAAATCAAAAGACAGTTAAAAATCTATCAGTTTTTATTAAGAAGATCCTAGAAATATTCAGGTCCGCCTGAGGCTTATTACCACCCGCCTGACATATTGAAACAACCGAATACCGCCCAACATTTCTATATTCTATTATTATGCCATATATAATATATACATGTATACCTGTACTGAAATATATTGTATATTATACTCATATATATCTGTAATGTCTAAATTTGACGATCAGAATAAACTAATTGAATTGAATTAGTAAGGGGGAGGGTTTGCTACTATGTCTGGTGGTGGTGTTTACATAGCTAATCCTCTTTGTTTCGATGTGCCTTTCTGATGAGGGAACCCTTCTGCAATTTCATTGTTATGCTGTTGGTTTATTATTATCTGGTAAACCCAAGTAGTATAGAGGCGAGAATTATTAATAATGACTGCTTTCCTATCGATATCAAAGAACGCTGAAGCAGCTATTGTCGAAATAATCAAAATAAAAGACACAATGTTGTAGAAACTGATAGCATTTGGCAACTTCTAACAGCATTTGGCAAAAATAATTTTCATTTGGCAAAATATTTGGCAAAAGTAAATTTCGGGCCAGCGAGAACCCTGATAGTAGAACATAGAACAGAAAAAGTTTCGAAGACTGATCGAGTATTTTTCGAATTATAAATTTGTTTATACCAACAAAATGGTTATTTATCAGTTTCGGGGCAGGCCAGTTTGTCGACATCGGCTAAATTACCCTTTTTGATAGTTAATATCATGATAGTTCTCAAGTAACCAAATAGTATTACTCATTTTCTTTTTCATATATTTCATATAACTGAATAGACTGCTAAAATCCATTAATAACCTCATTAACCAACATATATCAAATTATTTGGCTCGGTGAATAATGGCACAATTTTATAGACTTAGTTTATTTTGGCATTGTAGCTGGGCCGTGCCATCATAAGTGGCCATATTCGTGGGGCAAGATTACAAATTCTAGTTCGTTTCTGTTGTAGTGTCATCATTTCGCCCATTAACTACATTGAGTACAACGAATTACTTAAAACTTTCACCGACGGATAGCTATTTGGGATCGCGGCGACAAAATTGATGCATTGGCTATTCGTTTTTGAAGAATATCAACTTAGATTTTTTTCATAAATGTTGCATATTGACTTAAATATTTGTCTTAAAAATAATTATGATCTAAAATGTTGTTGTTTTAACTTTTACTATGGAGTAAACCCATGTATTACCATATTTCTGCAAATGATTCAGTTTATCTGAAACCCATGCCGAGGTCATCATGTTTTGTATAGCTTAGTTGGCTAAAATTTGGGCGTCGGCAGCAGGGACTCAAAATCTAAAACAAATCACATTTGGCCAAAATACAGCCAAGTTGAGTAAAACATTCCTTATATTGATATAGACGTTACTTATTTTTCAGTGCATAATCACTGAAATTTATCATTTATTTTGAAATGATCACTGATATCACCAATAATTGAGGACAAAACAGTGAATTGCCATTTGGCAAATGTACTGTTAGAACCTCCAATATTTATTGTTTGACCGACTAAACTATTGCAACTGCGACATACAACAATTTATGTGGCTTTTGCTTCGGCCCCTGTTTAGTTTTAGGCCCTTTTTAAAGTGGCCCCCTTTTATATTTCTTAATGATAATCCATACTATCAAGAAAAACTGAGAAAAGAGTGACAGGAAAAAATGTTATTTTTCCACTTGGATGTGACTCAAAACAGCATCAACCCAACCGATATCCCAAGCTATTGTGGACCGAGAAGAATTGGTCGACGTAAACGGTTTGTATTGTTCCAGGATAAGACACATTTTTTATTGACGGTTTTGCTATCTTCTGTATTTTGCTGTATTTCGCAAAAAATAAACCAGTGGGTATTTAATAAAGGGGACACGATTGAAGTGACGATCACAAAGCAAGTTGGAAGTCTGCAGATACCGTGTAATGTATCATCATGTGGATTGATGGCCAAGTCTCAAGGCGCAGGTAGCCTAGCCTATGTGAACTTCTAATTGTATTCTTATGTAGGCCAGCGCATGGGGAAAATGGTTTGTGTTGTCGCTTCGTAAATACTTCTAAATGTGTACTCATAACTTACTTATAAAACGGTTCTTCAATCCATTTATGACAGTGGTTACGGCAAATAAATGTCGAGTTTGAAGTACAGTTTTCAGTATACCCATATATGCTCGGTCGTTAAATTTTAGGCGTGATACACGCATGTCGATGCAATGAGTTATGATATACATATTACCCATACTTCATAAGTTTGTGATAGGTATGTGGGATATGCCGCCAACACGCACACACTGTTAGAACAAGAAAACCATAGTCAGAAATGGTAACGCCACCAAGATCATATTATTAGCCATAAATATAAATTATAATACAATTATTCTATAAACTAGCTTTCAAATTTTATCTGGGAAATTAACATACTTCTATATTTCAAGTTTTCCCGTTTCTCGTGTTATACATTACTTTCTTCAAACTGTCTTCTTTATTACACAAGCTGATGGGCCCGACTTCGTCCGGGATGTTTCCCATCTGATTTCCGGCGAAAGGCGCGATTTGACCTTCAATTGACTATTTCGAAAGTCAAGGTCAGGTCAGGGTCATGATTTGACCCGTCCAAAACACCCCCACCCGGAGAAAAGTACCACTAGGTATCAAATTTCGTCGAAATCCGTCCGTTTTACCCCACTTGACCTTTAATTAACAATTTTGAAGGTCAAGGTAAGGTCGGAGTCATGATTTGACCCGTCCAAAACACTCCCCCGACAAAAGTACCCATAGGTATCAAATTTCGTCGAAATCCATCCGTTTTACCCGATTTGACCTTTGATTGACCACATTGGAGGTCAAGGTCACGCCGATGTCACGATTTGACCCGTTCAAAACACTCCCCGGACAAAAGCACCCTAGGTATCAAATTTCGCCGAAATTTGTCCGTTTTACCCAAATTGACCTTGCATTGACAGTTTTAAAGGTCAGGTCGGGCTCACGATTTGACCCGTCCGAAACATTTCCCGGACACAAATACCCATAAGTATCAAATTACGTTGAAATCTATGGAAAGCCGAAGAGGACATGCTAGATATACGACGCACGACTTGTCGCGGTATTTTAAAGGTGTTTCAAACTAGGAGATAGAAGGATTCTGCGTTTCAAATGGTGATGAATTATAGTAATTTATTCAAATTTTATGGCATAAATTGTTATTAAAACCGTATATACTATAACAAAAATGAATGACTCGAAAATTAAGTGGGCCTTTAAACAAAGTCACAATTGCAGTTAGGCTCATCTCATACTCGTTTAATCAGCGATATTCTGCTGCGCAGTTTGTTATAGTTCCCAGTATTCATTGAGCGTTATAGCCCCACTGTTATAATTCGCCTTTAGCAGGCGTACTCTTGCCTCAGATTATTGAGATATTAGGTCACACGTAGTGACATTAAATCGCATGGAAACATAGCAATTGTGTGGGCTGCTTGGCGTGAATATTTAATGAGAAATAAAGTCATACGTAATGACATTAAACTCAAGAAAACCCGCGAAAACAAAACAAAATCACATTTAATGTTTTAAGTTATTTCCTTCATAAAAAGAATCTTCGTGATAATGAACCCTCCCAATACTTTAGAATATAGAATTAAAATAACAAAAACCTTCGGAATACAGAACCTTCGGAATAACGAACCTTCTAATTGGTGAACCTTCGGAATAGCGAACATTCAGAGAAATTTCGGAATAGTGGACATTCTGGATAGTGAACCTTCGGATTAGAGACATGCCCCCAATATTCGTATTATAGCCTCTATCGGTAAATGAGTTATCGTTCCTGAAAATTACCGGCATTCTACTTCCGGTTGGTATTAGAAAACATGTCTTCCGAGAAAGAAATTATCCAAAAAATTCAAGAAAGCGATGATTTATCGGCTTATAGGAATGCTGATTTAAGATGTTATTTGAAGTACATCGGCGTCCCTATATTCGGCAAAAAGGCTGAATTAATCGAACGCATATTAGGAGCGAAATCGTTGAATTTGGATCAAAATAAAGCCAAACAAAACGAAGACAAAGCAATCGACGAAAAACGGGTGCATGATCGTTTGACAACACCTCTCGGTGAAAAACTACCGGACCCTTATTCTCTCTCTGTTAACTGGGAGACCGAGTGTGACAATTTTCCACTATTCACAATGAATGAGCTGTACAACTATCTTGTTTTGAGTAAACACAGGACCTTTGATTTTGACTCGTTGAAAGCCAAGAAAGAACTACGAGCAAAGGTGTTCTACGAAGATGGGCATATATACAGAATGTGAAATTCCATCCAGTGTCAAATATCAGTTCACACTGTTTCATAAAAAGTGACTGTTTGCCATCAATACCAACTAAAGATGCCAAAAAGAAGCCTGCTTACAAAACCTGGATTTGTGTGTCAAAACACACGGGACAGGTGCACTCAGCTTTCTGCGCTTGTGTTTCTGGGACATCTGAGTGTTGTAACCATGTGTCTGCGCTTCTGTTTGCCCTAGTTGACCTGAGTGAAAAGAGGCGCACTGGAAAGTTATCACCGACATCAACTGCCTGTTCATGGAGAAAGCCGAGGAAAAGGAATCTTTCTCCTAGGAAATCACAAGCAATCTTTGAAAAGAAATTGAAAGAGACAGCTGTTTCAAAGTTACCAGCTAGTGTTCCTGGGACTTCACATACTAAAATTACTGATATCAGCTCATCTTTAAGAAAAGAGAAATTTAGACAGAGATTACTGAAAGTTAACCCACGAGCAGCGTGGCTTAAAAATTTCACCGATTTGCCAGAGTCCAGTGATGTGGTGCAAGCTCACAGTGTGAACTTAAATATTCCACAACTTCATAATATTCAATTCTTCTATGCAGATAATATTGATCTTCTGAGTGATTCATGTTCGGAATATTTCAACGCATATGTTGAATCACTTTGTATAAATGATGAAGAATGTGCTGGCATAGAGAAATCAACATGTGGTCAATCTGTGAATAACCTATGGCGTATTGTGCGTAAAGGTCGATTGACATCTTCTATATTTGGGAGGATAGTTAAAATGAAAGAGACAACAGCACCTGACAATTTACTAAAACAACTTCTAGGTTATGAACCTCATCACAGTGGCAAGGCAGTGGAACATGGATTGCAGTATGAGAGTGTTGCCAGGGACAGTTACGTGCTTGTTGCAAGGGAACAACACCCACCACTTTGTGTTAAGGAATGTGGATTTATTATAAATCCCAAACTTCCTTTCCTTGGAACTAGTCCTGATGGTCTTGCGACATGTGCCCATTGTGAGGACCCAAAGGGACTGTTGGAAATTAAATGCCCATACACCTGGAAGGATAATACTCCTGAAGAAGCATGTTTATCATCTTCATTTCATTGTGTATTAGAGGGAGGACAACCCAGACTGAAAAGAAATCATTCCTATTATTACCAAGTGCAAGGACAGTTGGCACTGACAAACAGAAAATGGTGCGATTTTGTGGTATGGACATTTAAGGGCATGTCAATTGAAAGAATTTGCTATGATGAACAGTTTTGGTTCGGTATGCTGAACAAATTACGATCATTTTATATTACGGCAATGTTACCAGAACTGTTTTCTGAAAGAGTGAAACGAGAAATCCCCCTCCATAAAGAATTACATGTAAATGTACCGGTAAATGATGTGAATTCAGACTAAATTAAACTGACATGACTCATTCAAGTTTCCAAATTTTGTCTATGTAATTTAGTAGAAGGTAGAAAAAACTGTAGGTTGACAAATAACAAAAAATTGTAATATACCATTTACTCAGAAGTGAAACAAACGCTCTTTATTTCTACCATATCTGGAATAGACCAACACAGAATGCTCTTTATTGTTCTGTGTCGTGCCATGTGGCTTTAATTTAATCTGGATTTACAATGTGCACAAACAGATCATTCCCAAATTTTACATTTAGTATACATGTATACCGGTAAGTTGGCGGTAACACATTATACAATTCTAGTAAAGCCCCATGGGCCATTCGTTTGAAATACATTATAAAAATGCAAGATATTTGTTTTTTTGTGAATATATTCCCTGTCACTGTTTTGTCGTTGAAGGGTCATTTATTTTGAGATCACTGAATTATAAATAATTATGGTATTATATACGGGACACACTAATAGTTGTAGTCCGAGCCCAGTAAAATGTGTAGTTGGGATTTTCAATTTCGTTTATTGTCGTTAATATAATTGGCTCGATATTAGTACATTATTAATATATTATTTACATTAACGACAATAAACGAAATTGAAAAGCCCAACTACACATTTTACTGGGCTCTGGCTCGGACTCGGACTACAACTATTAGTGTGTCCCTTATATACTGTACATAAGAAAACAACAAAAAATACATATGTAATATGCAAAACATCACCACTATTAAATTCTCCAATAGCGAAATTTCTCGTGTTAAAATCATTGCTATGTAAACAAAACTGTTACAGTGAATTTCCAACAAACATCACTATATAATCATATAGTAAGTTTGAAGGCTGCATAGCCCTTTAATGAACTTACATGTACATTGAGATGAAAATCGTGACTATTTATTATGTTGTAAACAGGCATACATGTAAAGTGTCTTATGTAAATTATCAAGTTATATTTATATATAAATATTAAATTATCACAGTGATTTCAATTAAATTTTACTTGTTGTCCATTCAATCTTGGGTTCACACCAGTGGAGTGAGATCAGCATGGTTACTAGTAGTAATGGTATTACAGTTTAATTGATATAATTAACATAGTTTGATATCACCTGACATATATCAGCCCTTGGTAACTTGATATCAGTCATCGACATTCGGTCTGACCATCGCAGACTGATATAAAGTGAAATTGGGTTGATACTAGTATCTCGGGCCGATATCAAACTATCCAAGTTACATCTATTGCCTTTAAATATTGGCTATAATTTAATCATATACATGTGTAATTCAAATATTGAATTTGAACTAAGAAATTTCCGCTGAATCAATTAAAGGTGGTTGCAAATTACCCAGTGCAGCACATATATAAAATATCTGTGAAACCCTGGGTGACATCGAAATTGGAATTACCCCTTGCAATATCCGGAAATTCTTTATTCGTTCCATAGCTCGCTCTACGTGTATCCTCAAATTTGCTATTCTTCGGGTTGTTTCAGTTTCTTTCCTCGTAAATTGTGTGTTAGCCTTCTTCTTCGGTGGAATAATGAGATGTAATCCACGACGAATTAACAAGTCATTGATCTGAAACCCCTTGTCCACCATTATAGCATCCCCTGGTTCACACAGGTCTATTATGCCAGACATCTCAGTTATTTGCTTGTCACTTATATTTCCACCCCACAGATCGGACACAAAAGTTATAACACCGGCTGGGCTAAGTCCCACAAGTACCTTCCATGTCATATGACTTTTATAGTCAGAATACATTAAAGTTTTCTTCACAAGTGATTTTGGCGTCTCCGTATATACTTCAGTACAGTCTAGAATCACTCGCGTATTTGGAAATCGTGACTTGAAGGATACTGACATATTGGCCCTAACTGCCTCCTGTGATGACCAATCAATGAGAAAATACAACTTGTCGTGCAAGATGTCCACCCATTTGTTAAAAATAACACTCGCTGTCGATTGTGCGATCATGAATCGTCTTGCTATGTCGGTGGTTAACAAACCAAGGCGTAAACGCATTAATGTCATAAAAAACTCATCCACTTGTCGTAGTTTGTTTGGTCGTCCCTTTTCCCCTCTTCTCTCGTTTCACAGTCTGTTGCTTCATCAAACAATAAATTGAATGTGAGTTTGTCAGGCAGTCCTGTATAGAACATCATGTCCTCATCTGCCATATCTTCAATTGTCAATTGTGGAAGATCAGTTTGATGACCAATGTCCACTAAACATGCTCTATCAAAACTTGATTCTGATGTCTGGCATGAAACTGTCACCATATCACAGACATAAGGTAATGTTTGCACTTCCTGATGTCGATAACTGGGAATTGTTGAGGTGTCGATGGGCCCACAATAATCATGCATCATTATGGAGGTATCAAGTTCACTTTGTGTTTCAGCTGCGGTAAATACCAAATTATGTACAGAGTCATCATCCTCAACTTCTAAATCTCCATTGATTTCCATGGGTTCTGATAGATTGTCGCTACTGGAACCATATTTCCAAGTCGCAAATGTTTTGTGAGGAAATACCGACGGCAGATCGTGTTCGTTGGTTTTGACCCCACCTTCGAAATGTTCGGAACAAATTCTCGAATTTCGCCCGACTTCGAAGTTTTTTCGGCTCACTCGGAATTTCCACACACGTTGTCGCGCTTTATTCTCGGGAAATCTGTGTAATTTCACAAAGCGATCGTCAACAACTTTACCAGAATAATTATGGCAGTCAGTCACGCAACAATATAACTTTCCCATGTTAGAATCAGTTTGGAATCGTAGTATTAATGCAATAACTTCAATGAAAATAAACGCACGTGTTGAGTGTAAACAAAGATCTGCGAGACTGATACCAACCGGATGTAATTAGAATCACAGAAGAGCTCCAGGAATCAAGTGGAGATAACTCATTTACCGATAGAGGCTATATGCCCAGAGTTCAAAGGTATGGGCCCATAAAATCCTAAATTTGGCCCTTAAAATATTGAACTCCAAATTGGAGCCCACACAGAACATCACTTAAGTCAACTGTACCTGTGTCATGTCCCAATGGGGGAGGGTCCACAATATACCACAACATTCATATTATATGCCAAGAATTCAAAAGTATGGGCCCACGTAATGACATTAAATCTCAAGAAAACCCGCGAAAACAAAACAAAATCACATTTAATGTTCTAAGTTAAGTTATTTCCTCCTGTATCTGTATCGGTATGCGCGCAGGATCAGTTCGGATGTGAGCGCACACTCCGTAAAAAGAATCTTTGTGATAATGATCCCTCTCAAATTAGTCTCAATACTTTAGAATATAGAATTAACCTAAAAATAACAAAAACCTTCGGAATAGAGAACCTTCGGAATAGCGGACCTTCGGGATAGCGAACCTTCATAATAGAAACATGCCCCCACAAGTACACCGGTGACGTAAACACATGTGCTAATCTTTGTTGTACTATCGTGACTCTATCGGTAACCATAATAATACAGTCGCCCAGTGGATTATCGATCGACCACAGAATATGAAAATCTGCGTACCAAGCAACACCACGGTGTGGCGTAATAATGCCAGTCAGTTTAACGGTGTCAGACCGCGCAACATCGCTGCCAACTTTTGACCGTACAATTCAATTCAATTGAATTCAATTCAATTGATTAGATACTCTCATCGTATAACAATACATATTGAGAAGAAATGTGTTAGTGCATGCAATTCACAATGATATGTATGAATACAGTGAGTACAAGAGGTACGGTATTTCGGTAGCATGTAGACTGTAACCAGTAACTGCCAGCCCGTGGTATTTTTATGATTCAACACCATTAAATTAACACCAAGGCCGTAATTAACGCTGAATAGGTCACTCTCACCGGTTTTCTGTGATAAAGTTACCCAGGTTCCTAATTTTGTGATAAAGTTACCCAGGTTGGTGAGAATTGTGATAAAGTTACCCAGGTTAAGTAAATCGCACAATATCAACTCGATTTAAAAGTGACAGAGGGAAATATTGTTCAGTTTTGGCAAGTAATAGCCCGTATCAAGCATAAATTAAGACATATTAGTACTGTAGTTCGTCATTTTGATCACAAAGATCAATAATTTGTTGCTAAACATGAACTATTATTAACCTGGGTAACTTTATCACATTCTTCTCCCAACCTGGGTAACTTTATCACAATTTCAGGAACCTGGGTAACTTTATCACAGAAAACCGGTGAGAGTGACCTATTCAGCGTAATTAACAAGTGCAACGCCAAGCGTGGCTTTTGCCCCCGACGCTCAGTTTAGAGAGTGGATGGACAATACTAAATATTTGTATGGATGGAGAATTATTTTTGTGTTCTAAAATAAAAATCCTTTGCCCTTAAACTGGACTATCAATACACCAAAGCACAACTATAGTCAATGGTCCATGCCCATAATCTGAAGTGTTCATACGGATACAAAATTCCGAAATTCCCAAGTCAAACAAGGTCTTCAAAAATGTTTAATGTCAAACAAGGACCGTAAATTTGGTGAAAATGAAAAGGCGAAACCTGTAGTAAGTCGGTATCCTTTCCCCGAGCTGTGCTATCACCATTTCAAAGGATAGCGGAATCCGAGTTACAAGGTGACATGTTCAGACAAACACAAAACTCACAAATGTCCAAGTCAGACAAGGGCCGTAACTCTGATAACATTGATGGACGAAACCCGTAGTATGTGGGTATCATTTCCATATCATTAAGTGTGGCTTATTTCAAGTGGGCGGTACTACCGCTGTGAGTGTGGCCTCTGTGGAAAGCTCCATTGCGCTATCGGCTGAAACGACGTTAAGATATTAATATATGAATTAGATATGGCATGTTTGCCCAGAACCGACTGTTATCAAACTAAGTATGTGAATATCGCTACAAGTTATGACCACTTACCTTACGGTTACATCTCCATAAAAACAGTCCACATGACAGTTAATCCTTATATTTATATATACATTTAGCGAAAATGCCACTTTTGTAAATGTATTTAAATCGAAAAGTGTATCGTGACAAAACCAGCCCAAAATATCCCATAGCACCCTTGGCAATAGTTAACAGGAACAATTTCTCTTTATATTGAAACCCGATGATTTATTAAGTCAATCCTGCGCGAGTTCAAATGCGCCCAAAACATTACGCGTTCGTCTTTCCCAAACCTATGACTCGTCGATGTAATTATGAGGCTGCAGTTATGAGCTGTTGCGCATTCACCGATAAATAATTGCAACTAGCCACGTGGGCGCCGATCATTCAGAATGCTGGATTTAGTAATAATCACACTTAGTATATAAATATATGACATTGCTGCATTGTCTAGACAATGAGACATCGATTGTTATTTACACGCCACAACGAACTTCACCTGAACCCAGACATGAAGCGGTCGTCTTGAGATGGGGGTAAACTGAGCCTCGAGCTTGTTGGCATTTATATTAACATGACATAAGTATGTTTGCTTTCTATCTACGGCCTTGATTTATACATGTTCTCAGACAGATACCTGTGTGGTAATATATTAATAAAAGTATACCACTCAATGCAGGATCGATTTTCACTCGTCCTCGTCTGATGTTAAATTTCGCTACTTAGAGATACACACAACAGCTACACCAAAGGTAAGAACTGAACAGCGGTGTGATACATATCGTTAAAGTGATATGAAACACTTCGCCGAGGTGTTCAGAATGGAAAAGAAAATAATCACACCAAAATTAGTTATTTTCTTGACTTTTATATATAAAAACTAGAAAGAAAACAGCATGATTGTTATAATATGCGAATTATATGAAGTGGCTATTGTTGGTGGAATCATTACAACATTTTAATCAGCCAATTAATTCGTCCTGAATAAAGTAGTGAATATTTACATTTGTACACAGTTCAAACGCTGTGTTCTCTGAGATGGTAGAGTCGATGTGGTTGGAATTTCGACAATCTTAGTCGATTGATTCATTCTTCCAGCTGAGATACAGTAATGCCCTAAGTAATCGACTCCTTAACCCTTTACCCAACAAAACGGCCAAAAACGCCCAAATAAAGCTTCAACAGCCTAAAATATCATCGGTCTGTCTCAATAACACCATACAAATATGGATATCATTGGAACCGGTTCATTGACCACATTGTGATGGTTACAGTTATACCCTGTGCCAATGCATTCTCTTATATATGCGAGTCGATCATAGGTCGCCTCGCATATATAAGAGAATGCATTGGCCTTTTTTTTTACCATTTTTTCTTACATTCTTTAACAATTTTATAATTTTTTCTTACATTTTTCTAATATTTTTCTACATTCTTTGACAATTTTATCATTTTTAATATGTGTTAAGCCAATGCATTCTCTTATATATGCGAGGCGACCTATGGTCGACTCGCATATATAAGAGAATGCATTGGCACAGGGCCGTTCTGTTGGGTAAAGGGTTAACCACAGCAGAATTATGGGTAACTTTTCAGGATTTAGTTTAAACGGTTCAAATATTCTTTGATACCAAGACTACTAAGACAAAGCAGGTCTTTTCCACGCGATGGTTGTCGTTCGAAGGAAGTGTGCGTTCAGTTGTTGACAATCTCGCTAGTTTGATGACAGTGTTCTTTGAGGACGGCAGTGCAAAGGCCACCGGTGTATACAAGGCAATTACATCGTACAAATTCCTGTATGTTTTGCATTTTATGTGCAATGTTTTGAAGCAATGTGCTGTTCTCAGTAAAACTTTTCAATATTCTGTCATTGATTTCACCGATATAGATCCACTGACGAAATCAACCATTTCAAAGGTCGAAAAGTTTGCTAAAAAACCTGGACCTTCTTTGAAACAGTTTCTGAGTGATGTGCCATCAAAACCACAATCTGATTCAGATGCTGAATATATGCACAGTTTCCACTTACATGGGCATGACATTACGGGTGGAGATAAAGTTCGCAACGATGCCGTATCAGCCTGTCGAAAGTTCTCTACTGCACTAGTTGAGAACCTCAAATCCCGATTCTCCGACAACGAAGATTCGAAGGTGCTGACGGGTTTAACAACCTTGTTTGATCCTGCACCAAAATCGAGTAAAATAAAACAGGAGCTCCAACACCTACTGGCATTCAAACAACCGACTGATGCGGAAATCACAATCAATGCCATTTAATCTGAAATAGAGACCTTTCGAAGTGTGTGCAATGAGAAGAAAGGCATGAATGATGTCGACGAAAAGGACAAATACAGTACGGTGGCAGGTTTCGCGGAAACACTTTATTGTGTTCAGGTCTCCACAGTTGATTGTGAGAGGGCGTTCTCGTATCAGAACCTGATTTAGACGAGATTAAAAAATAGACTGTCAGTGCCTCACTTAAATGTACTCATGAAAATTGCCATTGAAGGACCTTTAATGTCCGAATTTGACTTTGTCAAGGCATTTCATAAATGGTCAGAAATGAAATCACGAAGAATTTTCAACAATTGATATATTGAACTGTTATGATTACTTTGTATTTCTTGTTAATTGTTGCACATCATTGATAAAATAAATATATATATATAATAGGTAATTTGCTTGTTTGTTTGTTTTTTTTTTGAAAACCACATACAAAAGTGGCATCAAAAATTATTGGTCGGAAAAAAAGTGGCAACAGAAAGGTAATTTTACTTGTAAAAGCTTTTACGTTGTGGATGGATAAGGGTGATATAATGGCACTGGGTACTTCAGATTCCGTTTATAGTATATCCGTGTCAACCAATCAAAATTACGCTTCGGAAAGTGAAGACGGCCGCCAGCCAATCAAATACCGTGTATCATTTCTCACCGAAAAGTAGTAGGCTGCCAGCCAATCAGATATCGCGGATCGCCGGGAGTCAATGCCAATAGCATCTTTTAGACCCAAGATTCAGTTTCTTTGTTTTAAGCCTAAAGCGTCAATCAGACAGTTTATAGAAATCTTTTAATTTTTGTTCATTAATTCCTCAATTATCGAGGTGAGTACAGTTTGTTAGCGTAATTTAAAGGTGCGAAGTTCCCTACGCCATGTCTATCAAAGTGTTGATTTTTGGTTCAAGTTTTGTTCGTAATTTCGCGGACTATCGTCTATTGCTTGATCCTGTTGAGGTTGTCGATCTGACTCAGTGATTGGATTCTGTGTTTCCGTTGTCATAATCCATTATGGGCGTTCTGATGACAGTCGCAGTATACCGGTACCGTACTGTAAGGCCCGCATACTTATACCATAAACATCAATTTGTTTGTCAGTTAAAGAAGTGGTATTATTACGTAATAATAATTACTTAGTCGCCGGTTAGTTCCCCATAAAGTATGTGCACGTCGTCCGGTCTGCGTTTGATCGAGAATTTATATTCCTAATTTTCCATTGGCCTTGACCTCTTGCGCCAAATTCTAACATTGAATCAGTTTGACAGTCATTTCTTTTTTGGTTTTAATTAGTAAATAGTTCTTCTGAACATTTTACATCTTTTCACCCTTTTACCGACTAGTCACTACAGAATGAATCAAAGTTAATTAATTCGACAATCAGTAGTACCACGGCGATAAATTGCACAAAGACGGACGGAAACAAATAGAAAATTGGACGCAAATCGTTCGTTGCGAAAGTGAAAATGAATTTTCATCCGGTTCAGTCTGACGCCGGTGACGATGATTCCGATTATGGTAGTACAGACGGTGAATCAGGTCACGTACTCTCGTTGCACACACTTGATTGTGAGATTAAATGTCTCATGGGAGATTTAAGAGATGTACATGTAGAACATAAGTTGTTGTTGTTGTTGAAGAAATCCCACTACATTAAAAAATGTTAACTTAACCGTAGAGCTGGTATACTTTGGCCTCTTAAACACAAATTTGTGGTTTGTACAGTTAGTTAAAAACATTCATCTAGGAAAAAATGTCGATGTTATTTCAATACCTAATGTTAATCAGTATGGACCTGTTTATACCAGTAAAGAGGGTCTTTCATAAAATCTAACAATAGACCAAGCGATTCTTATTGGTGATTAGATTAGATTTATTCGATGGTTCAGGATATACATTTATCACATAGTACATGCAACAGTATCATAAAATATACAAAATCCATCGACAGTTAACACATGTTTTCAACTTTCCGCATATGCAGAAGTGATGCATACCTTATTATCAATAACACAACAACAACAACAACAACAACAACAACAACAACAACAACAACAACAACAACAGCAACAACAACATTTTTATGAAACTCGTTTTGAATGCACATTAGAACTGCTGTACCCAAAACAAACACACGAGAAACATCTGGTTTTACACATATTTCACACAAAATTATTTCAAAAGATAATGTTAAAGATGCATAATGATTAAACGCCCCTTAATTACTATGTCTTAGGCTTCGAGTCGAGGAACCCACCCATCAAATATCAGAGTTATTAGACATCGATTTTTGAAATCTATTATTCTTCACCACCTACCGACATACTCTCGATACCAAATTGCTTTGAACAAAATGTTGATATATAACACTTTTTGGTCAATTTTGTACTATAGTTAACCGTAGTTAGCATTATTTTTTTTGGCAATCAATCGATTCTGATAACTGAAGCGGCATTTCATAAGATGTTGTTGTTGTTGGAATCTGATGATATGGGGACCATCGAATTGGATTGAGTTCCTTTAAATAAACATGTAGTAATGTTCTAAAAATAGTAATATAAACTGTCCCGATCCATAGAAAATAAATCATGGAAACAAATCATGTCATATAGTAACAGGAGCTCTAATAATTTGATTGGTTTCCCTGACTCATAATTATTATTTTACACACCCGAATCCATAAAAAAAAGTTTAGGGAAGATATCTCTGCCCAGAAAGTTAATATAGATTCCAGGGTGTAAATAATAGATATGAATTGAGGACACCTGTATATTCATTTTATTTAGAATTTCTTATGACATTCGTGGGACAATTTTAGGGGCTATTTATAACAGCAATTCGCCGGAAAACGTTCGGAGCGTATCAAGGGAGAGCATAGAATCTTGTCAGCCCCCTCAATCGAGGAAAATTGCAGATCAGCTAAGAAATTTACCGCAAATTACGATTGAAATAAACCACTTTATTCTGCCTTTCTAGATAAATAATATACCCCTTCTTCAGTTTTATCCGCACTGTATTCATAAAATTCTCACTTGCAGTCTTGAAATTGGGTTTTTACCAAACACATGTTGTTGTTGTAATTGTGGCCCGGAGGAGATAGACCATCTTTAAATTTTTACCATATTAGGAAAATATCAACAGAGAGCCTTCCTTGGTGTTCCGAGCCGAAAAAAAAGAAAGGTCCTTGAGACGATACATTATGTGATTTCAAGACGTTTGTCCCGTGATACACACACTTCATGTGTTGGTACTTTGTGTATTAATCGCACTATTTTGATAACATGAATGAGATTATTGCGAGAAATTACTATGCCTAAACAAAATGTTGAATAATGCCATTGGTACGTAATGTGCAGGCCACACAACGAGATCGCAATCCAAATTCAGAGCAGACTAATCCAATATTTGAATAGTTTTATTTAAATGCACTATCTGCATTGCAATGACTGATATAATATTTGTTATTGACTGTAAGTACACGAACATGTTATATGAGTATAATATATGTATGCATTTTTGGTCATCTCAGTTTGGCTCCATGTAGGGTCAATACTATAAAAATCCTGTACCTACAAATTGCAAGTTTGCAAAAATTCAAATCATTGATGCATAACACTAAGCCGTTTATATTGGAATTGTGCTAAGGTAATTCAATAATGGACACCTTGAATTATTACTGATAATAATTACGAATAGGTTACTCCGTCACTATAATTTTGAGCTCTTAACCCTTTACCCAACAGAAGGGCCCTGTGCCAATGCATTCTCTTATATATGCGAGTCGAACATAGGTCGCCTCGCATATATAAGAGAATGCATTGGCTTAACACATTAAAAATTATAAAATTGTTAAAGAATGTAAGAAAAAATGGTAAAAAAAGATTTTTTTTAGGCCAATGCATTCTCTTATATATGCGAGGCGACCTATGGTCGACTCGTATATATAAGAGAATGCATTGGCACAGGGCATAACTATAACCATCACAATGTGGTCAATGAGCCGGTTCCAATGATATCCATATTTGTATGGTTCTATTGAGACAGACCGAAGATATTTATTTGGCCGGTTTTGGCCGGTTTGTTGGGTAAAGGGTTAAGTGTCGAAAAGGAATAATATGGCAACCGTTTATGAAGCCATATAATCAAGCGCTAGCAACCGATCACGCTCTACGGTGTCCGTTCAGCAGGGTCCGCGCTGGACCAATATTTACTTTTGCCAAATAATTTGCCAATTGAAAATATTTTTTGCCAAATTCTTTTAGAATTTGCCAAATGCTATCTCTCATAGTATAATGTAAATTTCTGCAACATTGAGTCTTATTTTGTGGTTTATCATATGCAACAATAAACCAATCACCGAACAATAAAATTATAGAAGGGTTGCTTCATCAGAAGGGCACATTACAAGAGGATTAGCTATGTAAACATCGCCCCCACACTAAATGCGGGTAATCCCTCACCATCAATACTAATGCTATCAGATTAACTGCATCTTAACAAAGGTGTTAACTTTTCCTAGACCTTATAAAACACCACTTACATAGTTACATTGTGACAGTTTCGTGAAAAGAATGGTATTTATTGACCAATATTTTTCAACTTTCTTGAGGAATTAAAAAGTGACTTGCCAAAACTTTTTCCAAATGAAAATATTTGCCAAATGTGAATTATTTTTGCCAGTGGCAACGCGAACCCTGCCGTTCAGTCCTTCCAAAATGTGGGAACCTTATTTAACCCTTTACCCAACAAACCGGCCAAAACCGGCCAAATAAAGCTTCAACAGCCTAAAATATCTTCGGTCTGTCTCAATAGAACCATACAAATATGGATATCATTGTAACCGGCTCCTTGACCACATTGTGATAGTTACAGTTATGCCCTGTGCCAATGCATTCTCTTATATATGCGAGTCGACCATAGGTCGCCTCGCATATATAAGAGAATGCATTGGCCTAAAAAAATCTTTTTTAACACTTTTTACCATTTTTTCTTACATTCTTTAACAATTTTATAATTTTTAATGTGTTAAGCCAATGCATTCACTTATATATGCGAGGCGACCTATGGTCGACTCGCATATATAAGAGAATGCATTGGCACAGGGCCGTTCTGTTGGGTAAAGGGTTAAATGTTCAAAATTGTCTATTTTGGCTATTTAACTTTGCTTTGATATGTACGTTCCAAATCTCTTTTCCAAATTTCTGTAAACCGCTCCTGGATCATGCATCAAACAATTTTTTTTATCACGATGGACGAGGAAACCTGTACCTGTACAAATTGGGCAACAGAACCATAAAACATCCCCATATTTTTAGTATGTATTACAGCTACGTTCCGTTTCCATCGTGATATGCATACACCTATTTTATACATATATCACGTGAAAAATTACATGTATGACGGAAGAATGATCAGCCATTTTACCATCCTGTATCCTTTGTTGACTTGTAGATAGCCGAGGAGTCACTCTCGGTTGCCAGTCGACCCTTCATACTAGTATTTTCCTGCTAGCCCGGGGGCCAGTGTGGTGCTACGCACCCAATTTGAAGTTATTAGGTTTGACATCAACTTTGCCATGCTGGCATAAACCATAAAACGATTACGGTTTCGAGAATCTGAACATGGGCACGCGTGTATTGCATGCAATTATCGAGATTACCACTGGATCAATTTCAATTTGTTTATTTCACTTGTTAACCCTTTGAGTGCCAGGGGCCGATCTCATCGGCCCTAAACCTACAAAATAAGTCTGTTAAAGAATACAAGAATAAATTATTAAAATTGTAAAAAATTGTAAAAAAAAAAAAATGTTAGGCCAAATGTTACTCTTATATATGCGAGGCGACCTATGGTCGACTCGCATATATAAGAGAATGCATTGGCACAGGGTATATGGGTTGACACAAAAATCGATCTGGCACTCAAAGGGTTAAATCACTTTAAATATACAAGGAACAAAAGAAATTACATGTAAATAACAAACTGGTTGGTCAGCATTGGTGGTATTGGTGTAAATGTCTCATTGTGGAATAGTTGTGGTTTCGATAGGCGGTGAATCCAATATAGATCGGCCCCCAGATGAGGGTAGTGTCACACGAAAGGGTAGAAATTTTGACGCTATCTACAATTATCCTTGCCTCATGGGGGTTCCAAAACACTGAGGTATCCAGGGCGGAGCAGTTGGAAAATATTTTTTTTGGACCTTTTTGGGTGTTTTTGACCTGCAAATTTCAGTATAATCAGGAAAACCAATAAAATAAGACAAATGTTGAATAAAATATACTTGAATATAAAATATTTATTCTATCTGGGTTGCTTAACCTTTATGATGTGCAAAAGTTATATTATCCAACAATTTTTGTGAAAATTCACGAAAATGCCAAAAAAATGCATAAATTGCTATGCTTTTTCAAAAAAGTTTTCCAGAAGATTTCCTATAAAATTTTCATTTTTTTTGTATAAAACTCTCATTGGTGCATCCAAATTTTCAGCATTATATACCTGATTTATTAATATCAACATCACAAGCAATGATATCCAACAAGCCGAGATATTTCCAAAAACTTAACCCACCCCCCTAAAACTGATTTTCTATCTGAAAATACCTGTCAAGTCAGAATAGTCCGTGTTCATTCCGTTTTGTTAACCAATTCAGAGTCTTATCATATATCATGGAATTGGCATGTATCGGAGGAGGTTTATGTTATGGTAGAATCTATTTTGTTTAAATATTTGATTTTTTTGGGGTAAATTGGCTAAAATTTTGATTATTTTTAAGTGAAATATTTTTGAAAAATTTCCATGACTTTGTCAGTTTTATGGATACAGCTGCACAACATGCACCACAATAAGCATAAATTCTTCCCCAATATCAGATATGAAATGCTATTATCATGTACCAGATCAGAATTAAGAAATAAAGTAAAACTTAACCTTACCCCAAGATAGTGTTCTCAGTGCTTTCAATTTTATGCTATACTAAACTCAAAAGGTCGTTCATACTAGTTGATATAATTCGTATCATAAATTGTAATAGTTTTGCCCACGGATTATGTAATCTCATTTTCACTGTCACTGTCAATTTCATCAAATGTGATGGTATCGGTCAATAGAATTTCTGTGCACCATCTTGCGGGAAGAATGGTTCAAACAACTCAGGCTGCCTATCGGCCGTTCATCCACGAAGTGCTACATCGGGAGTGGTTGATTTGGCACCGGTTGCAAGTCTCTACTGTGTTGCCATCATGTTGGCTCGTTTTGAGTGTAGAATTAAAGATTTCTCACATGGTGGAAGTGCAGAAAGATCAACTACCTTTTGCTGATTCTCGAACTTCTGCTGAAACTTTACCCCCTAGCTTAATTCAATTTTCTCAAATGTGGACCATACATGTATAAGGCACATGTTAACTCCTTGATTGTATTAAGCGTGTCACTATCCAAAACCAAATTCGTTCCTAAATAAGCCATCGGAACAACGATGAAAGGTAATTATTACCTGTGAAGGAATGGAATCCAACAACTGAATTCTTCTGTATATTGGGCTGCCAAAATGTGGAAATGGTAGATATTGACCCAGCGTGTCCCGCAATCGCTTACAAGTTGTGGTTGATGTATAAAATTGGCTATTCTGACTGCTATACATTGAATACTAACATGTCTGATGCACCTTAGTTAATTTTTACTATTGTCACCACTGACATTACCAGAAATATTGGATTTCTCTCTCACAAACTTGACATAAATAACGGTACAAAAATTTTCAAGTAAAATGTAACTATGTTTGGTATGAAAGGTGTTTATTGTTTTGATCTACCTTAAATGTGCCACAGTAATGTGTTTATAAACCAAATCACTCAAAATGGCTTCCAAAATGGCAACCATTTATTTAAATATATCCCGAACATTATTCTCTGCGTTTCCGAAAATATAGCAAATTGTGACTCACTTGGTTATTTTACATGTTGGCTAATCAACTAAATGTTCTATTCTGGTTGTCCCATTTCCTTATGGAGCATAACAAATTAATTTAAAAGTTGCCTTATTTGTTGTTTTTTTTCGAGAACCTCTTTTTGGATACTGGCTATATATTTTTTTAATAAATGTGCAAAACTTTGAAATGGAACTGAAATGAATCATAATCTGTGGCTATTCTGGCCTATTAGGACAAAGATTGATCAACATGATACAGGGTGGATGTCAACATGGACACCAGGGAGTTATATGTGGTCGTAGGTGAGGTGAATATGTATAAAGGGAATTATTGTATGGTCATAATGATTTGGATAGGTGTAGTGTATGGTCATGGGTGAGGTGCATATGTATACAGGGAGTGGCTGTATTGTTATGACTACCCAGTACAGGTGTACACAATGTGGCTCAATGAGCATTGCTGTGGTTTGTGTAAATAACGAGAGCACGGTACCTGCATGGTCATATCATCAGCCATATGTGTGTTTATGTATATATGGATTGACTGTATGGTCATGGGTGGGATGTACATATGTACCTTGTGTGGCTGTATTGTCACAGGTAGGTGTATATGTATAAATGTGTTGTCTGTGTGATCATGGGTGGGGTGAATGGATAAATAGATGTGCAGATATGTGTAATGCGTACAGGTGTGTACATGGAATGGCAGTAGTCATAATGTGTATATGTGTACCTGATGTATACTGAATGGTCATTGACAAGCGTGTGTATGGTCATGTGTGGATGTATATGTATATATCGAGTGGCTATATGACCATTGACGTGGCAAATATGTATACAGTGAGTGACTCTATGGCCAAAAGTAATGTGAATATGTTTTCAGGGAGTGACTGTATGGTCAATGGTGAGGTGAACAGGTATACAAGGAGTGACTGTGTGATCATGAATGTGGTGAATAGGTATACAGGGAGTGACTATATGGTCATGGTCATGTGTAGGAGTTTACCTGGTCTGCCTGCATGGCTGTATGGTAATGTGTAGGGTGTACGGGTATACAAAAATGTGGCTGTATGTTATGGAGAGGTATGTGTATAAAGACTAAAGTGAGTGGCTATATCGCCATTAGTGAGGTGCATATGTTTACCAGGAGTGATTCTATGGTCATGGTTGGGGGTATATGTATATCTTGCGTGGCTATTTTACACTGGGTTTGGTGAACATGTATACAGCGAGTGACATATGACCAATGGTGAGGTGAATAGGTACCGGGTATACAATGATTGACTGTATGATCATGAATGTGTTGAATAGGTACACAGGGGGTGACTATATGGTCATGGATCAGGTGTATTAGTATACATTTTGTGCCTGCATGGTGACTCATGGCTGTATGGGCATGTGTGGGGTGTACATGTATACACAATGTTGGATATATATGGTCATGGGTGAGGGGTACGTATATAAAACGAGAGGCTATATGGCCAATGGTGAGATGCATATGTATACATGGAGTGACTCTATGGTCATGGATGGGTGTATATATTTATCTTGAATTTGCTAGTGTTGCCATGGCGAATCGGTATACGGGGATTGACCGTATGGCCAATGGTGAGATGAATAGTTATACAAGGATTGACTTATGATCATGAAAGTGGTGAATAGGTATACATGGAGTGACTATATGGTCATGGGTCAGGTGTATCTGTATATAGTAAGTCACTATCTAGTCATTTGTGTGATGTTTATGTGCATATATGGAGTGACTGTATGTTACTGTGTTGGTTGTACATGTGCACCTTGGGTTGCTATTGCTTTCCACAATAACTCAATGATATATTAATCGATAGAGAGGTCATGTCAGAGAGTTCTCCATCTTGATGGCGTTTTTGCACGATGGTGGAAACGTTAAATAATTTCCCCCTGATAATAGTTAATCAATTTTGATGTTAATGGGCAGGTGATTCAAGTCAGTGATATCGAAATGTCAAATGTACAGACGAATAGACTTATTGGGTTCCATTCAATCACGGGTAATGATTACCTTCCAAAAAGGAAAAAAAACTTGTCTGGAAGTTGCTGGAAAGACGATCAAAATATATGAAAGTCATGGCATATTTAGGAATGAATTGGGTTTTGGACAGTGACACGCTTACTACACTCGAGTAGTTTGCCTTATAAGTTCAATGTTCGAGAAAATAAAGCTAAGCGGATAATGTTCCAGCAGAAGTTAGAGAATCAACAGAAGGTACTTGATCTTTCTGCACTTCCACCATGTGAGGAATCTTTAATTCTACACTCAAAACGAGCCAACATGATAGCAAAACAGTGGAGACTTGGAACCGTTGCCAAATCAACCACAGATGAGATTGCATAATCCGTGGGCAGAACTATTGCAATTTATTATATGAATTCTATCAACTAGTATGAACGACCTTTCGAGTTTAGTATAGGATAAAATTGAAAGCATTGAGAACACTATCTTGGGGTAGGACCCGTTAAGTTTTACTTTATTTCTTAATTCTGGTCCAGTGCATGGTTATAGCATTTCATGTCTGATATTGGGGATGAATTTATGCTTATGGTGGTGCATGTTGTGCAGCTGTATCCATAAAGCTGACAAAATCATGGGAATTGTTCAGAACTTTTTCACTTAAAAATAATCAAAATTTTAGCCAATTTACCCCCAAAAAATCAAAGATTTAAACAAAAATAGACTCTACCATAACATAAACCTCCTCAGATACATCCTAGTTCCATGATATATGATACGATTCTGAATTGGTTAATAAAACGGAACGAAAACGGGCTATTCTGACTTGAGAGGTAATTTCAGATAGAAAATCGGTTTTACGGGGGTGGGTTAAGTTTTTGGAAATATCTCGGCTTGTTGGATATCTTTAACTTGCTACTCAATGAATGAAAAAACCAGCAGTGACTTCAATGGAATATCTACAAAACTGATGAAGGAAACCATATTTTCTGTAGCACCAGCATTAAAGCATATATTCAACTTGTCGTTCAAACAAGGTCATGTTCCCAACAAAATGAAAATAGCTAAAGTTGTACCAATACCGAAAAATAGTGACAAGGGGGATATAAACAATTATCGTCCAATAAGCATTCTTCCCGCATTTTCTAAACTACTCGAAAAACTCATGCAAAAACGTTTAGTTGATTTTCTTAATGAATCGAAATCTTATTTAAACATCAGTACGGATTTCGCCCAAACCATTCAACTTTTCATCCCATCATTCATCTACTGGATCATGTTGTGAAAAATAACGACAAGCCCACGAAAGATTCCACCGTAGCCCCTTTTCTTGATCTGTCCAAAGCTTTTGACACAATAAACCACGAAATCTTACTTACAAAATTTGAACATTATGGAATTAGAGGCATGGCAAACAACTAGTTTCGATGCTATCTCAATGAGAGACAACACTACGTAGAATTCAATGGAAGCAAGTCAAATCTCATTAAAACATCATGTGGTGTTCCTCAGGGGTCCTTACTCGGGCCCATAATTTTTCTCCTCTACGTGAATGATATGTCAAATTCAACTACTATGGATCTCTTATCATATGCCGACGATACAACCCTTATGGCCAGTGGACAAAATGAAGCGTTAATCCAAAGTTATGTCAATAACGAATTAAGAAATCTATCTGACTGGTGTTGCTGCAACAAACTAGCCATCAATGCTAACAAAAGCAATTATATGCTCTTGCATCCACAAAACAATGACAAAAAATGGAATACAATTAAAATATATCTCAATGGAGCCGAACTTCGACGGATAGGGAACATGCGGAACGAATCGTCTGCCAAATTTGTAGGTATCCATATAGATGAAAACCTGACCTTTAATAAACACATTTCTATTGTATGGTCAAAAATGGCACATGCAATTTATTGCATTAATAAAGTTAAACATTTTCTCCCGAGCAAGGCTCTCAAAACATTATACTTCGCCCTAATTCAAAGCCACTTAGTTTATGGCATCCAAATATGGGGACATGTATCGGCAGTGAAGAAACTATATTTATTACAAAAACGAGCCATCAGAATTATATGTAACAAAAAATATAGAAGTCACACCGATCCTCTTTTCAAACAAGAAAACATTTTAAAAATAGATGATTTACATTTATTACATGCATCCATTTTCATGCATGATTGGTACTACGATCGCTTACCGGTGTCTTTTTCTGGTATGTATGACAAGAGAGCAGAACCAAATAGACGACAACCTAATTCTATAGTACAAACAAAATTCAGGACCATCTCTTTTTCTAAAGTTCTCCCATACCATTCATTCCCCTTTATGTGGAATTCCCTAGAAAGTAAATATACCTCTAAACAATCAAGACATGTGTTCCGAAAACGTTTGAAAACGGATATCATTAATACCTATTCAGCGAGCGTGCGATGCAAAAACCAAAGATGCCCTGATTGCACAAACGATACATAATTTTCTGATAACAAAATAAACAAAACAAACAAACAATACAAAACAAAATTCACTCTAGTATGCATGTTAATTGAGAAAAAAAAAGGAGAAAAAAAAAACAATTCCCAAAACCTCACTCACATTATTCCTACTCGGTTCCACTCACACATGTATATTCATAGTAATCATTAATTATATCGACCAAGTAGGTACCCATACATACATATGAACCACTTTTCGTACCATCGCCCTAACAACGCCTATATATTAAAAACCCAGTCTGCACACGATAAACGTAACCTGAAAACAATCAAGTTAATTCGGCCATCTTCATCATATAATCTGTCGCTACATCCAGGGGTGAGAGGAAGACAGTCAGCCATGACTATATCACCCCTAGCAATATACATGTATAGTCTATTAATATTATATTTATTTGTAATTGTACTTTCCATGTATGTGTATTGTAAATAAAATTATCCTATCCTATCCTATCCTATCATTTCTTGTGATGTTGATCTTATTAAATCAGGTATATATTGCTGCACATTATGATGTACCAATGAGAGCTTTATACTACAAAATGAAAATTTTATAGGAAATCTTCTGTAAAACCTTTTTGAAAAAGCACTGCAATTTATGCATTTTTTTTGCATTTTCGTAAATTTTTCACAAATATTGTTGGATAATATAACTTTTTGCACATCATAAAGGTTAAGCAACCCAGATAGAATAAATATCTGACATTCAAGTATATTTTATTCAACATTTGTCTTATTTTATTGGTTTTCCTGATTATACTGAAATTTGCAGGTCAAAAACACCAAAAAGGTAAAAAAAATATATTTTCCACCAGCTCCGCCCTGGATACCTCAGTGTTTTGGAACCCCCATGGGGCAAGGATAATTGGAGATAGCGTAAAAATTTCTACCCTTTCGTGTGACACTACCCTCATCTGGGGGCCGGTCTAATATTAATTATATTTTCCGTATAAATTAACTCAGTTTCCTGGACATAATGAATAATCTCCTACACACGGTTGTGCTTCCAATTGCTCTTTATGGCTCTGAACTCCTATATTCAACAGATGACAACGCTCTCTGTACAATTGGAAAGGGTTTACGTACATGTATAAAGCACATCCATAATCTTCCAACAAGGGCGAGTACAAACCTCTCACTCAGTCTCCTGGGAGTTCTACAGATGAGTCACCAACTACACATGAGAAAACTTCTCTTCCTCGGCGAACTATCCACTTGCCTGCGACTCGAGACTTTCCTTTGCGAATTTTCCTGAAAAACCTCTAAATGCACAATTTATTCAGTGCGAATACCACCGGTTATGTGAAAGACGTCATCGATGTTCTAGAAGTGTACAATCTGTCTTCTTAGCTTCAATAATTCTTATCTGCTGGATCCTTCCCAAAGAAGACCGTTTGGAAGCAACTCGTCAAGTCGACCATAAGAGCTCACTATTGTGATGCATGGACTTCAGCAGTGGGTGCTAATGGTCGCTCTGCTAATCTTCTCCTTATCCATAACCAGCCTCTCTCAGTCTGGAGTGTGTGGCGACTTCTCGCTGCCCATTCTAACAGGAGTTTGGAACTGAAAAATCTTGCTAGACTTCTAAATAGATCACTGTTCGTTTAAATGCGCTATTACTTGGCAGTACCCAGCTTGGTCGTCATATCCCGACTGAGTCATGGGAGCAGCTCATCGTCGCATCTGCTGCATTTATGTATGTTGGCTGTCAACTAATTCGCCCCGGAAATTGAAAGATGACATTCACATGACACTTGCGGGATGTTACCATTACACACAATGTACACCTCTTTTCAATTTATGTATACAATGTTCTTCCTTGTAAATAGCTGCTGGTCTCGTTACCACACACTTTCTGTAACTGATATGTATATATGCTCTTCATACTTGGAGGTCAATAAACAATATCAGACTGCAACACATCACACCGTAATATAATGGTATTCGTCGCCAATTATATTTTGATGACATTTTACATAACCTATCTTTGAGCGGTATATAATTCCATGACCCCGTTTCGATTGGTAAATAGTGATTTGAACATTTAAATCGCAACAATCTCAGTGCGTCTGTTGTAGGTAATTTAATTAGATAATTCTCTATTTTCATTTTGATCTCTGAATATTTTGTATTATTCCGAAAATCACATTGTTAACTACACTATAGCACCGACCCAGTTACACATGCAAAGCAAACACCAAAACAAAAAAATTAAATAAAACAAAAACAACCAACCAGTACAGACAGGTTTGAATATATCGTCATCGCGTGACACTCACGCGACGATATGAAATATAACCCCCTTACAAATGTAAGTATAAGTGAAAAGCACGTTTCAAAAACGTGCAGGAATGCCACCTTGTTCCGATACATCCTCATCAAACATTATATTCGTCCAAGTCCTACCTGTACGTACACGCAGGTGAACGCTTGTATCCTTATTATGCCACAAGGTGGTGTAAGTTGTTTTACAGTTTTTCATATCACTGTGGGGAAAATTATGTTTTGTACCCTGGCTCAATCGTACCGATATGCTCCGTTGGTTCAGAGTGCCGGGATGAAGATAATTAATCGAATGCGTTAACTGCCAAACTCTATTAAGCGCCCTCTACACTATCGCCCCGAAACGATGAGATACATCTGTCTGGAGTTTGGTTAACTGCTTCGCCTTTGGCTTTGAAAAGCAGACGAAATTCATAAACGATGTGTACATCTGTTAGAAATTTCGTCGGCTTTTCAAAGAAACCTGTAGGCTATTGGCCATGCGTTTGTCACAAGACAACAGACCTGTTTCTTGCGTGCATGCATAATTCGTGTTTTATTGATAGTAATGATGAAAAGAGTAACGACTTATATTAATCGAATAATAAAAATGAAGTTAGTTTGCCGTATCGTAATCAGGATGGACTTTATTTTACCTACGGACTGTCCATTCTTGAAAGTGCAGCCTACTCGTATAGTAAAACTGGGAACTATGCTTGATTCATATCAAGGTGACGTCCAGTCGCGGGATGTTGGCCAGTTTCTGTGCCGATGCCACGGGCGTACACTGGCGATGGCGGGGTTGTGCAAATGTAGAGTGACATATTAGCATTAACTTTTACTATTATAAAAATAGAGTTCGTGTGTCTGTCAGGCAAAGGCGACAAAACGACTGAACCCCTCTGAAAATGTGTACATTGGGTCATAGCATGCACGTAACCCGGGGATTAAGGGCGCTAATAATGTTTATAACTTTTGCTATAAATTATATAGGTGATCAAACGGACGGGCATGCAGGTCGGAAGATGTTTAAAAAAATTATCATTTAAAAAAAATTTGGGAATAGATTTTTAAAACTTGTTTTGCTTTATTCTATTTTATGGATGTTAGTTTTGAAGACTATTATAATATTTAAGGAAGGGGCAGTCCTGTCAACACATTTGGTATTTTGAAAAAATAGTGATTTTGAAGCCATTTTCACGAAGCTTGGTATTATTTCTTTAAAATGGGGAATGTGACCCTAAAAATTATATAATAAAAATAATTCCAGACCCCTGTGTCTTATATATATGTACTTTTAGTATTATGACCAATTTGTGCCAGGGGCCGGTGGTTGTACTATTCATGTGTGTTTCCGAATACGTTGATCGAATAAATAGGATTATCATTATTTGTGGCTGAGACATGAGAAGCTACATAATTTTATATGCAATTGCCACAGGTGTAATATGTTCTTGTCCAATGGGGGATTGCATTATGGGTAATTAGGTAGTGTCGTAACTGACTCAATCGTACCGATAGAGTCACGTGCATTACTTTCCTTTGAAATTTCAACACGCGTCTCAGTCATTACATGCCCCACAGCAGAGTCATGTGTTGGGTTCTCTTCGCTTTCACATTTGGAATCGCCTCCATTACTTTCCTTTGCAATTTCATCACGCACTTCAGTCAATGCATATCCCAAGAGATTCTGTCCTTTCTGGCCTGGTTACTAGGCTAGTAATTAGGTCGATGTAAAAGTAAAAATGGGTCGCTTTAAAAGCTGTAGTCTTACCCCGCTGAATAAAATAGTCCGACACAGATTAGCACATGTGCTGATATTGATATTACCACACCCTTTGGAAAGCATGCGATCGTGTGGTAATCAAAGATGGATTTCGACGAAATTTGACACTTAGAGGTACTTGTGTCCGGGGAGTGTTTTGGACGGGTCAAATCGTGACCGACCTCACCTTGACAATTGACAAGGTCAAATTGGGTAAAACGGACGGATTTCGACGAAATTTGATACATATGGCTACTTTTATCCGGGGAGTGTTTTGGACGGGTCAAATCGTGACCCCGGCGTGACATTGACCTTCAATATGGCCAATCAAAGGTCAAATCGGGTAAGACGGATTGATTTCGACGAAATTTGAAACCCAGGGGTACTTTTGTCAGGGGGTGTTTTGGACGGGTCAAATCGTGACCCCGACCTGACCTTGACCTTCTAAATGGTCAATTCAAGGTCAAATCGGGTAAAACGGACTGATTTCGACGAAATTTGATACCTAGGAGTACTTTTCTCCGGGGAGTGTTTTAGACGGGTCAAATCATGACCCCGACCTGACCTTGACTTTCAAAATAGTCAATTCAAGGTCAAATCGCGCCATTCGCCGGAAATCAGATGGGAAACAGCCCGGACGAAGTCGGACCCACCAGCTAGTGTAATAAAAAAGACAGCTTGAAGAATGTAATGTATAACACGAGAAACGGGGAAAACGTGATATATGGAAGTATCCAAATTTCCCACATGGGATTTGAAAGCTAGTTTATATCATATTATTATAATTTCTATTTATGGCTAATAATATGATCTTGGTGGCGTTACCATTTCTGACTATGGTTTTCTTGTATATAACTGTATGTCTGTCTATATATAATCTGTCTGCCCGCTATAAAAATTAACGAGGGACCATCTAGAGGTTCGTACGGGGTCTAACAT
This sequence comes from Siphonodentalium dalli, assembly GCA_032622095.1. Lineage (NCBI taxonomy): Eukaryota > Metazoa > Mollusca > Scaphopoda > Gadilida > Siphonodentaliidae > Siphonodentalium > Siphonodentalium dalli. Next base: position 117,752,181 of record CP136068.1, on the reverse strand, counting down.
GGGTCACTTTTTACGAGAAAGATAATGGTGCAGGTTAGATTTATAAAGTGACGCTGTCGGGTCAGGGACAGTAAAGGGGAGGGCAACATTGATGACATTATTTTGTCATCGATTTCCACCAAACTTATATATATATACATTTTGGCGCCGATTACACCAAAATTTATACATCATCTCTTTGCTCCAATAAAATATAATGGTGCGGGTTTAACCCTTTACCCAACAAACCGGCCAAAAACGGCCAAATAAAGCTGCAACAGCCTAAATTATCTTGGGTCTTTCTCAATAAACCATACAAATATGGATATAATTGGAACCGGCTCATTGACCACATTGTGATGGTTACAGTTATGCCCTGTGCCAATGCATTCTCTTATATATGCGAGTCGACCATAGGTCGCCTCGCATATATAAGAGAATACCATTTTTTCTTACATTCTTTAACAATTTTATAATTTTTAATGTGTTAAGCCAATGCATTCTCTTATATATGCGAGGCGACCTATGGTCGACTCGCATATATAAGAGAATGCATTGGCACACGGCCGTTCTGTTGGGTAAAGGGTTTAAGGTGGCGTCCTGTATGGGCCAGTGATTGGGGAGGGCAGCTACATTGATAAACACATTTATCAAGGATTAGGGTCTGGGGAGGACACCAGAATTGAATAAATACTTTACCGCAAATTATTACCAAAATTAGATATAGGCATCCGCATGAGTCTAAAGGTGTGGTTAAATTTTGACAGAGCGTTGCCAGGACCGAGATTATACGTCATAATTTTCTCAAATTTTTCTATATTTTCCAGGGGGGGGGGGGGGGGTTCCGGGTGGGTTGGTGGTCGCAACTCAAATTTATTTCATGAAAGTCTTTTTGACTTTTTTTGCAATGAGTTTGGCTTAAAACGCCTTAGAATGTCAATATTAACATAAATGAAAAATGTCATGATGACCAGACAAACAGTATAGGTTGTAGCCCATTCTAATGGATTGAATTTTGAAATCCAAGATGACCGCTGGCAGCCATGTTATTTTGGCCGAATGACCCCAAAATGACTCGTTCTTATTTACATGTCAATGTTAACATCCACAGAAATTAATATACAGCTGATTACAGTAAATTCCCCCCCGCAAATCTCTGTTTTAGTGTTATAAGGGGGTGGGTGTCAAAAAATGGTCGAAAAAAAACTGCCGAAAACAGAAAAGAATTTGGACGCGGGGGGGGGGGGGGGGGAGTGGGTGGGTGGGTGGCTACAAGGGTCGAAAGGAAAAAATCAGCATATGTGCCTGAAATTTTTTCCGACCCCCCCCCTGTATTTTCCAAAGATATAACAAGCTATTAGACTGATGCGCTATCACAACTCATTTCGGTACTTCAAAAATCGGACATCGAACAGATGTATCCATCTGTCTGTCCATTTATGAATCACCGAGGGCCAATCTATAGAGGGTTCCAACTTCCAAAGGGATCTAATAGTATCTTTTTACGAGGAAGATAATTTTGCAAGTTAAAATTAACTAAAGTGACGATGTATGTTGCAGGGATGTAAAAAGGGAGGGGAATCAGTGACGATGAATTTGTTTTATACTTATGACCGGTTTCCACCAAACTTATATACAAGTACAGTCATCTCCGTGCTATGGTGGAATATTATGGTACGGTTTAAAGATACATAAGTGGAGTCGTCCTTTTCACCTCTGGGCGTTGGGAAATTCTAAGTTGGATATTCTAATACATTTTCGATCGGTTAACAGATATACATAAGAATATTTGCTAAATTGTTCTGCATGCTTTATCAATACAAAACATCAACCCGTATCCATAACTTTGGTGGTGCCCCGAATCCCCACCCCTGACACCGATGCTGTCATTCAGGAGTACTTAAAATATACCATTATATAATTGTGTCGTTTCGTGTCGATTGCCATAGATGAGTTTGGTGAAGTCGGTGACAAGTTGTTAGCAATGTTGGTGTCCCTTAGTTTAAACATATGTTATTAGCAAAAATAGCTAATTGGATTGGGGCACAAAACGCCCCGTTCCAACAAACAATTGGCAATTAACAAAAGGAGTTAGGCTTCCTGCCTGCAATACATATAATATATAGGCATACAAAGAACACTTGTATGATATATTAATTAAGATAAAATCGGGGATACACATTAGGATGTCAAAGGATATGTGTATTGCTTGCGTCAGTATGGGAGGGTATGAGATGTGAACCGTCGATCGATGATGTGATATTTGTCTAATAAGTATATGTTAAATCTTTCGCTCGTTTTTATATATTATTAATCATTAAATCGGTGTGTTTCCATAATATACTTTTGAGCAGCAATGAATAGCTTGTAATTTATTTGCTCGGTCTCATGAGTGGAGCCGAATAGAATATTTCCAATGGTCAGATGTAGAATGCCCAGTCTAGATATACTATCGAGAAGTTTTTGTCTTTCGTAAATAAAGTAAGGGCATTCAAAAAAGAAATGGTATGCCGTTTCCTCGGGTGCACCACAACAACATCTCGGCGAATCGGCAATATGATTAATATGTTTGTCAAAATTAAGATTACTACAATTGTTTCGCAGTTTAGCGTGCAGTATATATGTTCCTCTCCCGGCTTCCGACGAGGTAGAAGGGAGGAGGTTTCGGTACAACATTCATCGCGACTAGTTTTTGCTCTATGGTCTCTTTGTCTATGTTCTTCTTATTGTCTTTATTATCTTTATTTTCACTTTTCGCGATGTTATCAAGAAATTTGTTCCACTGTATAATCATAGAGGGAAAGAATGATTTGTTATAATATTCAGTCTTTGGTGTCCCTTACCCGACCACCACTCCCCGAGAGCTTTCCGATGAATGGCAACAAGCCATATTTCCGACTAAATCCTGAAAAGTACCCATAATTACGCTGTGGTTAAGGAGTCGATCATTTAGAGCATTACTGTATATAGCGTAAATTAGGTCGTTTTAGACCCATACTTTCAAACATTTAGACTGAAATGTCCATCAGTTGGAAATTATCCGACCGTAGGACGGTTTAGATAACTTATTTGTTAACGCTAGAGACCTTTCGCAGTTTGAACGACAACAACAAATGATTACGAATAGGGTACTGCGTCACTAGAATATGTGTTCTTTATATTCGTTATCGTTTTTCTCTATTCGTTGTTACGACAACAGGTTCGGATTTCCAACAAAACAAATACATCATATAGTAATAAGTTCGCGATGGTTACTCAGCTCCTCAATGTAGATGATGACTCTGAAATTATGTGATCAACATGTGGCCTTAATTTTTATCTATTAGTGGCAATCAAATCATTCGTCGTCGTGAAGCACGAGACAATTGCGAAACACCAAGCCCTAAGCTATGGTCTGATAACAGCATAATTAAGAACAAAATAATCACGACACGCAGTCCTGTAATACCCTTACTGAGTTTGGAAGCATAATTGTCTCACAAACGGACTAAAACTGTCCAAACAATTCTAATATGTTTTCATTCTGAAATTCCAACAACATGTACCGTACCATTGAAACTAATTCGGACGTGAAATTTCAAAGCGTTGAAAACTGTGACTGAATTTTAGAGTTACGATCACATATCTTTTTTGGAACGATACATATCGCGAACACTATAATGAAACTCAGGCACGATCACTTTAAACGTATACCCAGTTGAACCTCAAACACAAATGTATATATATGTACGTAACATGGTAGTAGGGAAATATGAGTCGATATATACACTAAATACAAAGTTATGAAAACCAGACCGCCGTTTACGGCGTTATTTAAGTAATAACTCTTGATTTTGATTGAAGGGGTATTGTACACTAAATCTGGCCATTTATGGGACCATCTCCTTTTATACTCAACAGAATATATGGAACAAATGAATGAATTTGAGCCATGGATTTGTGCAAAATACACTCGTGTGCTCTGTGAACGATGCAAACAACATGGTAATTATAAATAGATTAAATTTCATTATAATTACCACGTTGTCTGTATTGTGCATACGGTAAATGAGTATATTTTGCACTAATACATGACTCAAATTAATTCATTTGTTGCTTATATTCTGTTGAGTATAAAAGGAGATGGTCCCATAAATGACCGGATTTAGTACCGCTTTAAGGCTATGCGATTATAACCGAAACAAAATGAAGACAAATTCCATAAGAATATTCTTATAATTTAATCGGTATTTCGCAGGAGAACAACCATAAATAGAAGATAGAAGTAAAACTAGTGAAACAGACTATATCCAAAGAAAACCACGCATGAAGTTGAAAGAAGACACCTTTTTTTTATTGATCATCGCCTTTGAACAGAGTAAACTACTTCCACGATGGACTCGTACAAGCGTCAACTGAGTGATTATCTGTCTATAGAGAACCCTTCTTTCAACGCCCAAGGAGAGCAACCCGACACACTGCATGTGTACACCGTAAATTGCGAACCGGGGCCTGACCATGCGAAAATGGCGGATGATTACAGCACAGAGAACACAGAAACACCACAGCATGGAAATCTACATGTACCTAACGGAGACATCCAGGTATGTTAATGTTGGATATGTGAAGTAAGCAATGACCAGGATTAGTTAAATATCTGACTTCTGATGTAAAGTCTCGTGATACGGTGACGAAGCGAAATGATGACAAGTTAGGTGGAATTACTGAGCGTTTTTATTAAGTGAACTGAATTTTCCATTGATATTATACCTAGTTTGTGAACAATATATTTACATATAATCCGCGTTATCAACGCCCATTTAACACATATATTATGTGGAAATGGCCCCCTTGATCAATGGATTGGCAACAAGTCACGTTACGAGTGACGCTCGTTTTAGCGGTTACCACATTTTAATGTCAAAAATGCAAAATGTATTAAAAAAAAGAGAAGAAAGATCCAACATCAATGAACGACCCGAATCCTTTATATATATGCCACAGCGTGATAGTTCCCCTCCCTGCTCGTGAAATATCTGATGCTAAATTATATGTGTGATATTCGTTGTATGCTTTGTTATATAAGGATTAACTGTCATGTGGACTGTTTTTATGGAGATGTAACCGTGATGTAAGTGGACATAACTTGTGTAAAACCCGAAGGGTTTTACATACAAGTTATGACCACTTACCTCACGGTTACATCTCCATAAAAATAGTCCACATGACAGTTAATCCTTATATTTATATACATTTAGCGAAAAAGCCACTTTTGTAAATGTATTTAAATCGAAAAGTGTATCGTGACAAAAACAGCCCAAAATACCCCATAGCACCATTGGCAAAAGTTAATAGGAACAATTTCTCTTCCTATTGAAACCCGATGATGTATTAAGTCAATCCTGCGCGAGTCCAAATGCGCCCAAAACATTACGCGTTCGTCTTTCCAAACCCAATGACGTATCGATGGTGTTATGAGCTTGGTGTTATGAGGCGTTGCGCATTCACCGGGAAATAACTGCAACTAGCCACGTGGGCGCCGACCAATCAGAATGCTGGATTTAGTGATGACAACACTTAGTATGTAAATATAATTCAATAACACGAACAGGGTTAAAACTAGTTGCCACGAGAAATGTTGTCCAATTTTTCTATTTTCTAAAATATATTCCTACTATTATATTATACTAGTTTCTATGTTGTTCGTATTTCTTGCACCAAATAATCGCGGTACTGTTATGTATATGAATACATGTATACATTTGAGATTGTGAGTGTGCTATTGCTACACATCATTATTTAAATTCTTGTCCGACATCGAGTATTAATATGTACACATATATGCCTCATATAACGAATTGTTTCCAAGATGGCGTATACCTATCGAAAATCACGAAGCCGTTCACGACTTCGCATAATAACAACACACAAACAGGCAGGTGATTACCATAGCGTGCATATACTGATGGGAACATTTACTCGATAGGTTTGGTTCGGTGGAAACTTATTAATAGTGGGAAGGACCGTCTTCATTAATTGTCGATTTGATAAATAAAAAATGAACGGATCTCTTAACGGTGATGTTGAACTGAGGAATATGGGCATGCTAAATGGCGGAGATGTGGTGAAACCTCTGGTGGACAAGCCAGACAGCAAAAAGGTTAGCATTGATACGGAAACTCAAACTTGATTAAATCACTTTATTGAAGTTCAACGAAGTATTATTTGGAAATAAGGGTGTTAACAGGGTCGGACAAAATTTCCAGGCACGTATGATCATTTTAATTTCCGGCCTCGGACCACCCACCCACCCAATTTCTTCCGTTTGGCGACAGTGGTTCACGCGTGATGAACGTTGATTGCTATTGAATAGATTCAGCACGGGTTTTTCGATTGTTCTAAATTCGATTGTACTTGAACACAAACGAAGATTTTAGCGCTCATTCTACGCTCAGCGTCTAAGGTGCACGGTTGGCCCACCCTCCCACCCAAATTTAGCAAAGTAGATAATTATTCGATTATATTGGCCTTTGAAAAGGTTGATCATAAATACATATGAGAATATATATTGCCAAAGTTAGTTTCATTGTATGATACATGTTTATAGGATTACAGGTCTTTTGTGATTATATAATGATAACAATATATATATATATATATGATGGGCACAATTTATTTGAAGCAAATGACGTTGACCTGAATTTCTAGATTGAAACTTTCATTTCTATAATTCGTAGCTGTTATTATATAAATCATTTATGTTTGTTTGAGTGAAACGAGTTAACATTAAATATACGGATGGCCTTCGCGGTGGGTATTGCTGCTAAAATAGTCACAATCTCCGTTAAAACCGTCATAAACAGAAAGAGTGTTAAAATATACACACTTTGTTTTATCGCGTAAATAGTATGTTATTGTCAAGTTCATACGCTAGTAAACAAGAGCCACGTTACGTTACAATAGAGTACGTTAAGAGAATGCGACAAACAAAATACTCATAACCGGGGGGACCCCACTAAGGGAACTTTGATTAAAATTGCCACCTAGTTTACAATATACTGGCATAGCGCTTGCTAATCATCGCCACTCAATATTGGTTCTCATCTTTTTATTCAATGATATTTTTCTATTTTTTTTATTATGTCCAATTATCCCAACAGCGTTGCGATATTCACAGTTAACACCCTTCAAATGGGAGTTGTCCTGTTTCGGTTTAGTGCTATCGAATAGGTTCATGTTCTCGGGGAAGAGTTTCACTCACGCTTAAAGGTTTCATGACATAAGTTCTGGGTGGATATGCCTTCAATGCATATATTAATATTACATATACTACTATATAATTATGTACCTGTTAAATGTGCGTTTGTCATGTATTAGTATTTAAATTTGTATATCTCACGTACCATATCTATTTAATGAGATTAAAGAATTGAATTGAATATTTCAGTGTTGAAGTGGTCACCGTGAATCACTCAACTAAAAAAAACGTCACGGTGTTGGGTGTTCTGTTTATCGCTCACTCGTTACATGATGTATATAAAAAATCTATTCAATATCATGCTGTACATAATTTGGAAACAGCTATTTGTAAATGATAACCTATAACGAAGGTCATACGTGACTTTAAATCTTTTTGTACACCTCTATTGTTAAAACGGTGCGTATATTTTTCATATGCACACCTTTCTTTATTGCGAAGAAATGTGCTGGTATAATTGTGATCTGATTGAGAACGTATAATTTACTGCATGTGGGTCGTTTCACAACTAGCCAATGATTGGTGGGACAATCACGACCTATCAATTAATCAGATCACAAATATACGAGCACATTCTCTACGCTCCAAAGAAATTTAGAAACCCATTTCTAAATTTTGCAAAAACGTTTGGCAATAAAATGTGTTTGACCTATTTTCACATTAAATTCTAAGTTGGCTGCTGGCAGGGTAGTTGAATAATTTATTTTAACAATTTGATAACGCGAACCACGTCATATATTAAAGGGACGGGCGCCTTTGTTGTAGGTTAAATTTCGTGATACTTTAGTGATAACACGGCCATATTTAGTTAAACAAAATGTTGATAAATAAGAAGTTTTGGGAAATTTGATACCAAATTTCTGTTGTTTTACGCAACAGAGATATATATGCAGTTCATTTGTTGTATATACCTTGCCAGCTACCTCAACTATCAATACATACTAGTTGGAAATTGTTAAGTAAATGTGGAATAGTAGAAAACTTAATACAGTGGTTAGCATTATTTTGTTACAATATATCGATTCTGATAACTAAAGCGTATTTTGAAGAAATGTTGTTGTTGTATCTGGATGGTATGACGACCGTCTGATCGGATCGAGTACCTTTGATATGATCTGAAAAGGATAGCGAAAATCCTAACAAGTTATCAGCTCTATTTATTTGTTAGTGACACACATATTAGATAAAAGCTCTATTTTTTACATATAGGGAATAGACTGTCTAGAAACGCTCTTTATCGTTCCACGATGAAGATAACATGTCTGTTTTTTACATTATAGGGAATAGACTGTCAAGAAACGCTATTTATCGTTTCCACGATGAAGAAAATTAAGTCATGACCCGATTTGTCTGAATACTAAGATTTGAAAAGCGACTATCGTCGCGGTCTATATCAATTTATAATTTGTCTGGACAATCGTCTGATATGACTATCCAGTCTCTTTTAAAAGCCGACGAAAATTTTCCAATATTTACGTCTCTTGATATATCATTCCAAATCAGTTACTGAATTGATGGGATTCCCTCCATTTCATTTGAGAGCGGCGAAGCACGCGCGTTATTTCATTGTTTTATGACATAACAGATCACTTCAGATATCAGAGGTCAATGACGTGTTGACAAGTTTCCCATGCATTGTCAAACTGAACTATTGTTGGAAAACTTAATACAGGCGATATACCCATAATTCATTGTACTCATCGCAATATAGCAGACATAATCTTCGAGTTTTTATCAGTCAGCGATATTAGTGACTGATTATTTTTTCTCGCCGTGTTGTATTTATAACTATTTCAAAATACTACGATTCTCACAAACATTTATTACGTCAGGAAGGCACTCCATATTTGGAAATGGTTTATTGCGTCATGTTGGGAATGCCGCGTCGTTGTAGAAATGAAATATAATGGACACATCCACGGGGTAGGAACTGCCCCGCGAGGCTGATAACTCTTCCGATCTTCGGTCCAGTTCTTATCCGATCTGGTCACTGGGAATTTTCCCATGGTAAATAACGCAAGTTTTACGCAACAGAGATATATATGCAGTTCATTTGTTGTATATACCTTGCCAGCTACCTCAACTATCAATACATACTAGTTGGAAATTGTTAAGTAAATGTGGAATAGTAGAATTTATCCATTTTAAGAAATCTTCCAGTTCCGACTAGTGATGGGTCACACAGTTCACCATTGATAAGATCCGTTCACTACCCGAACATCTATGCAACAGATTTTTGGTAAAATAAGTGTGCACATATGTTTGAACTAAAACTTCACACCAGACTCACTTTTGTTTGAATTTAATCGCTAATGGTTATTGCGATACGGTAGTTTGGTACATGGTGTAAAGCACGTCTGTTTTGGACCAAGTACAAAAAACTCGCAAGTGAACTGGACACGGATCGATAGTGAACTGGACCGAAAATCACAAGAGGATCTTTTCTTATGGAGCAGTTCCTACTCCGTGACATTTAGAGACGTACACCCGTTTGGATTATACCCCGTGACATTTAGAGTCGTACATCCGTTTGGATTATACCCCGTGACATGTAGAGACATACATCCGTTTGGATTATACCCCGTGACATTTAGAGTCGTACATCCGTTTGGATTATACCCCGTGACATTTAGAGACATACATCCGTTTGGATTATACCCCGTGACATTTAGAGACGTACACCCGTTTGGATTATACCCCGTGACATTTAGAGACGTACATCCGTTTGGATTATACCCCGTGACATTTAGAGACGTACATCCGTTTGGATTATACCCCGTGACATTTAGAGACGTACACCCGTTTGGATTATACCCCGTGACATTTAGAGACGTACACCCGTTTGGATTATACCCCGTGACATTTAGAGACGTACATCCGTTTGGATTATATCCCGTGACATTTAGAGACGTACATCCGTTTGGATTATACCCCGTGACATTTAGAGACGTACATCCGTTTGGATTATATCCCGTGACATTTAGAGACGTACATCCGTTTGGATTATACCCCGTGACATTTAGAGACGTCCATCCGTTTGGATTATACCCCGTGACATTTAGAGACGTACATCCGTTTGGATTATACCCCGTGACATTTAGAGACGTACATCCGTTTGGATTATACCCCGTGACATTTAGAGACGTACACCCGTTTGGATTATACCCCGTGACATTTAGAGACGTACATCCGTTTGGATTATACCCCGTGACATTTAGAGACGTACACCCGTTTGGATTATACCCCGTGACATTTAGAGACGTACATCCGTTTGGATTATACCCCGTGACATTTAGAGACGTACATCCGTTTGGATTAACGTCGGCTTTTCAAAGAGACTGGCAGATATCTATTGAACATTTTTGAAGGATAAACTGCGTTCAACTCACGACTTTAGCGTACGTTCAAATGCTGGCAAAACTTCTTACTTATTACAAAACCTAATACAAAACAAAATTACATACATGTATGGGAGTTACCCAATATATAATTTTCTTTGTTGCACTAACTGAAATAATAATTTTTTAGTTTTTTTTTACGCATTATACTTTGTTTAGTGCGTCACCGCCCGACCTGGCCACAACTCCCACCACACATCCGACAATTAATCCAGTACTTATCACAACCCCTCAGTAATCAGTAATCAAGATCTCACTGACTCATTTATATATTATAAGAGGAATAAATGACATCGCAGATTTATTGCTCTGCATACAACGCCCCACCGTTGTCCAACCCGCTCCCAGAATATACACATTATAAATACACCAACTATAATATCCGCCTTGTCGATTCGGTCGGTGCCTCTCTAACCCATCTTTGTTTATCTGGGAACGTGACAAATCTAAGTGTCGGCACTTGGGTCCCATTCCCAATTGTTGTATGTATATTTACATGTATATATTATATGGCAATAAAATATGTTTAAACTAATGCTGGCATTTGTGCAGGCATTTCGTCGTGGGTGACTGTAGTGTGCTCAGATATCAATAGCAAGCAAACTTATTACAAAATAACATGGATGCCTAGCAGCAACTACTGTTTACTCATTTCGCAATGAAATATAATAATATGACACGCTGGTCACTGTCTGACGTAGATGTCTTCTGAAAGTGGGAGGAGTAATATAATAAATAAATGAACTCTCTAGCCTGAATGTAGGTCTCATATTTTGTCACGATATGACCTTAGCTGTTGGAAGTGACAGTAAACCCCAATTGACCAACTGCAGGTTCAAATGATCCATGTATGTACAAGGTACCGTAATTGTATTTATTCCAAAGAGATACAGACAATAAATTACGTCTTCCCATCACCAAACGCAAACTCAGAATAAAGTATGTATAAGCGAGACCACTAAGTCGCGGCCATATTGGATTAATACAGTCCCCGTTCCGCGGTTTAAGTGCTACAGGGCAAAGTTCTTGAGGTGCATTCCATATATGGAACTTTTGAATATTCATTATTCCATATCTGGAGTTTTTGAACATTCATGAATTTCATATATAGAATCATGAATATTCAAAAGTTCCATGGAATGCACCTCCAGAACTTTGACCTGCAGCACGTAACCAATATAGCCGCGACTCAGTCATCTCGCTTTTTTTTAACAAGATTATTCTTGAAACACTGCTTCTGTTTCCAGGGAGACGAGAAATTGGAAGTTGTGGTTGAACAGAAACAGACCAAAGGTCTCCAAGGATTATTATATGGAGTCGACGATACTCCACCATGGCACACGTGTTTCATACTCGGTTTACAGGTATGATATTTAAAGGTCCACTTAATGTTTGAGTCCCCGATTATTTCTATACAGAGTCAGTGTTATTGAGTATTGTTGGCATGAAATAGAATATATATATATATATATATATTCCATCAGAATACAGATAGACAGTTGGAAATATTCAACCTACCACCTCCTAATGGATAAATTTTCCAAACTGATGGTACATTCAGTTCATAATTCGACATACAGTGACGAAATATTCGATCTTTGGTCTAAAATAATATGTTCACACTAAATACTGGTTGGAATATGAAAATATCAGAAAAAAAGTTCAACCTACATTCGGTCTGAAATTTCTAACTAATCGTCTGTAAGGCATGACACTAACTAGTAAAACGTTTGGACAAAGTTTGCGGGTGGGGGTGGGTGGGTGAGACACCCCACCTTCTATCGACACACTCTTGCATCTGACGTTCGATGGTACCATAAATATGTTGAATTACTGTATATCTGATTATGCTTTCATTTTTGTTAAAAATAAATTCTGGAATAAAGAATTTGGAAATAAAAATTAGCGTGGACTGTTTCAAACATTGTACGTTTGTTCGAGGAGGCTTTACGTGCGTTTTATATCCATAGGACTTTACAATTTCAACTGGTATTTTTCGTTGTATGTACACAACCACAGCTTCGTTTTTGTCGCTGTTTCCATGCTATATCAGTGAGTGGATATTTCACATATTTGTTCTATTTTTCTACATTTTTAAAGATGGACGATCACTTCCTAAATAGGTGTTATATAGTTTCTGGGACATACAATAATATATTTGAATCGAAGACACCTGTCCGGAAACGCTTCTATAAATTATTCTTGTGCGAATCCAGGTTCTGGTGAAAAGTCATATTGGACAAGACACCCAGTGTCGAGTTGGACGAGTGCAAGAAAAACACATACTGTACACAACATTGTATGATGACATTTTTATTATCCATCTGTATGTTTATCCTCATTTTGGGAATAAAACTTTTGTGCATGGTTATTTTTGGTATTTGTCGGCACTTGATTCTCTGTATTTGATCATCCGAAAGCATGATTTGAAACAGTAAACTCGGAAGTGAAAAAAAAACTCAATGCGGAAGTGAAACGTCTGCTAAATCCACCTGAGAATTGGGCGCGCATCACAATTTCACCGATTCATTTGGCAACAGAGTTACTCAATCGAGTGCAATATGACTTTTTATTGGGACTCCGTGACGTCACGAAGTAACTCTATTGATATATGAATCGGTGAAATTTTCGGGAGTCCAATATGACTTTTTCCCGGATTATCATGTGACGGCTTTTGCCCATAATTATTATTTTATATACCGGAAACTATATAAATCTTGTTATATGAAGAGATAGACCTTCTAAACTAGACTCTAAACTGTGATATAAATTGCGTTTATCTCATTCCATAACCCCTGTACTACATAGGTAGATAGCCTATTGACATAAAACGTCCACACGAGACCGATGTCAAAATAACAAATATATATAACAATTTCAACAATGACTCAACATAATGCAAATAATATAGTATATATTTCATAATTATATCAGTAGAATTTGACCTTTCTTTGAAAAATGTCCGGACCATATTGCAGATTATGTTCCACGTATGAGGCTAGTTGTTTTGAATAATGCATTGGGATTTTTGGCCATCATTCAATCCAATAAATTTATCACTCGTCATCCCTATCTCATAAAAGAAGTGTTTACGCATCTTATCATGTGTGATGCAGGGCATCAGAAAGTGTTCTTCATTCTCAACCTCCATGTTACATTTCCTACAAATTCTTTCATCAAGTGACACTTTTGGCGGTAAATGGCGACCCTTTTCAATTTAAAATTATGATTACTAATTCTTAGTTTACACAACATAATCTTTGTGTCAATATTCTGGACAATATTAACCCTTTACCCAACAGAAGGGCCCTGTGCCAATGCATTCTCTTATATATGCGAGTCGACCATAGGTCGCCTCGCATATATAAGAGAATGCATTGGCTTAACACATTAAAAATTATAAAATTGTTAAAGAATGTAAGAAAAAATGGTAAAAAGTGTTAAAAAAAGATTTTTTTTAGGCCAATGCATTCTCTTATATATGCGAGGCGACCTATGGTCGACTCGCATATATAAGAGAATGCATTGGCACAGGGCATAACTGTAACTATCACAATGTGGTCTTGGAGCCGGTTCCAATGATATCCATATTTGTATGGTTCTATTGAGACAGTCCGAAGATATTTTAGGCTGTTGAAGCTTTATTTGGCCGGTTGTGGCCGGTTTGTTGGGTAAAGGGTTAAGATGTGGTTCTTGTGTGTACTGTTGTTTGACTGCAGATCTGCGCAGATTATGCTCCTTCATCAGACTGATACAGCTTAAGTTAAACACATATGAATAACTCGTAGTGTTGTTGTTGTTGATGTTGTTGTAATAATATTCTCAGAGATTTGCTGCGATATGATGATGATGCATATGATGATAACGATGATGGTGCTGAATATGATGATGATGATGATGATGGTGATGACGATGATAATGCTATTAATACATTAGGAAGGCGTTGATTATATTTACACCAAGAAGTTCTTGTATATATTATACATATGCTGTTATATTCTCATTCTTATGTATATATTTTCTCCTTGTACTTCTCAATATCTATATTTGATCAGAGAATAAAACATTATTACTACACGGTACGTCCTTACTTGTTCACTCCCGAACATTTGTCACCGTTGAAAATATCAGTTTTATAATTCTCAATGCGGCTTTCTTTCAATTTAACTTTGATACGTCATCATATTATTATTCAGGGGCAGCATGAAGACAGACAGTAAATTATGCTGCATTCTCATGTGCACTGCTATTAATTCATGTATCACTGTTTTGTTATTATTTATGACCCGCCATATCAAATCCAGTCGTAAGTCGGGGGGGGGGGGCCGGAAAAAAACTGCGGGACACAACGTACCGGGGGGTGGGGGGGGGGGGGGGTACATAGGCGTAAAAAATTTACACGTAAATTTTGTCCTTATTCATTTAGGGGGGGGGGGGGGGGGGTTGTCGGAAAAAATTTGCAGGTCATTTTTTTCCAAATATGTATTTTCAGACTCACAACTTCAATTTTCTCTCATTTTATAGAATATGGATTAACCTTAATATCCAAATCATATATACATGAGTAGTACAATCCACCTAAAAGTCGAGTTGTCATTTTTTAAAGTGCATACAAAGCGTTGCGATCACCAATATACATGTTTGTACATGTCATGACATCACGAGGTACAAATCTGCGTTCTACTGGTAGACAATGACCATTTTAGTCATAATAATCTAAACTTAGTTACCAAGCACCTTCTCGTGAATTGTATGCTCCGGTGTTTTTTTCGGTTTCCGGTCAAACCGAGTTGTTGTCCGGCTGGGGTAGATTTGATTTTTCTGGAGGGGCGGGGGGCAATGGTCAGTGGAAAAAACCTGCAGTTTTTGCTGTTTGGGGGGGGGGGGGGGGGGGGAAGGGGGGGGGGGGGGTACCCAAACCGAAGAAAACAGTTTTTTCCACCCTGTGTCTGCAGTTTTTTTCCGCCCCCCACCCTGCGTAAGTCGGGATTTTTTTTTACCCTGTGCCAATGCATTCTCTTATATATGCGAGTCGACCATAGGTCGCCTCGCATATATAAGAGAATGCATTGGCCTAACAATTTTTTACAATTTTAATAATTTGTTCTTGTATTCTTTAACAATTTTATAATTTCACCCATACAGAGCCCCAGACAAACATGAGCAGACGACACTCTTCTATATGCTTCTATATATGTGTGGGGCTCCCCGCAGGGTAATGGATGTTTTTTATTTTATGTCCTAAAAATTGTAAGAACCATTTATTTAAAAAAAATGATAAAAAATTGTTAGGCCAATGCATTCTCTTATATATGCGAGGCGACCTATGGTCGACTCGCATATATAAGAGAATGCATTGGCACAGGGTAAAAAAATCCCGACTTACGACTGGATTTGATATGGCGGGTCACATTTATTGTACCAATAAACATCCACATCTACATCTACACATTCATAATTATGTATAATTTCAGCATTGCCTGACAGTGTTTGGCGGGGTCTATGCACTCCCATTTATCCTCAAAGAGCATCTCTGCATGTCGGAAGATGTGGTTGGACTCAGCGAGTTGATCAGTACATTCTTCTTCGTGTGTGGTCTATGTACCCTCATACAAACATTATTCGGCGCCAGGTAAGACACATATATTAAAGATGCATAATCCGAATTAACGCTCGCAAATGACTATTTCCTTGGCTTCGGGGGTAAAATATATTTGATTCGAGTCGAGGAACCCACATATCAAACTCAGAGTTATTAGATATCGATTTTGAAATCTATTATTTTTCACCATCGATAATTATTAGTGGCCCAGTAAACAGTCGATGCCGACGAAGATGGATAACTCTAGAATCAAGAGGCTTTGTGTTGAGAATAAGGCAAATTTCGTCGAACAACATGTTGATAAATAACACGTTTCGGGCAATTTTATACTATAATTGACAATGGTTAGCTTATTTTGGGCAATTTATCGATTCTGATAACTGAAGCGGAATTTCTAAAAATGTTGATGTTGTTGGAGTCTGATTATGTGGGGACCATCAAATCGGTTTTAGTACCTTAAATAGAGCAAGTCTTCTCGGTCCACAGCAGCTTGAGATATCGGTTGGTTGGTGCTGTTTTGGATCGAGTCCCATCGGGTTAATCTTATATGACAGACTTTACAATCAGAACCGTGGGCGGGATTTATCTTGCCTGTATGTCTTCGGATTAGGTAAATGGACGCTTTGTGTATGTGAAAATATATGGGGCAGCCTTTCACAAGCATGATGATATCAAACATGGGTATATCAGAGGTCCGCTGAATGTCAAAGCAACGAAACTTTTAAGTCCACAAAGCCTTGTTTTCCAGAGAATTTCGATTTTTCGCGCTGTCAGAAAAATTAATCTATGTAAACAATGTACTAAAGTCATATTATGAACTTGTTCGGGCGCTATGCCAACTGGGAGAATGTAGCATTCTACTAACATCGCCCAAAATATCAAAGAAATCGGCCATGCATAGAAAACAACCTC